>OZ018321.1:158989437-160196353 GCA_963969495.1 Ceratothoa steindachneri
ATCGTAGAATCGAGCTTGATATCATCAGTTCATAATTTAAATCTATCTGAGGGTCAATTTTCTTTTAATCCTGTATTTCGAAAGCAAATAAACAAAATAGTAAAATGTCAGTCCTTCAATATGTTTAGGCCTACCTCCCCCCCCCCATATCCTGATTAGCCACAAGTAGGGGATTAGGGAAAAAAAGAGGGGATCTTTCACGACCTGACCCCGTGTTATGTTTGTAAGCACTTTTCTAATATTTTCTATCCAGAGTCAGTTGAAAAAGGGTGTGAGATACACACACCGAAACTGTTCTGAATTAAATTGTCTTCAGAGAATGTGGTTTAATTCCTCATCTTTTCTTGCGATATTGCATTAATTTTCATCATATATATATATATATATATATATATATATATATATATATATATATATATATATATATATATATATATATATATATATATATATATATTACCAAAGAAATAAAAATTGGTATCACGACACTAAAGAAGGTAACCATTGAAAAGCTTGAGAAAATTTGAGATATAGAGACGGAGAAAATCCTGAAAAATAATTTTAACCATTATATGAAAAATGAATAAAGGAGTTGGATTCGAACCTGCGTCCTCAAGCGCTCATTGCAATTATGACCACGACGCTCATCGACTGAACCACCATCCTCAAGCCGAAAGATAGATTGATTCAAGAAGCCTTTAAATAACTATGTGTAGGTTTATTTATCCAGTGAAAGACGACAAGAGTTTTTTAGTAGTTTTCAAGTGTTATATATATATATATATATATATATATATATATATATATATATATATATATATATATATATATATATATATATATATTTATATATATAGTTCCTAAGGCTGCGAATACGAGCCTCCTAGGTCAGACGTCGGTCAAATATAAGACCAAGGAAACCGTGCGAGTCCACCACTTTCCAGCGCACCCAGTTGAAAAATAAATCTGGGTTAGGATGGAGCCGTGGATGGCGGCAGAAGTGCACCACCTTAGTCTTGGCCAAAGAAAATCGAAGCCTGTGTGCTTTGGCAGAGCGAGAGACGCGGTTCAATGGCTGTTGGAGTCGACGCTCCACAGTTGGCATCTGGGCCGTGCCAAAAGAAATCGAAAGATCGTCCACGTAGAGCGTAGCGAGAACATCTTCCGGCAGCACTGAGATGATGCCGTTGATGCTCAGAGTAAATACTGCGACATTGAGGACACTTTCCTTCGGGACAACCTCTTCCTGCTCCATTGGGCCGGAGAGAGTTCTCCCACCCATACGCGGAATGAACTATCCCGCAAAAACTCATATAAAGATTGGGAGGTGTCCCCTCGCCTCCATATTGCGAAGTCTCCATGATACCGTATCGCCATGCGGTATCATAGGCCTTCTTCAGATCGAAAAATACCGTGGCGTAGTGCTGTCTACGAAGCAAGGCCTCGCAGACAGCATTTTTGAGTCGGAGCAGAGCATCCGACGTGGAGTGGAACTTGCGGAAGCCACACTGTGCAGAAAACAGATGGCCTTCCCTGTCCAGAAAAAAAGCTAATCTAACATTGACCAATTTCTCTATTAACTTGCACACGCAGAAAGTGAGATTGGGCGGAAACCGCCCGGGTAGAGTGATCTCTCCCTTGTTTGCGAAAGATACCACAGTAGCGATTTGCCAGGAATCTGGGAAGACACGCTCTACCCAGATCCTGTTGAACAAATCTAACAAAAACGCCATGCCTCGCTCACTCTGGTATATAAGCATGGTGTACGGTACATCCTCCAGACCAGGGGCAATGTCTGCGCACGAAGCGAGAGCGGAACGCACAGCTCACTCAGACTAAACTTGTCTTTGAAGGGTTCTCCTCTTCTGGAGGTAAAGGCCAGTTGGCGGCATTTCGCGAAATCAAGACGTGTATTCAATGCTGGCGGAGCAGCATACTGGCTAGGAAATGCGGAGAAAGCAGTCACGAAGGATTCCGCCACCTACAAATGGTCCGAGATTGCACTCCCATTCTCTTGGAGAACGAGAGGGGGAACCTGCGAGAATGTGACCCGAATCCTTTTGACTCGCTTCCACACCTCTGCTAGAGGGGTCTTCCCGTTAAGTGAAGAAACGCATGCCCGCCAAGAAGAGCGGCGGGCATGCTTCGAAATACGCTGGAACCTAACTCTAGCTCGACGAAATTCACCGACAGTGAATTCTCTTGGGCGGCGCTTATAGCGCATGTAGGCATAACGATTCTGTTTGCGCGCAGTCTCACTCTGCTGACCACCACGGGAGCGGTCGTCGTGGAAAACGGCCAGACGTTCTAGGAATAACAGTTAGGTCCACGGCGATGAGGTTGCCGGAGAAGAACTCAACGGCCTCATCTAGTGACCTAAACTCAGCCCCGATCCGGGGTGGTTGGCTTGAGAAGAAGGTCAGCATTCTACCCTGTGAAATTAGAGGCTGACCAGAGAAAGTTGTGGGAGAGGTTGTATGAAAAGCGACGAGGTAGGGGAGAAATCGAGGCTATCTGAAGGAAGGAAGAGAGGCTAAGCTGGGGCCGGACGGAGCGCTGGATCCCGTCAGCACGGCAGCCAGGATGGCAAATCGCCGCGCCCCTTACGGGGGTGCATCTGGACAGCCCAAAGATAGATCGAGTCAGGAAAATAAGGCGTTGCTCGGCAGTGATGCGTAGTAAACTCATCCACATTAAGGACACCTATCTCCAACTCATCGATCAGGTCGGCAAGGACTTGCCCCCTGGGATTAATCGATTAGTCTTCCCATATGGGGGTGTCTACCGTTCAGATCTCCGAGCAAGAGAAAGAGCCTCGGCAACCGTGCCACGACGCGGCGGAAGTCCACGGGTCGAAGTCGGCTGACGGTGGAATGTACGCGGAAAAAACAGTATGCCACCTATCCAGGTACAGCTGCATAGCTACTGCCTGAAAGGAGGCATTTAAAAAGAAAAGAAGAACCGAGACATCATGCCGGGTGTAAATCGCGCATCCTCCCGCCCGGCCCCCATCCTGTTGTGGTAGGGTCGCAAAATCCTTATACCCTGGGAGGGTGGGCAGAGGGCACGCACCCAGCATGGCATCCTGCAAAAAGATAGCTAAAGGGGAACGGGAAGAGACGAGCCTCCGCAGCAACTCCCAGTTGGCCCGGAGTCCACGGCAATTTCATTAAAAGAATATGCCTTCCAGGCCTAGTTCGGATGACATGCGGGGGTCCTCTTCGAAGAGAAGACCCTCACGGGAATGGCCACAACTTCGCAGCTGCTGTAAACTTTCACTCGCAATTCAATCTCATAATGCGACAAATCGCTAACTCATCGCTCACCTCTTTCCATTGTGGCCATCCAATTATTCATTTCTATTCACTGCACAAATTTATTCCCTTCCTCGCACAACCAAGTTTCATTTCCCCCAACCTGGCCTTTGTTTTAATTCATTTCTCTCCCTCACATATCAAAACTTCCAACAGATCATTAAATCCATGGAACTTCTCTCCCCCAAGAAGGAGAGCGGCGTACGATATTTTAGCTGGGTTTTTTTCGCTTTATTTTTAAGATTCTTTTCAACTTACTGTTATAGTAAACTTATATAAACTAAATAAACCTAGAAAATGACTTTAACAAAGCTAAAAACAAGTAAAATATTGCAAAAAAAAAACCTTGCGAAAATATAGCCGCTCTCCTAGAAAATTACCCTAAACCTTTCGCGGCGTTACGATTTGACCGCCCATTGGCGGATACGCTGATACTTACCCACGAGGGGATAAGTAGTTATATACGCATCATCACGTGCATAGCAAATCATAACCTTATTATTGTCTCCACAACTACGTCCCCCCCCCTTATCCCCTCTGTTCTTGACCCCCGCCAATGCAACGGAGTCCTAGCACGCCTTAAGGGAGCACTATACCCACATACCCCAACGAGGAGTAATATTGTATCCTATGAGGGCACTCGTATCCACATGCTTCTGACGCGGAACCACGAGGGAGGATAGGGGTTAAAGAGGCTCTCGTAGCGACTGCCTACAAGGGCATGTGAGCCGCTGTAATAAGACTAGCCTACATATTAGGCTGCGTGTTAAAAGGAAAAAACAACAAAAAGCAAACCAAAAAGAAAAAAAATGAGGGCACCGGCGTTGGGTGCCCCCTGTCCCTCCTCATGCCTTAGCACACCCGACGCCCCCAAAATTAAATAAAATCAAGAAGTCCACTAAACCACAGGTAGGTGTGCACGAATCCACCCCGATTACAAGGGACAGGTAATGTGCGCCAAGCTCTCACAGACTGGGACACTCCACAAGAATGTGCCCGAATAGGTAAATATGTAGATTGGCGGCTCGAACGATGGAACAAACTATTTCGTCCGTGTTCCAATATGTTTCAAGTTTTTGGAGTACATTCAAGGGGACTGCTCGTGTGGGGGTAAACACAATGGGAGGACCACCCTACGATGATCCTGAGTTTCAATCAATTTAGGGGGTCTGGGGGGCACCGCCCCCCCCAGTATATAATCCTAATTGTTTATAGAATAATGTTCTAACGTTTACAGAAGTGAATGGTTTAACCAAATCATATCTGCGCCTTTAATCGTTTTGCGGTTTATAATGGGGGTAGGGGTGGGGTCTGACGTCAGAAATGACTGAATTGAATTTTTATTTTGTTTTTCACTTAATATCTTTTTACTATCCTCATTTGGAGCCATTTTTATTTGTCATTTTATTTGTCCCCATTTTAATATTTTTATAACCTTTTTTTTTATATACATTTAAATGGCGCCGAGAATATTTCAAATAGGACTCAAACGCGCATGAATATTCAGGCACGGGTGAACGCAATATAAACACACAAAAATCCACTTTTTCGGCCGAGACGCCAATCTACATGTTTACCACAATACTATCTCATATCTCGCCACCCCGTCCAACGAGGCGTGCTTGCCTGCTATTGCCATTCTCATCTTTATGTGCCTTTCATTATCCGGTAGTAGGATCTTGTTTGTCCACGATGTGAGGGAAGGATAGCGCAACATACTTACTACATGCTAGCATATATGCCATACACTTGATTTTTTTCTTTAGAAGGTAATTTAAATTTCCACTCAAATATTAATACATCCTTCCAAACTTTATATTGGCCATTCCCTATACAATAAACAATGTTTTATTAGTATATTTTATAATGCACTACAACCTTTTACCATCATTTCGAATCTGCAACTCAATTATATATCGAAACAATTCCTACTTCGTGGCACAATCTGTTTAAATTACTCGAGACTGATTGTATTTTTGCAACTATGCCTCCGAATACAAATTTTAATTGTACTCTTGAATATTGTTTAAATATATTTTCTATTTCGTGAAATATTTAGGTTTCATCTCACTTCCGGATTAAGTTTAGAGTAAAAGCATTATCCTCTGTGTGTACTAAAGTATCCATTAACCAACGTGTAATTTAGTTCATACATAAATCGTGTATGTTCAAAGACCATTATTATTTTGTATATTCTACTTTAAGTATATGTTGGTGAGAAGCATCTCTATATTACCTATTATTGACTAAGTGATTCCAGGGGATTGTGCACATATTAAAATATCTCACCATGATAGAGCTATTGATAAGCCCATAATTAACTCACATTGGTAGAGCTCGTTGTTCTTTCATCCGGTCACAACAAAGATATGATAGAACAAACTACATGAGTGAGACTGAATGAAGATTCAGAAACGAGGTTACTGGATAAGCCTACATAAAGCGAGTGTGATGTCACTGACTCGTGTTGACTCCATTTGACTATTTTACGTGTGCCATCACTCATGACTCATCAGAGTCACGGGCTCTCTCTAACTCACCGAACTTAATGGAAGAATCAGGTGTGGGGAATAAATAGGCTTCCGCCAAACAGCATTAAATAGCCCGAGTTCTATTTGAAAGGATTTTACTAATTTAAAATTGAACAATAATTGTATATATCATGAAATAATATTCTACATAACTGCCGCTCTTTGGTCCAAATTTCGCAGATGATGTAGCATTAGGATTTCGTTTGTCCTAGAACTAAATTCCTAAGAGTTTCGATGAGAGGAAATGAAACAAGAAAGGAGAGAAAAATTCCCAGAACTATATAAAAAGGGAGGCGAAAGATAAATGAACACAAATAAATAAAGTGAATATTGTCACTCAACTATGCAAATAATAATGAATAATAACACTACTTCGATTTCGAACAAAAATCGGAAGAAAGGCATACCGATTTAATAATAGTCACATAAGAGGCTTCATATTCGTAGAGACCTCCTGCTCTTTGTGTAAATTTGTTTCTGGAAGCTTCGAAGGCGTTTTCAGGCCAGTAGTAATTAATCCGTTTCCTTCGTTCACTCGCTCTCCAAAACAGGCTGAATTAAAGAAGTTAGGTACCCTCTCCTAAAGCAAGGAGCATTTGTGGCAACGTTGTACGTGACTTGAAAGAACATTAGCGTTATTCATTCTTATGAAAATTTCTGCAATTTCTATTTTTAAATCTGAAATGGCTGGGATAGGTACTATTAAATGGTCAACTAATAAAGAAATTATTTATTAATATCATCTTCATCCAGCAGTTATTTTTGTCTACACTCCTCTTCTCCCTTTTTTTTTCTTTATGACAGAAACTAAAATAGTCGGGACCTGAACATTGAACATTGTTGGTAGAAAGATAGAATAAGAGGGGGGGGGGGGGGGGTTTGAAAGAGATGGAGGGGTATGGGTTATAGTGAGAAAAGGAAAAAAGGGGTATTCAGATAGGTGCTCGTTGAACGAGCCATCTCTAATATTTTTAATTCTTATATTTCCTTTTATCTAGCTGTCTCACTACTGGATTTTTTTATTTTATTATTTTTATTTATACTGCCCCACTACGAGATCTTGTTTTTTTATTTATACTGTACAACTACGGGATCTCTTTTTTTATTATTTATCTTTTTAGTGTGTCTACGGGATCTCTTTTTTCTAATTCGTTCGTTTTAATTAATTGGTTAATATAATTTTGCTCTTCTTCTCTTACTTCTTAGTTGTATGTCGGTACGGGTTCTGCTGTCCTGGCGCTGGTGAGGTATCTTTTATATCCTCCTCCGTCTGCCTCCGGGTCAAGAGCCGTTAATCTCCATGGGAAGAATATTCTTGAGCCTTGACCAGATGTCATGTCACGTCCTTTTTTATAGAGAAAGGTATTCAATGGTTCTAGACCGATCTCTTCGCGGATGCTCCTCTAGGTCCCGTACTCATGCCACTTAGAGTTGGCAATAAGCCGGAGGCCTCGATTTTGCACCCTCTGGAGTTCGGTGTTTTTTCTTGACGCCGCGTTGAACAGTATAGCAGGGTACAACAGTTTAGATCTGATTAAACTGGCGTATAACTTCTCTCCATTGGCTGTGCTAAGATTTCTAAAACGAATGAGTTTGTCTAGTTCAGTGTTAGCGTATCCAATCCCGAAGCTGATGTGTCCGCTCATGCCAGTACTGGCAAGTTTGAAACCGAGAACGGACACGTGCAGTAGTATTTGATTTCGGTGTCTTGAAGATTGAGAGGGACGGAACGATGTCTCCCTATTGCGGCTGCCGTGAATTTTGATACGTTGGTCGGTATCTTCCATCGTTTCTCGAACATGGAGATTCTTTCAACCTCATTGGTCGTGGGTCTGGCCATCATCCTTGCAGATTTTGTCCTCCGAATCACGACTTGGGTGACATCGTTGAATGTTAACGGTTCTGTTAAGAGTTTTGGAAAGAAAAATTATAAGCCCATTTTTATTTAATGCTCATTCTGTTGATACCAGCCTCTTTAAGTGACACTGTAAAAGACGGACAGGTTCACCAGAGTTACCAACACAGGTATCTGTTCTAATAATAGTAGAAGGATGGAAGTTAATAAAGGAATATATTCATGATGGCCATTGAAGGAGAAAATACGACTAAGCTAGAGAAGGAAATGGTAGTGGTGTTAAGAAGAGAAGGGTTGGATCTACAGTGTTAGTGTAGAAATGTTTAATGGTACAAAATACTATCGAGGAATGTACATTTTTGCATACATGTTTAATTATTGTTGGGGTTAGGGTGAGGGTAAGAGTTGAGTAAGTGATTCATAAAATTCAATGGTATGTTGCGTAACCCAATTATTTATATTTTACTCAAAGCAAGTGTCAATCCCCTTTAAATTTTCAACTCTTTCAATGTTCAAACCTTGAATTTAGATCTATCAAAAACCTAATGACATAAGACTGCAGTATCGAGTTAACAAACTTGTGAAATTTATTTAAGTTTTAACAAACTTCAAAAGGATTCCTACTTCAAGTTTTTCTTTAAAACTAGAAAAATTGAGATTGATTCTAGAAAATAAATCACTTCCAGTCAAATTCCTCGTCGGTTTCCTTCACTGTTCTTTTTAATACCAGTTCTCATTTAAAATACTTGTGAGAATTCAGTTTCCATCATTTAGGAATACGAACAGGCAGTCAGGGATGCCGCTACAAGCCGAGGGATGATTAAAAGTATAATTACCTTCATCCTTCTTAATCCTTAATTTGCAGCTTAGATTAGACAATATAAAGACTCTCTTTGCTTCAGTAAGCCAGCTTGATGACCAAATTATGGAAATTTATTATACTTTTAACATATCGGATGCTAATCAATCGTTACTCGAGAAGGAGCTGTATTCTCAAATCTATTACGATTTTTGAAATGAAATCTAAATTACGCGCACTTTCGAGAGGAACGGAGAACTTGCTTCCAATTCTATCACCTCTACTGACATTTCTATTTCGGATATCAAGTTTCTCAGTTGACTTAATAGAGCCTCTTTTTCTGAACAACCTCCTATTTTGCCTTGCATTTCGTCCATGAAACTTCTGACAAGTTTAACTTTCTTATTTTCTTGTACCAATTCAAAGACCTTGACAGTTCGAAAAAGAAGTTTTTCAAACTCTAGCAAGTTCGATTATTTAAAAAGTTACTAAATCGATAACGTTTTTACCAGCTTCAAAAATTTGAATAATTCGAACGAGAATTTCAAGGTTTCCTTAGAGTTATTACAGAATTCTTAGATCGGAATGCTGTCATCGACTCTTATTTTTCGAAAATGTTAAATTATAAGTCAATTCCGAATTCGAACTTGCAGAAGCTTTCGCTGTGGCTTAAATAATTCCGTTCCATCATGTATGAACGTAAAGGTTTTAATGCCAACTTCATTAATGCTGAAAGCACGAGTAATCAGTTCTTTTCTTATATAATTTATGGAAATTTGCCTCTGTGTTTAAAAGACGACTAATGTTAACTACAAAAACGATTTACCCTTCTCTTTCTAACATATTTGAAAACTACACGTCTACCATACGTAAGCTGAAGAAGTTCAAACTCAGCATTCCAACCAGGAGATACTTGCCCGAGAAAGTTTTAAGTTCTCTTCTTACCATCAAAATTTCAAAGCCTATCTCAAATAATATAATAATTTCAAATAAGCCACTTCCAAAGCCTCCTCCTTACGCTCAAACTTTCAAAACTAATATATTAAATCCTCAGAAAGGATAGATTTCTAAATCAAACGTTCAAATTTTCAAGTCGAATTCTTCGACTAAGCGTCAAATTTCAAATTCAAATACATCATCAAAGCTTCAAAATTTTAAGTCAAATCTTCCTTCAAATAAGGATTAAAGAGTTCCCAATTTAAATTGTGTGACGGAACGTATGGATGTTAAATTTCTCAAATTGCGAAGCCTTTCTAAATGTATAACAATTTGCTCAGAGTTTAACTGTACAGACTGTGATCGTCCTCTCACCGTAAGTCGGGTTTTTTTCTTGCTTATCGCTTATCTCCTATCATACCAGTGTATGAAATTTAATACCAGAGCACTCACTTCAGCTTTTTGTCCCATAACCGTTAGCAATCATTAAAATATAGGGTAATTTGGGGACAAGTTGCGACATTTGGGGCGGATGACCAAGCTGCCTAAGGTTCTTGATTCTTTTTCGAAAAATTGATACAAATTTACAGCACCTTTTTTGACCGTATATTTGGGACGGTGGTGAGTTCAAAGCTTCAAGGTCCCAAATTAATCTTCCTTCTCAGGGCGCGTACATCTCTGAATCCGTATTCGTTGCATAGGGTGTTAACTTAGGCGAGCTTCCGCCGTACACATGTACAATCAAAACGACCTTTTTGGGGACATAGACCAAACACACTGGGGAATTGGAGTCAGTCTTTTCTTCGATTCCAACCGAATTTCGGCAAGGTTCCTAGTCAAGTCGAACATATCCCTAGATTTTCCCGCAGACCTTGAGGGTAAACCGTTCCCTCGTTACCTCCAAAGAATCCTTCTTACGTTTCTTTCCCCTCGACGATAAGGTCGAAGTAATCGGATTCCTGCTTTGCCTGTTTGGCGACCAAACTAAGTGTAATACAGTACGGGAGTGTCTGCTTAATTCGTGATTCCCATAAAAAAGGAGGAAGTGGCGAGAGATACGCCTTTGCTCACTGTACGCCACTTCCAAAACTACCCACTAGGCTCAAGGGCAGAATGGCCCTCCAAAGATTGCGAGGTGCCGTCCCTTAGCTGGCACGTTCCTGGTGTGATTATTCTTCGGAACAAAAGGGGGATGACCGTTGGGGAAGGGACTGTAGTTCCAATTACACATCATAAACATCAGTCTCAACACAAGTGACTCACCAGAATTCCGTTTCGAGAGTTAATCGATTTGGGGTCAGCCCCACCGATCTTAAGATCGAGTTGAAGAACAAAGCCAGAGGCCAGCTTAGTTACCTAAAAAGCTATCTAACTCACAATCAGAAGTCGATAAAGCGTCTGAGCTGATTGTTAACCCTGCCCTGTATCCATCGCAAGCCTTTATATTATTCTAGATTTGCCCCCCCGATTTAGATTTGGGGTTGGAATACCTGTTCATCGTTGACTGAGTCGGTGTTAGAGATACGAACGCAGAGTCAATCGAAAAATCGATCGAAATCCGCATCTCCAAATACCATGTCAATCTACTTTGGTTTCTGGAGATTTTATCAAAAGTTACGTCCAATTTTAAATTTGCATTGTGAACATTAAATAAAGTTAAAACAAAATTAACCGGAAAAGATCTAATAGAGGCTTAGGGGGAGATATTCGAAAACAAGTTGAGAGTACCATAGAGCAAATCCTCGCAAACCCCCCAAATTATGACAATTTCAGATACTTACCCCGTCGTCCTGTGATACAAATGTCAGCTCAAACGACGTCTAAAATTTAACTGTGTTCAATTCTACTGTTAAAATTTGCTCAACCCTCTCCCTCTAAAAAACACAGCCTTTCCGAAGATAGCCCCCCCCCCCCTGCCTTTTCATGTTCAATCTTCTCCGTCGGATTCCGTCTAATAAACTTCGATACGCTTTCTGATATTAACCCCGAATTATTTCAGATTAAATTAAAATCAGCGCGTGATAAAATTATGATCTGCTTCTTCTGGGTAAAAAATGTCTGACTAATCTCAATATTGTCTTCACGTTTTTGGCTATACTAGTTTTCACTTGGTCTTAAATTACATCCTTAAATACCATATTGAGTTTTCCAAAATAATCTTTGTTCCCAAATTCCCAATAATTCAATTTATGTTTATAATTTCGTTTTACCAGCCTCTTTTCCTGAAAGAAATGTCCGCCAAAGCTAACGAGAGGCTAGGAAAAGGTTGATTCGAATTAAGTTCGTGGAACTCGAAACACGAACATTTAAAATCCATTTTTAAAGCCGAGAACAAGTGCATACTACGCTTGCTGAACATGTCTTGGGTTACAACTACGAATTAAACAGTGACTTATTTAGTTTAAGTGTCGACGGGGTCTTGTCCTCAACGTCATCAGTCGCGGTAGACTTTTGATGCAGAACTTGGGCCGAAAAAAGCAGGATGAGACTGGGTTAGTAACGAGTCCGACTTCAAAATGTCTTTGAATCACTTCGTACCGATTTGGTGAAATTGATTGAAGGGAAATTCCTGGGTAATATCCTCGAGGACGTTGGGAAAGCTGGTCTCAAGGAATAGAGCCGCTTTCCACCCTTTCTTCTATCTACCTTTTTTTGCCTGTTTGTTAGTCTATTTTAACACACGTCTTGAAGATCCTTCTCATGGCTTGAAACCCTACCTCGCTATGTGTTGAATTTCTTTGCTTTTCAAACTTGCCAGCCAGGCTGAAGAAGATTTTTTGTTCATTTTTTACGAATCTCTTGGGATCACCCCAAAATATGAGTTCGTTCACCTATCTTCCCAACATCCGACATTGGGCCGATGATGGGAGTAAATTTAGGGCCCTCCTTTTGAGTGCGAGGGTGTGGAGTGGACTTTTCTCAATTTTGAAAAGAACTCTTTTACTTTTAAAATCGGAACGTAAACAGAAGTAAGGGGAATGAGAAGAAGTACCGTCCTACCATGTCTCCCTTATTCCTTGTCCTTCTGAGATCCTTTTCGCATACGCTTGTCTCTTCTTGAACATCACTTCCAATCCGCTTACTACTCCACCCCCCTTCAAACTTTTGTCTTGCTTCTCTTTCCAATTCACAATTTTGCCTAAATGTTTAATTAGTATTTATGTAGGTGGTTTGGGGTAAGTGATTCGTCAAATTAAATGGTGTATTTAGTAACCCTATTGTTTATATTTTAGTCAAAGCCAGCGTTAAGCCCCCTTTCAAATCTCAAACCATTAATTCAGATCTACCGAGGATCATTAGAACATAAAACGGCTTCGGGAAATTTGGTGGAGATAATTCCCCAAATCTCAATCAATACCTATTCCAACTATTAACATTATGTGAATACGTTGGCTTCGCTGCTCAACTTGGTGTTGTATTGTGCTAACAACAGAGACCACCAACCTTGGTTCGTGGTTTGTAAACTAGAAAATTTCTATTAGACTTAGATATCCCAGGGGCTTATATCCCCTCGTTTTTCTTAGAATTGTAAACCCCGAACAACCGGCGTTCATATAAATTTCCTAGAGACCCTAGGGCCAAAGGGGATATGTCCCCATGCCAACTAAATTAAAAAGGTAAAAATATACCCTTAACGTGGAATAAACACGATTTAATTTGGGCTTAACGCACCCAATATTTGCCCAAATGTGTCATAGAGATAATAAGATGAGACAATTCTCACTGTCGTCTAACAGGACAGCTTAGCAAACAAAATTTCTTCTTAGTTTCTTACAAGGTTGAAGGACCAAGAAGACCTACATAAGGTCGCACTAACTACTTCTGCTTTATAGACTCCAAATCCTCCAGTCTTGTAAATTACTGTTTTATTTGTGCAGAAATTAAATGTGTTAAGAAACTGCTTGTTAGCAATGGGCACCCACAGCAAGACATCGACACCATAATTTCAAAATAAGATGGAAAGATTCATTCAAAATAAAGATAACACCCAAGAAGAATGCTTTATCATCACCTTTTACTACAAATAATCAATGGAAAATGGTTCCAAAGAGGATAAAAAGACCAAAACAGATTATAGACCGCAAAGTCTCCCCAAATGAATCAAATATGAAGCTCAACCTCGTCCTACACTATAAATCGAGAAGGACCTCTTCCTTTATTATGAAGAATTGCACTCTACTGACCATATAATCTAAAATCTGATTCATAATTATCGTTTCACTTACTCAACTATATTAACACGTTAGTGTGGTATCTTATAATATATATATATATATATATATATATATATATATATATATATATATATATATATATATATATATATATATATATATATATGGACCTCGGCCGTGAAGCCTGCATTAAATATTGAGGATAAATCCCAGAGCCACCAGAAACGGATGCAACATCTTTTAATTTCTTACTACGTTTCGAAAACTATAAGTTTTCATCTTCAGGCTAGAATAAGTTTAATAAAGTTAATACATTTGAAGAAACCATGAAAAGGCCAACAAGACATTTAATTATTTTAAAAGGTAACCAATTATAGTTTTTATAAACAAATTATCGATATGAAGTTTTTTTAGCAGTAAAGATCCTATCTCTTTGGAGTTCCGCAGGGATAATGTTTATTTATTTAAATGTCCCAGTTGTACTGGAGCCTCTTACATTGGCAGCACTGTCAGGTCTCTAGGAGTTAGGTTCTCTGCTCATATAGGAATTAGTTGGCGCACAAACAAAATATTAAATAAAAAGGAAAAGTCATCTATTAGGGATCACACCATAGGCTGTAAAACTGACATTTCTATTAATAATTTTAAAGTATTAGCCTTTAACAACAACAAACATTGCCTAAGAACCCTCGAATCTTTATATATCAAACACTAAAAACCTACACTCAATGAAGATTTAAGTGCAATCTCATTATTAATTAACTAATTTTAACTACAGTTTGTTAGTTGGTTTGTTTTTTTAACTACTGTTTGGCTAGTTGATGTTCCTCTCTCTCAAGCGTCACTGTAACCTATAAATACCAGCCCCTTGTTAATCCCACCATTCACTCTCTAGGATGGATCCACTTTAGTAAGTACCAAAATTAACCGTATTATATTAAATGTTTTTAACTCTTACAGTGTTTAAAAAATTAAAAACAAAGTTTAAATTTATTATCTTTAACTATTGCTAGGTCATTTCTCTTATAGTTTTTAATTCATTTCTGCAATAAACTTTAAATTTATTAACTACTTTTTTGAGTCAGTTTTAAAGCAAATTTAACAATTGCTAAGTCATATTTAAAATTTCAACTTATAGTACATTTTATTGAGATCTTATAATTGGTCACCTTTTAAAATAATTCAATGTCTTGTTGGCCTTTTCATGGTTTCTTCAAATGTATTAACTTTATTAAACTTATTCTAGCCTGAAGATGAAAACTTGTAGTTTTCGAAACATATTAAGAAATTAAAAGATGATGCATCCGTTTCTGGCGGCCCCGGGATTTATTCTCAATATTATATATACTTTCTAACTTTATTCAGTTCATTCTCAAGGATAACTACATGAGAAAATATTATAATAAGGGTATATATATATATATATATATATATATATATATATATATATATATATATATATATATATATATATATATATATATATATATATATATATATATATATATATATACAAGCTAGTAAAAGATAAAGGACCGCCTCTAAGACAAGAAATCACCAATGAGGTAGTAGAAGGAGGGACGGGTAAATTCACATTAAGATTTAGCTATAACAGGTAGCAAGGTCAAACCGAAAGGCAAGAAAGAGTCAAGAACAGAGCCAAAAGGGTTAAACCGATTAACGGATAAAGCGATAGTCTAAAGAGAGAGATTAGAAGAGACATGAAAAGTAAATTGTTACGAAGAGGAGAGGAGCAAGGAGAGAGGAAAAGAAATAAAATAATGTTAATATAAAAGCAATGCAATAATTAAATTGACAAATCGGGTGCCCATAAAAATGAAAATTGCAAAAAAAATTAGGAACATAAGTTGAAGCTAATACCTTTAAGAATGAGTTTTTTCATAACAACATCAATTTTAAGAAGGCCAGGGGAAATGTTAAAGTTATTAAATGGGCTTATACATGAACATTTAAAAAGGTTTCTTATAATTGAGTAATTTGAGCGAAAAATAAATTTTGCTGAATTCCAATTAATTAAGTGGTTATTTTCGGACATATGCACAAAAAATGCATTATTATTTACAGCTCTCCTAACATTGTATTTATGCTGATTAATACGGACAGATAATTGCTTTCCTGTCTGTCCAAAATATTTACTTGGACAAACAGAACATTCTACCGAAAAGACACCCAATATTATTACAATTATTGTGAACTAGAATGTTTTTTATAGTTGACTCGTATTTGAAAGCAACTGAAATGTTAAAGTTTTTTTTAAAGACAGGGAAGGTCAATGAAACATCAGTGAAGGGTAAAACCAAAATGTTTTTAACATTAAAAGGGATAGCAGCAGCTGTATTATAGAACGTCTTTTTTGCAGAGGGAAGACAGTTTAGAAGAAAGGGATAAGGGTAACATAGTTTATGGCCAATTTCAAATATATTGGAGAATTCAGAATCCATATATTCAGGACTAACAACTCGTAAAGCCCGTAAAAACATATAGGAAAAACAGAACGTTTGACTTTGGGACTACGCGCAGAGTAAAACTCATTTCACTTTGTGTCTCAAAATTGTAAGGTTTCGTTTCGAGAGTAAATATTTTCTTCAAAAGTTGTGATTAGCCATGGATAATTGCCTTTCACCTGTTCTCTCTAACTTATATATGAAGTTCTTTGAAACAAGACTCCTCCCTACTATCCTTGACTTCCCTATTGTTTGGTACAAGTATATTGATGATGTCATTTGCCTGTGGCCTCATTCTAAAGATGTTAATAGCTTTCTTAGCAAACTTAATTCACTCGTCCCTTCCATTAAATTTACCCATGAGGTTGAAAATAATAGAACTCTTCCCTTTCTCGATTTTCTTATTCATAGAACACCGACTGGTTTTAAATACTCTATCTATCGCAAATCTACTAATTTAAATTCATATATTCATTTTTACTCTGCGCATAGTCCCAAAGTCAAACGTTCCGTTTTTTCCTCTATGTTTTTACGGGCTTTAAACTTTTATATCCCCCCCCAAATTATCGCCAGTGCTTCGCGCTTAATCACAGCGTAATTACGTTCTCGAGGGATTAATTTTCGGCTCGCGTAAACGACGGGAAAACTCCTGCCATTATCTCCGTATTGTATTAACACACACCCTATCCCATCAGGTGGATGATTGTCGCAGACGCTAATTTCCCTTTGAGTTGCGTAAAACTGTTGATAGACAAGGGTGCCCACTCGATGCGCTCAGGGGCCTTCTTCTTTAATAACTCGCACAGGGGAGTGGAAATAGATGCGAAGTTTCTAATAAATCGCCGATAGAAAGAAGCGGAGCCCATGAAGGACTGCAATTGCTTTTTATTCGAGGGCAAGGGCAATTCTACGATAACCCGTATTTTCTCTTCCTGGGGAGCAAGATGGTTGTTCCCGATATGGAATCCTAAATAATTTATTGTCTCGAACGTGAATGGCACTTGCTGGGCCCAATCGTTAAATTATGTTCCCGGAGTCTGGTTAAGAGAGTTTGGAGGGTAGACAATTGATGGGGCGAATCTTGGGTGGCCACATGAATATTATCAAAGTAAAAGGTCACGTGAGGTGAGCCTTCCAAAATTCTCCTCATCATGCGGTTGTAGTTACTATAGGCCGTCACCAGACCGAAAGGGAGTAGAGGGAATTGCATAAGACCTTTTTCCGTGGGGAAGGCTGTGAATTTCTTAACCTCCTAACTTAACGGAATTTGGTAGTAGGCTTTACACAAATCCAGCTTGGTGATATACTTGGCCTTCTCTAAAAGATGGAGGTTTTGATCAATGAGGGGGATAGGTTCCGCATCAAACACAGTAACCGCATTCAATTTCCGGAAGTCGATACATATGCGATATGAGTTATCGGGCTTCTTCACCATAACGACTGGTGAACAATAACTGGACTCTGACGGTTCGATAATCTTCAATTTTAATAGTTTGTCCACCTCGTTATTAAATGCCTCTCTGAGGTGTATAGGCAGTGGGTAAGGCTTGGAACGGATGGGTTCCTGACTAGTCAATTCGATGTTGTATTCAACGTGAGACGCACAACCCGGAATTTCGGTGATGACGTCATCAAAATTCTTTAAGAGCGTTTGTAACTGCTCCTTCTGAAGGGAGGACAGCTGGTCGCTTATTTTCATATCTGACGACGAGGGAGCGGTTGTACCTGGAGAGACGTATAAAGGATATTCTGTATCATGTTCGACACACGCACCCTCCACCACGCTAAGGGAGTCAAAGGGATAATCCAACTCCATGGGCGACTCCTCGTCTAGCCCCACAATTTGATTAGCGCTTGCGCGGCGGTGGTATCGCATTAACATGTTTATGTGATAAAGCTTATTTCAGGAGGAAATTTCAATCATGTAGTCGACGGGGCTTCGTTTCTCGACTACTTGATAGGGACCTTTCCATTCGCTTAACAGTTTATTGTTATCTGTGGAGAGCAGCATTAGAACCTCTTCGCCAGTGGTAAATTTTCTATCCTTAGATTTGGCGTCGAAGTACGTTTTGTTCTTCTCTAAGTTGGTATCTGCATTTTGGTAGGCTATTTCTGCGCACTTCTCCAACCTTTTTCTTAAGTCGTGTAAGTACGCATAAGAAGACTGGATCTCCTGATCCAATTCCTGGTTGGTAAAGTGCTCCATTAGGATGTTTAAGGGGCCCCTAACATTCCTACCATAAAGCAATTTAAAAGGTGCAAATTCCAAGGTCCGATGGGGAATTTCTCGGTAGGCAAAGAGGGCTACCGAGAGATAATAGTGTCATTCTTTGAGGTTGCTCTGAGCACAGTTTCTTGAGAAGGCCCTTGAGGCTACCGTTTAGCCTATCGCACATCCCGTTTGCCGCCTGGTGAAATGGGGTGGTAAATACTGGCTTTGCCATCAGCAGCTTGCCCACGTATCTCTTTGGGGAGACAAACGCGGGAGAAGATAGTAATTAGAGCTTTCGCAGAGGAAATACTATCAATTTATTAAAAGGCACGGCCTCCGGGAACCTTATGGCAAAATCAACCATAGTTAATACATGGGTATGACCTTCGCTGCACGAGGGGTGGATTGGACCGATGAGATCGATGACGGGTAATGACGGGTTGAGCCACGGTAGGGGTAGAAATCCGTCGACACTGGCAAATTAATACGGAGTAAAATTTAATAGTCGCGACGACGACTTACTCCCAGCCCTTGTGATAAACGCACTCGATGGAACACTTAACGATGGGGAAACCATTCGTGCACCCCAAATAGTCGTGAATGGTGGCGAACTTATCGTGATCCGGAGCTGCGGGTGGAAGTAGCTTGTCTGATACTACGATACATGTACACCCCGTATCACATACAAGGACGGAGGTCCGACAACCGTTCACGGATCCAGTCTTGAACTGGAGGCTTCCAGAGGTACTTTTGTCAAACAGGAAGTTTACATGTTGACCGGCATGTTTTGACGCGCTTGGAGGAAGAGGGGCTTCTGGTTGCGATGTTTGGAGTGCATAAGTGGCACTGACTTGGAGCATTTGATGGAGATTTGCATTGCTTAGCTGGGAGTTCTGAGGGCAATGACTCCTCACTTGGCCTTCAACTCCACAGGCGTAACAAATGATGGTTCTTCTGGGGAACAATGACGATGGGGGGGGGGGGGTGAGAAGCGAAGGGTTTGACGTCTTGTTGGTCGGACGCAAAAAGTTGTTTAGGTTTTGAGGGACTTGTTACTTTAATGAATTTATTTCCACTTTGAGGGAGAAATTTACCTTTAGGGGCCTTCACCTTGGGAGAATGTGGCTCTACCTTTTTTATTTCCTTTGGATTGCAATTGTGGCTAACAGCATATACATCTGTTCCTCAATGCATTCCTTGAAAGTGTGGCACCTTCGATCCTTGATAAAAAATTAAATCTCTGAAGGAAGCGACGCTAGAAGTTGGTCCTTCAGGAGAAGTCCACTAAGCCCTTGAATTCATATGGGATTTTGGATGAGTCAAGCAGAAAGTTGAAGTGGTGCTGAAGGGTGTATCCGAATTGTCGGTAGGTTTGACTTGGTCGAGTGGGACAGTGTCGGAACTTGGCACAATAAAAATCCGGTATCATGTTGTAGGCGGCCAATCGCTCTGCTTTTAATGCTGAGTAATCGATGTTTGCCCTCGAGGGAAGGGATATAAAATATCCCTGAGCTGGGAACTCAACAAAGACAATAATTTAGTTACGCCATCTGCCTCAATGTCCCCCATTTATTTACCTCAAAGATCTTTTCAAAATGAGTGAGGTATGATCCCAAATCTTCCCCTTCCTTAAATACCGGCAATTTTACTGACGCAGTCTGTTGTACTTCTCACCTGGAGTTGATAGACAGGATCTCGTTCCTTATCCGACTCATTTCTAATTCGTGGAAACGAATTTTCTCCCTTTTTTCTCTTCGCTTTCTCTTCTTTCAGCTCTCACTGCTCGCTCTTTTTTCCTGGATATAGGCTATTAGGTCCTTTTCCCGAGTCCGAGGGATTTGAAGAACTCGATTCAATCGTAATATGTTAGAATTACTTAGTGCACGGACGGAGGTGCTAATGGGTTTTGTTCGACCCTCAATAAAATAACCAAATACCACAAAAAATACTCGAAGCACGCAAAACTTCGCACGGTGTGAGTTTTATCCCGTATGGTCGTTGGAATAAACTTTGGGAAACGAAATCCCTCGCTGTGATTGAGACAAGCTTACCACGTCTATACACAGTAACTAACACAAAACAAAACAATATAAATCTCACTGTATCGGATCTTTCAATTAGCAGACAGTTTGAGGCCGGATAGATAGAAATTACACGGGAAATTACTCAGCGATGCACAGTCGCAAAAATTCACAAACAAAAAATATGAAATCACAAAATAATCGGACGGCTAAATTACAAATTTGTTTTATAAGTGATCTACACAACGATTATCATCCTATAGTTTAAATCTCCAGAACCAACCAAGATTAACTAATAAATCAATCAAGATTAACCCCAATAAACCTGACACCAGTTTATTATATACTATATATACCTGACCTACGATATATATATATATATATATATATATATATATATATATATATATATATCGTAGGTCAGGTAAAGACCCACCTTTACTCGCTCTTTTGAGCCTGAAGTTGGTTAAAGACCGTTAGTGAATGGGGAAATTGTTATGAGTCCAGTGGGGATGGTTTATTATTAACTGCGGGGTCCTTTTTAAAACAAATACTTTAGAGTGTAAGTTGGCCAAAGATTAACAGGTAACTGGTACGCGTTGGGATTGCAAAAAGAAAGACAATGACGAAAATATATCTTTACTAGCAACAAAATAATATTTAAATAAACACAAATATTGGGTTTAAAGGGAATGGTCGCACCTACGGAGTTAAATGTCTACCCGAGATACAAGTGGGTTAATTAGGAGATTAAGGAGGTCGGATTCAGGTCGGTGATTTAAAGGGGGGTTTTAAATCGAGGTGCACACACAAAGAATGGATCGATTGGGTAAGCCAGATTTTAGATCAATATGCAGGTGGCAACGGTTACAATTGCTTAACTGCTCGTTGCAGGAAAGGGGCCAGTTGGGATACGATGACTGTGAAGGGGGAAGTCGGGTTACCTCTCGCTTCAGATAAGGGAGCACAAGTAGATGGCCTTAGGAGATGGGAATCCTCGTCAGATACTCGCCGATTGATTATGGCAGAGTTCTCTAATGTCGATTTAGCCTTCGTTCTCGAATCGAAATCGTCGATATCTCCGTTCGCGGGGGAGAGACGAGTGTCCTTCAGCTCGTTCTCAGTGGTAGATGGGAAGTCGATTAGTGCCCCTTACTAAACTGAGTCGAAGGATTATATAGACGCCTGGTGAGGTGGCTCCTTCGGGAAGGGGGGGGGGGGGAATTGTGATAACGTTGGCGTGGATTGTTCGACGAACTTCGATCTTATGACGGAAGACAGGAATGTTAGCTGAAAGGCGGCCATGGGAGACGATGAAATCGGTCCCTAAGCAAATACAGGTGGTGTGTGATCACGGCATAGGCTGCACCCTCACCCTGGTTCAGTCAGGCTTTCAAAGCTCCATGCGGTGATCTCAGGACCACGTGGGTACAGAAGAGCACGTGGTCTCCCTTCGACCTTATTTTGCTATATCCCCTTCATCCAAAATGATGGCACTTTCGGAGTTGGGGGAAGGGGAAGTGACAGCCCCTGAGAGAAATGCCTTGGGGAAGCGGAGTCTTTCACACAAGTGTCCAACGGGGTAAGTGGAATAAAGGAAATTCCTGACCTGACGTCGAGCAGGTGTACAAGCTACTTTTACCCGAATGCGTGTACATATGAACGGAAAAGGAAATTAATTATTGCCGACCATATGAGACTTAAGAGGGATATAATTAAAAAATGAAAATAATATTTATACACTAAGCTATACAAAACAAAAGACAGAAAAAAAGAATGAAATGGATATTCAATGATACATTTTACATAAATGACAGAAGGAATACGGTGGTACATATACACATATAGGGGTGCTGGACCATGCTTCTAAATACTAATTATATATATACAAGGGCGATGTGCGCCCTAGATGTACACATCGAGAAAAATAAATACATAAACATAAATAACACAGGCCTGCGTTTGAAAAAAAAATTTATGTTCCCCAGGATTTCTTTGTGGTTTCTTAATGAATCTAACCTCCTGAGCTCAAAAATGAATGTATATTTGTTCAATCAGGTCAGATTTTCTCAGTACAGCATACACCATTTTCATTGAGATTACCTCATTTTTTTCTGAATTTTAAAAAAAAAAAACTTTCTCTATCTAATAATGCATTATTACTGTTATATCATATAAACAGGAATACATGTATGTAAACTATAATTCTTTTAATAAACAAAAAATAAAAGAATGCAACATAATAAAGAAAATAATTATAATTTCAAAGAACAGACGCCCTTGACGATTTTCGTTTGTGCCTGTCATCTGGTGCATCACGCTTCAAACGCCAACAGTAGTCAGCAAGCATGTTTCCGTTCCATTTACACTGGTACCTGGATTCCATTGTTTTTATGTCCTGGTGGAATCTTTGTCCCTGTTCTTTACTGTAATCCCCGCAGTTGTCGGGAAAATAATCCAGATGGGACTGTAAAAAGTGTATCTTTATAGACATTCGAGCTCCCAAATGTTTGAGACTTGTTAAGAGCTGATTGACCAGGGCAACATATTCTTCTAGGCTTCTTTTATTGCCTAGAAAATTGTTAACTAGAGCTTTGAAAGCTTTCCATGCATCTTTTTCTATGTCCTTCATTGATGCATCAAATTGCTGATCAAGTTCCTGATTTGAAGTCCATCAAAAATTCCTCCATGGAGCTTAGCGTCACTGATTTGTGGAAATTTTTGAAGAAGAAATTTAAAAGCTTGGCCTACTTTATTAAGGGTTTTGACATAATTTTTCATTATGCCAAGCTTTATATGCAGTGGAGGGAGGAGTATTTTTTGAGGAGGCACTAAAGGTTCAGCTATCACATTGTTTGATCTAATTCTAAATGCTTCTCGTGGAGGCCAAACCTTCTTCTCATAGTGCATACTATCTGCACGACTGTCCCATAAACATAGGAAACAGGGATGCTTCGTGTAGCCTGTTTGCGTCCCAAGCGTAAGAGACACTACCTGAAAAAAATTTAGCACGGTATGTAAATTCAGTGTAATATTTCTAAAAACAAATTCAAATTAATATTTCTTAAAACAATAAGAATATGAATATGTACTGAAAAATCCTGTATGCCGATGCATTAAATCATTGTATTGGAACTAATTGGATATATGTACATCTTATTTTGAGTTTATTGAGTTGTGTTGTATACCTTCTCAATTAGGATAAGTTCCCCATTAACCCAATAGGATGCATTAACTTATAGGGACACACTTCAACAAAAAATATAACTCAAAAAGGACTCATGATTTCCAGATTTTCATTCTTGTAAAATGTAAGTTGACCAAAAGGTGTATACAAGTATTAACAATTAAAAATGAAAATGTCAATATCAAAAAGCTTAGAAATGCCAAGTGTAAAATGATCTTACCTTTAAGTCACCACATATCCTCCACTTATAGCTAGAGTAATTTATTGCATCCAGCAATTTTTTCATATTTTCATAACTTCCAGTAAGTTGGATTGAATGGCCTATAGGAACGGAAGCTATCTTGTTACCAATATTCAGTAACACAGCTTTTAAACTTCTACTGGAGGAATCTATGAACAGTCTCCATTCTAATGGGTTGTAGGGAATTCCAAGGGCCTCAACAAGTCCTTTAATATTGGCGCAGTATACTAAAGAGCTGGAAGAATGCTGTAAAAAATAGCTTCGAAACTCTTGTTCTCTATTTCTGTACCCCCCTAAATGTTGTTTCTTAAGCGAGAAGATTACTTTCACGAAGTCGAGAGCCAAGAAGTTGTGTATTCGCCTTTGAAACTCCCAGATCCCTGGTCAGGTCATTTAACTGAACTTGAGTGAATGGTCTTGCGAACATATCATGTGTGGAAACCTGATAAGACTCAGATGTGTCATAATCTTGGTCAACTTCCATATTAATCTCTTCATGTACCTCTATATGTTCAGGGGGAGAAGGTATAGGAATTCCTGGGCCATGGGGCAGGGGTTTGATGGCAGAAGGAACATCTGGATATGCCACACTATGTTTATTCTTCTTATTTATACCTGTGGAAAATATAATTGCATATTACATAAAGGAATTGATTTGGAGTTGCAGATAGTACATAAATGTTTAGTAAAGGATATGTTCATGCTGAAGTGAACTATGTTAGTTTTTGATTTTATGCTAAGTCTTTGCATAATAATGACATTTTCAGGAGCCAGTATAATACAGAAATCTTAAATACTTGATACAATGCTCACCTTTAAGATTTGTCAACCAAAAATAGCAGTCCGTAGTGTGGTCCTTGCCATCTCTCCACACCATGGGAACACCAAAAGAGAGGGACTTCTGTTCGTCCTGACTCCAGCGTCTTAAACTTATGTAGCATCATTTGCAGCAGATATGTGGTGCAAAACTTTTATCTTGATCTCTTAGCCTTACTCCAAAATATGCATGATACAAAGATTTAATTACAGAAGGGATTGTACTTTGCTGCTCGGGAAAAGTCACTTTGCGGCAAACATAGCAAAATCTGTCGGAGCTATTCTTACATTTTCTGTTCATTTTTAACTCAACCACTATTATTATTATTCTTATTATTATAATGCTAAGCAATTTTTAACCTGCAAAATATAAACCTATTTGCATAATTACTTAAAATGTACACAAAATTTACTGCGAATAGAGCAGTGCAAAAACTATTGAAATTTGATGTAATATAGAAGATGTATAAACTATAAAATTATTATCACCCCCTGTATCGCCTAAACTGGAGGTGATAGAGAAAAACAGATGACAGATTCGGATTTAGGAGGTCAATTTTATTAAGAAACACTATAGAAAACCTAAGGTACATTTTTGATGCAGACCAGTGTAATTGAATATAAACTCATCTCTAGCTGGCAGTTATAATAATTACAAGATGGACAAATGGCTATGGAGCAATTGCAATTAAAATTTAGCTGGGGTCGTCACCCAATGTATTACGGCTAAGGGTAGCGCCGATACAATTTTCAGACCCTTTTACATACATTATTATCCTATATTGGAATTCCTGCAATAATAAGCTCCATCTCATTACTTGGCCATTATGATGTTTAATATTACGGAGGTATGCCATAGGGCGGTGATCGGCTTCTATAACGAATTCTCAGCCTACCAAGTACATCTTAAACTTCTGCACACTCCAAATAATAGCTAAAGCTTCCTTTTCTAGCACTGCATACTTCCTCTCACGTGGGAGCAATTTGCTACTCGCATGGGCCACGGGTTGACTCTCACCGTCGTCTCTGTACTGAAGGACACAACCGATGCCCTCGTTACTCACATCCGTTCGGATTTCGAAGGGCCTACTGGGGTCAGGCAACTTGAGGACTGGGGCAGATGCCAATTTACCCTTTAGTTGATTGAAATGAACAGTAGCCCTCGAATTCCATATGATGCGTTATGGGGACTTCTTTTTGTGAAGTTCACACAATGGGGCGCCCGGACCTTGTCTTCTTGGGGCTTAAGTTGGTCGTTTCCATAGTAGAAACCTAAATATTGGATCAAATCATAGGCGAGGTGTCACTTACCGGGGCCTATTGTAGGGCCGTGCTCTCGCAACCGGCTTAAAAGCGCCTGAAGGGAGGCCAAGTGTTAGTCCCAGTAACAAGTGGCAACGTAAATGTTGTCAAAATAATAGGTAATATTATCCAGTCCGTCCAAATCTCTGCGCATTATCCGATTATAATTGCTGCTGGCCGTCATTAACCCGAAAGGAAGTCGGCGGAACTGCATAAGTCTTTTGTCGGTGGGGAAGGCGGTGTATTTCCTTACGCTCTTTTTCAGGGGAACCTAGTAATACGGTTTACATAGGTCGAGCTCGCTAATAAATTTTACCTTTTCGAAAAAATGAAGGCTTTGATCAATTAAAGAACTCATTTCCGCATCAAAAACGGTCACGGAATTTAATTTGCGAAAATCTACACACATGCGGTACGAGTTATCTGGTTTCCATACTATAACTATTGAGGAACAATAATTTGACGTGGAGGGTTCAATGATATTGAGGTTGAGCAGATTGTTAACCTCGGCGTTTGTGAGGGAATCCCCACGTGGAAGCTCTTGAGCAGACGGAACTTCCATGTGCTGCAGACGGCCTGGTTAGGCCTAAATTAGTAAACCTACCCCCCCCCCTTTCCACAAGCGGTAGCTTCGAACCGCGTCCCCCACGATTCACCTTTACGCGGACTAGAATAGCCTCTGCAAGAAGATTCGAGGTCATTCGAGAGTAGAGCTGTTTCCCGCTAACCCCCCTCGGGGAGAGCCTCGAAGATAAATAGTGTTCGACTCCCATGAGGAGACACAGAGTTGAGCAGTCTCGCCCAGACCCCAGAAGATTCCCCATGGTTCCAAGTCAAGTGCTAGCAACAAAGCAAAGTGACAGCTGGACTATTTTGTGTATTTGGAATTAGCCCCAATCAGGAGGTCATTCCACTGAACGATCGCCACCGAGTGATTTTCCCGACTTCTCTTATCAACTCCTGTCGAAGCCCTCCTCATTTCCGGTAGCCGAAATACTCTTCCATGGACCGGAAGTTACTCCCCCTCCCCCTCCTGTTTTTGGAGAACCGTCATCTCTTAAACCTCCTGCTCAGAAGTTCCGAGTGGCCTCACCCCCCGTGCAGAAGACATCCGTAAGCCAACTCCTCCCCCCTCCTCTTTAGTAACCCAATTGAGTTATTCCCCCCCCCCATAATTTATCTAACCTCGTTGCACTCTCTCGCTACTCAGCCCGTCTAAACTCGTGATTTTCCGTCCCTTTTGTCGGTTCGCTTTCAAGTTATTGGTCCCTCCCTCATAGATATAATATGGTATTGATATAATTAATGTCATATCACGACAGCGTTAAAGGCATTTCTCATATGAATTGGAAGGGGTCAAGGTCTTGAACGAGCAGGTTCGTGGGTAGCGGGGATTATATCATGCTCGAAGTTAATAACACACCCAGGGCTCTTACAAATGACGTCCTCAAGCTTGCCTTAAATAAGCTGCAACTGGCTAGTTTGGTCGGGAGTTAGCCACTTATTGATATCCAAACTAGCGAGGGGTAAATGGATGGAGCCGGGCAAGGTGGGTAGTGAGTAATCCCTATCCTGTTCGACGCACACGGCCCGTACAAGGTTCAGGTCATCCGTCGTGTAGTCTCCAAAGCTGTCTCTTCGTCAGTGGTAACAATGTTGTTGACACACGCGCGGCGGTGGTATATTTTTAACATGTTGACGTGGAACAGCTTCTCTCCTGTGGAGGTCTTAATTAAATAATCTACAAGTCCTCGCGCTTTGGAAATTGGGAAGGGGACTTTCCATTGGCTCAGAAGTTTGTTGCTCTCCTTAGGAAGTAGTAATAGAACCTCATCACCGGGCTTAAACTTTTTCTCCTTCGATTTGACATCGAAGTACGTCCGGTACTTTTCTAAGTTAACGTCGGCATTTTGGTATGCAATTTTGGCACACTTTTCTAATCTTCGTCGAAGATCCAAAACATACGCGTAGGAAGATTGAATTTCCATGTCTAACTTGGCGTTGGAGAATAAGTCCTTGAGGATGCTAATGGGACATCGCACGTAACGTCCGTAGATTAATTCGAATAGAGCAAATCCAAGCGTAAGATATGGAATCTCCCTGAATCCAAATAGTGCCACGGGCAAGAAGCGATGCTACTCACGGGGCTATTCAGCACACAACTTCTTTAATATTAACTTTAAGGTCACATTAAATTTCTCGCAAACTCCATTTGTGCAGGGTGATAGGGGGTAGTAAAGAAGGTTTTACCATCAACAGTATCCCTATATATTCCATCAATTCAGAAGTAAATTGCCGACATCAGTCGGACAATACTTCTTTTGGTATGCCGCCCATAGAGAAAATGGAAATTAAAGCTTCGGCACACGTAACGCTGCCGATTCTCTTTAAAGGTACGGCTTCGTGGACTTGCGTAGCACAGTCCACAAGAGTAAGGACATAACTATGCCCTTCGCTGGAAGGGGGACAAATGGGACCGACAAGGTTTATGGCTACTCGGGAAAAGGGTTCCGATATGATTGGTCCCTACTGAAGGGGGTTCGGTTTAACACGCCCTTTTGCCGTGGTTTTCTGGCAGATGTTACAGGATTGGCAATATTCAGAAATGTTAACCTCAGCACCAGGCCACTATAAATACCGGAAAATCCTCTGAGCAGTCTAATTGTAGCTGAAGTGGCCAGAAAACACACTATCGTAGGCAATTTTTAGCACCAGGGGGACATGCGAACGGGGAACACAGAGGACATGAGTCTCGGGGTTGACGCCATCCGAGCAAGCGCGATATAGCAAGCCTTCTTTCACGATATAAGTGGCTGTCTTTTTACCGCGGGCCGAATCTTGCTCGAGGCTCCGAATTTTTTCCCACAAGGGAAGGAAATTTGGGCACTCCTGTCTTTGAGCGAATTGTTCGCTCATAACGCCACTGAAATCTGAATCTAAGGGACTTTCAAGGACAGAGGACGTCTGGGATTCCATCTCTGCCTGGGCTCTAGTGATAACGGGCTGAGCCACAGAGTAAGATGAAACTTGGAGGCAGTGTCCTACCAAAACGGAACATAATATGATAGGGGCTGACGCGACTTCAACCCATCCTGTGAAGGATTGACACTCGAGGTAATAATTTACACTGAAGAAGCGGTTTGCGCGTCACAGGTAGTCATGGACTACCGCAACCTTTTGTGATTGGGGTCCACTGGGGGAAGAAGTTCATTTGATACCACGATACTGGTACACCCAGTATCGCGGACGAGGGTGGAGACTCAGCACCCATTAACGCTTCTGTTTTCAAATTTCAAACTTCCTGAAGAACTCTTATCGAAGAGGAAATTAACATGGCGCCCTGGGGCACTGTGAAACGAGATTGGAGCTGTGGTTTCTGGTCGCGATGGAGGGGGAGCGGGAGTAGCATTCACCTGGTGGACTTGGTGAATGGGATTACCACGGAGTTGGGAATTTGGGGGGCAATATGGGCGCGCGTGGCCTTCGACACCGCACGCAAAACATACGATTGGCCTACGGGTAAAAATTGACGCCGGGGGATTAGAGATGAGGGGCTTGACATCACGGGGTTCTGATGGAGGAAAATTTCTGGGGTTAAAGGGGCCCGTAACCTTGGCGAATTTGGGGGAGTTCTTAGTAGGAAACCACGAGTTATTAATTTTATTCTTGGGGGATGAAGGGGGAGGCTTTTTACTTTCCTTCGCGTATAGGTTGTGACTCGCCGCTTAGATATGTGCTTCTTCTTTGCACTCTTTGAAGGAGCCGCACCTACGATCCTTTACAAAGGAGCGGATCTCTGGTGATAGCGACGCCAGCAACTGATCCCTTAGAACAAAATCTACCAGGGACTCATAATCGTGGGGGACTTTCAATGCGTCTAACCAAAAATTGAAATTATGGGAAATAGAATATCAGAAATGACGGAAGGTCATATTTGGTGGGATGCGGGCGTGGCGTAATTTGGCACGGTAGAAGGTAGGCGTCATATTATACGCCGCGAGAAGTTCAGATTTGAGGGTGGAGTAATCCACCGTAGCTTCTGAGGAAAGGGATACACATAGGCCTCGGAGCTGAGAGTTAAGGGGGAAAGAAGCTTAGCCACACCTTCCGTCTCGATGTTTTAATGGTTAACTTCAGAAGTTTTCTCGAAGCGATTGAGAAAAGATCCGAAGTTTTCTCCTTCTTTGAACGTGGGGAGTTTAACTGATACGGATTGAGGGGTTCTGTACGGGAATTTACTGAACGGGCTTCGAGCCTATCGCGATTTAATTCCAATTTATATTGGCAAATTCTCTCGCGCTCTTCGCTCTCTTTATCTCTAATCTCTTTTGGTTCAGCTAATTGTCTAATCTCTTTTTATTCACGTTCAGCTCTCTCTAGTTCTTATCGTTCTCTTTTATAAGCTTTCTCATTTCTCTCTTCTTCCTGGATATAAGTGACAAGGTCTTTGCCACATAAACCAAAGGATTCTCCTTGGAGTTTAAATCTCTGGAACGACGACATTTTCGTAACACGGGGCGTAAGTTGTACCCCTAAAAAGGGGTTCAATGGACCGTCGGCATGGGGCGGATGAGGCTTACCTCACAAATTACTGCACACGGAGGAATATGCTTGTTTAAGCGCGGAGGTTTTGCTATGGAATGGCCAGTCTCTCTCTCTCTCTCTCTCTCTCTCTCTCTCTCTCTCTCTCTCACTCTCTCTCTCTCCATATATATATATATATATATATATATATATAGAGAGAGAGAGAGAGAGAGAGAGAGAGAGAGGTACTTTTGAGGCTTTGGGCCGAAGTTGGTTAAAATCCGCTAGTGAATGAGGAAATTGTTATGAGGCCAGTGGGGATGGTTTATTATTAACTGTGGGGTCCTTTTTAAAACAAATATTTTAGAGTGCAAGTTGGCCAAAGATTAAAGGTAGCTGGTACGCGTTGGGATTGCAAAAAGAAAGACAATGACGAAAATATATCTTTACTAGCAACAAAATAATATTTAAATATACACAAATATTAGGTTTAAAGGGAATGGTCGCACCGACGGAGTTAAATGTCTACCCGAGATACAGGTGGGTTAATTAGGGGATTAAGGAGGTCGGATTCAGGTCGGTGATTTAAAGGGGGGTTTTAAATCGGGGTGCACACACAAAGAATGGATCGATTGGGTAAGCCAGATTCTCGATCAATCTGCAGGTGACGACGGTTACAATTGATTACCTGCTCGTTTCAGAAAAGGGTCCAGTTGGGATACGATGACTGCGAAAAGGAAATTGGGGTTACCTCTCGCTTCAGACGAGGGAGCACTCGTAGATGGCCTTGGGAGATGGGAATCCTCGTCAGATACTCGCCGATTGATTATGGCAGAGTTCACGGATGTCGATTTAGCCTTCGTTCTCGAGTCGAAGTCGTCGATGTCTCCGTTCGCAGGGGGTGGTGGGCAAGAGTTCTTCATCTTGTTCGCGGTGCAGATGGGAAGTCGATTAGTGCCCCTTACTAAACTGAGTCGAAAGATTAAATATACACATGAACAGAGTGCGATTAAATTTGGTTGTTCAGAGATATCAAAACTTAGTTCTTCTTTCATGAAGGTCGGAGATTGGGCATCTCCATCGCCTTCGTTTGCCGATGCCCAAGGAGAATTTCATCATTCGCCTTTTTTTATCCTCGCGTAGGAGAACTTTGGCATATTTTTAGTCTATAAAGATGGTGGGGTGGATCCATATCCATTCTCTAAGAGAACATACCGGACGCAACCGAATCGAGGGGTGAGATAGTTGTCATATCGTGGTTAGGTGTCATCTCACTCTCAACACAACCTTGTCCAAACATCTGTCTTCGAGCCGAAGTTCCCGTAACCGTTTCGTGCCACCCACGTCTCAATTCTGTGAAAGGTGTCCTCCCATTAAAACAAATCAAGGGACTACGACCTCACCCGTCTCCAGAGCAAGCTTAGTACCCAACGCTTCACATATGTACACAGGGTGACTAAAACTGTGGACTGCTAAAGTCCCAACTGCCACATTGATTCTAACATTCGAACGTCAGGAACTGCCCCAGTTTATTAAAGCTGGGTATATCCGGTGAGCCCCTATGTCGAATTACCCAGACGTTGTTTCAATTGCAATTAATTTGGACATATGGTTGAGCCTGTTGGCACTCCCATTCCTGTGTGAATTGTGATTTTGATTACCATGTCCCTGAATGCGCCAAAACACCGCGTAGTGGCAAGCTGAGTCGAAATCTTGCCCAATATTCTTATATGAAAAGGTCCTCGTTTTGCGTGACTCTCTGCATCTGGACCTGAGAGAGGCTTGCCAACGTGCTCGAGCAAAAACCCCACCGTTTGGCCGTCTCTTCTCAGATGTTTCACATGCCGTTGGACTAAACCGACCATCATGTTCGAGTTCCGACACGCCTGAAGCAGCTCATCGCCCATCTACCGTTAATGTCAGAAGTATTCCTGATACCGAGATACATACTATTGCTCCCATCTCTCCGACGGATCTAGCCGGGACCGAGCCTCAGGGTGAGACACTTAACGACATTAGACGTTATCTGAAAGAATCTTAAATATCGACCAGTGATGGTTCTTATATCCGGCCCCGGCACCCAAAGCCCCATGGTAAGAGGAAGGATTCTTCATCTGGGCTATCGGCTACCAATAAGCGAGCAGTCTCTGGAGCTGACTCGGCTGAGCCTCGAGAATATTCAATGGACTCTTCTCTTGTTGCTGAATATTCTCTGCTTTCAAGCCTGTCCCGCCCTTCACAGGAGGTAGGCCCCTTAACGGTCCAAACGGTAGCAGAAATCTACCCAGTGCCTCTTACTTTGCCCAGATCGCGTGCTCCACCCACTCACCCTCCTACTCATGATCTGATAGAAGCCGATGATATTCCAATATCCCCAGCCGCGGTTGTTGGATCAACCCATCAGACATCGAAAGCGCCTTCGGCCCATGATTCCAAAACTACCGTCCGAAAATCTCTTCTCGACCTTCTGTTTCCGCTTGGCTCCAAGCGCAACTCTTCCCCTGTTACAGCAGGTTCTTCGAAATCTGTTATTCTTCACCAAGCTCTTTGGGACGCACTTCAAACCTAACCTCAGCCACAAAGGAGAAAAGATATCTACTGTGGTATCTAAGCGTTCCACATAATATCCTCCATTTTACAATGGAATTGCCAAGGGTTTCTTTCCAAGTGGGAAGAAATCAGAGTTCTTTTGACGACTCTCCACCCCGCTGTTATTTGTTTTCAGGAGTACCCGGTTTTCGTATTTTCAACTCTATTGCTCCTGTCGGGGACTCGTCTCATGGTGAGATGTCAGTTATGGTTTCGTCATCGAACCATGTATCCCCCCCCCCCCACCCTCACTTCATACTACCTCCAAGCTGTTGCCGTGAGGGTTTTTCTTACAAGCCTTTTCACTGTTTGCCCTATTTACCTCCCTCCTTCTCTACCATTGCCAAGTCAAGACCCGACCTTTTAGAAATTGTAGATGAGTTTCCCTCGCTGTTTTTATTACTCGGAGATTTTAAAACCTGTCACCCATATTGGGGCGAAATTACTCGTAATGCCAAAGGCAGTGTTTTGGGGTCTCTTTTATTATCTGACTTTCTTTTTGTTTTAAACACTGTCGATTTTACCTCTTACTCGTTTCATGTCCAGACAGAGTGGGAGAAGGGAGTGGAAAGTGACCCCTGGTCGACTCTTCATCTAACTCCCTTTCCTTCTTTAAGGGTCCAAGTGGACCCATATGGGAAAGGGTCGGCGGGACCCGATGTAGTTGGAGAGGAGTAGAAGAAGTAAAAAAAATGAAGTGAGAGAGTAAGAGACTAAAAGAAGATCTATCTTGACTAGGACGGATCGTTTTTCCACTTTTTTCGATTTTTCATTTCGGATCGCGCGAAAAAGTTGCGAATGCACATAAAAATACAGTATACAAAGTTGCAGCAAGAAAAAATAATATTTAGACCCAGCACCGGCACTTTGAAATTCCGAATAATAGGATGAAAACGTATAAGTTATTAACATATATTTATAAATATATTGTATATACCTATTGACAAATATATATATATATATATATATATATATATATATATATATATATATATATATATATATATATATATATATATATATATATATTATTAACACTATCCTATACATTATAAATATATATACTACATAGTGAAGAGAACCAATACTCTTTACATCGAAAATAATTTTATTAGAAAATAGTTGATTTTTAAAGAATTTCAACATGTCGGCGCCGAGTTAAGATATTAGTACAGAGCTATGAGATTTTTTCTACATGATATCCACGTATTATGGAGTGTTTCTATCACTATCCCTAAGTAATTCGGTAAACTTTGGTATATATTAAAATTATGTGAATATGACCTAAAAATTACCTTTTTGGCCTATTATTCGGAATTTCAAAGTGCCGGCGCCGGGTCTGAATATTATTTTTTCTTGCTGCAACTTTGTATACTGTATTTTTATGTGCATTCGCAACTTTTTCGCGCGATCCGAAATGAAAAATCGAAAAAAGTGGAAAAATGTTCCGCCCTAATCTTGCCCTTCTGTATATAGCGGATTATGTTTAGGGAAAGGAAAAACTCTAAGAGTGGACTTACTGATTTTATCATAGATTACAAACCATGCATCCCTCTATTGCTCGATTCCTTCCATCTCTTTTATTCTTTTTTTTCACTTTCACTACTTCTACAGGTAGTGAGAGAACCGCCTAATCTTTGTTACCTCTTTGTTTCTCTTTCATTCATGTGTTTATTGCGCATTCACGCTATATGAGTTTATTCATTTTGTTTTATGTTTGTATTGTATATGTTGCGGAATTTTGTTCATTTTGTTATCTTTCATGATTTGATTTTCACTAAGAGTTTTTTTTATTTTAAGTTTAGTTACCCACTTACACTTACTTCTCTCTGATCATATCACTTAATTTTGTTTTTACTTTCCACTACATGTTTTTAGTATTTCTCTTTGTTTATTCACTTACAATCAAATTCCATTGGTAATATCACTTCACTTTTGTTTTTTCAATTTTCTCTTCACTTTTGGTCTTTTTTTTTACTTTAGTTTGGTATCGTTTCACTTATCATTGTTCTCAAAAGTCGGTTATTCATTATTTGGGTAGTTTCATTTAATTCGGTTCTTATTCAGGATATCTTTAGGGTATTCCTGTTAGGTTGACTTTATCGGTTCTTTTGCTAATGGTCGGGATAATTGTGCTTATCGTTTCTTTTGTTTTTCTTTTTTCCTTTTGGTTAAAGATTTCGCTTAAGTAAACAGGAATACTTCTTCAATTCTCAGCTGATGTTTTCCGTCGCCTAGGCGAGTATTAAAGGAGTTTTATGCTATGACAGTAGTGTGCTCTGTAAACATTAGAGGTAGCTTTTCTATTTCACTCCCTATTTTCTCCTATCTTTTCTGGATGGTGATATTGAGAACTTCTATTCATGCATCTTGGTGCAGACTCCACTGACTTCTCTCTCTCCTTCGAGTATTATTAATTATGTAGAGAGCTGCATTTTAGTTTTAGACTAGCTGTTGATTGGGATGGGAAGGTACAAGAGAACCCCCATTTTTAATGCCATCTACTTTTTTTCCTTTTGTTCTTCATGCTTAAACCCTTTAAGTTCTATAGTACGTTTAGCATTGGTGTTGCCTTATTCTTTCTTTCCGTTATAATTTGTTTATAGCTTCTTGTTATTTTCAATCCCAAGACTTTATTCTCTCTATGATATCTGTCGATTTGACCTTCAGCTTCAATATGTAAGTATGATTCTGAAGATTGAGACTATCGTAAATTTCCTCCTATTAGTTCTTATCTTCCAGTCCTTTTCAAGATTGCTGATGTTACTGTTTTCTAATGGTGTAGTTCTAGCTTGAAAGTGTTCCGGTGGAAGTTCCGCTGTATAGATCGAATACAACGTTGGGCTGAGACAGCTTCCCTGTGAGAGTTTATCTTCCAGTTCGAATTCTGATCCTGCATAATCATTAATCACTACGTATGCTTTCCTTTCTGTGATGTAATCGCAGAGAATTCTCTCCAGATTGCTGATAATCTGGAGATTTAAATCTTATATTACATTCCTCTGACACAGACTTTGGCAAATACTTTTTCTACATCTCTCAGGACCAGGTCGATGTAGTTTTTCTATGCTTTTGCCATGTTTTTTTTTCCTGTTATTATACCGAGTGTTATCGTGGTGTATCTGTCTCTTTTGAATTCGAACTGGTAATTATCATTATAAAGGTTATTTCCCTAGAGATATTCTTTCAGTCTTCGATTGAAGATTTTTTCGAAATCTTCGCCCATGAAATCCAATAGGATATAGGCCTGTAACTGTTGAGGTGACTATGTGGTTTTCATGGGTTCGTAAGGAAAATCATATTTAGTCTTTTAAAGCAATTTTGGAAGTAACGTGTGTTTAGGCACGCTTTATAGATGTTCTTTAATGTTTCTATGGTGTTATTCGGTGTTATGGTAAGATTTATTCAGCTTATACCTCTGGGGCCTGGAGCTTTTTACTTGAATGATTTGATTATGCCTTTGATTTCTTCTGCTATTATATAGGCCCAAGTACCCAGAGTTTTTTTCCTCTCTTGTGTTACTGTTGGTACTGGGGTTATATTTGTGATAAGACTCTCAAGTAAGTGTGAATTATTTCTTCTATCTTTGAATTAAAGTCTTCATTCTCCTCTGGTGTTATGGAGAATACAGACTTCCAATGAGCGCAAAATATTTCTCCCTTGGCCCTGTCTTCTAGAGGGGGTTTTTTTCAGTTTGTTCTTAATAAAAAAGAACATTCTTCTATAAGAGAGCACTCGATTAAATGCCAAACATTTCCATCCCTGAATGACTTTTAGATTTTGGACTCCAACTCAAACCCACTGTCACTACGTATCTCTGAATATATTTATATCAAAACACTATCTCCCTCATTTAATTCTGAAATCTCTTCTATTGAATTAAACATCCTTTAAACAACCACTACTAGCGAAACTGTTATATTTCCCGTCACCCCTCTACCACACCATATTCTCAATGGATATCAAAGATTCAAGGTATGTTTCTCATTTGATCCGTTTCGTTTGGTATTGTTTTTTTGTTGTTATTTAAGCTTTTATTAGCCAGTTTTTTATTTGTTTTTTCCGTACAATTTTATTTTACCTCTTTCCTTAAATCGTTGTATTTAACTTCCCTGTTATTATAATTATAATTTGCGGTGAGCACTTAAACCTATTTTGTATATTTGTATATCTTAATCTGTTTTCTAGAGCCAGAAGATGACCGTTAGGTCGAAACGCTGCACTAATCAATCGTAATAAAGATTTATTTGATGTTAGATTTAAGTCTACTCCTCACCATTCTTTTCTTATTTAAAATTAAATTAAGTCTGCACAGCGGAAACTACCTGGATTATATTTACTCAAAATACCATCAGGAGGCAGTTAAGATGTTTCGTACCACCATCAAATCTTCTCGCAAACTTACGAAAGCTAAGTTGGATTGTAATTTTCTTGAACAATGTCGATCTAGTCAGGTTTATCCCAAGTTTCTTTACTTCAAATTGTACCGTGACTCATTGTACACTTCTGAGTTTTACCAATCTTCCCTTGAATACTTATTAAATAATGAGGTGAATCACAAATTGAAACTTATTGACAGCCATACCATTACTGTTAATACGTCTCTAAACAACTTGCGTCAAACGGTTTCCATTCTAGATTACCTAGCCATAATTTCTATCATAGAAAAAGAATTACAAAAATTGATAAATTCTGTTTCCGAAACCCACAAACGTAAACTTCGATCTCTGGGGCTTGATTCCCCCCAGTTCTTTCAGCCTAAAGAAGTTATTACTAACCTTTCTGACTATGTGTTGAGTAAACGAGAGAATTTTTTGCTTTCATTGGGACTTCAATTTAAGTTACCTATTTTCCAAATTCAGAAACCACGATTTTTTCTCTATTTCGAAAAGTTCTATCATGATGTTACAAGTGTTCCAATTCATGGTAACTTAACTGACTTTAGAACACAGTTTTTTAATTTAGTACATGAATACTATCATAAAATCAGGAAATCCCGTATTAGCTCCTTTATTTTCCGTAGGTCCGACAGAGATATTTTAAAAACACTCGATCGTGTCCCTAACTTAATTATTACTAAACCTGATAAAGGAAACGGCGTGGTTCTGTTAAACCGCGCTGATTATATTAATAAAACAAAATATATCCTAAACGACCATAATAAGTTTAAGCTTATAAACCAACCAGCCAAAGATGTGATTTTAAGAATGGAGGATAAAGTAAATAGATTTCTTATGAATTTGAAGTCCCAAGAAATTATTAATCAGAGCACCTATAAAGATCTTTTCGCTACGGGTACTGGCTTAGCCAAAATGTATTGTCTACCAAAGATCCATAAGACTCATATTCCATTACGCCCTATTATAGCTTCATACCCTCTACCGACTTATAAATTAGCCAAGTTTATTCTCAAACTGTTGTCTCCCATTAAAGGTAATAAATTTACTGTAATTAACTCTTATGAATTTCAAAAGGATATCCTAAAACAGAAATTCACACATAATCAGTATTTTGTAAGTTTTAATGTCAAATCACTTTTCACAAATGTACCTGTCAATCAAACCATTGAAATAATTCTTAACAAAATTTTCAATCACCAACAAACTTTTCAAGGTTTTTCTAGACCTCTTTTCAAACAACTTTTGGAGCTTATATTTAATGAGTCCTATTTCACTTTCGATAATAATATCTATCAACAGACAGATGGTGTAGCGATGGGTTCTCCTATTGGCCCAACCGCTGCTGAATTTTTCATGAATTTTTTGGAAGACTTAATTTTTCATCAGTGTGCCGACGATTATAACCACTATTTTACCATCGTTTTGTCGATGACTGCTTCGCAGTTTTTAATGAACCTTTACAAGCTCAAAAGTTTCTTGATTTTATTAATTCTTTACACCCGAATATTTCTTTTACTATTGAAACAGAAAATAATAACAGTATCCCCTTTTTAGACATTTTAATTTCCAAAGAAAACGGCAATATCTTGACCTCCATCCATAGAAAACCGACTTCTACAGGGTTAGGGATTATCTTTTATAGTTTCTGTGATTTTAAATATAAAATTTCTACCATTAAGACTCTTGTACAGAGAGGCTTTCACCTTTGCTCATCCTTCCTCCAAATCCACCAAGAGTTCCAGAACTTGAAGTCACTCTTGATAAAAAAACAGCTTTCCGTCACTCTTAATTGAAAGGACAATAAAACAGTTTTTAAATAATATATATTACCCTCCCTTTCCAGAAATCACTGCACCTAAAGAACTTAGATTTCTTTGTTGTTCCTGAGATGGGTTTTTGGAATCGAACCTTCAGAAAAGATATCTCTAAACTATTAGCTAAATTTTTTATGCAAACTGAATTTAAAGTCGTTTTTCCAACAACCACACAATGGAATTTTTTTTTTAAATTGAAGATCAAACTCCTAAGGACTTACGTAGTGGTGTAGTTTATTTTTACTCTTGCCCAGAGTGTACCTCTGGAAAATATGTTGGAAGCACCCTACGTACCCTTCAGGCCCGTTTTTTCTCTCACATGGGCATCAGCCTTAGAACAGGGAAAGTTCTTAATAAAAAAGAACATTCTTCTATAAGAGAGCACTCGATTAAATGTCAAACAATTCCATCCTTGAATGACTTCAAGATTTTGGACTCCATCTCAAACCCACTATCACTACGTATCTCTGAATCTATTTATATTAAAACACTATCTCCCTCACTCAATTCTGATTCCTCTTCTATTGCTTTAAACATCCTGTAAACAACCACTACTAGCGAAACTGTTATATTTCACGTCACCTCTCTACCACACCATATTCTCACTGGATATCAAAGATTCAAGGTATGTTTCACATTTAATCAGTTGTCATTAAACCAATCATCACAATAGCTATAACAGTTAGGTTTTATTTTAGGATTGCTTCATTGTGTCGTGGGTTAGCCAGATTATATATATATATATATATATATATATATATATATATATATATATATATATATATATATATATATATATATATATATATATATATATTTATTTGTTTTATTAATTTTTAATAGACCAAATAAACTTTGACTTGAGGCGTTGTTTCGTGCCTCGGTGATCGATTGAGATCCTTCTCTAAGAGGGCTAATCTTTATTTTTATTCTAGGGAATGGATAAAAGGGGTTTCTTTCTTATCTTTATCAATTATTGCCACTTTAACTCGTTCGAGGATAATTAAAGCAGTACTTTTACTAAAGAAATACACTTTAATGAACATAAACCCTCTCACTAAATAACATAAAAAAAATTACAGATCTAATACACGTATAAAAAGAAAATGGGATTGCTGGGCGAGCTCTCGAGGCTCGATTCGAGATAGAATTTTACAGGTGGAACAATTTTAAGTTAATATCTTTGGCCTTAGCCAGACCTCCAATAAACTAATTATTATGCACGGGACATAAACAACAGGATTATTCTTTACTTACATAATGTAATGGAGATTGAATACCCGAGACCAGTTAGAATATCTTCAGAGATTTTGTTCCTAAGAGGCTTAGCTCGAGTAGTTGGTTGGTTGCTCAATAGATGGCGTTCGTCGACCAGCCTGCCGATTTGACCGGTGACGTCACTAGGAATCTGAGTTGAGGGAGGCGACTTCAAGCGACAGCTTAATCCTTCTCTTACTAGGCGGTCGTGGTGACCTTGACCTCGTTTTCTTCCGGCCGAGAAGAAATAGTTGACTTTTCTTGTTTTCTATTTAGTTGGGACTAGTCCAACTCAGATAGAGTAAGATTTGGAGTCCTCAAACTGGATAGATTGATACTCAATAATCTTAGGGCTCGAACGGCGCCCAGCTTCCTTGGTACAATCTGGTATTGTACAAGGACTGCAAGTTCTCCTCAACTTGCAGTAACTTTGTACCGGTAATTTTTCCGTTTTCTTCTCGAACTCGAAAATCTTCTGTCAACCGGTGGCTTTCTTGTCTCTTCGGTTGGAACGAACAAAGAGCCTCGTTTCCTCGTGTCAACCTGTTATATACCCAAATTACTCCCGCGGGGTAATGGGTAGGTGGAGGGGGGACTCGCAAGATAAAACCCCAAGGTGGTCTCCCGGGCTTGGCGTCTTGTACCTCTGAGAGAGGGTAATACGAGATCGGCAGTTTGCACTTTTGAATTGATTGTATATAAGTACACCCTCGAAGGGCCTGCCTTTTGAGCTGAGGTCAGGAATATGTCTCCTAAAATTTACCATTTTGCCCGTTCTCCTATGTTGCCGGAGAACATCAGAGGGGCAAAGTTAAACCCAGATATCTTTTGTTATTATTTCCTTGGCTCTCCTCACCAAGAGGGAGGCCTCAATATATATATATATATATATATATATATATATATATATATATATATATATATATATATATATATATACTAAACTCTTATACCTCTACATTACCTCTACACATTGCTTTAGGTATAAAAAGCTAGTCCGAGCGCCGAAGGCGCGAGGAGAGTTGCTAGGGGGCCTGGAGTGAGCGGTAGCTTCCTTAGCGGGGTCCGCTATGAAGTGTTTCTTGTATCAAAAAATGACTAAAAATAGCATTCTTAATGGCAGGATTGTTTGCTTATGAGGACCCACTGATACACGCGCCTGTGGTATCTTTACATGTGTGATAGAACGAGTTCAGAGCTGCATTCATTTCAACTTCTATCACATTTTATTTAAAACCATGAGGCTACCCACGTGCATCTTCGATTCGAGGCTTGGAGTCTTATCAACAGCTACCGGACGCCAATGTTTAAACAAGGAGGTTATCGTCCCCCCCGTTCGCCCCCATACGCCGACCTCGCCAGATCGAGTTAGGCTTATGGGCAGATAAGGCATTGTTCCCCGGCTCGGCTGTGCGTTCCCTCGAAGCTTCCACCCCATTCTCCCCCACGCCAAGGAGATGTCCTGGCTATTTATATGGAAACTTTACCACTAAGATCAGATTGGAGATCCAGATTTTCGTCGCGAAACATCACCACGACCCTCTCTCCCTTTGTGCGCCAAGGGACCTCGACCTCGAGATTCACCATCACTTGTCCAGAAGGAGGACAATATTCCTTGAGTGCCAAAGGTTCGAGCCTTTAGTGACGCCAAGTCCCCAAGGCATCCCCCCCTGTTGTTCAAGGAGAACAGCATTAGAACAGCCATTGTTCGTTTTGAGCCCTTCGCCAAGAAACGGTTCTCATCCCCCCCCTGTTGTTCAAGGAGAACAGCATTAGAACAGCCATTGTTCGTTTTGAGCCCTTCGCCAAGAAACGGTTCTCACCCCCCCCCTGTTGTTCAAGGAGAACAGCATTAGAACAGCCATTGTTCGTTTTGAGCCCTTCGCCAAGAAACGGTTCTCATCCCCCCCTGTTGTTCAAGGAGAACAACATTAGAACAGCCATTGTTCGTTTTGAGCCCTTCGCCAAGAAACGGTTCTCACCCCCCCTGTTGTTCAAAGGAGAACAACATTAGAACAGCCATTGTTCTTGAGCCCGTAGACAAGAGACGGTTCTCATCCCCCCCCTTTGTTCAGAAGAGAACAACCTAGAACAGCCATTGTTCGTCAAGCCGTTCGTCGAGTAACGGTTCTCCTTTCCAAGACGCCACGTCAGGATCCTTTTATCCCCCCCCTTCCGCTGGAACTCGCCAGCGGACCGAATATTCCTTCAAGTACCTTCCACTGCACCCTAATGAAGTTACGTAAGCCAAGCGTCACCTTTTGAGTATTGATCCCTTATTTGTCAATTCTATCCTGTGCTTTAAATGGTTTATCGAACCACCCCATCTCTTTAACTCCATATTTGTTTTACCTTTTTTGATCCCTTAAATCCTTGGATTAGCCCGAGTCTCCGCGACCCTTTCCATTCTGTTTGTCAATATTTTCCGTTTTTGTGTTTTGTTTATAGTTATTATTAATAAAACTCTATTTTATTAATGATAGCAATATTATTATCCTTGAGCTCAGTTCCACTTCTTAAGCATTTTGAAGATACATAATATCGGCCGCCAGACAGTAAAAACGCACTCTAGAGATAATTAAGGAAGTTCCCTCAACGAATAGTGTTATATATAGTATCGTCGGGAGTCATTCTACGACATATATATATATACTATTTAAATTTGGTATCAGGTGTGTAAGGTTTGACGCTATATCTTTGCAAACACTGGTCTCAGTCGAGTAAAGCATAGTGTTATTCGTTATAATAATAGAATATAGTAGTTCCCTTTTGTTTTAACGATTGCTATCCCCCTTTTTTTTTAAACTTAAGAAGCTGGAGTAGCTCATGGAACGGTTATAATAATTTGTTTGTGTTTTTTTTTGTGATTTTAGTCAGTGGTTATTTAGATTGAGAAACCAAGTACGAATAGGTCAGTGCCCATATTTAGGTAGGCTAATTCTATAGAGGCATAATTCTTGTTGCAAGGAATTTTAGTTGGTTGACTAGTGCGCCCCAAGTGCAAAGATGACTCAGTTGAAATCTTTAAAGCGCAAGGAGAATCCTTGGGACTCTCCGGAAAAGAACTAATTGAGTACATTCAAGAGGAGCGAAGAAAAGAGGAAGAAAGAGAAAGGGAAAGAGTAATCCGACGAGAGGAACGTGAAAGAGAAATACAACGAGAAGAAAGAGAAAGAGAGGAACGGATAAGACAAGCTGAGCTTCAGATTGAATTAGCTCGTGTTGAAGCGGGGATACATTCCGCCAGTTCCCGTTCCGAAGCCCCCCCCCCAATCTCCCACTAAAGCTCCCCAATTTCAAGGATGGAGAGGATTTCGGAGCATTTTTAGCCCACTTCGAAAAGATCCTCGAAATCAATAACATGGATCTGGAGGCTGAAGGTGTAGCCAGATTACTTCCCCTGTTAAATTGCAAATTGCGCGAAATTTTTATATCTTTACCATCTGAGTGTACAATTAACTACAGCACCTTAAAAGCTGAGTTATTGGCCGCTCATAATATGACTCCCGATTTCTACCGCCAAGAATTTCGAGGAAATCGTATTAAACCCGGACAGACGTTCCGTCAATTCGGATACATTCTTCAGAGGAATTTTAAATTTTGGTTAGAATCCTCAAAGGTTGATCCGGACTACGAGTCCTTAACGGACTTCGTGTTGCGAGATCAATTTTTGGCGTCTCTCCCGACGGAGATCCGCGTGTTTGTCAAGGACCGTCGGTGCCAGACCTTTAAAGAATGTACCGAAGAAGCGGATGTCTATGCCGCAAGCCATAATTTATATCCAAAGGAGAATCGAACTTCTCACCAACCCCCAAACCAGGAAAGAAGGAAGGATTCGCGCCCCTTCCCAGGAAAGCTGACAAAGTTTCCGGGCCCCGTAAGACCCCAAAACTTCATTCCCCAAAATCAACAACGGGACTCCAAACCTCCCGTTCAGATTTCTTCTCCACCTCTCTTCCCGAAGCGACCAATAATATGCTTCACCTGTGGTGTAGAAAACCACATGAGCTGGAATTGCCCCAAAAATTCTAGGCTTAAAAGCGGACCAGCCCACCAAGTTCACCAGATTTATGCAACCCCGGCTCCCCCGGAGGTGCAGACCCAAGCAGCAACTTCTCCCCCTCCGTCAGGCCACCAGGTAAATTTTATTTTTGATAAAAGTTCCCCAGGAACTTTGAAATTTGAGGAGGGCAGCGTGAATGGCTGCTGAGTATCGACTCTCGTCAGGGACACAGGATGTACTTGTTTCATCGTGTCCGACGAACTCCTTCCCCCAGTGGACCCTAACCACGAAAAATTTGCGGTGGTACATGACTACCTTGGGAGGGCGAACAGATTCCCCGTCGTTAGATGTTACCTGCAGTGTCAATATTATGATGGCTGGGCTGAAGTCATTTCAGCACCCATAAAATTCTGCTCTGTACTTATAGGACAGAGCCCCCAAGTAAGTTCCGACCCTGTGTCCCAGGCCGCCCTTACTCGAGGTCGAGCTAAGAAGGAAGCCCAGGAGTCCGTCCCCCTCAGAACCCCGTTACCGTCCGAATTCTCGGAGATCCTTAACCAGGACTTTAGGACGGCACAAAAGGAGTGTGAAGCACTAACACCCTTATGGGATAAGGCCCAAAACCAGGACACGGAGACTGTCCGTGGACCTAAAGTCATCAGGTACCTGGAGGAAGGTGGCTTTCTTTATCGATCCGCCGAGGACAGTAATAACGCTGTTACTACTGTCCTATGCCTTCCACGATCCCATGTCCCTATAGTGCTCAAAGTGGCTCATGACAGCATTTTTTCCGGTCATTTTAGTCACACTAAAACTGGCCAGCGCATTTTTAGATATTTTTATTGGCCGGGTGCTGCAGCTGACATCTCAAAGCATTGTCGATCGTGCGATGTGTGCCAGAAGACGTCCGCTAAAGGGCGGGTCAAACCTGCTCCCTTACAAAGGGGACCAGTCATTACTGAACCCTTCTCCAGAGTGGCCATCGACCTGGTTGGCCCTATCCACCCCCCTTCGAGCGAAAGGCACAGCTACATTTTCACCTTGGTAGACTTTGCTACCCGTTTTCCCGAGGCTGTCCCCCTTCGCCGAATCGACAGTATTTCTTGCGCCGAGGCCCTCATTTCCATCTTTTCGAGGGTAGGCGTCCCCAAGGAAATACTCTCCGATAGAGGCCGACAATTCACCTCTGAGTTGATGGAGTACGTAGGGAAGCTGCTCATGGTAAAGCCCCTTTTTACCACCCCCTTCCGGCCACAGACAAACGGGATGTGCGAAAAATTAAATGGAAATTTAAAATCCATTATTAAGAAGATCTGTGCCGAGCAGCCCCGCGAATGGCACCGATATCTCCCGGTCGCCCTATTCGCCTATCGGGAAATTCCCCACCGTACATTAGGCTTCGCCCCGTTCGAGCTCCTTTATGGACGTAATATACGCGGGCCACTCAGTATTTTAAAAGAGTTGTTAATTAAGCCCCAACTGGATCAAGAACTCCAGTCATCTTACGCCTATGTCTTGGACCTACGCCAGAGGCTCGAGAAATGCGCAAACATCGCCTATAAAAATGCCGATGTCAATTTGGAGAAATACAAAACCTATTTTGATGTCCGGTCCGAAGATCGTAAATTTAAGCCCGGTGATGAAGTACTCCTGCTCCTTCCCACAGCCAGTAATAAATTACTGAGCCAATGGAAAGGTCCGTACCCGGTCCGCGAGGCACGAGGACCGGTAGATTACCTCATTGGTACCCCAGCAGGCGATAAGCTCTATCACGTCAACTTATTGAAAAAGTACCACCGGCGCGCCCATGGACATACCTTCGTAGCGCTGGACGAAACATCGGCGCTTGAAGAGGATTACCCCGCGGAGTCCCTTAATGTAATCCAGACAGTGTGCATCCAACCTGATGCCAATTACCCTCTTCCTTCCCTACCAGGCGAGCCGTTTGAACCCTCTGACCTGGATATCGACGCGCAGCTGACATTACATCAAAAGGGTCAGCTACAAGATCTATTACGTCAGTTTGACGACGTTATTTCGGAGAAGCCTGGGTGCGCTACTAGTTTCAAGCATGATATCAAATTAACAACCTTAGAACCCGTCCGTTCAAAACCCTATCCCATGCCGATTCATTTACGCCAAGCCTTTAACGCCGAAGTTGATAATTTAATTAGTTTAGACATCATAGAACCTTCCACCTCTAGTTATTGTTCCCCAGTCGTCATGGTCAAGAAACCTGATGGCTCTTATCGGATGTGCATCGACTTCCGGAAGTTAAATTCGGTAACTGTGTTCGACGCCGAGCCCATCCCGTTGGTAGACCAAAACCTCCACCTTTTCGAAAACGCCAAGTTCATCTCAGAACTCGATTTGTGCAAGGCGTATTATCAAATCCCCCTCCGGCCTGAGGTGAAAGCATATACCGCCTTTGCAACAGAGAAAGGCCTTATGCAATTCAAGTGCCTTCCTTTTGGCCTCGTCACTGCTTGTAGCAACTATAACCGTCTCATGAGAAGGTTGTTAGATGGACTTCCAAACGTATCCTTTTACTTTGATAATGTCTACGTCGCTACTCGCGAATGGAGTCACCATTTAACCACCCTATTAGCTCTCTTCGAGCGACTGCGCGAAAATGGCCTCACCATTGGCCCCAGCAAATGCAATTTTGCCCACGAAACCATCAAATATTTGGGTTTCAAAATAGGACAAAGCCAGTTGGGTCCCCAAGAGGATAAGATTAAGGCAATCGCCGACATGCCCCTCCCGATTACAAAGAAGCAATTAAGATCGTTCCTAGGATCAGCTTCTCCCTTTCAGCGATTCGTTCCGAATTTCGCTGCGATTTCGGCGCCCCTCAGCTCCCTTTTAAAAAAGAATTCACCCGATCGTCTACGTTGGAATGATGTCGCTATTTCCCATTTTAATCAGCTCAAGAGTAAGCTCATGACTGCCCCCATTTTAAAGTTGCCCAACCCGGGAAAATCCTTTGGGATTAAGACAGACGCGTCCAACGAGGGCATTGGAGGTGTACTCCTTCAATACGAGGATGACGGCACGAGTCATCCAGTTGCATATGCTAGTCGTCAATTATTACCACGCGAAAAGAGATATGCCACTATAGAAAAGGAAGCTCTATCAATTATCTGGGTCATAGACAAATTCAAGATGTACTTGATAGGTAAAGAATTTCAAATAGGAACCGACCACCGTCCGTTAGCCTATATTAGGAATGTGCGACACTCAAACGGCCGCATCATGCGCTGGAGTTTACTATTGCAAGAGTATCAATTTAAAATAAATTATATCAAAGGTTCCGATAACCAGGTCGCTGACGCACTCAGTAGGAATGCGTTACCGAATAGCGTAGAATAATTGTATTCATAGGATTAGTATCTCCATGTAGGTATATACCGTCTTATACGACTTAATTTAAGATTCTTTTGTAATATAATTAATTAATGTATATGTCTGAATTTTGTAACGCTCAATGTCTAATTTTTTTGATGTATATATATTTGTTCTTATTAATTTACGTATAAATTATTTTGTCCCGTATGTACTAAGTTTATATCATTTCATTGTTCCATGCCTTTTTTTTTTTTTATTAAGTTGTATTAAAGGTTATTTTCCCCTGTAATCTAAAGATCAAAATAATCATGTATTGAGGTAATAATAGTTAGGTGCAGGAAGATACGGTTGGTACAAGAAAACGGGTTCCCTACAACGGAGCTCTATCGTTGTCCCTTCTCTCTTTTTTTTTCGAAGTGACAACTTCCCCTGGAATGGAGGGGTGTGATAGAACGAGTTCAGAGCTGCATTCATTTCAACTTCTATCACATTTTATTTAAAACCATGAGGCTACCCACGTGCATCTTCGATTCGAGGCTTGGAGTCTTATCAACAGCTACCGGACGCCAATGTTTAAACAAGGAGGTTATCGTCCCCCCCGTTCGCCCCCATACGCCGACCTCGCCAGATCGAGTTAGGCTTATGGGCAGATAAGGCATTGTTCCCCGGCTCGGCTGTGCGTTCCCTCGAAGCTTCCACCCCATTCTCCCCCACGCCAAGGAGATGTCCTGGCTATTTATATGGAAACTTTACCACTAAGATCAGATTGGAGATCCAGATTTTCGTCGCGAAACATCACCACGACCCTCTCTCCCTTTGTGCGCCAAGGGACCTCGACCTCGAGATTCACCATCACTTGTCCAGAAGGAGGACAATATTCCTTGAGTGCCAAAGGTTCGAGCCTTTAGTGACGCCAAGTCCCCAAGGCATCCCCCCCTGTTGTTCAAGGAGAACAGCATTAGAACAGCCATTGTTCGTTTTGAGCCCTTCGCCAAGAAACGGTTCTCATCCCCCCCCTGTTGTTCAAGAAGAACAGCATTAGAACAGCCATTGTTCGTTGTGAGCCCTTCGCCAAGAAACGGTTTTCACCCCCCCCCCCCTGTTGTTCAAGGAGAACAGCATTAGAACAGCCATTGTTCGTTTTGAGCCCTTCGCCAAGAAACGGTTCTCATCCCCCCCCTGTTGTTCAAGGAGAACAACATTAGAACAGCCATTGTTCGTTTTGAGCCCTTCGCCAAGAAACGGTTCTCACCCCCCCCCTGTTGTTCAAAGGAGAACAACATTAGAACAGCCATTGTTCTTGAGCCCGTAGACAAGAGACGGTTCTCATCCCCCCCTTTGTTCAGAAGAGAACAACCTAGAACAGCCATTGTTCGTCAAGCCGTTCGTCGAGTAACGGTTCTCCTTTCCAAGACGCCACGTCAGGATCCTTTTATCCCCCCCCCCCTTCGGCTGGAACTCGCCAGCGGACCGAATATTCCTTCAAGTACCTTCCACTGCACCCTAATGAAGTTACGTAAGCCAAGCGTCACCTTTTGAGTATTGATCCCTTATTTGTCAATTCTATCCTGTGCTTTAAATGGTTTATCGAACCATCCCATCTCTTTAACTCCATATTTGTTTTACCTTTTTTGATCCCTTAAATCCTTGGATTAGCCCGAGTCTCCACGACCCTTTCCATTCTGTTTGTCAATATTTTCCGTTTTTGTGTTTTGTTTATAGTTATTATTAATAAAACTCTATTTTATTAATGATAGCAATATTATTATCCTTGAGCTCAGTTCCACTTCTTAAGCATTTTGAAGATACATAATATCGGCCGCCAGACAGTAAAAACGCACTCTAGAGATAATTAAGGAAGTTCCCTCAACGAATAGTGTTATATATAGTATCGTCGGGAGTCATTCTACGACAACATGATATAATATTATTATGTAAAACACTTTTGAGGCTTTTAACCCTTTGAGTTATAAATGATGGAGAGATAACTCTCTTGACGTAGCTTAACAAATAGCTCCTGAATATAGGTATGTGTACTGGGTCCTCTAGGCATGGTCGCTGCTCGCAATTTGATAGAGTGGTTGTCAGGATCACTTTGATCACCATATTTTTGGTTGTTTGGGGGTGGGGTGGGGGATATTGTGCCCATTTTTCAACATGAAATTTGGGTCGAGATATGGATAGAATTTATTTAGTCTTCTTAATTTCATTTACAAAGTCGTTTGATTTTTTAGCAAAGTATGGGAGATTAAAGAAAATGGATATTTCTCTACAGTATTTTCTGTTGAACTTTTTTGATAGAGAGCATTGAGAAACTTTTTAATATGTTTTTCCACTAATGAGTCAGGGTAGCCATTAGTTTTAAAGAAAGATTTTAGAAAAGAGAATTCTAAATGCATCAGTCTATATGAAGAACATATATTGTAGGCTCGATGAATAAGAGTTTTTATCGAGGATAACTCTTTTTTCTTGCAAGAAATTAAAGAAGCTTGTGCCTAAACCTGTAAATGTAACAAGGAGTAACAAGGAGTAACAAGGAAAGTAAGTACCCTAGGAGACCTTACGGTCCATTCAAAGAGGGTACCTTTGGACTTGCAATCGAGCGGGCACATGGCTGCTCAATTGTTTTGCGTCCCTAAACGGCCACTTTTCAAGACTTTGTCTAGTCTTGACTTGAACTGGTTAACAGATTCATTGTTGACAACTTCCACTGGAAGTGCGTTCCACTTACCGCAGATACTGTAAATGAAAAAATTTCCACACAGATTGCGGTTGTAACGCTTCAGTTCAAGTTTGAAGCCGTGATTGCGCGTTCTGTTCTCACTCAGTGTGAAAATATCCCGGTAGTCAACATTGTCGAACCCTCGAAGTATTTTGAAAACTTCGATGAGCTGACCAAGCAGTCTACGGGTTTCCAGCGAGAACAGATCTAACTCCCTTAGTCTATCCTCATAACTTTTATGTCGAATAGAGGGAATCAGTTTGGTTGCCCTATCTTGTACGCGTTCCAATCTCGCGATGTCCTTTCGCAATGAAGGACTCCAAAATTGTACGGCATACTCCAGGTGTGGTCGGACAAGTGAGTTGTACAGGCACAGTACAATCTCCTGGTTCCGATAACCAAACTGGCGCTTAATATAGCCTAGCATCCTTTGGGCCTTTTTCTCCGCCTCAATGCACTGTTTCGAGAACTTGAGGTCACTAGTGATTGTTACACCCAAGTCCTTCTCAGTGTCACTCGATTCAAGAGCAGTGCCCTTAAGGATATACTGAGATTGGAGGTTTCTGTGGCCGATATGCATCACTTTGCATTTGTTCCCGTTAAAAGGCATTTGCCACGTGTCCGAACACTCCCCAATCTTCCCAAGATCTTCCTGCAGGCGGGCAGTATTTCCATCCTTTGCAACGTTCATACCAAGCTTGGTATCGTCGGCAAATTTGGAAATCTTGGCAACCATGTCACCGTCCATGTCGTTGACGTAGATGATGAATAGTAGTGGTCCCAAGACAGAACCTTGAGGAACCCCGCTAGTAACGGGCACCCACTCAGAAGAATGTCCATTCACCACCACCCGTTGCCGTCTGCCACTTAGCCAGTTCTCGATCCAGCCGGCTACCTTTCCGTCTATGCCAAGCGCTCGCACTTTCCGGAGAAGGCGCGGTGTGGTACCTTATCAAAGGCTTTCTGAAAGTCTAGGTAGACCACATCCACCGCCTTGTCCCGATCGTGCTCACTGAAAACGAAGTGGAAGAATTCTACAAGGTTCGTCAGGCATGGCCGTTGCCTTCGGAAACCGTGCTGGGAACTCCTCAGTAGCAGGTTTGACTCTAAATACGACGTCACTTTGTATACCATGATGCTTTCCATGAGTTTACCGAGTATCGAAGTCAGACTGATAGGTCGGTAGTTCGACGGTTGGTTACGGTCTCCTTTCTTGAAGATAGGAGTCACCTCCGCCTCACGCCAGTCTCTAGGAACGCATCCGGTCCGGATTGACATGTTAAAGATAGCGCACAGATGTCGTGATACTTCATCGCACACTTCCTTCAACACCTTGGATAGAAACCCGTCCGGTCCAGGGGACTTATTCGTCTGTAGGTCAGCGATCTTTTTCTTTATTTCTCCTTCGGTGAAGTCCATTGCCTCCAGCTTTTCCCCTGAGTAGGAATCCGTCGGCTGGGAAATGGGACCACACTCTTCAGTTTACACTGAAGAGAAGTAGTCGTTGAGGAGGTTAGCATTTTCTGCATCTGAATGCTTTAATGTCCCCTCCTCATTCCTTAAAGGGCCAATCGTTCGACGGATTGGTTTACGGCTGTTCACATATCCAAAAGACTCCTTGGGATTCTCTTTACATACAGAGTCTCGCAACTCGGAGTTCCTCACACCGCTTTGTCGCCGTTATGCTGGACTTCACTCTCCTGGCTAGCCTCCGGTATTCATCAAAGTCACCCGAGATCTTCGATTGCCGGTACACATTTCTCTTCTCCCTAAGCAGTTGCCCGATTTCTCGATTAAACCACTTTGGTTGAACAGATGACCGACGGGGGCCATTTCAGAGGGATGAAACGCGATTAAAGACTCATGAATGTGGTTTTGAAACTGTTCCAAGAGTCTTCAACAGCCTCGCACTCTTCTAGCCTTGCGTCAGTCAGTCCCGCGCGTAGACCTGCAAAGTTTGCTCTTCTCAAATCGAGTTTCCTTGATTTACTAGTTGCAGGCTCTGCCTTGGGGACTTTGACTACAAATATAATTAGTCGGTGGTCACTGCCACCGAGCTCTTCGCCAACAGAGAGGTTCTCAACGATGTCATCCTCAGAGGTGAAAACCAAGTCGAGGATATTGTCTCCTCTCGTTGGCTCTCTCACCCATTGAGTCAGGAACTCGTTGTTCGTGAAATCCAGGAGTAGTGCGTTCTCGCCACAGGGTTCTCTGGTTTCCCAGTCAACTTGTGTGTTGAAATCACCCATGACGATACACACTCTGTCTTCGACAAGTTCTCCTAGTAGCTGGTACTGATCTTTGTCCTTTTCAACGAGTTGGGCAGGAGGCCTATAAAGCACCAGGGTCCTGTATTTGGCAGGACCTATTTCTAGGTCAACACCTAGTAGTTCATGGTCGGATACGATGTTGCAATCCGTCGAGTTGGGAGTATCCTTGACATACAACATCACACCGCCACCCTCTCTGTCTGGCCTATCTTTCTGGAAGAGCTGGTAACCGGGAATCGTGAATTCACCTTCAAAATCTCGGTTTGAGGTTTTAATCCACGTCTTCGTTATGGCCACCATCTCAGGTTCCTCTTTTGCTACGAGGCCACGGAGCTCAAGAAATTTATTCCTGATTGACCTCGCGTTGAACAGAAGAACTTTTAGGGAGTCCCCCAGTGTAGGACTCCCTACGCTCTTCCGTTTCCCGGCTTCTTTTGTGGGGTAGTACCCCTCTTTGCCACATCTAAGAACGTCGTTCCAGGAGTGACACGGGCATACTGTCTTATGTCCGCCTTCACTCCGGGTCGGACGCTCCTCTGCGTCCGCTCTACGACATCCTGGATTAAGTTACAGAGAACAGCCTTTCCCTTGAATGAAAGGTGCACTCCGTCCCTTTGGTAAAGGTCGTTTCGACCGTAAAAGGTGCGGTAAGGGTCCAGAAAGAAGACCCCTTCCGCCGTACAGAGGTCGGACAGGCGCTGGTTCAGGGTCACGTTCCTTGAGTGAGCTGTCCGGCTAGGACCTCTTCTTGGGAGCATCCCTACAACGACCCGTTTGCGAGTTCTCAATCCGCAGTCGTCCACGGCTCCCATGACCGTGTTGAGAATTTTCTCGCTGGGGCCTACTTTGCCTCCTCGGAGGTAGAGTTCATTCCCACTCACCGTGAGGGCAACGACTGAATTCTCGAAGATCTGAGATTTCTCAGTCTCTACCCTGATGTGGTGGTTTCCCCATCCTGGCTGGCAGCATACCTCCACACTAGTGCGAAGGCGGGCCGCTAGCAGGGGCTGCAAACCTTGTGCTTGGGAAGCTTCCTATAGAATGAAGCTTCAAACCTTGTTGCTGAATGTTTAATATATATATTCAAAAATTGAAGTCTACTATTTTTATCGATCTCCATTGTATAATTTATATTTTTATGTCTAGAGTTTAAGTATTTAAGAAATTGTTCTGCTTGTTGTCGTGATTTCATATTGAATCCTATTTCAGCTATAAGGACCGAATATCATCCCCTTGCTTCTCCTCTGTAATTTATAAATATAGTTGTGAATCTTGCGATTCATCTTATATTGGTTCGACCATTAGGTCAATCCACTGTCGCATCGAGCAGCATCGGGAAAGGTTGACCGGCACGGGGCTGATTCTAAATAAACCAGATCCCTCGCCCATACGAGATCACATCAAAGTATGCAAGTCTGAAAATAATCTGGATAACACTAAAAATACTTAATCATAGCCTCCATCCGAACGAACTACGAATATTAGAATCAATTTACATCCTAAAACTTAAACCCAACCATCATCATCAGTTTCAGTTCACTAACTCTATAATTTAAGAAGGGGATTTTTTTTTATTGGAATAATAATTTCATCTTAGTTTTATTATGACTCATGTTTTTTTTACCAAAGTTATTTCTAATAATTCTTTTATAATATCACCAGGCAATGACTTCGCCTTAGGGGGGAGCTTGCGCTTCGCTACTAAGATTAAAATTGAAAATCTAAAAAAAAAGCAGCCATGGTTAAATTTGTATAGATTTTCTGAACTTCGCCAATTATAATAATTTTAAAAGGGAACTCTAAACTAAATTTCACCCCTTTCAAAGTATCACGTTGCTAAAATATAGTTATAGAAGATATATAAAAATAAATTTTCGGAACTTCACCATTTGTAATTATTTGGGTTTTAATAAATTCACAAAATTTCGATACTTATGTTTATTTCTGAACTCCACCATTTTGTTTTTTGATATTATAAAAGAATTATTAAAAAATAAATTTGATAAAAAAACATAAGTCGTAACCAAACTAAGATGAAATTATTATTCAAATACTCCAAAAAATCCCCTTCTTAAATTATAGAGTTAGTGATGATGATGATGATGATGATGATGATGATGATGATGATAAAACAAAATCGTGAAGTTCAGAAATAAATATAAGTATCGAAATTTTGTGATTTTTTAAAACCAAAAGAATTACAAATAGTAAAGTTCAGAAAATTTAGTTTAGAGTTCCTTTTTAAAATTATTATAATTGGCGAAGTTCAGAAAATTTATAAAAATTTAACCATGGCTGCTTTTTTTAGATTTTAAATTTGAATCTTAGTAGCGAAGCGCAAGCTCCCCCCTTAGGAAAGAGTGGCGAAGCCATTGCCTGGTTTAACTATAAATCAAACTGCATCCAATCTTTATATTGTATCAGGAATTATTGAAATTTTTATTCTTGTATTAAGCAGCTTATCCTAAATTGCACTATTCAATTTTAGTATTTTATGAAAACTAGAAATTTTAACCCTTTAATATCTTAGTTTCTTAGTGCCGATGGTGAGGTTAGGTCCTCGAAACGTTCAAACCCAGACAAATAAAGATGCTTATATCAATAGCGTGCTTGGTTTTCACCTTCATATTGAAACTTCGATTTGGAAGAAGCTCAACAGTTCATATATATATATATATATATATATATATATATATATATATATATATATATATATATATATATATATATATATATATATATATATATATATATATATAAACTAACCTTCTTTTGTTGGAGCTGATGATATCAACTGATTACTATGATCGGGACTGGTTTGGTTAGTTGTACGTTTCTTTATTTGACTATATAATGAACAATTTGAGGGAGGATGAATAATCATTAAGTTCTGGGTTTATTTGTTTAATGAAAAGTGATTCTAGAATTTTTAGATCCAGAGAAGAGGAAGCGGAAGATAATAAACTAAATGAATCAGGGTCGAGCGGGTGGTTAAGATTTTGAGAGTGTTCTCTTATTGAAGAGTGTTCAGGTTTAGAGATAGGAATGTTAGTTCTATATGACACTCCCATATGCTTAGCAATATTACATTTTAATTGTAGACTAGTTTGGCCTACATAGCGACTCTGGCAGGTCGCACACGTAAATTTATAAACAATGGAGGATCGCAAGCATAATGGGAGTGATTCCTTGTGTCGAAACAAATAATTGATAGAAAGAGGATTAAAATTAATAGGAAAGAACTGGCATTGAGGAAAGTGATTATTAAGAATCGAGAGGAAATTTTTATTGAATTTAGTGGTCAAATTTTGAAGATATGGAAGATTGATGGATATTTTTTGTTTAGGGACTGTAGTTGATTGGATTCGGTGAGAAAATTTTTCTGATAAGAAATTAGAGTTTAATCTATCAAATATTTTGTCTGGGAAGAAATTGAAGTTGAAAAAGTACCTAATCAAAGTTCAGAATCAAAGAGACAACAATTTGAGCAAATCTCATACGCTCTTTGTATATGGCTTTTGGTGCTGGCAAGTTTAAATGTAAGTTTAAAATGTGTATATATATACAAGGTGTTCCAGAAAAAAGTTAACCGTACTTTGAATTAGTATAACTCAAAACCTATTGGAGATTTTTGAGTCCTGTAAAACAAAACAAATTTAACAGCTATTTTTTATTTGTCGATTCTGGAAATTTCATTAAATTCCCTTTTACGATATTGATACACTAATGGGTTTAGTGGAGGCTATCAAAATTATGTTTGCGCAAGGAAGTAAAATAATGAAACTTCGAACTTTAAAATTAACAAATATATTTAAATCCATTTTTAACAAAAACACCTCTTCGTATGGGTAATACAAATTCATTTTATAATTTTATAAGTATCATTTCCTTCCACATGTCTTCCATTTCTTTCCAAGCACAGTTGCGCCTTTGATCGCATTTATTGAACAACTTTTTTGATTAACTTGTGATTTTCCTTAAGTCTATTGACTTCACGTGTGATACTATCTTTTAACTGGTTGATGCTTTGTGGTAGAGTAGAATACACTTTATTCTTTAGATATCCCCATAAGAAATAATCACACGTTGTTAGGTCAGGGGATCTTGGGGGCCATTCAATTGCATGATTTAGCGTGACAATGCGGTTGTCAAACGTTTCTGTTAGTTTTGTTCTTACAGCAAGCTGTCTATGAGCTGGTGAGCCGTCCTGAATCCACCAAAGTCTATTGAATTGATTTCCGTAAATCTGGCGGAGTTCCGGGAAGATCATTTCGTTGATCATGCTCAGGTAGGCAGCACCATTCAAGTTATTCTCGTAAAACAATGGGCTGACAAGATAGCCATTCCCGCATATTCCGATCCACAGAGACCCTTACTTCTGACAAATACATGTGTCAAAGTTGAATACTGGGGGTGGTTCAGCGGCGCATATTGCCGACTGTTATGGCTATTTACCTTTCCATTTATAAAAAAGGCTGCCTCGTCAACAATCACAATGTTTTCCAAGAAACGAGCAGATTTATGGAGAAGCCATTCAACAAATTGTCTACGACGAGGAAAATGAGTTTTAAGAAGCTGGTGTCTTGCATGCATCTTATGGGGATGCCATTTTAAGTCATGTTTAATAATGCGGTTCAATGACGACTTTGAAAATTGTAACCCATTCTTTCTGACTGATACATGTGGATTTTGAAGAAGTGTCATCTGAACATTTTCGATATTTTTTGCTGTTCTTATGGTTCTCATACGACCCGAACGACCTTTATTTAGATTTAAGCATGTTCCTTGATGTTGGTATTTACGAACATTTTTCCAAAGTGTGGGCTTACTTGGTGGGTGCCGACCTGGAAAACGTTGTTCAAATGAATCTTGTACTTGTTTAATACTTCCAGTCTTAATAAAGTTTGTGACTACAAATATGCGTTAATCTTTTGTTAACCGCATGATTAAAAAGGTTCTATTGAAGTAAACCTTTACACAAAAACGCTTTCATTTGCTTAGTAAGCAATAATGACGAGACCATACCACAGCGTGGCTGAAAAACCACTATTAAATGGCTGCCTATGCTTCTCTTGAAAGTGCACGGTGGCCTAGCCTTCCTAGGGTTCGCTTCATTATTTTAGTTCCTTGCGCAAACATATTTTTGATAGCCTCCACTAAACCCATTAGTGTATCAATATCATAAAAGGGAATATAAAGTATTTTCCAGAATCGACGGATAAATAGTTGGTAAATGAAACACTTTTAGCAGGACACCAAAATCTCGAATAGTACTTGAGTTATACTAATTCAAAGTATGGTTAACTTTTTCTGGGACACCCGGTATATATATATATATATATATATATATATATATATATATATATATATATATATATATATATATATATATATGAACAAACAAACCACCGGTGAGTAATAAGATTTTTTCAAAATGATCTTGATCCACAGGAGGGCGACCACCAAGCAGCCATCCCCCTGGCCTTTGTATCGGCACTACCTGTGAGGACAGGGAAATAGTTAGTATTGTCCTATAATGTTACCTGCCTACAAACACATTCTCACCTTCCATACCTTCTCCAGGAAATCTTTCACTGCTGTGATCATTCGTTTATTCGTCTGGTCACAGAGCCCTAACAGAATAAGCAGCCATTCTCTTCCACTCTTTTCTATCACCTCATTCATTTCACATCCCATTTCATTCAGTATGACCTGCATCATTTCCATACCATCTGTAACTTCTTGCATTCACATCCGTACATTGTGTCCTAGCACAGAAGAGAAGACCACGACCCAAGCTTCCATCATACCAGCTTTCATACCTTAGCGCCTTTTCCTCCTCATATAGCTTTAGTGTCCTCTTTATCTCCATCTCATCCTTCCACTTTCTTTGAGCCACATCTTTCACCACTTTGTCTATTTCATTTTTCCACTTTCTCCCATCCCAGTTACGTCCCTCCCCATTCGCATTCAACATTGTCCACTCATACAAAATAAAGCTTGCTACTAATCCACAAACATTTGTCATCCTCAAGCACCTCTTATTCCACCTGCTACTGTTCTCATTCCACAAATAAACCTGTAGTGCCAATCTTGTATCCTCCATTCGTTCCAGTCTAATCTTATACCTCAAAGACGCTTTCATACACCTTTCTCTAAAAGTACTCCAGCCCGTGTCACCTCTTACACCCTCAATCGCTGCATACTTAGGTGCGTTCAGGGCTATTCTTCCTACCCTATTTTTCCCAGTCTCTAGCTTGTCTACTTCCTTCTCCCTCCAAGCTATCACATCCATACCATACATAATACTTGGCACCGCCACACTCTTCATACTTCTCTCACCACATCATACTTAGTAGCCCTAATCCTAGCTACACTGTCCTATCTACCTACCCACTGGTTAGTCATACTACTCTTCTCATTCTTCATTTTCTCACTGCCTTTTTAGCTTATCCACACTCCTAAGTACTTGTATTCTTCAGCCTGTTTTAATACATTTTCGCCGATTTTCCATGTGGCATACCCGTCATTCTCCGACCAATTTACTGTCAGCACCTGGCTTTTGTCATTGCTAAAACTAACTACAAAATCTCTGCCATACTAATTTACAACATATAGCAACCTTTGCAACTCTTCTGCTGTCTCACTCAACACAATCACATCATCTGCGTACATCAACAGGCATATCTTTTCATTCCCAACTTTTACTCACACATTCAACCTTCTTACCCTAGCAGCTAACTCCTCTGTATACATGCTATACAGTGTGGGTGAGAAGATATACCCTTGCCTAACGCCTCTCACACTCTTCGCCCATCCTGCTTCTATATCTTCTAGTATATACTTTACTCTAGTATTTACATACATGTTGTTTACAATGTTAACTATCTTTTGACTAAGTCCTACCTTTTCCAATGCTATACACAAAACCTCCCTGTTTACTCTATCATATGCCTTCTCTATGTCTAGGAAATCTAGATACAGCTTACTCCCATCTTTCATCTTCCTTTCAATCATTTCATTCACCACGAACATGTCTTCCGCTCTTCTGTCGAACCTGAAACCATTTGCTGTCTTTCATTAAGCACTGCACTGAATACCTTCCCTACTGTATTTAACAAGGCTAGTGGTCTATAATTCTTCAGTTCACTCTTACTTTTACACCCACTCTTGTGCAGCAGAGTCACTCTGCATTCATTCTATTCCCTCGGTACGTTTTCTTCTTCCCATACCTTGTTAAATAATTATGTCATTCTGTCAATCACAACCTAACCTCCATTCTTATACATTTCATACGGTATTTCATCCGGCCCAGCTGCCTTTCCATTCTTCTACCTTTTCAAACATCTCTCAACTTCCTCTTTCCTAATTCTTCCATTCAGCTCACTTGCATCTTTACTCTCCAGTGTCACACATCCTTCGTTCACCTCTGCCGTCTCCCCTACCCCACCTATAGCTTCCCAAAACTCTTTTATACAATCAATCATTTTCTCCCCATCTGTTACACATTCAGCATTCACTCTCAAGCTTTCCACCCTCTCCTTTTCACTCACACTTTCACCTCTCATAAACCTATACCATTCACGCCCCCTCCCCCCCTGCAGTCCTTTCTCTTTCATTGCCTGAATCACATTTCTCTCACACTTCACTTTTGCATTCATAATCTTTCGCTTGGTTGTTGTGTCACCTACTCTGTCTATACCTTCTGGTATTCCTCCTCGGCTGATTCACTTCCATGATTCTTCTTTCTCAGGATTCTGCATCTCTTCTTACGCTTTTTTGTTCACTTCTAGCATTTCTAATATCATCATTCCACCATGGTTTACACACGCTCCTCCCTAGTCTCACCCTTACATATCCTATGTGTCTCATTGCTGCTCTTCTAATGCCCTCCACTAACCTTTCATTCATTTCATTCACATCGTTCAGCCTAGTTCCTTCCACAGTTCTTCCATCCAAATCTACCTGGAAATTCTCCCAGTTAGCATCCCTCAGTTTCCACGTTCTCTTCCTATCCTTCTCCTTAGCTTCCTTTCCACCATACAACCGGCATTCCACTATCGTATTATGGTCCGATACAATATCAATCATACCCTCCTCATCAATCCACATACTAATCACAGATTCATGCGTCCTTCCATTCACCAATATGTAGTCGATAGCTGACTCTTGCCCCCTTGTATTCCATGTTACACTCCCTTCTGCCAGTGTTTCATTCAAATTTTCCAGATACATTTCGTCTATAAATTCCGTAAGCATCTCACCATTCCTATTTATTCTTTCCCCTAGCATACATACCTAGATGGTCATTCATATCTTCCATAATCATCACTTTTTATCCATCAGTCACTCTCACAGATTCTTTCAAGATGCTATACTTGGTCCTGTTCTCATTCCTAGCTCGTTCACCTTCAACAGTCATGTATACCACAGCCACCACAAATCTCTCAGTCTTACCCCGGACACCCGCACACTCAATTTTCACTGCAAGTATATTTTCACTCATAGCACAGTTACCTACATTCAACCTCTCTACTCTCAAGTTCCTATTTTTTCTATATATAATGGCTACCCGTCTTCCCTTTCTAGTCTGTTTGTTCCGCTCCTTACCAATCATTGCATATTCGCTGTCATCCACCCGTACCTCATCTCTTAGCTGAGTTTCAGTCAGGCCTATTATATCAAGACGCCAGTCATTTAGCTCTTTGCTCACATCCTCGCATTTGCTAACTCCCCATCTTCTCACATTTATACATCCAACTTTCATGCACTTGCTAGCTCGGTGGAATTTTTCTCTTTCTCTTTCATGCCTTCATTCATCACCTTGTCTCACATTCCCTATCTCACCTACCGTTCATCTCCTCCACAGTGCTATCTCAGTGGCCTTCACCCACTCCCATAGCTTCCCGCCTAGTCTTCTTTCTCCCTCCTGCCCCAGGTGCACCCCATCTCTTCCAAAGGTCTCCTCTTTTAATTCTGCATCCATATCTAGGAAGCTAACCCCAATATTTCCTTCATTCAGCATATTCACCTTCATCCTGTTTAATTCTATATTTACCACTATATTCACCTCCCTTATTCTCCTCTCGTACCAAACATCCTCACAAGGCCTTCTCATCAGTCCCACTACCGCAATCCTTACATTATCTTTCCCCTCTTTAATTCTGCCACTCCCTGTGTGATTTCTTTCACTATTTCCTCTATCTCTATACTCCCTCTCATCAGTCCATTTCATCCCCCCTCCCTTGAACGACGAGAAGTCCTTTCTCCACTTCTTCCGCTACACTCATTGCCCTCTCTAGCACCCTCGCCATGTTGCTCCCTTGCAGACATACATTCTGACTACCCTTTTACTCTATCCGTATACGTCTCCCCATATACTTTATCATGCTGCCTCCCACTATGAGTCTGGGCGTTCTTGGCTTTCTCGCTATGGGACGTCCGCTACATACAACAGATGTACTCCTTCTCCTCTCCCTGTCACGGCCTGCCCTTCCCCTCTTTACTTGTTGCCATTCCTGTTTGTCAGTCTCCTCCTCTCTCTCTTGGATTATATCCCTCTCACTTTCCTGTCATTTTGTTGCTGCGCCGCTCTCACTAGCTTAGTCCCTGTGACCTTGGGCCTCACACTACTTTCCTTCCTTATTTCGTCAATATGCCCTTTATTCCTCTTGGCTTCCTCTCTGACCCTACTTAATTCCTTATTTACATCCCTAACCTCCAACGTGAGCACACGGACCCTATCCTGTAGGGAGCATATTAGGCAGTTGTTCATATCTGCCACCCTTCTTTCATAGCTGCAGTGCTCGCATTGTGTATATAGCCCCAGACTTTCCGGCACTGCCCCACTCAATTCACTATAAACTTCTTTAATTTCTACTGCTCTTTCCATATTGTGTTTTAAAATAATTTTGCTCATATACTTATCACGTTCCTTGACGACCGCGTGGTTGGTTGGTAGGGAGCTCGTTGGGAAACACTGCGTTAAACCCTAGGTCCCTGCTGAGAAATAACAGGTCTCTTACCGAATAGCAATTCACGCAACTAACAACAACGAGGCAAAGATTGGTAGATAAGTATATGAGCAAAGTATCCTAATAGCAAACTAGTATCTATTTAAGAATAGAAGAGTGTTGAACCCACACTATATTAGGAAAGTAATTGATTGAAAGATGGCTGAGAAAAAGAGTCTGAATGAAATGAAGATGGATGAGCTGAGGGTACTATGCGAGGAGAGAGGGATCAGCCCGAAGGGGGCTAAGGCAGTACTAGTGGAGAGACTGAAGAATGTAGAAGTGGCAAGAGAGATGACTGCGGATTGCGACCCTGTATTGGAGAGTGAGGAATTATATAGGGAAGGAAAGATACGAAGGATCACAGTGGATAAAATGTACAGTCAGGTGAAGGATAGGAATATAGTGATAGTGCACGAACCGGGAGAGAGGTCTAAAATGTGTTGGACCTGTGAAATGTAGGTCTACACCAAAAATATAGTTAGAATGAAGGAACTAGAGGAGAGCATATTTACATGCAAAAGGTGCAAGGAATACAAGAAAAATAGAAGAGGAACTAATAGAACTAAGGAAAACTATGGGAAAACTTACAGAGGAAAACAAGACATGGAAGAACAGGGTAGAGGTGGTAGGAAGAGCTAATATACGACTGGCAGAAGAGTTAGATGGGAGTGAAAGGACGATGGTGGAGCGAGAAAAAGCACGGATAAAGGAAGAGCATGCTTACGTGAGAGCACAGGGAGAGAGAAGTATAGACAGTGAAAAAAGGGAGTCAGGCAACGGCGGAAAAAATAGAAAAACAGTGAGTAATCAGGGAGTGGGACTGGACAAGAGGAAGAGAGAAAGAACAGAGGACGAAAAAGGAAGAGAAGAACAAGTAAATGGGAGGAAGGATAAAGAAAGGAGGACGGCCAGACATTGGGGAAAGAGGAGAAATGAGCGAAAAATGAAAAGAAAGGTAGAAGAGGTGGAAAGTAAGAGAGGAGAACAAGAGGCGGTAGCAACTAAAGGGCTAAGGGGCAGAGAAAGGCCGGAGGTACTGGCGGAAGTGAGACAGAACCTCCATGAAGAGGAGAGGACAAGCCAGCAAGAACAAACAGAGGAGAGGGGTAATAAACATCACGATAGGCCGAACAGCAACAAGTTGAGGATATTTGGAGACAGTATAGTGAAGAACCTACACACACGGTTTGAGGGGTTCTCTAAGGAGGTAGAGGTTATTGCTATGCCAGGGAAGGACATAATAGATATAAAGAAAGAAACTTAAAAGTCATGCAGAGAAATGGCAGAAGAAGATTGGATGCTGATACAAGCAAGCGGGAATGGGCTTATGAAAAGGAGCGCTACAGGCTACATGAAAGCTATCGGAGGACTCGTAAGAGAAGTGAAGGCGAGGCCCCCTGGATTAAAGGTAGCTGTAGTCCCAATAACACCGAGGTGGTACGAAGGATATAGCTATGAGAAGAGGAGGAAAGAGGTAAACATAAAAATAAGGATGATGGCAATTGAGGAAGGAGGAAACACCATTGAAATGGGAGAAGATATGAAAAAATGGGAATGCTGGTTAAGGAGAGATGGAGTCCACCTCCAAGGTACAGGGACCAGCGAACTAGTGAGAGAAATAAAGAGGTGGACTTGGGCACTGAGGCAAGTGGAGCAGGTCAAGTGTAATGATAGATAGGATAGAAGGCCAAAGCGGCCCTGGGTAAATACAAGGAAGAGAAGAGAGGAAAGCGGATACACGAGAGTGAAGGTAGGATTCTTGAACTGTCAAGGAATGTTCCTAGGCAAGAGAGAAGCGATTGTAAGGGAATGCGAAAGAGCAGAGATAGAGATAATGGCAATAGCAGATATGAGGGTTATTGAAGAACAAATGGAAATCGGTAGATATCATCTGAGGGGGAAAGGTAGGACTCAGGAGGAGGATGGATATAATGGAGTAGGTATACTAGTTAAAGAAGGCTATGAGGTGGCAGATGAGGTGGAGCCGTATAAAAGAGCGATACAGCAAGGATTGGAAGGAAGGCTACAGGCATATAGGGTCATAAGGAGCAAAACTAACATAGTGGTGACAGTAGTGTACAATTATGTGGAAGTTACCAACCGGAGGAAGAGTGAATGGCTAATAGAATAACTTAGGAGCCTGAGACAAGAAATGGAAAACGAAAAATGGTTAGTGATGGGGGATTTTAATGCGCATGTGGGCCTACTGGGGCAAAAAAAAAGAACAGCAATGGAAGGAGGGTGTATCGATGGATAATGGAAAGCGATGTAACTCTGAAGAATCTAGAAGTGCAAGGAATCCCAACCTGGCAGCAAGGAGAGAGGAGGAGTGCAATAGACTTCGCTATAATGAACAGAAAGTGTGGCGAGATAGATGAAGGCATATGTATTGATGTGGATCAGGAAATAGAGATCCAAACTGACCATGAAGGTACGAGGGGCGGTCAATAAGTTTTGCGAATCGGTAGGGCAAAACAGTGCCTCGTCTATTTAAGAACCAGTAGCTGATCGCAGATCGTCAGTCACAAATTTATCAACAATAGAGAAGGTTGAGCACCCGCAGTGATCAAATATTTGACCAAGGAAGGAAAGAATGCAAAAGAGATCCATGAACGCATGGTTGCAGTGTACACCGACACCGCCCCTTCCGATGCAACCATTGCTCGCTGGAATAGGGAGTTCCGCCATGGTAGTGAGTCCCTTGAAGATGACCCCCGTCTAGGACGCACGTCAGACGTGACCAACGAGGACAATGTGGCCCGTGTGGAGAGGAGGATCCTCGAAAATCGACGGGTGAAGGTCAAAGAAATCGAGCAAGAACTTGGAATATCACATAGAAATATTATCAACATCATCCACGACAATTTGGCCATGACCAAGGTCTCTGCCCGTTGGGTCCCTAGAAACCTCACGCCCCATGATCGACTTCAACGTCGTCAAAGTCCACAAGGCCAGAGTTGCACAAGCTGCCCTGCGCGAGTGCGGATTCGAGGAGCTCAACCATCCCCCCTACAGTCCAGATCTGGCCCCTAGTGACTACTTTTTATTCCGCCAGCTCAAGCTTGCCCTGCGTGGACGCCAGTTTGGGGACGATAAAGATGTCCAACTCGCCGTCCAGGAGTGAATTGAACAGCAGTCGGGAGATTTCTGGTCGACGGGTATTCGAAGCCTCAGGGACAAGTGGCGCCTAGTGCATTGAAGTCGAGGGAGGTTATATTGAAAAATAATAAAACACTTTTCCTCATATCTCGTTTCCTTATATCCGAATTGCAAAACTTATTGACCGCCCCTCGTATAATAGTGAAAGTAAAATGGGACCCAGTATGGAAAATGATAAAGGGAAAGCGGAGAAAGAGAGCAGTGGAGGTATCTGAGGAGGGCCTTGGAAGGGGATAAAAGGAATGACAAAGTAATAATGAAGACAACGGAAGGAGAATGCGAGGATGAAGAATATTGGGGAAAAATCATTCGGGCACGGGAAGGATGGGAAGAAATTGGAGCCAATGAGGAACTTCTGTATGCAGTACAGGAATTAGAGGATGAACGTATAGGAATCAACAGGGAGGACATAGAGTATGGGTTGAATAGGTTAAAAAACCATAAGGCAGTGGATGAAGAAAGGATAGTTGGTGAATTTCTGAAATATGGAGGAGAAAGGATGAAAGAGTTACTGACAACCCTATTCAATGATATGATGGTGAATGGATGGGTGCCTGAGACTTGGCAGAAAAGTAGGATCAATTTGTTGCCCAAAAGTGGTAAAGACAAAAAACTGGTAGATAGCTACAGACCAGTAGCCATAATGAGTGTGATAGGAAAGGTGTTTGGCAGCATCATGACAAAGAAACTGAAGGAATGGGATTAACGAGAAGAGATACTTGGAGACGAACAAAATAGATTCAGGACTGGAAGAAGAGCCATATACAATCTCTATATACTACGAAATGTAATAGAGAGGGTAAGAAAAAGAGAGGGAGTGTTATATGTCTGCTTTCTCGATATAGAGAAAGCCTTTGATAGAGTGGAGAGAATAAAATTGTTTGCAAGACTAAGAGACTTGGGGATGTATGTAAATATTCTAAATGTAATACAAAAACTGTATAAAAACAACAAAGTCAAACTAAATCTAAAGGACATAGAAACAGGTTGGATGGTGAATGACATCGAAGTTAGACAAAGGTGTACCATGTCTCCGAGCTTGTTCAGCTTCTTCATTGAAGAACTGTTGGAGAGAGTAAAGAAGAAAGGCCAAGGAGTCATGGTTGGAGACCGCATATGGACAACCTTGGGATTTGCAGACGACATAGTTCTGGTTAGCGAAACAGCAGAGGGTTTGCAGAGACTTTTGAACGTGGTGTACCAGTATGGAGAAAAATGGAGAGTAAAATTTAGTAGAGGAAAGTGAAAAATAATGATATTTGGAGAACAAAGAGATGAAGGATGGATCCTAGGAAACGACATCCTAGAAGTAGTCAATGAATATATATATATATATATATATATATATATATATATATATATATATATATATATATATATATATATATATATATATATATATATATATATATATATATACTTGGGTGTGACAATATGTAACCAGAAGGATATATTTGAGAAGCATAACAGATAAAATGAACTAAATATGCTTAGAATGACTGGCATGTTGAGGAACATTTCAACTAAGCAAGCAAACAAGTATAAAATGATAAGGGAACTGTGGAAAGGGATAGCAGTCCCAAGAAGCCTGTATGGGTATGAAGTCTGCAAAGTGACAAAGACAGAATTGGAGAGAATGGAAAAGATCCAAAACAAGGTGGCAAGAATTGCACTAGGGACCAAACCCTATGTAGCAGTAGAGGCATGAGGAGAGGTATGAGGAGAGGGTGGCAAGGATGAAGGAAAACTATAAGTTGAGACTGCAAGGGATGGGAAAAGAGACGTGGGCAGGCTATGTGTATGCTGCCTACGATAGGACTGAGTGGTGCAAAGAGGTAATGAGAGTGGATACGAAATATGAATCAGAAGCAATATATATAGAAGAAAGAGAAAAAGGAAAGCTGAAACAAAAAATAGTAGATTCAAGGGAAAGGCTCTGGAGAAAATGAATAAATGGAAAGAGAAGTCTGAACATATACAGAGGCAAAAAGGAGCCTTGCATCGAGAATATGTATGATGGGAGTTTTGCAAGCCAGCTACTATTCAAGGCACGGAGTGGATCCTTGGAGGTGAAAGGGAGGACATATAGATGGAATGGAGGAGAAGACAGATGCGAATGGTGCCTATTGGGGCAGAGAGAATCTATAGAATATTTGATAGTGGAATGTGTGGGACACAGACTCGAGAGAAATTGAAAGAAGAATTGGCGATAGAGTTGGGAAGAGAAAAGTGGGAGGAGGTGGAGAGAAGGGAGGACTATGGACTGAGTGTGGTGCTAGGATTTGAGTGTGGAAAAAAAGATATACATAATAAGAAATCAAGAATAATAAGAGCAACAAAGAAATTTTTGCTTTGTGTGTGGAAGAAGAGAAATGAACAAGGCTAATAAATTACTTCTCTTCTCCACAGAAAATAAATGCCATATCCCGATACAAAGGATGGCTCAACAACCTGAGCCTGAACCAAGCGTTCAGATATGTGGTAAAACCTTTCTATATTATTTTTCTACCATCAAAACTAAACATATTTATTTTTTAATAACAATAATGAGTGACCTCATAACCATGTGTGTTAATTTGTCAGGTTGAAAATAATTCCTCTTTTGCGGGATAAACTTTTTTTCTTTATTTTGTAATGAGAAAACTAAACATTTATTTTTGTTTTAATAGCTATCTAGGCTAAGATTAACATTAACTAATGCTGCCCAATGTCGTTTAATTATTTAATTCGTCATATATGGTAATTCGAGAAAGGAACAGGTCATTCCGTTCATTTAGAATGGTTTCTGCTTCGGTATTTGAATCACGTTTTCTATTTGGTCTTGCTTAGAAAACGTCTTTTTGCGGATACTATAACACGTGAAAATCGAGACTCACAAGATTATAATTATAATAGAGTCAGTGAATTTAATTCAGTGTCACAGTTTCAATTATATCTATATATGTAGGTAAATGTTGCGAGTATGAGCGGATGCAATGCTAGTTTATTTTGAGGGTTGGCTCCTTGTTGGGGACGGCTCGTCGGGGAGATATGCCTGCGATGATCCTGAGATTTCAATCATTTGGGGGAGGTCTGGGGGGCACAGCCCCCTAGTATATGATCGGAAATCGCTATAAACTTCGTCCAGATGGATTTCAGCTCAGAAAAAGTAGCTAGGAAAAATAGCCTTAAATAAGCTCGGACTCGAATCCTGCCACACTCTACACAATTACCATTATTCTACCTAAAATGTCTTATTTCAATTTCCTGTTGGAACAAGTGGGACGTAAGCGTAAGCATTTCAGGCTACTAAATCGTTATATTTCTTCGTATCGTTGTAATCGTGTCCTACAAGTAATATTTTGATGGCGGAGAGGGTGTATCACCCCTTATAAAGTCACGAAAAGTCAATATTTAAGGTAGATTTCAAAACGCAATAATGAATCAATGACGCTGTATTTGAATGCCATGCGGTCGTCTTTCTGGCATACGGAATAAACTGGGGGAAGGGGGGGGTCTTTATTTTGGAGTTAGGAAACACACAAAAAAAAAAATTCCCTTTGCTCTCGTCTTATTCAAAATTATCCCTCCCATTTGCAGAAAATTTATCCTATCTAAATTGTCTGTTTCTATTTGTTCGGCGCGGAAAGCACTATTTTCCGAGTTATTTGCAAATTGAAAGTAGTATTTTCCGAGCCACTCTGTAGAAGGTTAGTAGGTTATTTAAAGATATTTAGTTTTGGTAAATCTACAGATTAACTCCATACAATCGCGTTATTGTGGAATAAGGTTCTCTAACTGGTTTAGCTTAGTAGCGCGAGGTCGAAATGACATGATGAAAAAAATGGGGGTTTTCATTGTTTTAAGGGGGAAAATCTCACGAAAATATTGCACCTGTTAGCGATTTTTTGTCGTTAATCTGTAGATTACAAAGATTAAATGTTCCAATAACCTAACCTCTAACTTTCTACTGTGTGGCTCGGAAAATAAAAATGAACTAATATTAATCTTAAAAACAACCTCTCTTGGTTCACTTTCTTCAAACGGGCGAGTGTACTTAGGCCGTTTCATGGCATTTAAAGATGGCGTCCTTTAAAGATTCTTGCATGCACAATCTACCTGAAATATTGACTTTTCGTGACTTTATACCATTAAGTCACTCCAACCATTACTCCTAGGACAGTATTACAATGATACAAAGAGGTATGGCATGATTTGGTAGCCACAATCGGAGGCGTGACGATTGTATCGTGTTACCTAAATAGATTACTGACAAATTGTGAAGAAATATTATTAGTATTAAAATAAAAATAATAAAAATAATTTTAAACAATAATTACTGTACGTTGCAAAGAGAAATCGACTCATTTTAGGTCTCAAAAATATAAACATCTATTAATTTAGGAAATTTCTGAAGGAATCTTTCTTTATCTAGACTCTAGATTCATACATGCATTTCTTGTCCTTTACATTTGCGATGCAGTATATGTGTACTACTATGTACTTAAGTACCAATCAGAACAGGTTTATTTTAACTTGTATCAAAAGATATTTTACTATTATGGTCCATTTTCACATTGTTCCATAAACTACAGCCACAAGATTGCGTCTAAAACACTGCTTACAAAAGCATCACCATCATAGCTTATCGAAAACTAAATCAGGCAACTACAATACACAATATCAATAATAATTATATATATATATATATATATATATATATATATATATATATATATATATATATATATATATATATATATATATATAAGGGTAGCAGTCTTTCTTGAATGCAGATTTTGTTGAAAACCATGATATATTTCGCCTTGATCAATTTCCTTTGGCAACTTTCTATTCTTCTGTCTTTTTTAGACCATATTGTAGATGGTAGATCACTTGTCCTGTATTCAGCTCTTTTTAATAAATGCGTTTGGTAAAAAACAAACTGAATTGCTGAGCTTTCGATCTATTCGATCATCTTCGGAGCGTCTTTAGGTATTCTTTCCTCCTTTACCGATGAAATATGGTGGAGGCAGAATCACGCTGAATGAAATAAACGGGATCGGGATCATATAAGAGGTGAAAGTATAGGATGGTGTTTATGAGATGGTTATGAGTGTCGGGTGATATATGACGATGATTTGGTGGACGTGATAATGATATAGTGAATTATGCCAGGTTGCCTGGCAAACGCTTTCGTTTTGCATTGTATTTTATTATTAATTATATATATATATATATATATATATATATATATATATATATATATATATATATATATATATATATATATATATATATATATAAGGTTTGTAATTTAAGCATTCGAGTCTTTGTTATCAATGGCTCCTATGAGCTCATATTTTTTTTAGATTTATTTTTATTTACTTTTCCTTTTTTGCACTTTTCAGTGGTTTTGTAGTCCTATATTTATATACTCTTTATATTTCCTTCTTTGTATTTCTCATTAAACTTTTCTGTTCGTATTCTCTTTCGTGTGTCATTTTTCGTTGTTTGTCAATATCGGTGTTTTTTGTTCGTTAGGTCACTTTGTGTTATTTATAGATAGGGTTTACATTCAACGTCGCATTCTTCTTCTTGCTTCCGTCAAATCTCATCCTGTATTTTATCTGACGGATTTCATTGTTTGGTACGATTATTTTGTTTAGTTCTTCCTGGGGTAAAGTTTCCTTTAACTTTTCCCACATATTTTTGGCTCGTTCGTGGAGTAGAGTGTTCATAGGTTCAAGTTCGGTTCTTCTCTGCAGTTCCTCGGATGTTATTCGGTCCTGTCTTCTTTTATTTTCAATGAATCTCGCTGCCCAGTTTTGTACCCTTTAGGCCTTTAGTATCTGATATTTACTCAGAATGTGAGTAGGTATGGTCGGATATAATAATTGAGAACGGACGAGGGATGTATATAATTTTCTTTTATTCTTGCTTGAAAGGTTATGAAATCGTAGCAGGGTTGACATTGTTGCTTTTGCTTGATTTACCTTTATTGACAGGTGGGAGACATACCCATTCGTCGTTAGCTTGAGTCCGAAGACTCTCCTCCCCGCGTTGTAATAGTATCCTTTCCCCTCGCCTCTAATTGTGGCTGTTTTCGTTCGATTAATTGGAATAATTCTAAATTTGTTTGTGTTTGTTTTAATTTTGTTCCTTTTTTTCGAAATCGTTTATGTTTTTGATTTCCCTCGCTGTCCTTTGGGCGATATCTTTTGGGTTTTGTCTATTACTTGAGGTAATTTGTGTGATGTCATCCGCTAATTGGATGTGCATCGCACACTCATCCATTGGTTGGGGTAAATCATGGGTATATATGGTATATAAGGTTGGGAGAGACGCCCTCCTTGTGGCACCCCCGCCCGTAGAGCGAATGCGTCACCCATTTGGCCATTTAGTTGCAGAATGGCTTTTCTTCCAATTAGGTAGTGACATAATATTTTGGTTAAGTTGGTCTTCATGTTGAGGGCGCTGATTTTAGCTTGTAAACCGGGGTTCCATATCTAATCGAAAGCTTTAGCAACGTCGCGGAGTACGACGTCCAATCTGTTGCCCCGCGCTGTTTTCCGTTATTACAGCCAGCACGATTTCCTTCCATCTCTTGCTCTTAAACTCGTTCTGTTGCAGGTTATATACGTAGGTTATTTGTTTCAAGGTGTTTTTTTAACCTTTCGTTGAGGAACTTTACGAGGAGTTTCCCGAGAAACTCAGTATTGAGATTGGGCGGTAGCTTTCGATTTGGTGTTTTGGTTTACCGGGTTTCGGCAGGAAGATCATCTTTGCTGACCTTAAGGTCTGAGGGTAGTATCCAGAATTCAGACGCATTGAAGATCCTTAAGATTGCTTCGTGTACGTTGTTTGGTGCATTAGTCAGGTACGCCTTCGTTATGCCACTTAATCCTAGAGCCCTTTGTTTAAACGACTTACTGCTGTCAAGTACTCTGCCATTGTGAGAAGCAATCCCTCTTCCGAGCGGATGGGTCTCTCCTCGCCAATCTGTGCGTATGGCTCGATGTTTTCTTGTTGGTTCTCAATTGTTTGAGCTATTTTCTCTTCGTAATCTCTATCGAAGTCGCGGTTCTCTTCTGGAGAAATCGAGAAAATTTGTTCCCAGTTCCTTCTGAAGTGATCTTTGATCTTTATTAGTTCTTTTGGTTGGGTTCCTCGCAGTCTTCGAAATTGGGTCCAAATTTTGGGGGATCCCTTTCGATGTCGATTTTTCTGATTATATTATTCCATACTTGAATTGCTTTTTCTTTATCATTATCCCCAATTGTCTTCTGATGGTTTTTAGCCTGTTATATTTTTCCATCGTTATTACCCAGATCCGTTATTTCTCTTGTCAATATTTTAAGTTCCTCCATTTTTCCTTTAATTTCGTCGTCCCATCTCGGTGAAGGGAGGGTTCTGTATTCTATTTTAGGTGTATACATTGCGTCGGCTTCTATTATTTTTCACTTATCTTCTGTATTTCGGCCTCTATTACGTTTGTTTCTTGGTAATTTGGGTTCTGATTTCTATGGTACTTAAGTAGTCTTTATATTTGGCCCAGTCTGTTCTACTGAGTGATTTCCTTTGTGGTATCTTAATTTGAATGGGTGAGGTGGATATAGTTGTGACCATACTAAGGTGGTCGGATGGGGTTGCGGGCCAGGGCTTGGTATGGTGATTGAGGTTAAAATTGGGGTTGGTGGTGGAGGATCTGTTGGTTAGGAACGTTAGGAAATCTGGTCCTTCTTTTTAGACTATATTTCTTTGCACCAGTAGTTCTAGGGGTCTTCCTGTGCCGTTCATATGGGTTGTGTAGCCTGCTGCTTTGCATCTGTCGTTGAGATCTCCTGTCAGAATTGTAGAGCTTGCTCGGTCAAAGAGTTTAATAAAGTTGGGAATGGGTAAATACGAACGTCTTGGGGGTTGATAAGCTCCCACTACTACCAGATCGCCTATATTCATTTTAATTTTTACCGCCAAGGTGGATTCCTCTAGATCCTTTATTTTGGTGTAGGGAATCTCCATTTTTATCACTATCGATACACCGTCAAATCTGGTTTGGGTGTGGTTGGCAGATATGATCTTATAATTTGGTATTTTTATTGTTTCAACTTCGGTGTTGATACCATGTTCGGTTAATATGACTATATCTGGGTCTTCTTGTCTAATTATATTTGAGTAAATAATTCTCTTTGTCATCCAGCCTTTCACGTTTAGCGTAAATATTTTTAGTTTGCGTTGGTACGTGAACATGATTGATTTAATTCCAGCTCTCTTTACCTGCTTTCATTTTCTCGGTTCTTGCTGGGGAACGGGTAAGGGCAGATCATTTTTTCTTAAATTGGTCGCTGGAGATATTATAGCATGATCCAGACACAATTAAGATCATTCCTTGCGTTAGGGCATTGTGGACTTCTGTCTTGTTCGCATTTACTTCGTAGTCCCATTTATATCTTCCTTTAACCAATCCTTCTACGATTTCCTTTTGTTTGCAGGTTTTGGGTAGGAGGTTCGCATGGGTGCTGTATAATTTTAATATTGAGTTCCTGGGTATTTAGTTGATGTTTTTGTTTCTTTCTCCAGTTATAGGTGCAATCTCTTCGTCAGATGTTTCTTCATCGGTTTCCATTTGATTTTCTTCTTGGTTCTCCGTGTTTTGTTCTTGTTCGTTTGGTTTCATGTTTATATTGTAAATTTCGATTGAGGGTGGGTTCTCGGAGAACACATTTCCTTTCGACCGTTCTTTTCAAGCATCACCTTTAGTTCGATAGCTTATGAACCAGGTTTTGCAATATTCACGAAGTGAGTGTGCCTAATGCAAAGGATGAGGTCGGGCCGCATGTTTTCTTGAATGTTCACGGTAGTGGTTTGTGAAGTAGGTACTATCGTTGGTTCTCCTGCAGTTGCGGTGGCGTATGTTATATTCTTTTTTTTTGTTTTTCTTCTGATAATTCGCTTTTATTTTTCTTTATTAATTGTTTTTTATTGGGCAAGCCATTGCAAGTGTTCTGTGACCGTTTCCACAGTTCAGGCACTTTTTTTCGGCTGCTCTACATTCGTCCCACCGGTGGCCTTTGCTTGAGCATTCCGAGCAAGTTTTCTCGTAGAATTGGCAATCTTTGGTTGCGTGTTGGTCCAAGGAGTAGCATTTGAAGCAAACCTGAATTGAAACAAACTTCTCTCTTTTGATCTGTTCCGGGGAGATCTTGGTGTAAAAGACAAGCGGGCCGTGTTCTGCAGCTTTCTTTGCCATTTCTGTGGTCTGAAAGACGATTTTGAAGACGCGTTGATGTTCTTCGCCGGTCTGGTTTTTAAATTCACAATGTCTTCAATTCTGGCCCAAGTTTGTTCTTTTTCTAATTCTTTTTATTTCCGTAGCTGAGTGGGCGCCGACCCACGGATCGAGCCTCGGCATATGACGGACCTTTTTGTTGTTACGTTTGGGGGTGTACGGGGGGATGTACTTAGGAGGAAGTCCAGGTTTTTATCCGTGTCACAAAGTGCCACATAGCCGTTGTATTGATCTTTCAGCCTGAGTAAAATTACTCCTATCTCAGCGTAGATCATTTGTAGGATCTTTTCACGCGTGGGCTTTTCCTTCCCGGGGGGGATACGAAGAGGTACCCTCTTCGCACCCTCGTGGTCTTCCATTGTGGCTCGTGGGGAGCCTTCTTTTTGGTGGTCTGTTATTTGTCTTCGTACCTGTGCTTCCCTGGGTAAAAAAATGTTTTACCTTATTGTTATAAGAATGAGAATATGAGAATTATCACACCACTCTTACAATCCTTGTCGTGGCCGGTGTAACTGCCTGGGTAAAAATGATGAATGGATTGGGTAATGGATCCGGGAAGGCCCTGCAGGAGGATGACTCATGGCGGACTTGATAATGGGTGGTGATTGAATCAACTATCACCACCCGGAGTGCCACCTCTTCTGGGGTTTGGATATCGAGGCTGCATCCGGCATACATAGAGACGGTTGTATATCCATCTATGGTGCTGGCTGGGCCGCTAGGGATAAAGAGACCTCTTCCCCAACGGTTCCAGCATCGCCTCTTGTCCGGGGTGTCTATGGCGGAAGGTTCCACAGTGGGCTAGTCCACAAACCTGCTTTCCTAATCGCCTCAAATTATGCTGCCAAATGATGGGCATAGTTTGAACTAGGTTATGAGTGGCAGTACACACGGCAACGCCTCGGAGGGCGGGAGTGGGGAGGGGGGAGTGATGAGTTTAGTTTGGTTGGTTAAATATGTTCGACTGTCAAGGAAAGAAAATCTCTTAAGTCCCCCGTAGGGAAAATAAGGGTGGTTAAGAGGGAGTGAGTTCTTCGAAGCGGCTCAATTAGTCAAAAATGCCCATATAATTCACTGATCTTTTAATTTTTCTCTTCTCTCAGATTCCAGCGATGAAAAGCCTGAAAGTAGTGCAGGCTAAGTCTTTGGAGTGAGAGAGCTCAATATCCTTGCGTGCGAGCAGTCCGGGAGCGTGCAGTCGAATGGAAATAAATGAAATGAAATGAAAAGAGAAGTGGGAGACAAAGAAAAGCTCTTCGGACCCTCTCCCTTGGCCCTCATGGAGCGGCCAAGGAGGGAGGGGGGTAGGCCCGATACTCCTTTGTAGACCCCCATATCACACTCTCTGGAGCCAAAGTAGGCTCTAAGCCCTGTGAGTACGGCGAATAGGAGTGAGAAGGAGAGGAAGAAGAAGGTTTTAGGATAGGACAGCGAAGAAAATGATACGATACAAAAGTGAACTTAGTTAGTCATGGGACCTACAGCTTAACGTGGTATCCGAACCACGATGTGTAGCTTGTCTCTAACTATAACTTTGCAGTTTATCGTGACCCCTGCCCCACGTATCTACTGTGAGTCCCGTGTGCGAATGTGGTAGTAAAAAAGAATAGATGTTGAAGGCTAAAGGAAGTAAGAGGTTTGCAAAGAGATGCTAGTTGCCTTGAGGTTAGGCTTATCTCGGTCCATTATAGGTAGTTATTGCTAACGTGATAAAGTTAGAAAATTTGTATTTGCGTGAGTGACCCCCATTGCTGTGTTATTTTATTTATTTATTTTTTTGTATATGTATCTATTTTTAATATGTCTAAGTAGTGTTGGTATTTATGAGGCGTTCAAACCGTTATTAGTAATTATTCTTATTAAAAACTGGTGTGGGTTTCTATCTCTCTATCTCTTCTTTCCTATTCCTATCCTAGTTATAATTGAATATATGCTATTCTCTGGTGATGCTTCGGTTATTTAATTACTCTTAGTCGTTGTCGAATATTATTCAGTTTCTCTAGGTGTAGATTTCTTCTTCGTCCTCTCCTCCTCCTTCTACTATCCTTGGGAAACTTGGGAATAATATGTGTGATCTCCATCCTTCTCTTTGGGCAATTTGATTCGTTAATTCAACTCCTACTTTATTCTGTATCTTTTCTATTACTCTCCTTGCTCTTCTCGCAATTATTCTGTTAAGTGGCTTTATCTTTACCTCTTTGTGCAGGTCTCGTAGTCTTCTTCTTTCTCCTCTTCTAGTGTTTGTTATTAAGTATATAGCTTTGTTTGGGACTTTTTGGAGTGTTAAAAGGTTACTTCTCGAGATCGTGTAGATCGCGAGGGTTGTATAAATAATAGTGGACTGTACTATTGCTTGATAAACTTTCCTCTTGTTTTTCATGCTTGGGTTAACTAACTTGTACAGTAATGCTAGGCCGCTCTTCCCTTGATTTACCCTCTCAGTTTCGTGTTTTTTATAACCTGATTTCGTAATGGTTAGTCCAAGCACCTTACATTCTTTGTCGTATCTGTAGCGATGCCCTTCAATATATACATCTGAGATGCTCCTCCTGTACACGGGTACCATTTTAAATTTATCCCTGTTGGTTTTAATTTTCCATTTTTCTTCGTATCTATTAATGCTTCTTATCTCTTCTGCAGTCATCCTGCAATCCTAGCTTCCATTGGGCGGTTCCTGTAGGCCCAAACTATGATCTGGGTGACGTCGTCGGCAAATTGGATGTTCAAGCAGTCCTCATTTCTTGGTGGTGGTATATCTGCTAAGTAGCTTGAATAGAAAGAGGAACTCAGACATCCGCCTTGGGGCAAACCCACTGTGAGCTCGAATATTTCTCCCTGATGTCATCCTGTTTCCATATAGGCATGACTCTCAATTACATAATCAAATAAAATCTTTTCTATCTTGTTATTCATTCCTAATCTGAGTATCTTGAGTTGTATACCCCTCTGTCATACTTTGTCAAATGCCTTGGATACGTCCCGGCATACGATGTCTACGCTCATTTTTTCTCTCTTTGCTTTCGCTATCTTTTCGAAGATGCCTCTAAGGGCCATCTCCGTGCTTCTGTTTTTCCTGAAGCCAAATTGGCTGCCGTTTCTCCGGTCATTATCATCAAAGAATTTGGACAGTCTGAATATCATCTTCGCCACTTTCAGTTCATCAGGAAAGTATCCCGTGTTCAAGCATGCATTGAAGACGTTTCTCACTCACTCAAGTATGTTCGGGGGTGCTTCGATGTAATTTAATCTGGTAAGTCCCGATCTGCCTGTGACTCTCTGTCGGAAGTTCTTTATGGTTTCTTTTAATTCCTCAGATGTAATGATTGCGTCTATTCCGTCATTATTTTTTGTCCTTTTGATCTCCCCATTGAGTTCGTTCAGGATTTGATGTTCGAATTCAATGTCATCGTCCTCGTTCTCTTTTCACTAATTTTGAATAAATTTCTCCAGTGCTCTCTAAACAATGCCTCTATTTCTTCCTCATCTTCTAAAATGTTGTTTCCTGCATCCTTAATTTTCATTTTATCCTTTGCTGTCCGTGTCTTTAATCTGTATATGTTTCCAAAATTCCCTTGGTGACGTTTCCATATCTATTTTCTCGATGTGCTGATCCCATTTATCTTTCTGTTTTTCATAAATTAGTGTTATTATTTCTATTTTATGTCTCCTCAGTGCGTTGTATGCTTCCCTTGATGTTCCGAATCTTCTTATATTTTCTGCCGCCTGGCTGATCTCCTCGATCAAAGCCACCATTTTTGGTGTCCACCTAAATTGTTTAATGGTTTGGAACGAGTTAATGGGGACGGCCCCCTTCTCTGCCCTTTTAATTTCTTCTCTGATCCTATCCAACTCCCCGTCGATTTCGTCTAGAGTGGCTTTCCCGAGCGGGCTGGGTACGTACGTCTGAAGTAATTTTTTGTACTTATCTCAATCCGCTCTATGGTATGCCTTCCATTTCTTCAACGGAACTTCTATAGGATTCTTGTTTATGTGCATTAGAGTCGCAGTGTGGTCACTACAAGGAACATCCATTGGTTCCATAAAATAGTTAAAGGGCAGATTGAAGTTAGCCAGGCAGATGTCCAGTTTTGTTGCGTGTTCTCTTCGTAAGTATGTAGGGAAATTGGGTCCCAGTTTGTGTAGTATACGTCTATTGATAAACGTGTTAAGTTGTTTGCGACTCTGTTTGTATTTCTGATCCCAGAAGCCCCGCAATGTGTGTTTAAATTGCCTATCAAAATGACCGGTATCCTATAGTTGAACAGTTTAGTAAAGTTTTGTACCGGTAATTGGGGCCGCCTGGGTGGCAAGTATCCAGATGCGACAATGATGTTGCTTAATTCTATTTTAATTTCTATCGTTAAATATGCATCCTCCAATCCTTGTATTGTTTTGTACTGCAATCCTTGCTTGACAGCTATTGCCACTCCGTCGTGTGTTTCTCCCGAATGATTTGTGTTACTAACATTGTAGTACTATATCTTTAATTTCTCGTTTTCTGTGTTTCTTCCATACTCCGATATTAGTATAACATCTGGGTCAATCTTTCTGAATAAGTTTGGGTACATGATATCCTTGTCTTTCCATCCACATGTGTTAATTTGTAATATTTTTATTTCTTAATATCCATAATCCAATTGTGCATTTCCGTTCGTTTATTCGTTTTCCGTTTTGTATGTCCTATCTGTTAAGTTATCGGTGTTTCTTCTTTTTTTGGTTCTTCTTTCGTTTTCCTGGGTTTTCCCTCTGCTGACTGCGTTCGAGGGTCCTTCTGGTAATTCATCTCTGGGTGATGGACCCCTTTTACTCGCGGATTTAGATCAATGAAATATTTGGGCTTTCCTGCGAGTAACCCGTGTGTACTCTTGCTCTGTGTCGTCGGAGGTATTTTCAGTCTCTGAGTCATCGCTGTCTGTGTCCTCTTCTGCTTCTGCTGTCTGTTGGTTTTCTTTCGCCTCTTCGATTAACTCATGTTTTGTCTTTTCTGTGACTTTGATTTTGAAAATCGCCGATGAGTCGACTTCTTTGGCGAAGTTCATCGGTTCGAGCCCGTTTTCCTGTAACAAGCTGTTGACTGTTGTTGCGAAACTTCCAGGCTTAGCTATGTTCATCACGTGGGCCTGTAATATACAAGTAAGTATTTTCAGGTTGAGAGTACCATCCAAATTTATCTCTGTTGCCGGTCCTTGTTGATCACTTTTTGCCATTGTTGCGTATGAAGTTTTACTTACGTTAGCATCATTTCTGTTTGACTCTTGTTTCTTTTCTCTTTATAATTTCTCTTCTTCTAGGACAGATCATGGCCATAGTTCTGTGTCCCCCTTGGCAGTTAATGCATCTTTTATCTGTTCTCTTGCAGTAACGCCAAGAATGGCCTTCAGTTCCATATTCAGAACAGATGATTATGTCTTTTTTGGAGCAATTTTGAGTCGTATGTTCCTTCAGCGCTTAACATCTGAATCATATCTGTTTGCTTGGGAAGTTGTCTCTTTGTATGTGGGCGGATGGGATTCTCATGTGGAAAGCGAGAAGTCCCTGTTCGATCATCCTTGAAGCCATTTCAGTAGATTCGCAAATGACCTTGAAAACATGAGTGTGATCTTTAAATTTGACCACCTTCCCTATTTTGAGCCATTTCTGACTCTCCTGTAGTTCTTCTTTTATTTCTTGGCATGAGTGCTCTCCTACCCAGGCCGTGATTTGTGGGGTACTTTTGCTTCCAAATCCAACATCCTTAGCGTAATGCTCCCGCTTGATGATACTAGTTGTTCTACGTTTTTATTTTATGGGCAAATAACTGTGAATCTAGATGGTGTGTCAATACATTTGATTAGTGGTATTTCCAGATCAGTAAAAATGCATTGTACTACTTCTTGTGGTGATATTTTCCTTCCGCTGTGTATGAGTTTTTAAGGGGAAGACTTTTGAAGTCCGAAGAGAGGGGTTCTTCTATCGATCTTCAGCTGTGGAGACTTTATCCAGTCTCCACTAGTGGGAGGAGCCCCTATATCTGTCCCAGTTCTATCTCGCCTACCTTCCAACTTTCGCACTCTCCTTGGTCAACCCTACCTATCTGAGTCTAGCCCTAACAGCGGTCCACAGTTGGTTTCTGGCTCGTGACCAAGAATCGGCCCCCTTTTCTGGCTCCCTAAGAGGGTCTCCTACAGGGGTTCACTATACCTTACTACCAACTGCAACTCAGACCTTGCCGGTGACTAAGTTATGTAGTGCTAGTGAGAAGTAAATTTAAGGTAAAAAGTATGAATAAAGAGCCAAGAATTTAGAATAAGAAAGAGCAACCCCTTCGAGGGGGCCACTTCGCTCAAAAGGAACAGGAGGAATCTCCAATCAGCCCCAGGAGCGGAGAAATTTCTTCTTATATATATATATATATATATATATATATATATATATATATATATATATATATATATATATATACATATACTATTTTTACATATTTTTCTAACTTTTATACAAATTCATACATACACAATCTGCTTATTTTTAATTCCAAATATATATTTACGTATACATTTTATTTACTTGATATAAACATATTTTAAATAATTATATATTTTTGAGGCGTTCAAGCCTTTATATTTTAGTTGTAGCTGAATTAATACATTTTAAGTACCTATTGAAAAACTTTCTTCAACATAAATGATTTAAGTAATTTAAGACAGATTAAGGAGTTAGGTCATGAGTTGGTATTTTTAAGTACTTTTGTCATAATTACGATGTTTCTATATGAATTTAGGGTCAAACAATACATAAAAGGATAGTCTATTTAAACCGTTCTACAATTCCTCAGCAGTTCGCCTGCCACTTGGGAAGTTAGTCCGTCGTGTGATTTTCCGTTTTAGTCTTGTCATGTCAATGTCTAAGTCCAGGTACAGACTTGGCAGTATTTCAGTTTCTACTTTGTCTCATGTCTTCTTTGCTTGTGATTGTACTAATGTGTTGATTGGTTCTAGTCCAGCTCTTCTGTGTAGTGTTCTCTGTGGTATGCATTCTCGTCTTCATGTGTGGTTAATAATCAAGGATGCTTTATTCTGTAACCTCTGCATAGATCTCAGCGTCTTGATCCCTGAGGTTTAGGTAATTGTCGCTGGGTATATAAGCTTTGGTCTAACGTAGCAAAGGTAGAGTTTCCTTAAGGTACTCTTGCTCAGTTTGTGGAAGCGGAACAGTTTCACCAATTCACCAGTGCTAAGTTGATCCGGTTTAAAACATGATGCTTATATCCCCGAACGGTAAGTTTGAGCCTGAGCACTGTGCCCTCCAGAGAGTAGTGGTGGTTTCGATCCCCAACATAAATGTCGTCGTGTATCGTGCGGTTCATGGGGATAATGACGAACCTTTGGACGTTCGTCTTTATCTTCCATTTACGCTCGTACGACTCTATGTTTTCGATCTCCGCCGCCATCTCTGCAGCTTGCACTAGGTCGTTGTTGTAAGTGTTCGGTACAATATGCGTGATGTCATCTGCGTATTGCAGATAAACTCCGGTCCCTTGTGGCCCTCGATCTGTATCTGCGATCTTCTTTCCATCACATAATCGCAGAGGATCTTTTCAATCACTGGGTTTAGCCGAAGGTTTACGATCTTGAATTACAGACCCTTCAGCCAAACCTTGTCAAAGGCCTTCTGTACGTCTCTGAGGACTATGTCTACGTACTTTCCCTCCGCTCTAGATTTTGCTAGCTTTTCTGAGAGGAGTACGAGCGCGGCGTCGGTTCCTCTTCCTCTGCGGAATCCGTGCTGCTGGTAGTTGAGCACATCGCTCTCAGCTAGCTGGTTCTGTAGCCTGTCGGCTACGATCTTTTCAAAGATCTTGGCTATGAATTCCAGGAGGGAAATTGGCCTATAGTTTAGGAACTGGTCGGGACGTCTGCTCCCCTTCGGGATGAATATAACATTTGCAAGTTCAAACGCATCGGGAAGTAGCCAGTGTTCATGGCTGCGTTCATTACGTTCAACATTCCCTGATACACTTGCGGTGGAGCGTTGGTTATATGCGCTTTTGTTATTCCCGACCAACCTGGAGCTTTTTTTTTCAAGGTTTTGATGTCATCAGCGAGTTCCTGCATTATTATTGCCCTTTCGTGACCCATCATCTCCCTTTCTTCGGAGACGCAGTGCTACGGGTAGGTCAGCTCAATAACATCATTCAGCTCGTCGATGATCTCACCCTCAAACTCTAAGTCGAAGTCTTCGTTGTCCTCTGGTGTTATTGAGAAAACTTCTCTCCAGTGTTCCCTGAACCGTTCTTCGAGTTCTATTGGTTCCTCGATGTATGATTCGTCCTCCTTGATTCGTGTTTTTTCCCTTATGCTTGTACCCCTGAGTCTCTCTATCTGTCTCCAGAATTTATTGGGATTGTTTTCGTCCTTAATGTTGTCAATTAGCTGTTCTCATATTTACGTCTGTTTTTTCATGATTATTCGAGTTAGCTTAGCTTCAAGGCGGCGCACCCGGCCACTAATTCCCTGCACGTTCCCTTGCGTATCAAACGATCATAGAGTTCCCCATGTTCCCTTGCTAAATTTCTCATCTCGTTTGTCCACCTTGGCTGGAGAAGCGTTCTATACGATGTTGTCGGGACGCTCGCCGTCTGCCCTGATGATCGAGTTTGTCAATAGCTCAAGCTCTTTGTCTATTTCTTCAAGTATTGCCTCCTTCAGATCTGCTAGCTGGAATTCTCTCAGCATTTTCCGGTACCTCTCCTAGTTGGCTCGGACGAAGGATTTCCTTGTATGTACCTGGATCTGAATGGGCGCAAGGGAAATATTTGTAAGTATAGAGATGTGATCACTCGGGACAGGCGGTCCCAGAGTACTATGATGGTTGAATGGGAAGTTGCAGCTGGTCAAGATTATGTCCGGCCTTGACGCTGTGCGTGAAGTTACGAATGTCGGGAAGTCAGGTGAAATTATGTATAGTCTGTCTCGGTCCAATAAGAGTTGCAGATTCCTGCCTCTTTCGTTAGTCTTTTTGTATCCTGCTGCTGCCAAGTTAGCGTTTAGGTCTCCTCCGAAAAAAAATTTCTTTGGTGCCCACATAGTGTGTTGAAATTGTGTAGCGGTAAGTACTTTCTCCTAGGAGGTTGATACCCTGAGGCTACCACAAGATCTCCGAAGAGAGTCGGAATCGCTATCACTATAAAGGATTCATCAAGCTCAGGTAGGTGTTTGAACTTGAGGTCTCTCTTTATCGCGATCGCCACCCCGTCATACCTTTCCTCGGAGCAGTTTTTTGTTAATGTCATGTAGTTTGGGATTTTCATTTTCTGTGTTCTTGTGTCGAGTCCATGTTCACTGATAAGAATGATGTCTGGGTCTGTCTCCCTAAAGATATTACTGTAAACAGTGTTTTTTACTGTCCATCCGTTAACGTTTAGCGTCATTATACTTAGTCTGTTGTTTGTTCTTTCCATGTTAGTGTCTGGCGGTTGTCCTGTCTGTTAGGGTTTATTTCTTGTCCTTTCTTATCCTTCCACACTGTATTTTTTTGTAATCTTGCGGGCTCCGAGTTTTGCACTATTCCTCGTTGAGTTCAATATCGCCAAGTATTACTGCATCTTCCAACTTTTTTGCGTCTACGTCGGCATCAAACTCCTATTTGTACCTGCCGGATATGATTCCTTCGAGGAGACTTTTTTATATAATCTTTCTTGGGGACGGGCTATATTCGCTGACGTAGATCTTGAGATTGATATCGTTTCCTTCTATTTTTTTTATGTTCTTCTTTGATTTTCGTTGTTTTGTAGGCGTTACTCTCTCAACCTCCGATCTGTCATATTCGATCTCCGTGGTCGTCTCATTCACGTTCCTTTTTTGTTTTTCAATTTCTCTTTTTTTCTGGGCTACGATGAGTGGGTCCTGTCTTAATGTTGGTTGTGTCGCGTCTGTCTTTTCTTCCGTTGCCTTTTGTGCGCCTTTCTCTTGGGCGTTAAGGGGTACCGTCGGGGCGTACTTCATTTGAAGGATGTCCTCAGATGCTGTCTTTTGGGAAAGACCATAGGGCTTATCCCATTGTTCGCTAACATGGCGATTAGTTCATCCACAAACGTCCGTGATCTCATAAAGTTCCACGCGTGCGCGTACATTATGCAGGTCAATATCTTGATTGGCATTTCGCTGTTAATATTTAGGTATACTTTCTTTACTTCGTATTCGTTAATGGCTGCCTTCACGACCTGAGCGTATGTGTTTTTTTCTTGTCACTTCTGCCTCTCTCTATTCGTTGGTCTTTTGTCTTATAATATGTCTTTTTAATGGGCAGACCATAGCCATGGCCCTGTGCCCATCTTGAAATTAGCACATCTTTCCTGGGGACTCTTGCACGTCCTCCAGTTATGTCCCAACTCGCCGCATCATGAGCATGTCTTCTGCTCCTCTTTGCACTCTCTGGTGGTGTGGCTTTCCCTTTTAAAGTAGCTGAAGCATATTTGGACTGGGATAAAATCTTTCCTCTCAATTTGGTCGCTGCTTATTCGTGCGTTAAACAGCTGGAACCCTGCTTCCTTCGCTTTCTTTGCCATTGCTGTTTCGGTAAATATTACTTTGAATACATGGTTGTATTCTTTATTTTCTCTTCGGTTTTTGAATTTCACAACCTCCGAGACTTTGTCCCAGCTGTGATTTCTCTCTTTTTCAGTTTATATTTCCTCCGTCCCGTGGTGTCCGATCCATGGATCCAGTCTTTTGCAAATAATGCTTCGGTGGGTCAGGATTTGTGCCGGGATGTTTGGTTGGGGGTTTATTGTTTTTAGGGCATCGATGGAGGCTTCTTTTGTTAGCGCATCAACGTCGCTTTCCTTCTCGCAAATTGCAATGTAGCCAGTTGCAACATCTATTAATCTCATTAGAGAGATATTTAACTTACCAAAGACCAATGCGAAGACTTTTTCTCTTCCAGGTCTATCTTGGGGTAGCAACATAGGAAGAGGAATCCTTGTTGTGTTGGAGAGCTCCATGGTTGAGGCCATGAAGCTCTGGGCCTTCATCTCCGTATTCCTCTTTGTTGGGTTTCCATTTTAACTGCTTCCTTCTTCCTTCTTAATCTTGAGTTGGGTTTACAGTAGTGTCCCTTTTTTAGTTGGTGCCCCCCCCCCCTGCACCGGGGTGTCCCCGCCTTCGCAATTGTGATTTGCCTTAATGGGATGATGATGATGAGAGGCTGAACCTAGGGGGGCCCTCACGAGATGTGATTGTATGGCAGACTTTTTGTTAGTTAGTGTGGAATCAACCAGCACTAACCGGGGGTGCCGCCCCTCTCGGGTTTGGCTATCGGAACTGCATTCGGCTTACATATATACGGGTGTACTTCCCTCTATGGTCTTGGCTGGGCCCCTGGGGTTGTCCCTTGAGGTAGCAGTTCTGCACATTGTCCAGGTGCCTCTGACACCGGGTTCTACAGTGGGCTAATCCTCAATCCTGCTTTCTCCAGTGCCCCCAATTATGCCTTTCTCACAAAAGTGCATAGTTGGAACGAAGCGATGAAAGGTAGTGCGGCTCCACAACGAAGAGAGGGAGGGGGGGGGTGTAGGTGCACATACTGTTGATTGGGTACCCGAGTAAAGTTATTCTTCCTTTAGGAGAGGGTAGAGTAGAAATTTAGAGGCGTTTGTAAAAAAATCCCTTGCCTTTACCTCCTTTGCCAGTTTGCTTGCGTGTTTCTTCAGCGTATTTAAGTGTTGGCTTTCTGATCCGTCCATGAAAATTCCTGGTGTACTCAATAGTAGAAGTTTAGATAGTGGTAGAAGATAGATGGTAAAAGAAAGGTAGGGTTGCCCTAGTTTGAGGGGCAACGCAGGTATTTTTATACTCTAACTACTTATTTTTCCTTTGTGTTTTATTAATGTTGATTTGTGTTTGTCTCTGTGTGCGTTCTTTTTTATGTTCTTCTATGTATTTGTCTCCTCGTTTTGTTTACTTAGTTTTCGTGAAATTTTGAGCTTTCGAGCCTTTATTTATGATCAAATTTAGTGTATTACCTCGTGTTTTGTTCTGTTGTATTTGTTTGTTCTTCATTAATTGTGAGTTTAATTTTTGTCTCTTAGTTTTTTGTGTCGTACTCTGTGTTGTTTATGTTTATGTGTAGATTGGTATTGCGTTTTCCTCGGAACAGAGTCTAGTGCTTGGGAAAAGCCGGTTTCGAGCGACCTTCCCGTGCAATATGGCAGGGATGTTTATTCTGCCACCAGTTCTTCTTAGTTATGAGATGATATCATTGGCCATTGTAGACCAGACCTTTTTGGCCAGTTTCTGAGTTGCGACATTAATGGGCTCCAAACGCTATCTGCGGCGCAGGTCCCTATGCCGAAGTTGCTCTCTTCGTTTGGTCTTATTGATGCAAAGGGATGCAGCAGAGTCCTGCATTCACTGGAGCCTCCTCATAGTGGTCTTGTTGGCCGCTTGAGTAACTACTGCAGGTTAGATGAGCTTAGCCCGGATGAACATCAGGTATAATTTCCTGATGTTCGCCGAGCTAAGAACACGGAACCTATATAGCTTGTAGTGACTCGAGTATCCGTGGTCGGAGCTCTACAGGCCCAGGGTGGTGCCTTCGGCTGAGTGGCCGTATCTCCTCCCATCTATTATAATGGGCCACGTTGACTCGGCTCAATGGGAGGATTTTGAATTTCTCCCTATTTGTCCGGATTTTCCACTTCTTCTCATATTGGTTAATGTTAGAGATCTCTGCAATTGTGTTGATTGCCTGATCCCTCGCTTTCTTGGCCCTACTGGGGACGATCTGCGTGACGTCATCTGCGTATTGCAGATACATCGTGTCCCGGTGTATAGGAGTAGGGAGGTCGATGGTGAAGACCAGGTAAAGCAAAGGACTCAGGCAGCTCCCCTGGGAAACGCTCACTTTGAGCTCGAACTCTGGTCCTTTGTGCTCTTTAATCATGATACGTGCCCTTCTGTCCATGATGAAGTCACAAAGGATCCTTTCCAGGACAGGGTTTAGCTGGAGACCTAGGATTTTGTACTGTAGTCCACTCAGCCAAACCTTGTCGAAGGCAGTGCGCGATCTTTTCCGGTTAGGAGCGCCAGGGCCCTTTACGTGCCCCTTTTCGGTCCGAACCCATGTTGTTGAAGGTTGTGCGCTCCCAACTCGTCGAGTTGATTTTGTAGCTTGTCGGCTATAATCTTCTCAAAGATCTTGCCGGAAAATTCTAGGAGAGAGATTGAGCGATGGTTGGCTACCTGGTCTGGGGGCTTGTTCCCCTTCGGGATAAATATAATTTTAGCCACCTTATACCCGTCAGGAAAGTAGCCTGTATTCAGGGATGCATTCATGATGTTCACCATGCCCTGAATAATTTGCCGTGATGCATTCACCAGGTTGGTCTTGGTGAGCCCAGACCAGCCGGGCGCCCTTTGTTTGAAGGACCTAATGGTGTTCATAGTCTCTTCAACCGTGATCGGGTGCCCGTGATTAACCATCTCTCTTTCTCTAGATACTTACGGTTTTGGGTGGGTCCTCTGTATCATCGTTCCGAGGTCGTCGAGCAGTCGGTCTTCGAAGTCCTGGTCGAAATCGTCGTTCTCCTCAGGTGAAATTGCAAAGACCTCTTTCCAATGCCTCCTGAATCTCTCTTCGAGAGTAACCGGATCTTCTATGAAGATGTCGCCTTCCTTTATTTTTATTCCTGGCCTGGGAGGCAATTTCCTAAGTCTTCGGACCTGTTCCAAAAACTTACAGGATTTTTCTTCCTGTCTAGTTTGCCTATGATATCGTCCCAGATTTCTTTCTGTTTCTCGAGGATTATGTTTTTCAGTTCCTCGCTCAGCTGTCTCATTCGGGCTGCCCTTTCCCTGTTTGGGCCTGTCCTGCCGACTTCCTGATAAATCTCACTGTGTTTCCTGGCGATATCCCTCATTTCGTCCGTCCACCTAGGTTGCGGGAGCATTTTGTACGAGACTCTGGGGACGCATCTTTCGTCAGCTTGAATGAGGAGATTAGTGATCTTTTCGATCTCCTCATCAATTTCCTCAAGATTAGCGTCGTCCAGGTCAGCTGGTTTGTAGGTGCTGAGCATTTCTCTGTACTGCTCCCAGTTAGCTTTCGCGTAACTTTTCCTACGTGCGACGGGCTTGAGCATAGGCGCAAGCGAAATGGTTGTGATAATTGGGATATGATCGCTCAGGACCACAGGGCCTGGGGCATTGGCTATGTTGAAAGGGAATTCTGGACTTCCCAACACAATGTCCGGTTTTGTCGCCGAACACCGTGTTAGGTAAGTTGGAAAGTCTGGTCCAATTCTCTGGAGCATATTTCTCTCAAATAGTAGCTCCAGGTTTCGACCCCTTTTGTCAACGCGCCTGTAGCGAGAAGCACGGCAACAGGCGTTTAGATCCCCGCCTAGCAACGCTAGCCTTTTGTGCTCGAAGAGGGTGTAAAAGTTGTTAATCGGCAGGTATTATCTCCACGGCGGCTGGTAGGCTGCCGCCACCGTTGGGATTTAGACAGCCACGAATGATTCATCTAATTCCGGAAGCGTTTTGAATTTAATGTTTTTCTTGATAGCGATGGCGCAGCCATCGTATCTTTCTTGTGTGTGATTTTTCTGTATAACTGTGTAGTTGTGTATTTTTATAATGTTAGTGTTTGTGTTGATTCCGTGTTCTGATATGAGAATGATGTCTGGGTCTTCTTTCCGGAAGATGTTGCCGTAAAGAATAGACTTTTCCTTCCATCCATTCACATTCAGAGTGAGTATTTTTAGAGCGTTGTTTCTGTTTTCCATGTTTTCTTGTATTTGTGTTCTGGTTTTGGTTATGTCTTAGGTGTAGTTTTCTTGGCCGTTTCTAACTTTCTTGAATTCTGCATCACTTAGGGTGATACAGGAGTCTTTATGTAGTTTTATGGCGCCCTCCAGCATTGCTTGCTCAATGTCTGACTCTTTTTTCTGTTGCTGAGTAGGTCCACTTGAAAGTTCTATGTTGGATACCCTGAAATATCTCCTTGTGGGAGAGCTTCTATGGGTATAGATTTAGCTCGGTCGTTATTATTTTGAGGTCAATCTCATCTCCTTCATACTTGTAAGTACGCTTTAAGGTCTTTGACCTACTTCTCTAGCTTACGGGGCTCTTGGTCGCCTTATCTTCGACCTCCTCAGCGTCAGACTCCGAAGACGATTGGCTCGCCAGGTTGCCTTCTGCTTCCTTTATTCTTCTGGTTGCTCTTCTCTCCCTCTTCTCACGACGTTTTTGTGCCTCTAGCCTTGGGTCTGTCCTAGAGGTGTTAGTTTTTAAAGCCGTGGGTTTTGTTTCCTTTGCAGGCTCCGTTGCTCTATTTTCTTGTGGAAATGGAGTCGCCGGTGCCTCGGTTGCTTCCTTAGCCATAAACTGCAGCTGTAGCACGTCTCCCGATTGTGGATCGTCCAGAAACCACATCTCAGACATGCCGTTTTTCTTTAGCATGAGATTCAATGTCTTCGCAAACGATATTGGATTAGTGGGATTATTCACGTGTGCAAATAATATGCACGTGAGTATCTTCGTCGAATTCTCATTTTCAAGTTTGAGATCAGTTTTCCACGGCTGCTTTTCTGCAGCTTTTATTGGTGCTGTTCTAGCTGCTTGGGCATACGAGTTGCATTCGCGCCAACCATGGCCTTTCCCACTGCACCTCGAGCACGTGGTAATCTGATCTTTGCAATCTTTCGTTGCGTGTGTTTCCATCTTGTAGCACCTGAAGCACATTAGTATGGGGGTGAACTCTTCCCTTTCAATTTGGTCTGCACAGACCCTAACGTTGAAGAGTAGTAGCCCCCTTTCTTTTGCTTTCTGGGCCATCTGTGTGTCACTGAATATGACTTTGAGCACGTGCTGGTATTCAGTGTTATCCCGCTTATTTCGGAATTTCACGATATCCACCACGTTAGCCCACGACTGGTTCTTGTTAATTTGTTCTTTTATTTCTTCTTTGGTGTGCTGTCCGATCCACGGATCTAACTGTCTGCAGACCACGCTGTGGTGAGCCTGGATCTGAGGAGGGGTACTCTGTTGGAGACCTATTTCATTTAGTACCCTTTGTCCCTCCTCCGTCGTGAGTGTCTCCAAATCTGCCTCTTTTTCGCAGATTGCGGAGTAGCCAACTGGGGTATCGATCATCCTCGGGATCCCCACGCTCAGTTTTCCAAAGATCGTCGCAAACACTGTGCTTCAGTCCGGCTTAAGGTGGTCACTAATAGTCCTTAACGGGACTCTTGTGGCTGGGTGGGCCGCCATTTTGGTGCTTTTGCAGCCCCTCTGTCCGGGTGTGCCAATCTTCTTAATTTTGCTCTGTTTTTCCTTGGTGTTTACACAGCTTCGGGCTTATGAGTGTGTATAAATTTGCTTTGGTTTAGTTTTTTTCTTGGGGGAGAAGAGAGCCCTCCTCCCTCCACGTTCACCAGCCGTCTGGATGGAAATGAGAATTGCCTTTTAAATGGATGATGATGATGATGATGATGGATGAGATGAATCCGGGTGGGATCCTCTCAGAGGTGTGATTGTATGGCGGACTTATTGACAACGCCCCCCCCCCTGAGGGTGTTTTAATCGCGACCGCATCCCAACATATCATAAAGACGGTTGTATGTCCCTCTATGGTCCTGGAATGGGCCCCCACTGTGGTGAGCAGCAGGAGTAGCAGTCGGCCCCGCATCCGGAAGAGTTTCTAACATTGTTCTCCACAGTGGGTTATTCCTCAAACCAGCTTCCCCCAATGCCCCTGATTATGGGCAAGCAACTGCTTGACATAGTTGGGACGAAACATGAATGGCAATCCCCCTTCACATCTGACGGCGGTTCACGCAGGAGGGTAGGCCGCGGACTTAAGCAGTCATCTGCTTAAGTGGGGCCGCTGTAAAGAAATATGAATTAGTAGTAAATGATGATGAAGATGAGTGAGACATCATATAGATGCTCTCTTTTTTTAAATCTGGTTCTAAAATTAGAAACCAGATTTTTGGAGGCGTAGGCAAAAATCACCCAAACTTTTCCTCCTTTACCAAATTAGGAGATGCGTATTGCGAAGTATTCCTGCCAAGAATTCCGAACAGTCTCTGTGAAAATAAATGATTATGATTATGATTAAGTTAAAGTGGGTGCATGTGGGGGAGGACGATAGGGTGTGTGGATAGATAGAGAAAATAGACAAGCGGAGAAAAGAGAAAGAAGTGTGGTAGGGTGCAAAGAGATGCTAGAGCCTGGTGATCAGGCATATCACTTTTATTATTTTTTGTAGCGTGTATTCTATGTTGTTTCTGTTGATTTTTTATAATTATTTATGGCGTTCAAGCCATTTGTCTTCATAACTTTAGTTTAGTTTTGTGTGCGATATGCATTGCTTATTAATTTATGTTTTTTTTAATACTTTTAAGTGCGTGCTTAATGTTTTGGTATTCTTTGTATGCGTGTGTGTTTTAGTTTTTTTGTTTTTTCATAGTCGGTAGGGTTCTTGTCGTAATCGGGGTTTTTCTCTATCTTGGTTTACAGTTGTCTTCTTCGGTGAGTTTTTTTTCATAGTTGTGAATTTTTTTCTCTAGTTCGGTTGTCTTCTTAGGTTCTTAGGTTACACATCTCATTATGTGTAGAACGGCACTTCGTCCCCGCCAGCCACTCGGTTGGCGGAGCTGGGAAATCTGGCGCGACAGTCTGCTCTTCTGTTCTGGTTAATCATCTGAGTAATTTCTTCACTCAGTTCTCGACTAACCAGATCCTGAATTTTCCAGGTCCGTTCTTCGATGACTTTGTTAATGGGAATTATCCCCGCCTCTCTGTGCAGGTCTTCTTACCGTCTTCTTTCTTGCCTGCGTGTACCTGTGATTAGGTACATGCATTTATTTTGCACTACTTGAAGTTGCCTCCTTTGTATTTTCGAGACACAAGAGCGGGTGGAGGCGGGGTAAAGTAACGTAGATCTTACAAGGGCATTGTAGATCTTCTTCTTGTTGCTTTCACGTAGATTTCTAAATGAATATAGAGTTCTGACAGCGGCCGAGGCTCGAGAAATTCTTTCTTCGACTTGCTTCTTGTACCCGGTAGAGGTGATTTTCATACCGAGTACATTGCATTCGTCGGTATTGGGATATCGAGTATCCCCCACACGCACGTCTGCTCTTAGGGTGCGTCCAATGGGGACCACCTTGAATTTCTCTTGGTTTGTTCTGATTTTCCATTGAGCCTCGTATTTGTTCAACTTCGCGATTTCTATCGCTGCCATGCGAGCTTTCCACGGTGCATTCCTCCATGGATATATGATTATCTGACTGAAATCATCAGTGTATTGAATATTGAGGGAAGAGGGGTACACAGGAGCTGGGACATCCGCGGTGTATATCGAGTAAAGGGTGGGGGACAGATATCCTCCCCTGCGGAAGGCCCGCAGTGAGCGGAAACTTTGGTCCGTTCGTGCAACCTAGACTGACATGCGCCGCTCTCTCCATGACGTAATCACAGAGAGTTCTTTCCAAGTTTTCACTTAGACCCAGCTGTAAGATCTTATACTGCATGCCCCGCTGCCGCACCTTATCAAACGCCTTTGATACATCTCGACAAACAATATCCACATAACTCATGTCCCGTTGTAGCGGGCCGAAAAAAATTAGACTAACCCCAATCGATCCAACCCGCTCCCTACACTAATCCGTACGTGAGAAATCGAAGGAGAATGAAACGGATTGTATGTACAGTCCTTTACTAACAAAAAAAATACAATATTTACAAAAAAATATGGGTAAATATGCACAAAATATCTACAATAGAGAGGGGCGATTATATTGGAGATCTTATTTTTCACCAAAAATACAAAAAGAAAATCCTATATATATGAATACTATTTAATCTATCCTAATAAACATGAAAAATCAAACAACCAAAAAAAATCCTGACTACAACAGTCAATATATAAACAACAAACAAGGCCTCACTTTATTCAAAGAGGATGGGGAGATGTCCAGCCACCTGCCACTCGAGCGAGCAAAATGCCTAGGACTTACAACAAATGTGGCGCCTCTGCGCTTGATGGAAGATAATGACCTTAAAAGCTTGCGTGGCTATTATAAGCCCTCCTTCATTAAGCTATACTATTGGCCTTTATTTATTAACAATAATAATATATAGCTTTCCAGGATATAACGCTTTGTTTGTAATATAAGGATATACGAAACTAAGTCCTATCTTTCCAGAATATGGCGCTTTATTGTAATATAAGGATATATGAAACTAAGTCCTATCTTTCCAGAATATGGCGCTTTGTTTGTAATATAAGAATATATGAAACTAAGTCCTATCTTTCCAGAATATGGCGCCTGGAAAGAAAGAAAAAAAACATGGTAATCATTTTTATACATAAAATAAACAAAAAACAACAAACCCATTCCCATTCAGACACACACACATTTTTACAGAGGAAGGGATAGGGTACTGAGAAAAGGGGTGGGAGAATGGCCCTTTTACACACACTCACATTCGCTCCACCACACCGTTTGTCTTGGGCAAGCTTTTCCGTAATGACATTGATTGACATTTCCGTATTTCGCTTCTTTCTAAACCCCTATTGGTAAGGGTTGTAGAGGGAGTTTTCTTCCAGGTGAGACACCAGCCTCCCGTTGAGGATCTTCTCAAAGAGTTTCCCGCCAAATTCCAGAAGTGAAATTGGGCGGTAGCTCTCTCTCAACGTAGGGGATATTTATTCAGCTCGCTTAAGCGTAACGTCAAAGGAAACGAGCCAATCCGGTGAGTGGAATTTTTAGGACAAATTTAATGTTCGATTCCAGCTCATGGCCTGACGGTTGAGGGCCGGCTTTTCTTCGTTTATTAAGATGTCTTCTAAGATGTTCAGCCTAGCTTTATTTCCCTCTTTTCTTTTAATTGTGGTGTTGTCAATTATAATATCTCTAGTTAGGTTGATGTGCGCGCTCTCCATATGATTTTTAGGCCCTCCGCTTTGCAGATGTATGGTTAAAGGCCTCGAAAGGGTGTTGGTTGTCATGCCAATATATTTTAAGTTATTATAAAGCTACTTCACCAGCCGCTTCCTGGCTATAAATCATGTGTCCTTTCCCAACCTAAACCATCCCTAGTTTGAATTCCACTCCGCTCAATACTTCTCTGAAGAAGGTCCCTAGTTTGGGTCTGAAAGCTTAGAAATAAACCCCCAAAGCTCAGTCGTGCATATCATTTCCCTCAATGTGTGTATATATATATATATATATATATATATATATATATATATATATATATATATATATATATATATATATATATATATATATATATATATATATATATATATATATATATATATATATATATATATATATATATATACATATATATGAGGAATTAAACCACATTCTCCGAAGACAATTTAATTCAGAACAGTTTCGGTGTATCTCACACCCTTTTACAACTGACACTGGATAGAAAATATTAGAAAAGTGCTTACATACATAAGACGGGGTCAGGTCGTGGAAGATCCCCTCTTTTTTCCCCCAATCCCCTACTTGTGGCTAATCAGGGGGGTTGTTAGGCCTAAACATATTGAAGGGCTGACATTTCACTGACCCCGTCTTATGTATGTAAGCACGTTTCTAATATTTTCTATCCAGTGTCAGTTGAAAAAGGGTGTGAGATACACTGAAACTGTTCTGAATTAAATTGTCTTCCGAGAATGTGGTTTAATTCCTCATCTTTTCTTGCGATATTGCATTAATTTTCATCATATATATATATATATATATATATATATATATATATATATATATATATATATATATATATATATATATATATATATATATATATATATATATATATATTAATATATATATATATATATATATATATATATATATATATATATATATATATATATATATATATATATATATATATATATCATCACTAACTATAATTTAAGAAGGGAATTTGGGGGGTATTTGAATAATAATTTCATCTTAGTTTGGTTATGACTTATGTTTATGTTATCAAAATTATTTCTAATAATTCTTTTATAATATCAAAAAGCAAAATGGTGAAGTTCAGAAAATTTATTTTTTATATATCTTCTATAACTCTATATTTTAGCAACGTCATATTTTGAAAGGCGGGGAAGTTAGTTTAGAGTTCCTTTTTAAAATTATTATAATTGGCGAAGTTCAGAAAATTTATAAAAATTTAACCAGTCTTGATACTGATCACACGGCCACCAAAGTTCTCTTTCAGCCAATCTCGGCACAGGTTTGAGGTGTGAGAGCTTGCTTCATCTTGCTGGAACCAGAACTTCCCCATCAGCGACGGGAGCAGGGTCTGCAGCTCCCTCTTGAAGGGTTTGAGGACCTCAACATACCGCTTCTTGGTTACTGTCACGCCATATTCCCTCTACGAAGAATGGTCCGATGATGCTTCTGGCTGAGATTGTAGTCCATACCGTGCACTTTGGGGAGTGTAGGGGCTTGGTGGCTACCTCATTTGGTCTGGAGGTCCCCCAGAAGACATTTGTCTTTGAATTTACCTTTCCTTCAAGATGGAAGTGAGCTTCATCTGAGGTCCAAAGGAGGTTAAGGAAAGTTGGAGTATCCTGAATCTTCTCCAGTATCTTGACTGCCATAGCCTATCTCTGCTCCTTGTCCGGAGCTGTAATGGTCTGCTTCGTCTTTATAGGCCTTTACATCCATCCATTACTAGCACTCTCCTGCAAGTCTTACGGGATATACCGCGGGACTGATTTCGCTTGCTCAGTTGTACGCTTCCTGGGGCGTCCTAAATAGCTTGGACGGTTGTCATTAGCTGCATTGAGGTTCTCTACTGTCCCATAGTTCTCGAAGTGGTTCACCTAGTCCTGAATTCTACTCTTGGAGGGGGCTTTTTCACATTCGAACTGATGCATGAAAGTGTCCTGCACTTTCTTGAACGAGCCTGTCTTGTAGTAATGTTTGACGCAGTATATTTTTTGCTGGAGCTCCCATTGAGACCTAGTTGTGTTTACGGGCGTTGCTTCTGTCATGTCCTGCAAAGTAAGAGTGATTAGTGAATGAATGAAGGATATATCCCAAAAAATGTGTGCAGGTCCGTTTTGGAGAGGTCACCCGTATAAGTCTCACCCCTGAATGCTAATTAAATCAATCATATTTTCTTTAAAATTGATTAATATGAAATCGTTATATCATATTTTGATTCAGAAAAAATTCCTTTCAAAATGATATATAGTAAATATGATGCGATTCTAATTAACACTGTGGCTCCCAAGATGGCGCCCAATCAATTTTTCGTCATAGCCATGTTATAATTTATTGAGTTTTAATTAATTGAGTTTATAGCTAACCTGTGTTTCTTTCCTTGGGTTTGAATATTAAATGAAATTAAAACATATAATGTATCATAATGTACGATAATGTACATAATGCATGAAGATCTTGCAGTTCCTCTATTAACTGGAGTCCTAGGTTTGTGAAACAAACATTATGCCACTTATACATATATTGGTTGTAACTTAATAAATTATTTCAATAATTTATTAACAATAATTTATTTTCTTTGAAATTGTTCATTTCAGTGAAATAGAGCCGAATTTTGGAACCTTCCTTAACCCTTGGGCTACTTCAATTTATTTCACTAAGAAGAATGGAACGTGTTCTTCGCCCCGATACGAGTAGTTTGGATGTTCTTCCATCTGCACCAGAAGCTGCACGTGTATTTAAACACTGGTTGTTTGTCTTCTCGAGGTACAAAGCGTCAACTGAAGGTACAAACGATTCGTATTTGGGCCTCTTAGCCAATTCAGTTTCTCCTGAAAATTTCGAGATAATTTCCGAATGCACTACTTTCGACGATGCTCTTGCTGCTTTTAAAAGCGCCTTAATTCAACCTGCGAGTGAGGTCAGGGCGCGCCCTACCTCGCGACTCGTAAACAATCAGATGGTGAAACAATTCATGAAATGTACGTGCTCTTCAGACACTCAGTTTGGATTGCAATTCCCAAGCTATGAATTCCAAAGCGTATAGAAAAGAGTATATTCGAGATGCCTTTATTGGCTTTCATCAGCAAAAATCCGAACGAGACTTTTAGAAAACAAAACTCTTACATTACGAGTATCTTCAGTTGTTGATCAAGCGAGAGCAATTAAGATTGCCACGAGGGATTCAGAGGCCTATACATCATTCACTTCTGGCCATGTATCTTCAGTAGAATCGCATGAACTGTGCGCTAAAGTCGACTGTGCTAATCCTAATCATTAGGGTTCGAATTATGCTGCAGCTTCTTCGCTTCGAAAACATAAAAAATGTTATTATTGCGGAAATTCATCGTACCAGAACCGTGCTCGCTCTCCGGCAAGTAACGTTACTTGCTTTAAATGAAAGAAGAGAGAAAGTTTTTCGAAGGTATGCAGGTCATCTAAAAATGAAGTCTCAGCATTAACCTCCAATCCTGTTCTCGCTATTGTGCCATCAATTTTCAAAAGGTCCTCTTTAGAAGTGGAGGTGAATGGATGTGTTCTCACCTCTCTTTTAGATCCCGGCAGTTCCGAGAACTTAATTTCAAAAGATGTTGCTATCTCCTTTAATTTCCATCTTAAACCTTATGAAGGCACTATATCTATGGCCTCCACAGATTTAGCATCTCTTATCAATGAATGTTGTGAGGTTAGCATAAAATTCGGAAGCCATGAGTACCAGTCAGTACGTTTGCTTGTTTTATCTGAATGTTGCGCTGACATTATTTTAGGAATCCCCTTCCTAAGTAAACATTCCTGCTTTAAGCTAAAATTTGGAGGCCCTCAACTTGACCTGGAAGCGTGCTCTCTCCCTTCTATGATTACGGATCCTCCAAGAGTTTTCGCCAACTTATCATCCGAGTGCAGACCCGTCATTACCAAGTCACGCAAATTTAAAACGTCTGGCTCTGAATTAATTCGTTCTGAAGTAGCATGCATACTCAAGGGAGAGATCATCGAACCGAGTACCTCTCCCTGGCGAGCTCAAGTTCACGTTGTGTTGAATCAATCAAAGGAAAGGTTAGTAATTGACTATTCTCAGACGATTAACAAATTTACTTGGATGCGTATCCATTACCCAATGTCGAAGAATTGGTTAATAAGATATCGACCAATAAGATATTTAGCACCATCGACCTAAGTAGTGCTTATCATTGTGTTCCCCTTCACCCTGAGGCCTTTTCAATTTAAACGCTTACGTTTTGGTCTAACCAACGGTGTTCACTATTTCTAGAGGATTATAGACGGTTTCATTCGAAAAAATAATCTTGAGGACACGTATGCTTACCTAAAAGATGTTACTATGTGCGGCCGCACGCAAGCGGAACATGATAAAACTCTAATACTTCACGCCTTGCTGCTCTCAACGATATGCCCGCACCAACCAGCCATGAATTAGTCAGATTGCTTGCATACTACTCGCGGCGGGTTCCAAGATTTTCTCAACGAATTCGCCCCATAATTAATTGCCAGTTTTCACTCTTTAAAGAAGCTACAAATGCAATCGCGGAATTAAAAACAGCTATTATTAACGCTGTTCGGGCAAAAATAAATGAAAATTTACCATTTACACTGGAAATTGATGCCTCAAATAACGCCATTGGGGCAACTCTGAACCAGAATGGACGACGCGGTGCTTTTTTTTTTTTTTGAGATCCTTAAATTCCTCCGAGAGAAATCACTGCTCTGTCGCAAAAGAGGCCTATGCTATCGTTGAGGCAATCAAGAATTGGCATCATTTTCTTCTCGGTCGTAAATTTACTTTAATTACAGATCAAAAATCTGTATCTTACATGTTTGATTCACGTTATAAGAGTAAAATAAAGAACGAAAAGATTGATAGATGGCATTTAAAATTGATGCCCTTTTGCTACGAAGTTATACATCATCCTGGTTCACACAACAAAACTGCTGACGCCTTATCGCGCACTTTCTGCTCAAGCATGACCCACAATAATCTTGTCGAGCTTCATAAAGCTCTCTCTCATCCAGGTTTTAAACGATTTAAACATTTTGTTCTAGTACGAAACTTGCCTTATTCTGTAGATGACGTTAAGCAAGTGGTGTCAAAGTGTGAAACGCGCCATAGGTTAAAACCTTGCTATTTTCGCCCAAAAAGACAAGAGCTTATCCGTGCAATGGGCCCTTTTGATCAGCCTGGAGTTTAAATGGCCACTACCCTCTTCTTTTCCCAATAAGTATTTATTTATTATGGTCGACGAATACTCGCGTTTTCCTTTTGCTTTTCCTTTTAAGGATATTTCTTCATCAACTGTTATACAGTGTATTCCTACGTTGGTTTCTCTTTTCGGGTTACCAGGGTACACGCATTAAGATCGAGGTACTTCTTTCAAGGCTGCCGAAATAAAATCACTTTTGCACGAGAAAGGGGTTCTAACGAGTCATCCAACACCTTACCTTCCTACCGGAAATGGACAATGTGAGCGCTATGTATGAATTGTATGGAAAACTGTAACCTTGGCGTTGAGTTTAGAAACCTGAGCATTAACCATTGGGAACACGTCCTCCAGGATGTTCTTCATTCCTTGCGTTCATTGTTATGTACTTCAACGAATGCAACTCCCCCACGAACGGTTATTTCATTCTCTCGAAAGACCACGACGGGAATTAATATACCTAGCTGGCTTGATTCACCTGGTAAAGTACTTTTAAAACGACATGTACGGAATAAGGAGAATCCCTTAGTATGCGAAGTGGAACTAATCGAAGCCAATCCTAAATATGCACACGTCAGATTTCCAGACAGACGAGAAGATACGGTGGCTATCCAGAATTTGGACCCAGCCGGAGAGAGCCAATTAAACGAGATCGAAGATATTCCTAATTTTAATTCCGATACAAAATTTCCCATTCGATTTCTTGATGCTCCTACCCAGTAAGGAGCACGGCGATTTGCTCTCCTGGTTGCCGTACTGACGGGACTCAGCGCCCCGTCCAGCCCCAGCTTGGCATTCCTTTTCTCCTTCCGCTAACCACTACTTCGTCTTCTGTAAAATTCTCTTTCACCTTGCATTGTCCTTCCATCTACGTTTGTTTGGCGATCTCGGTGTATCAAGCTGTCCGTCAGGGGGCGCGACCACATAGCTGAGTCCTCTCTGTGTTGGTTGGTGAGTGCCTGAGCCGGAGTGGCACTTTTGGGGGTCTTTGCTTTCCCAACCGGTAAATTTCCGAGGTTGGACGGCGCTCCGAATAGATGTCTCGACGGTAGACAGTGACTGCGCTGCGAGAGTTCGCACCCCCTTTCATACTCTACTTTATATGGGTAATAATAAAAAAATCCTCCGTACTATGCCTGTCAATTAGTCCTCATTTCCGCTCTTGTTAGATCCCTTCGCAGAAGAGATAGATCCTAATTTGGATTATCCTCGTTTTCTGATGCTGAATTCCAGTTCCGGGTCTCCGCTTTCTAAATTGGACGTGTTTGATTTGAATGAGGAGTTTGAGAACCGCTGTGGTGCGCCCCGCCGTATGTGGGCCCGTGGTAGTGGCGATTTAGTCGTTGAGGTATCTTCGCTAGAGCAGTGTGGTGCCGTGCAGGATTTGTCCTCTCTTTCGGAGGGCCCGGTTTCGGTTTTACACCACCCTCGCCTTAATTTTGTTAAGGGAGTGATTCGCTCTAACGAATTATTGCAATAGATTTTTTGAGACTAAAGGATAAACTTTCGTCCCAGAGGGTTACGGACGTTTACAGGGTTTCTAAGTCTGTTGGTCCCGCTAAGGTTCCTACGAGTACGCTCATCGTCACCTTTGAGCGTCAGGATCTGTCCCAGTTTGTTCGTGCTGGTTATCTTCGTGTCCCTGTGTCCCGTTATGTCGAGCTCCCCAAACGTTGTTTTAATTGCCACCAGTTTGTCCAGATTCGCAGCAATTGTAGGCAGGCTCGGCGCTGTGTGGCCTGTGCATTGATGTATCATGGCTCCTCTTGTGGGAATCATGAATGTTGCGCCAATTGTGGAGGTTCCCATAGCGCGGCTAAGCGTCCTTGTCCCGTATTCCTTTTTGAGAAGAAGGCCCTGGCTCTTCGGGACTCCCTCAGGCTGGACTTCCGTGAAGCCCGTCGGAGGGTGCGGGGGCGGCTCGCCCCCTCCGGCCGTCTCTTCTCTGGCGTTCTCCGGGAGGCGGAGTCCCGCCGTCCTCCTCCCGGTTGTCCCACTCCTTTTTTGTCTTCTCGTAGTCTCTTTGTTGCTCCCTTTCCTCTGCCTTTGGTCCCTCCGTTGCGCCCTCTCTTTTGTAATTGGTCTCTTCTCATGTTCCTCCCTCTGTCGCGGACCGTGAGACGGTCCGATGATATGCTGGAGGATATCCGGCAGTTCCTTCAGCCGTCTGCTCCCGCTATTCCTTCCGCTCTCTGCCTCAGCGCAAACTGAAGGGTTTTTCCTCACCCCGTTCGGAGTCCAAGCGCGCTCCCTCTGATGAGGCTGGTTTGGCCACCGAGTTGGTTGTTGGGACGTCCTCCGTTTTGATTTCTTCTTACCCCCGGTCTTCACTCGCTTCCCGATGTTGGCATCACCGATGTCATTCTCCGGGCGGAAGTTCACCCGGTTCCGTCTTCCTTGCCTCCTACCCCGGTCCCTTCTTCCTTGCCCCTTACCTCTGTGCAGTCTTCTATGTCTCCTACCCCAGTTTCCTCTCCCTTGCCTGCTACCCATGTTCCTTCGCCTCCTTTTTTGACCCTGTTCCCTCCTCACCCTCTGACCCTGTTCCTTCCTCTTCATCTGATCCAATTCCCTCTATACCCTCTGACCCTGTTCTTTTATCACCCTCTGTCCATGTTCCGCCTTCTGTTCCATCTTCTTCACATCTTAGTTCTCGTCCGTCTCTGCTCGATCTCCCTTTTCCTCCGGGCCATGAGCCTTCCACGTTTAGGGTTCGGTCTGGCTCTCAGCTGTCGCTTCCCACCGTTCACGCTGCCAAGTCCGTGCTGAGTGCGTCCCTGGCTCATCGCAATTTGTCGCTTGCCCCTTCTAGGCCTTCTAGTAGTCGGGAACTTTCGACGGTTTCCGTCACTAGAATCCCGACGTTGGTGTCGAGACAACAGTAATGTCTGTCATCTTACAGTGGAATTGTCAAAGGATTCTTCCCAAGTGGGAGGAACTCCAGCTCTTGCTTTCTAGTGTTCGGCCCTTGGTAGTCTGTTTGCAAGAAAATAAGCTTGCGACTAGTCCCTTCCGGTAATTCCGGGTGTTTAGTTTTCTTCCCCTGGCCGGGGGCGTATCTCATGGTAGTGCTTCTCTTTTAATTTCCTCTTCAGTATTTTCTGTGCCACTTTCCCTCCGTACTACCTTGCAGGCTGTTGCTGCGAGGGTTTTTATTTCCAAGCTTTTAACTGTTTGTTCTGTGTACATCCCCCTGGATTTTAATTTGAGTCGGTCTGACCTTTTAGAGCTCACAAGTCAGTTACCTACCCCGTTTTTATTACTTGGTGATTTTAATGCTCGCCACCCATGTTGGGATTATTCTGCCAGTAATCCCCGGGGTGGAGTGGTGAGTCCCTCTTATTATCTGATTCCCTTTGTCTTTTAGATTCCGGCGATTTTACTTCTTACCATGTTCAAACGGATTCTTTTAGTGCTGTAGACTCTTCCTTATGTTCGCCCGACTGTTTCCTCGATTTCCCGTAATCGTTGGGGACGACCTTTCCGGGAGTGATCACTTTCCGATCGTCCTGTCGGCTGCCCTTCCTGGCCCGTGCCTTTCTCTCCCTCCTCGTTGATATATGTGGCGAGCAAATTGGGTTGGGTTCCGAGAGGCTTCCTTTATTGATGCCTCCCGGGTTTCCTTCGATACCATAGATTCAGCGGTCTCATATTTTAGAGGCTGCTGAGTGCTTTGTTCCGCGGAGGTGCACTGTTGCGGGGCGCTCCACCGTCCCCTGGTGGTCGAAGGATTGCGCGTCAGCTATTTCTGCCTATCAGTTGTCCCATTCCCGTTATAGGCGGAACCCGACCGTCTAGAATAGGGTCGATCGGAACCGGGCTCGCGCCATCCGCCAAATAACCCTCCATGAGTCTTGGCGCCGGTACATATCTTCCATTTCTTCGTTCACGCCGCTGACTGGGGTTTGGAAGTGGGTCAATAAGATCCGTGGTCGCTACGCTGGCCATGCCATCCTCAAACTGGACATCGGAGGCTCACTTATGTTGAATGGCCGGTTGGTCAGCGAAGCTCTAGCTGACTATTTAGCTTTGGTGAGTATGGCTAGTAGCTATCCTCGACAGTTTCTCGATCATAAGGTTGCCATAGAGTCTTGTCTTTTAGATTTTAGCACGTGCGCCACCTACTCATATAATGCTCTCTTTTCCGTATATGTGCTGCATGATGCTTTGTCTCACTGTGGCTCCACCTTTCCCTGTGAAGATTGCATCCAGTACGACTTTCTTCCTCATCTCAATCCCCACTCAGAGTTATTTTGGGTTGACCGCTACAACCTGCTTTGGGTCAAAGGAATATATCTGTCATCCTGGAGTGTGGGGGTTGTTCTACCATTTCTCAAACCCAGTAGGGACGGTTTGGACCCCAGTCACTATCGCCGATTGCTCTTACGAGCTGCTTCAGTAAGTTATTCAAGAAGATGGTTCAATTTCGCATCACTTGGTTTTTGGAGTCCAACTCGCTACTCTCTCAATTTCAGTGCGGTTTTCGCTGCGACGGTAGTACTCTTGACCACCTCATTTGTTTGGAATACTTCGTTTTACGGGCTTTTTTTTCCTCCATGCATGGTGTTTACGATGTTCCTTGATATTCAGAAGGCCTACGATACCACCTGGAGGTATGATGTTTTACGTCAGTTATATGACTGGGGTATGAGGGACTTTTTACCAGTTTTTATTCAAGAATTTTTATCGTCCCGTAATTTTAAGGTCCGTATTGGAGATGCTTTCTCAGGCTTGCTGATTCAAGAGGAGGCTGTTCCCCAAGGGTGTGTTTTAAGTGTTCACATGTTTGGCCGTTGCCATCAATAGTTTAGTGTCCCCTCTTCCGGAAGGGGTTTTGGCTTGCCGCTTCGTGGATGACTTGGCGTTTTTTTCATCTCCCCGCTTGCCTTCTGCTGCCCGTAGATTACAGCTGGCAAATGATGCCGTGTCGGGTCGTGCTGTCCCCAAGGGTTTCCGTTTTTCGGTCTCCAAAACGAAGGCACGGCGATTGAGTATGTCCCCGTTTTTAAGTTCTTGGGTTTAATGCTTGATAGCAAGCTCACTTGGGTACCCCATTTGCGTCGCTTGAGGGGGTCATTTCAAAGGCTATGGATTTGGGATGGTGATAGGCGCACCGTGTAGTCGCTTTATTCGGCACTGGTCCCATTTCGGCTGGACTAGGGTTGTCAGGTGTACTCTTCAGCCTTGAAGATACTCGGCTCTGTTCGTTCGCTTGGGGCCCGTCTTAGTAGTGGAACCTTTCACACCTCGCCTATCCCTAGCCTCTTTGTTGAGGGTGGCGTGCTTAATCTTGCGATATCACCGGCTGAAGGTGTGTCTACGATCCCTGTTTCGTGTTCAGCAATACCCTTCATCCCCAGTGCATGAGTGCCTTTTTGCCCTTTTCTTTTCGGCATCTTTTGATTAGCGGCCATCTCTACCCTGGCCTCTGAGGCTACGTGTTGGGGACCATCTCGCCTCCCTGGGTGTTTCCGGGGTGTTGGCATCCACCACTCCTGCCGGCTCCGTGTTGCAGCGTTTGCCCTCCTGAGGTCTGTACTACTTTTTGGTATGTCGAGAAAGTGCTTGTTTCTTGAACATGCGTTTTCTCATGCTCACCAGCGTTCCATCTATACTGACGGCTCGAAGTCGGACCTCGGTGCTGGGGTGGGTCGGAGTCCTCTACGGAGTCTTTTCGGTCTGCCCTCCCTCCTGTAGCATCTGATTTAGGACAGAGTTGACGGCCAGTCTTTTGGTTTGAAATTGGATTTTATCTATCAATTCTTCATATTTTATTGTTTTTAGCGATTCCCGGCTTTCTTTGGAGGCGGTTCATTCTTTTACGTCCACCCACCCTTTGGTTTTACGGATTCGCTCCTGGCTGGTTATAAATGCCTCCCGTTACAGGTTGGAGTTCTGTTGGGCTCAGGCTCATGTTGGGGTACCGGGCAACGAGGCGGCTGGCCCGCTCGACCGCCCTCCAGGTGCCAGATGCTGCACCTCTGCCCTTTAGGGATTCCTTCACCGAAATCAGGGCTTATGTCTTTTGTTTTTGTCAGAGAGAGTGGGATTCGTTACCCCTTTCTAAGCTGTCCCTTATTAAACGCTCTGTCCGGTCCTAGTCCTCTAGTTCCCAGCGACTCCTATCTTGCGAGGTTGCTCTTTACCGGTTGCGAATTGGGCACACGCGACTCACCCATGGCTATTTAGTTTCCAGTGGAGGCCGAGTGGCCCCTGGTTGTCCTTTTTGCGGTGGCGAGCTGTCTGTCGCTCACATTTTAGTAGTTTGTTCCCGCTTCGCTTTTCTTCTAAATTCTTGCTTTCCTACCTTTTCTGGCGTCGCCTTCGCTTTATTTTTAACAGAGGACTCCCTTCGGTCGTCCTTCCCCTTACATTTCTATCACGAAGTGGCGTTTTATCCCTTTTATAAATTCCCTCCATTTTTGTGTTTAGGTTTATTGTTTTATCTTTATCCTGTGCCCTCCCCTGTGGCTGGCGCATGTCATTTGTTTATTGCCCCGGCCACCCTTGATTTTAGAATGTGTGCTGTATGCCCGTAAGTGTGCGTCTCTGTATGTTGTACTGTTTTCTTCTAATCCTTTGCTTTTCCCCATTTTTATTAAGCGTCTCTCACGCCTCTTCTGACTTTTTTCGGGCGACCCCGTTTCAACATTCTTTCATTAGTCACTTTTCAAATTCTTTCGTTCAAAATTCGCATCTTTTGGTTTTGTATAACATTTTATTACAAATTGTATGCATTTTTTTATGGTATAATTATTTTTTTAGCAGCATGACTAAAACATAGTGAAAATTAAGATAATGCAAAATTGTATAAATTCGTGAAAAATCTTTCTTAGATATTTAAAGTTAATTTGTGAAAAAACAAACAAAACTACACCATTGATTTTTATATCATTTTATTGCAAATTTTATGCACTTTTTATAGTATATATTTTGTTTTAGCAAAACGACTAGAACCTAGTGATAATTAGGATAATGGAAAATTTTATACATTCGTGAAAATTCTCCGTAGATTGTTACAGCTGATTTTTTTAACAAAACGCAAAACAATACCATGCGAACAAAATATTTGCTAAAAAAAATAAACGGCGCATAAGAGCTGGTTTATATTTTTAGCATCATTCGAATACAGATCGAACTAAATTCCTGGCCATGTAGAACACCACTACTATTCACCTAACACCCCCATTTTCCAACTGAGAACAAGACCTATAGTTGACCTTGTCCAAAAAATATATTGTTTTAGTCCACCATTAACACAAATTTTAATGGAACTAAAGAAAACTGATTTCATATTATAACTAAGTGATATGTGAATTGATTTCGAATGCTTAATTTTTAGTAATTCTATATCCATTTATATGATATCAGGTTTCAAGGGGGGTGGTTCTGAAAGAACCCCTGTATCTTAAAAACGGCGCCGTAGGTTATTATGATTCCGGCAGAAATAAAAGGGCTTTTAATGAGCTTTAATTTCATATGATAATTTAACTTAGTAAAAAGTTGAAAAAATAAATGTGGTATCCCCTTAAGAATCCATTAGGATTGGGCGGCTGCCACCTTGTTTTCCCTTAAACCTTGATGCTCCTAAAAATTTTGAAACTGAACGAGATCCTAAATTATCAATCATGCCATGATGTTGCTCCTCTATTTGCTCTACCTGGACCCTCCCCTGAAAATATCCCTCGTCGATCTACTCGATATAGAAAACTTGACTGTTCTATCAAAAACGATACGTCTCATGATGTTCCTCCTCCAGCTGCCTCCCTTGAAATTATCCTTCGTCGCTCTACTCGACCTAGAAAGTCTGTTGAAGGTTACATTGAAAAATGCTAGATCCTGTAAATACTCGCATTAGACGCTTGATCTAGTATTTCATTGTATTTTAAGCTTTTTTTTCTTTTTGTAGAGAGAGAAATTGTTATAATTTATTGAGTTGTAATTAATTGAGTTCGTAACTAACCTGAGTTTGTTTCTGTAGGTTTGAATATGAAATTAAATTAAAACAGATAATGTACATGATGCTTGAAGAAGAAGATCTTGCATTTCCTCTACTAACTAGACTCCTAGGTATGTGAAACCAACATTATACCACTTACGAGTATATTGGTTGTAACTTAATAAATTATAACACTAATTTATTTTCTCTGTATACTTATGTTCTTTAATTGTTTATTTGGGTGAAATAAAGCCGAACTTTGGAACCTTCCTTAACCTTAACCATAATTAGAAATTTGCCCACATTAAGTGGTGAAAGTGCTATATAGGGTATATCTAGGATATAGACTATATAGCATTTGCGTATCTTTAAAAATAGATTATTTTTAACAAAGCACCCACAAAATTCGAGGGTGGGCATAAACCTCAAATTAACCATTAAATATTATAAAGCGATACCGATACATGAAAATAGCCTAAAGGGATACCGATCCATCGATACTTTAAAGGTATTTTAGTTCAGCTTCGCGGAACTGAGGAAGCCCCAACTTCTTCGAAAGTTCATGCAAGCAGCATTGTGCCGAGGAAAGAAGAAATAAACTGTCAAATAGTGAGTTCCATCGTGTAACACACAACTTTAATTCGCAACCTAAAGTGGATTAAATTATTTCGGCAGATTTCGAACTTCTCGAAGCATTCTAAATAGCAGAGCATTTACCAATTGCGGAATTGGGAATTTTGGAGTTCGCAGTTTTTAACTGGTGATTTTATGCATTTTTTTAACCTTCGTTGTCAGTCTTTTTCTTCTTAAAATCAATAACCATTTTTGCTTTATGTTGGGCAAATAATTGACTATGAAAATCTTCGAACCCCCTAATTTGTGGAAGAAGTATAAATTTCTTGGAATCGCTGCCCGAAGGAAAAACAAAGAGATTTAAGAATTCCTCAACGTCAGACTGGAGCCAGAAGATTCAGGATTCGACTATGAAACATCAGAGAGGAAAACCTATAGTCGACGATTTGACGCCATCAGAACGCTGGAATTCCTCGTTGAAATCCAGATCATCAAAAATGATCCCAGAAAGTCTATATATGCTATTGCAAGGGAGAAAGGTGTGGATGAAAAACTCATTAGGCTGATGGTGCATCAAGACATTCGCTATTTTTCATACAAGATGAGAAAGGGACAATTTCTGTCTAAGGCGATGCAGGAAAAGCGACCCAATTACAAGAAGAAGCTGATAAACATGTAGAAATACTCTTGGAGTCAGACATGCTTTGGTTCTTCCCCAGAATATCAATTCCCAGAGCAACAGGTGACTCACTGTTGCACAAAAGAGGTGCCCAGAGTCATGCAGATGAAATTTGCAGCGACAATCATGGTCTTCATTGTTATCAGCAGTAAAGGTGACGCCATGACACCATACTTCTTCCCTGAGGGCTACCTCCGTGTTCCGTGGTAAAGATCTGGATGAACTGGGTAGCTGTAGGGAAGCCTTACGTGTGGTAACAATACTCTACCCTGCCACACCAGCCGGGAGACCCAAGCCTGTCTGTCGGGGAATTTCTTTGATTACACAGCACCTAAAATTTGGCCTCCCAATACGATGGACGATCTGAGTGCCAGGATTACCAGGGCCTTCAGGTGCGTAAAACGGTAAATAATGACGAAGGCCTGTGGCAGTTCCAAGGTCGCCTGGTGGCTATCATCAAGGCCACAGGTGGGTTCATCGAGCAAGATACAACAGAACACGTCATGAAGACAACCTGACCTCAAGTTGACGAATATATTTTTAAAAGTTTATTTATTTCTAGATTTATACAGTGTACGACTAGTTAGTATGTAGTTTCCTAGGTATACTACGTCACTATACCCTTTCATGCGAGGCCTAGGAAAGCCTAGGCCACTACACAGTAATTAGGCTGACACCCTATATGATACGAGTTTCAAAAATTACCAGTAAATGACTCTTCTCGTGAACAGCAATGCACTATTCTACTGTATGATTACAAGTCCCGCCTAAACGCTGCCCAATCGCAATGTCATATCAACCAAGTATTTGAAGAAGACACAATAAGTCGTCGCATAGCCTACGATTTCTTTAGAAAGTTTCAGCGTGGGCAATTCGATCTCCAAGACCAGCTAAGAAGTGATCGACCCTCATTTATTGACAATGACCGGTTATGCGCCTGTGTCAAAACTTATCTACATCTGACATCACGCGAGCTGGCTGAAAAGTTAAGCGTCAGACATACAGCCATTTTGCAACATTTAGAAGAAATGGGCAAATTCAGCAAATTAGACGTATGGATTCCACGTAAATTGACCGACTTCGACCGTCAGCGCCTCATAGATGCCTGCATAACACTGTCGTGCAAGAAACGTTGTTTGGATTGGCTGAACAAACTCGTTAATGCAGATGAGAAATGGTGTATACACTCGAACATGGCACGCAAAAGAAGCAGGACAGTCCAAGGGGCACTTGCACAACTTCAGTCAAAGGCCGAAAGAGCTCAAAAGAAGCTTATGGTTTGTATCTGATGGGAAATAATGGAACGCAATCAACCTATCGATGCTCACTTATACAATCAGTAACTGCAACAGGTGGGAGATGAAAATGCACAGAAACGACCAGAACTGAGTAATGCCATGTTTCTTCAAGAAAACGCCCGAGCACACGTTGAAAAAGTGCCCGTGAAAAACTCCTGGAACTGGGGTGGGAAGTTCTCCCTCACCCACCATACTCGCCAGTCCTGGCACCCAGACTACCATCTATTCCGGGTACTGCAGAACTTCTTGAATGGCAAAACGTTCGCAAAAGATGAACTGAAAACTGCAGTTGGAACCTTCTTTGCTAGCAAGCCAGTTGAATTTTACAATAAATGCATTCATGATATATCCACTCGTTGAAAGTAGGTGCTTGAAAATAACGGTGACTACATTGTTTATTGATTTCATTTGCTGCATTATTTCGTTGTAAATCATTGTCAATAAAAGCTCAGAGAACCTTGTTTCCAACCTATTATCTCAAAAAATTAAAAAAACTTTTTTTTTCCCTGAGACAGTCATCATGCGAACTAATACCGGACGCACCGTGTAGATTCATAAAGTGAGAGTAGCACCTTTAATGGGAGTAGGGGATTATTTTTTCTGATTCTTGTGAATACAGGGGCAGGAGAATTAAAGTGTCAAATTCTTCATCTTTGTCGTCCTTTGTTTCATCTTCCAAATATTCTCTGCAGTCAATTTTGATTCCGAACTCTTCAAACGACTTTATACAATTCAACCCATTTTTTGTTAGAGTAGTCACAATCTTATTCTCAATGAGTGAAAATTCTCTTGCCGTATATTAGCCACGTTTTCTGCTATTCTGGTGAAGTGTGCGATTTTTTTTTATCTTGTGCCAAAAGTTTTCCATCAGTCTTATGATGAAAAGACAAACTTATCTCAAAACTTCCCAGAAATCATAAACACAAATCTCTCTTGTATAGCAGAGCGTGATTATAACCTTTTATATATAATCATGTGCTTCACTTTATATATTGTTATAAATAGCTGCGAGAATTTTCACAAAAAAAATTCATTCTCTTTCCCCTAATTGTCTAAATTCATCCTTTATTTCTTTAATGAACTTTAGCCGTATCATGTCTATAAATTTTAATTCTAATAACTGCCGTCCGCAGATAACTAATATTCAGTGTAAATTCAAATCGATAATCATCTAGCGATATAGTAATTATAATAAATCATTGAAGTCACACAAATCAATAATATGCAAATGAGATACGGCATGTGTAACGGGTAGACATATAAACTCCCGGCGCTGTAGAAGATTTGGGAACAAAAGCGTGGCGAAAAAAGTCAAAGGTGGTACCCTCAACAATGGCGTCCGGGACAGAGCCAGAGTCGCCAACGCGCTGAGAACTACACCAAGCCCTCGGTGGCATAGGCACCGTCGAGATCGTCCTTGGATGCAGTGCAAGCCGTTGGTAACGGAGAGAGGCGCCGGGCTCGCGCGTAAACCACAATAGCATTGGCCATAGAGAACCGAAACCTGTGCGCTTCGGCATACCGAGAGATGAGGTTCAATGCCTGTTGTCGTCGACGCTCCAGAATTGGCATCTGGGCCGCCCTAAAAGAGATATAAAGGTCGTCCATGTATAACGTGGCGAGAACTTCGGGCAACACCGAGAAGATACCATTGATGTTGATGGCAAAGAGGAAGATACTGAGGCCTTTTTCCTGCAGGACAACCTCTTCCTGAGCCCCCCACCTCCCCAGCCGTATGCAGAATCAACGACCTCGCAAAAATTCAGAGATAAAGATTGGGAGGCGTCACATCTCCCCCATCGTTAGGAGAGTTTCCATGATATCGTATCGCCATGCTCTACCATAGACTTTCTCCATATCGAAAAACAACGTGGTGTAGCGCTGTCTACAAAGGTGGGCCTCGTAGACGGCAATTTTTAGTCGGATCAGAGCATCCGACGTGGACTGCAACTTTCGGAAGCCGCACTGTGCAGGGAGAGGTGGTTCCACTGTCCAGGAAAAGGTTAGCCTAACATTTACCAATTTCTCTATCAACTAACTTACACACGTAGAAGGTTATAGAGAGATTGTACATAAACCGACAGGCGTAGTGATCTCTCCTCAAGAATCATGGAGGATACCCTCTGTCCAGATATGGTTGAACAAATTTAGCATATTTTCGTTTTATTCTCCTATTCGTTTTTTTTATATTAAGGCTCTCGCGCCTCTATTATACCTTGTTGAATTTCTTTGGGTTTTATTTGAGTAGTATGCAGTTGTTATTGTTTCCTTATTTTCTTTTACTATTGATCGGGATTTTCTTATTACGTGAATACTGGTGCGGGGTTGACTCCTTGAATCGGCCTCCCGCTCCTAAAGTTACCTCTGTCGTTATCGTGGTATTCTATGGGAATCTCTATATTTTCTCTTTTCTTCATAACTAAGAAGTACTTCTAGCTTTTTCATATCTTCGTAGCACTTTTATGTAGTTAGGTTTATTGGTTCCAAATTTACTTTCAGGTTCCTGAGTTGGAACATTTTCGCTAGATTGGCTTTTGCTAAATTTATTCTTTCTCAGGCGTGATTTTTGTATCCATTGGAGATTATTTTGAGACAGAACTTTTCCCTCTTTTTGGTATCTATATCTGTCTTCATTAATGAGCACTCTCGGTGTTTTTCTTCTTCCCATTGTAATGAGGATAAGCTTGTCTAGGTTCTTTCTAATTTTCCACTTCTTTTCGTAATTGTTATTTTTTATTTTTTTCTGTTGCTATCCTTCTGGCAATTGTTGGTGGGTGCCTATACGGACAGTTGGTGATGATCGATATATCGTCCGCGAATTGTATATATCTGGTGTTCTTGAAGATTGGGTCTGGTAGATCCCTAGTATATATACACTGTATAATGTTGGACTAAGGCATCCTCCTTGGGGGACTCCCTGATACTAGTATATCTCAAATTCGGGTCCCCGGTGTTCTTCTATTGCGATGTGCGGTCTGTTATATAATCGCATAAGCATTTTGTTAGGATTGTGGGAGTCCTAACCTTTTTATCTTCTATTTTAGCCCGATTCGCCAGACCTTGTCAAACGCTTTTTGCACGTCTCTTAGCACTAGATTCGTATAGTTTTTCTTGTTTTGCCTTAGCTATCGTTTCAACAAGTATGGCCAGTGCCTTTTATGTGCCTCTATTTTTCCTAAACACAGGCTGGTGTTGTGCAATTAGATTATTTTCTTCAAGGTGTTTGTTGAATCTCTTTCCAATCACTTGTTCAAGGAGTTTAGCTATTGGTTCCAGCAAGGTTATAGGTCTCAAGTTTCCAGGGTGATTCGTGGTCAAGTATATTATTTTGCCTTCTTTTCAAGGCATCCGAAAAATACTCTGCGCCGATTGACGCGTTGAAGATATATTAATTTTGCCAGCAAGACATCCGGAATCGCCTGGCTCAATCCCTTGATCTTCCATTTTTGTAGGGGAGGCAGTGTGATTAGGAGTTATCTCCTCTCAATTTCTTTCTAGGTCCTCTACTATACTATTCTCATGTTCCTGGTCGAAATTTGCATTTTCTTCTTGGGATATGTCGAATATCTTGCTCCAGTAGTCTCTAAATGCGGCCTCTATTTGTAGCGGTTCTTGAGCGTCCTCAGTTATATTTAATGGTCATCTTCCTCTTCGATTTTATGTTCACTCTGGCTCTTTTTATCCTCTGCCAGATTTCGTCTCCTCGTCAATTGCATCCACTAGCTGATCCCATCTGGCGCCTCTTTCTGCTATAATTGCTGTGGTTAATTAGTTTTTAATGTTGACTAGTCGTTCCCTGTCATCCCTGTGGAGACCAATTACGCAATTAGTGGCGTATGGGCGTGGTGCGGCAATGTTGTGAACGTTGTTCTCGGGATGTGTTTTATGTCTGCTTAGGTTAGCGCCTTGATTAAATTATCTATGGCTACATCTATATCTACGAGCATAGCCTCGCTAAGATCTGGTTGCTGGAGGTTTGTCAGGTCTTCAGCGTATCCGCGCCAGTTTGCATTTTTATAATTTCTTAATGGGACATTTCACTTGTAAAGGTCCCACTCACTGACATTTTTAGCATCATCATTTCATGGTCACTGGTAGAAGGTGGGCCTCTTTCGATCAGGTAGTTGTATCGGAATTTAGGAGATGCAAGTATTGTTTAAAGTTCCTGATGTCTTCTGATGCTCTTGTACGCGCGTTTAGTTCTCTCATGAACAAACTTCGTTGTTTTGGCCGAATGCCGAATATTTCCATGAAATTGTGGATAGGTACATATCCTCTCCTAGGATGTTTGTACCTTGCCATTGTGTATATATATATATATATATTGCCTGTCTTGATCTTAATGGTATGCCTCCTCTAGCTCTTTCCGTCTCGTGAATTATATTTCCTTTTTTATAGCTACCCAATCGTGGTGGTTTTGTTATATTAATTAGTTATATAATTTACAGGGCTGGTTTCTGGATCGATGTTTAATTCGTTTTGTACGATAATATCTGGATCGATTTTATTTATGAATTGCTTAGTGAATGCCTTTTGGCATCTCACGCCGGCACGTTATGGCTTACTATTTTTCTTTTTCTCTTATTATCCATTATTCTGGGAGTTTTATTGTTCCAATGCTGACCTTTCCGTCTTCTTTCATTTTATTTCACGTTGAAATTTGGTTCTTTAGCAGTTTCTTTTTTATATATTATAGCAAATTCCTTTGGTGATTTTTACTCCTCCCCTCAGGATAAATCTGTGGATTTCATTGTCCGAATAAGGTCCTTCTAGTTAGTAAATTCCTACTTTTAGTATTTCGTATTGGCAAGGGCCTATCTTCTGGAGCGTAGGATCTTAAGTTAAAACCCTTTCCTTCTTTATTTTCTTATTGTGTCTGTTGATAGGTTACTTCGTTTTCCGTTTCTGCCTCTTCCGTTGTTTCTTCCTCTTGTTGCATTCTTGAACAGCTTGGGATACTTGCTTGTTGTTCTACGTCCATTCTTTCTTCTACAGTTTGAACCTCTTTTTGTTTTATCTCAGGATCACTCAGTAATCGCTAATTAGTGCTTTGGCTTTGGATTGGTGGTTCTATTACTTCAGCTGGCGTTTGTGTTTCTTAAACCTGTATCTTATATTTAAAACATCAGCTCTAAACAGTTCCGTAATATTTTATTAGGCTCCTTTGAATATGTACCTGGATTGGCAACATTCATAACGTATGCGTGTAATATACACGCCAGTATATTTAGTGACTTTTCCTGTTTCAGTTGTATTATATTTTTAGTTGGCTGAAGCTGTTCAGCTGTAACTTTGGCAACTTTCGCATAAGTTTGGTTTTTCTTTTCTTCTTCTCTAAGCTCTTACAATCTCTCCAAGTATGCGAGTTAGAGCTGCACTCTGAACAATTCTCACCTTTCCTTGGACAATCTATATATGTTTATCTGTTCTTGCGTTATTTTTAACTTGAATGTTAGGAGTCCATTCTCCTTTGCCTTCCGGGTCATACTCATCTCCCTGAATATAACTTTGAAGACGTGGGTATACCCTTGATTGGTGTCTATTTTTTTTTAATAATTTTCAATTTCTTTCATTTCTAAAGCCGGTGTTCTCCTATCCACGAATCGATCTACCGACAGTATATTGCCTTCTGGGATTCTATTTGGGGAGGGACCTTAGCCTCTAGCCGTATTATCTGTAATAGTGTGCTGTTGCCTTCTCGCTGAGTAGGTTATGCAAATCTTTTTCTGTTTGGCGTATTGGGACATAAGTTGATGTATAGTCGAGTAATCTGATTAGAACAACTCTCCGAGTTCTCCGTAAATAATTTTAAGCACCTCTAAGGGTGCGCAAGGGAATCCTTTTCTGTGATTCCACTTTGTCTTTAATTTCTCTCTCTCTCTCTCTCTCTCTCCTCAATCTCTTTCCTTTACGTGAGAAAAAATAAAAAAAAATAGCTTTTGCAAGGAAATAGAAATATACGAAAAGCGACTCAGATCGGGTTATTACCCTGACTTCTTCCGCTGACATATCGGTGAAGCCTTCCTACCTACAAGACTCCTAGCTCTAGCAGTTATTTGCTCCACCCAAACGGGTCCGCCGCTCACTCCGAAATCAGGCTGTGCATCTGGAGAGCACTGGGACAGTAGAGGCAAGTATTTGAAGCGATTCTTGGGCAGTGATACGTAAACTCATCCGCATTTACGATACTCATTTCAAGGAACTGACCCTTGGCAACGATCGAGTAGTCTTTCCAGAGGGGGTGTCTACTGTTCCAATCCCCAAGGATTGGAACGTTTCTTATCCAGGTGAAGCTGCTCTGGCACTGCCCGAGGAAGCCTTTATAGCAAAAAGAACGGAGAAATGACATACTGGGTGAAAATCGCTACTAATCCTCCCGCCAAAGAGTTGTGGTGGGGTTGCAGAAAACTAATACCCAGGAAGTTTATGCAGGGAGCACGCGGCCAGCAAGGTCTCCTTAGGAGATTAATCTCCTCAGCTCGGAGTGCACGGCAGGAATATTTTCTGCCTAGCTCTGAGGATATGCGGGGACCCTCTTCGAAGTGAAGACACTTACGGAAATGGCAAAGCTATTCCTGAATGCAGAACTTTGGGCGTTGTTGGACGTATAAGGCGGTGTCGCCTTTGAACCCCTATCAGGAAAGTTTGAGCTCGTTACGAGTCTTTCTTTAGAAGGGTTCCACTTCTTCGTGTGGCCAGGTCTAGCCTTGGGGGGGGGGGGGTCGTACGAACCGAAGTTTCTTCGACTTGCAGGAAACGGTAACGCAGAGGGGGGAAGGGGCTGGTTTTAGCCGAGGTTGGATGTGAACCTGATTTGCCGCCAGCTCTACTAGGGAAGAGTTAGAACCCCGAGGTTTCCAAATAGGCGCCTAAGCGACCGCGCTCGCCGGTCTCTATGGATCAGGAGCAAAGGAAGCCCTTTCTATTGAGGGATACCTCCCAGGTAGCATTTAGCGTGCCAGGGGCGAATTCTTAGCTTCGCAAAGAAAGAAGCGATCCGCGAGCTACACGCGCAACATTGATTAGAGAAATCATAATGAGTGGCTTCGTAATTTACAGTGTATTGCCCTTGAAGTTGTAGACTTCGGGTAAGTCGGAGTTTGCACGTCTACACGAGCGATTCCTATGTCCGAAGCGGTTGCAGTACTACCACTCATGCGACAGTGGCACAAATGCCTTAACGCGGTATCGATTACAACCATCATGCAGCGAATAACTAAAAAGGCAGGTGGTTCAACAGCTCCAGTAATCTGAAAGATTGTAGTCTGACGTTTTAAATCTGTTGTCTAGCGACTCCCGCTTATCCCTAGGAAGCCTACCACCGCGAACATGTTACCTAGTGGCAGGTCGTTCCCCAAAGTTGACAGCGCCCAACTAAGAAGGTAGAGAGGCATGGTTGCAGAGCAAATGTCCTTACTGCAACGTACTAATCCTGAATTTGGCTACAAGAATTTCAGACTTGCTCTGGCATCCAGCAAGGCAGCAAACCCCACCACCCGCACTCAGTACATCCTTAGACACCGGCGAAGGGCCATAGCCAGGTGGTCAGCTGAATAGACGCAGGGAAGTGGTTATTGGAGCAAAACCCCCTATTCCTATTATTGGTGCCCAAACGGCCAGGTACCCACAATGTCTGGTCTCTTGCAAGCTGCCTAGGTAGAAGGGTGAGGGGCTAGTTTTAGAGGAAAAAAAGAATACTTGCCGAGGGGGGATCGAAGAGGAACCGCCCTAGTAACTTACCCCAGCCCAGTCAAAGAGTTGAATTCAACCCAGTTGCAGCAAGTAGAGTTTGAGGGGAGTCAGAGGGAGAACAAAAGTAGCGCTGGGAAAGGGGCAGCAACGTTCCCAGGCCTCATCAGAGTTCATGCACTCAAGCCGGATGAATTTGCCGCTCCTCTTGGTACTAAGTGTAAAAGTCCACACAGGGATCCCCTCCTGCAGGGGCAAGAAATTCTGTGCGCAGAGATATAGTGACATGGGGAGCGAATATCGACACTGATGGCTGCTCCAGCACCCAGACGAGTGGGGTCGCTACCGCTTGTGCCTTGTATTCGAGACTGGTCCGACTTTATTTGTAGGTCGCATGTCCCTGCGCCGGGGGCAGGAAGGTCTGGCCCGCGACAGCGCAGCGGGCTTCCTTTTTTTAGGTTGTTTATTTTGGCCTGTATTTAGCTTTTTTTTCTTTTGTTTTATTTAAATCTAGCATAGTAGTAGGCGCGATTTGATTACGGCGACTTTTGCCCTAGTATGCAGCCGTCAGATGGGCTATCAAAATTAAAAAAACAAAATGATGGTTGCTCCGCCGTGGCCAGATCTGACCAGTGGATGGAAGAACCGTGGAGCTTCTGGGTCTGGCGGCCGCTCACGACCAGTCTCTGGTCGTGTGTATCAGATGAATATGCGGTTTTAGCTATTCTGGGTCCCAGTGTAGCTTCTCATCGGTCAACCTGCAATGTGGATTGCTTTCTAGCCCCGTACTCCAGCAGATAAGACGAATTTCCCGTAAGGGGAATCCGAGCAGGATAAGAGGCCCAAAATATCTATATCTGGAGAAAAAAAACGCCACCAAAGTACCCACATGAACAAGATACCAGCGAGAAACGTGCCCCCCAAATCTCGCCTGATCAAACAATTTTATCGGAAGGCAGAAGCTCGTCTGCACACTCTTTGCGAAGCCCAGCCTAAGGTACAGAAGCAACAACGAGGCAAGAATCTCCATACTCCTGGAAGGTGCTCAGCGGCCTACGTTGCTAACAATCCCGCACTCGAGCCACCTATCCCTCGTGTTCCGGACACTTCCGCGTCGATCCCTAAATCAGCCGAATGTGCGGCTGCTAGAGATAGTCTTTGCGCCATCGAAAGGAAAATCCCGAAGGCACTGTTTATAAAACAACAATTTGGCATTACACTGTCAACACCCACCTTTTCCGCTGTGACGAGTGGTGGTCCTAGCATGCACGGCACTACCACGTCTATCACATCTGCACTCAGAACCGACCACCCGACACCAGCGGTATCCCCCCCCCCTCTTGAAAGAAAGGGCAAAGGACCCCTTGCCAACACCCGCAGAAACGCATACTCTTTCGCAATGGAAGAACCAATGTCATCTCCCGATCTTGATGAAACAACCAATCTCTCCCCGTCGAAGATTGACACTCTCACCTGAAGTAAATGTCGTTCACCTATCTTCAAAATAGGAATCTCTCCCCTCATCGCAGGAATAACCATCGCAGAAGCAGAGACTTAACTAAATCACCTCGCCCAGCCACGTACCATCTACCAGTAAATAATCATGATCTCTCACGATGATGAACTACTAAAGGGCCGATGTGTGTGGAAGCTGCGACTGCCGCTGTCGGGCCCCGCTCAACGCAGTTTATCACTGCCAAATGCCCCCCCCCCGATAGTCAATCCCTCCCAATCATGAGTGGGGTGACGCTCGTAAGCGCCTCTGAGCCCCTGCAACGACAAACGCACCCTACTCGAGGATGACACCAAGATAATGTGGCCTCATCCGCCAGACGTCACTGATTCAATACACATCCTCCATCTCATCCCGCACCCCTCTAGCAAAGGGCTGGCGACGAACACACAAAATCCTCAAGACAACCCCAACTTTCCATACCATAATGATAATTTCGTCAATGCTCCCCAGGACTACTACAACGAACCCTCCACGGTGAAAGAACTCTTTAGGACCTATCATCATGCAAGAACTCCCTCCCCCCTCGAGATGACTTTATATCATACTCTCATCCAACACGCCCATGTATATGCCTTACAGTGCCTCTTAATTTTTAATATTTTTCTTTCCGGAACTTTTCCCCAAGAATGGCGCCAGAACAATATCCTCCCGATAGCCTTTATCCCAGTTCACTCAGTATAGACCAAAAGGTCCGTCATAACCCGTTTATCTATGCAACTTAAACCAGGAAAAGACCCTTCCAACCCAAAAGATTATCAGCTAATTGCCCTTAGCTAGTGTCTTATTAAGATGCTCGAGCGCATGGTTGAACTCCAGCCTGATGAGGTATCCTGAACAGTAGCTTCTCTCCGTTCCAATTTGGGTTTCGCCCAAATCGCTCTACACTACCATCTACTCTCTTTAACCATCATAGTGGCCTTACTTTCTCTAGAAAATACTTCTTCGAGTTAGAAGAGAAATCTGATAGTCTGGCGGTGCTCAATTCTACAACAGCTATACGATACTTCGTGGACACTTGGAATTGTGTATGGAGCTTGCTGAAAGATAGCTATTTCTGTGAGTCTTCGAGGCGCTGGCTCTTCAAAGCGTGCTTCCTTAAAGCACTAATTTGTTATCTGGGTGACTAACTCGTCCGCGGCGATGGCCACCACACTACTCTAGCGAGCTGTCGATTCATAGTGACCCTTACCTCATCTACTGGATTCGCCATGTCCCTCCCTAAAACAACAGAATTCGATTCGTAAGATGCCTTAATATTTCATGCTAAATTCCTAGGTCTTATATTCGACCAACGTACGAAATGACGACCTAATATTGAAGACCTTATGAGATGTGCCCTACGAGTAGTTCAAAACTATGCTGCCCAACTCCTTCGCCGCCGCCGGTTCTCTCCTTCGATGTCTCTTACAGGAGCTACACTGATTACCTATTCGCTTCCGTACCCAGTGTAAAATTCTTCATCATCTACATGGCCTTAAACCTAGAGGCTCCACCTTCTCTAATCTGCCCTCTCCCGTCGACAAACTCCTCGGGCACTCCGGTCTAACCTCGCTCCCATCCTGAAAACTCCTCGTTCTGTACTCTGCTCGATGGGTGACCGTTCCTAGTCAGTTTGTGCTCATAGACTCTGGAATGCTAAGAGACAGGAAATGAAGGGGTCCTTACGCTGCACCCTACCCACTATGAATTCCGCAGATATTCAGATATCTTATTTGATTATTACTATTAACAATTGGTATCAGGGCTTTAAAAAAACTAAAAAAGTATATTAAGCTTATTTATATAAATTTTAAATGTCTATTTCAAGGTAACACGACAATGGCAGTAACTTTGACGGCATTTGTCCAATTTGGAGCAGATGACGACCGCGTCAGTTGGCCAGGATGTGAGGAGGCTACTGGCGCTGATCTGATGACTGGATCCTTGAACAGAAATTTGAGTATGTCACCCCGACAGTACCTGGGTGACCCTGGGCCTGAAGATGTTGACAACACCGTTGACAATCCCATCAATCTGTCGAAGCACAAAAGGCGTGTTACCCAAACATTTAACCTAATGGGCAGCAAGGATGTAGAGGCAGCACTGAAAATTGCAGGGTTGCCATAGCCAAGGCGGCGCCATATGTAACCTGCTGGATGGCAGCACTGGCAGTAGACAGCATCTAAGTTGAGGTATGAAAGAGGCTGGTTGTCCCCAACACTAGGCTGAATAGATTAAAAAATCAAGATGTCATTTTCTAGAGTAAGCAAAGATAATTAATGAAAAATATTTAAGTACTTTCATTTGGCAAGTGTTTACCTTCAAGTTTTATTATAAACCACATAAGTACTAATAGCTAATAATTCATCGATAGGCTAAGCGCTCAACAAGATACAAGGGGAGGAGCAAGTCCATCTTGGAACTGTGCTACGAACACTTACCGAGTCTCTTTAGGCTCAAGTACTAAGGCAAAAAAGTTAGTAAACTGCAGCTTCCTTGGTAGACGCACTTTTAGCCGGGATAAAAACTTCCTGGAAACTAAATGTCAGCGTGCGGCTCCAAGGTGAGAGAAAGCATATATTAAAGTGAAGGAGGTCTTGAGGCAGCCCATGGATTAATTGAGCATCAATCACGCTAATAGCTTGGTAGAAACGTTTGCACAGTATGACAACTTTTGTTTTCATTATGTTGTGTAACGTCATGCATTTTTTGTTTCCGTTATTGCGGAGTTAGTTATGTGGCCACGGCTAGAAGCGAACCGATTGTGGGGCCGCCGGTTACATGGGAAACCGGACATACAAGCAGTCATTTTCGCCGTCGCTGGTCGTCCACATATACCGAAGACCACCCGAAACTGTATCCTAGGGACTATGGCTTCCGTGCGAGCTCCCCCTTTAGGGAAGGCATTCAAGACAGAAGCTTTAATGGGCCAGGAAGTACATCACTTATGGAAATGATTTGCGTTCCCTTCACCAACGGTTGGGCAAATGCGTGGGTTACGGCTGGCAACAGCCATCGTTAAAACGGGCACAACCAGCACGTTCGTAGTCTTCAAACATACTATTTTCCAGAAGGGTAACATTAGGGGACACTTCTCTATGATTAAACATCTGCCTACAATGCACACTAAATCGACTAGCACCAGTTCACCTGCCCCGTAGTCGTAGTAAGAATCATGAATTCGAACTAAGCAGGCACAGCACAGAGCATCCATCACAAAGAAAATATGCTGGCATTAACCAAACAGTACAAAGCAATTTTTCGACAAATCAAAACTACCACCTCATTAACAACTAACCCCTACATGTAGGACATACCCCGCCTACCTATAGTTTATATTATATATATATATATAAATATTTTTATATATATATATATATTTTTTTTCTATTGTCACAAAAGTCTTTATACAAGTTACTTCAGAGAGATCATTATTTATAAGTAAATTAGGTTAAGTCTTTTGTCAAGAATAAGAGTCTTTAACTGCTGTCCACTGAATTAATCTGAAGAAATATCCAGTTGAAATTTTCCATCTCTTCAAAATGCACAGTCCAATCTTTCATATCTAAAAAAATGATACTCTTTATTTCTATTAAATCCTTAAGGATATTGGCAATTCGGGTAAAGAAGCCTTTTGCGATGTTATCATGGAATAAGGAAATACCGAAGAGTGGCTCGGCACATCAATTTCAAAAACTATCTTAAGAATAGTAGGAGTGTTTGTGACAAAGGAGGCCGCTCGTTAACTCGAAACCTATCAACATGCTACCCAATCAAAATAGCCCTAACAGCTAGAGATGGTGTGGAGATGAGTGTGAATATCTACAGGCACAAAAGAGCCTTCCATGGAAGAAATGTATGGAAGCCAGCTTTTCTTCAAAGCACGAACAGGATCCCTGGTGGTAAGGTGACTAACATGATGTATAGATGGAACGGGAATTTATAGTCCTTTTTACCCTATAGGCTCATCTGGCTTAACGAACTACTAACAAACGAGGCAGTCAAATAATATGGACATATCAGTTCGATTAAAAGATTAAAAACAAAATAAAAACACTACAGGGTGTCATTTGGTGATTTTGAATTCAAGGACTTTTTAAATAATCAAGGACAGGTTTTAGCCATGTTTCATAAAATACAATGCATCTAAAGCATACATATGTTCACTCACATTACCGAGTAGATATTACTATTTTCCTAATAGACATTAAAAAGTATATAGTGAATTTGAAAAATCATTTGAACAATCACACTGATTTATTTTTTAAATTCAAGGACCATCTACATTTTTCATCAAATTCAAGGGCAAAAAATAAATTCAAGGATTTGAAGGGCAGTAAACACCCTGCACTAACATGCGCTTAAGTAAAGTCCATGTAAAAATACGAATAGACAAGACTGAAAAGTAAAATGATTCAAATATGGAGTAATAACGGGGATGATACCTCTTTCAAGTGGTGCCCCAGAGGGCAGAGATAGAGTGGAAGGGCTAATGGTAGAATTTCGAAGGACACTGCCCAGTGAAAGAGCGGCAACAATGTTAGAACAAGAACAGTGGGGTGATGTGAGAATTAGGGGAAATCATGACTATTTCTGTGCAGAAAGAATTACTAAAGCTATCCTCTCTTCCAAACTAGGCAAAATCTCCGTCGCTTCAACTGTTCCTATTACCTTTCTATTTACTTTTAAACCACAGAACACAAGCAAGAGATAGCAACGGGAGAATAGTGGAAGGAGAAAGCATTAAAAATAAATATTCCTTTCCACAAAAATAAAGGCCATATATTTACAATGTGTGGAAAAACGCTGAAAATATGCAAGCATGGGCCTAAAAATAAGCAGGCTCTCCCAGACCTATCTGAATAGTCTTTAGCTATTTTTCGGCGCGCAAAGCACAAATATTATTTACCGCTGCTATGACGTCATGAGCCTCTTGAAAAAATGCAGATTCACCCTTACTCCCGCACCGTTCACAAACATGCTATTTACGAATGACAAAAATCAATTATAGCTTCAAAATGATCATAATTTCACATCCATCACAAAAAGGCAGTCATTTTAGACTATGCAACGCCGTCACAAGAATAGGCTTTTTGTTTCGTCCCCTTGCGGCGGGAAATTTAAACTAACCTCCTCCGAAATTAACCTAACCTACATAAAAACCCCGACATAAGATTCTTTTGGTTATTTAAAACAAGTCAAGATGGTTGCCAATCTATTTTTAGTCCTATAATTTAGAAATGCGCCTATTTTTCCAAGAGATTTATAAGTGCTTTCGATCGCGTTTGAGTTTTTACTATGTGGATTTACAGATCAAGAGGGCAGCGGAATTTTTTTTCACAAGCACGCATTTGTATACTGCCTAACGTCAAAATGAAGATCCAAGATAGCCATTATAAAACTAATAAATATTGCTTGCGGAAGAATCTGATGAAAGTTGAGGTATTTATTTTGCTTCAAGTATTCATTGAAGAAAATCCTAGCAGATGTAGTTTACCGGGCTGCTGGTGGTAACTTTGATGACATCGGATATGCCCTTGCGGCTTTTGGCATTAGATGCAATCGCCAGAAAATTATAATACCAAGCAGAAAATATGTCTCGGCAACAATCAGACCATCGAAAACCCAGAGTAATCGTGTAACCTACATCCCACCGGTCGCAACAAAATCCTAACATCCAAATACCAATTTTGACTAGAAAACCACCAATACTTACACACTCGACATTGACAAATCTTAGCATGCCAAGAAAACAAAATTTACTCCATCCTCACATTAAGTAATGGTGCTTATTCCCATGCTCGCCCTATCAAAGGGCTATTGCAAGCAACCAACAAATAAAACGTTCGGCCCACCCGCATTAGGATTTCCTGTGACGCCAGCTAGCCTTCGAAATAATCTTCAGAGAGTATTTAAGGTGGGAAACGAAGGGTGGAGGGGAGGGGAGGGGAGGGGATGCACGATGCATTTGATATTTAACCGAATTAAATCTTAGAGCCCTCGTCTTATTCGATTCAGACTAAGGATCCGCATTTCTTCCCAAGTAAAGGGTAAAGAAATTAAAATTAACATTTGGCTAATTGGCAATTTGGGAAATCCTTTCTCTCGGTAATTGAGGTCCCTGAAGAACCGCACACCCATACAATACCGCGCATCCTTCAAAATCGAACAAAATAAGCCTAAACTAACCACGAAAGCTTGATAAATGCGAAAGCTTTTTCTGAGTAATGATAATTGAAAATAGCCCAAACCATTGAGTTGTGAGCTAAAAAGAGTTGGCTAAATTAGTGGGTATGGAAATACGCATGACCAATTCCATCTTAGTTTGAGAAATAGGGCAAATAGCACCAGAGTTTCTCCTCTCCCACTTGGTGGGAGAGTCTGGCAGGGTCAGAAAATCAATGCCCAAGAGTTACAAGTTTAATAAGGCAGTTCTCAGAAGAGATTTATAAAAGTATGAAATCTAGTTTTTATTCGCTCACCAGCGATGGCACTAGTGTTTGTTGGGCTTAATGGGCCCAGTCAAATCATCAGGTGAAAATCCTTATTTTGTCAAAGTATTTGGACTATAGCTGTAGAATGCACATAGCATATTACAGTTTCCCAACATTAAGGAATGCCTGACCAAATTCCAAAATTTTAGAAAACCAAAAACACCCGACCTGGATGAAAGCGTACCAAAGAAAGACATTAAAGCACCTGCCAATGAGTACTTGTGGGAGGTTGCCCGCCCACAGCGTCGCTGGTTGCGTAAAAGTATGTATATGATCCGGCAACCATGTAACCTAAGGATGTGCATTTCATTATCTGGTCGGATCTAGTCGACGAATGGGACTGAACGCCTACTATGACTAAAAATGCTGTTTAGGAAAAAAAATAACCTACTTGGAAAAGTATTAACACTTCATCCGTCTTTGACTTTTTCTTTGTCGCTTCGACCATAGAAGAATCAACTGCAAGCAGAGCAGGCCGGGATGAGTGCAATTTGAGCACAGTTACAAAGCTGCTCCCAACTCGGCCTGAATTACCGCAGCGAGTGTTTTCATTACTATTTCAACGGTGTGGTAGTTTTGGAAGCAGAACGAAAGCGATGAATGGTGGCGAGAAAGGTTCCTCGAGTGGTGTCGAGCAATAATACGTTTTAGTGAATCATCACAACTGCCTTGTTTTAAAGGGTGAGAAAGGGAGTTGGGGGATATACTAATACAAGGATGATAAGAAATTGGAAATGTATAGGATGGAGCGGAAGAATGAAACGGATAAAAGAAAAGCATGAATTTGAGCAATTTGCCAAACCATGGAAATGCAGGAGCAATTCTAATGAGTCATCCAAACACAGACAGGTCTGGCTTGTATCTCTAAGGCTTGACGTCATGGACTTCTTCGCCAGCGATTGGTGGGTTACGATGACGCTTTGGAACATGAACGAAAAGTAATTGCACCGTAGCCATAATAGCAGACGATGAGGTCATGTAGCTGTAATTGAAGAAAGGGGGAATAAGGAACCGTGGCGAAGGGGATAATATTTTGCAAGAGGATATTCATCAGGGGGAGAGGATCAGTAGGAGATTACACCCAGCAAGTTTATATGGAATTAAACTAAGACAGGAAATTTTGAGTGGGGATTGGTGGACTGGAACGAGGTAAGAAAGGTGGGGAAAATAGGCTAAATATTTGACTCTTGCTTAAGGAAGAGTCCGGCGCTGGTAGGAAAATATGGAACAAGCTATTCAAAATGTAGAGCAAACAGGAGACGGGAGGGATTGGGAGCATGAAAAGACAACCGATAGTACCAAGTTCGATAAATAGCAACAACTAAGGGATAAGGAGAACTCTATCGACCAAAAGAATGTTTACCTCAGCACCGGATATGCATATTTTCCACTTAGTCTATCTTCAATAGTTTTATAAACTTTCTGCAGGATATGCCCACATTTCTTTTTCGGTTCAAATCTTTACTTAACCCGCATGCGGCTGGTTGCAATTTGCGAGAGGGAAAATGCGGGTGCAAAAGAACAGATTCTGCGGCGAAATCCGAAGGTGATCGAAGCAAGTTCTACCAAGGAAGGCCGGGGAAAGTGCAATATTAATCGAACGCAACATTGCATCTACCCACGACCTGCCTGTGCAGAAAAATGACTGCCTGAAATAAAGACAAGGATCAAGTAATTGGGCAAATTATACAAAAAAGGGGCTAATGGAACTACTGCCATTGTAAAAGGTGACCATCCAGCGACAAATAAATAGGTTTTGCTATAACCTGTAATTGTTTAAATTGAGGTTCCTTTAGACCTTGCCTGTTTATAGCTACATTAATTTGGGCACTACCGTAACATGATCAATCGTAAAAAAAGAAAAAGACATAGGACTACGTTCTAGTAAATAGGACTGTACGATACAATTTTTATTCTTAGCATTAAAAAATATTAAAAAAATATTAAAAAATATTAAAAAATATAGTATAAATCATTTGCCCCCCCCCCCCAAAAAAAAACCAAAGTAATAAAGTAGTTCTTCAAAAATCAGCAGATCAGGTTAATTGGGATAGGTGGTCCTTGTCTTCGTGTCTCCCGGCCAACAGCACGCACAGCGCATTGCCGCGAAGGATGGCCATGCCAATCCTTTGCTTCAGCCACAAGGTCTCGCGTGGCTCGCCGGTCTCCGCCCTGATACGCCGACCCAGTTCCTCGATGGTCTTGAGAGTCGAGGGGCCGGCTACGCATGATGTTTCAAATGCGAGGGGTTCGAAGTGGTACGTCTGCGAAAGGGCTGCGTATTTCCGTCGTTTGGTTTCCTCCGCCGCGCCGGCCGCCGATGATGGTGCTTGTGCCGACTTGATGGTGTTGCACGGGGCGAAGGTATCCACGCAGGTGGCATCCCATACCAGACTTCGCCCTTGGGCGTAGGGGAAGGTAGTCATCCCATCCGGGCGCTTTCCGTCGCCTCTGTCGAGTCCAGGCGGCTCCAAGATGGAGTGGAGTCCTGCGCTGGTCAAGGCACGCCTGATAACGTCGTTGATTCCTGCATGTCGCGGAAACCGACCAGCGCTTTTACGACAGGAGAGGGGGTGGTGCGCCAAAGTGTCTACTTCTGCTCCGCAGCGACAAAGATGGCGTTGGCAGACTGGCGCTCCGATCCTCTGAGCGACGGCGATGCGAAGAGTGTTCGCGTCCAGGTGGGTCCCCAGGGACGGGATGGGGATGGCATGGAGCCATAGGCCCGACTCCGGACGAGTGGCGGCCTACAATTGACAAAGGGGCCAAATACAAGAGCAATAGAAGATTATACACAAACTTTAAAATTAAGACATGCGTGCATGTAGTGGGGAATGCAGAGTAAGCATGGTTTTAGGGTTATCATAAAAGTAGCTATTATTTTTGGCCCAATAACTTTCAATCTGCCAAAGGCAAATGAATAATAAATTTCGGCTTTCGAAGATGTACGCGTTGGGGGAGAAAATATCAGGATTCAATCTACCTAGCGGCATGGGAAAAGAGCCTACTTCAAGTCTACAATTGGTTCAACTCGATTGCGCTTGACATAATCCGGTTGGCCCGATTCAGATTGTAATAGACGTCTAGCGGCATTAATGCGACATCGTCGAGATGCAAGAAGACCGACTCACTAGCTCCGTTGAGCCTTGAGGGAAGGAAGGTGGTAATGACTAACTCATTCAGAAGCTCATGAAGCTTCATGAGGACAAAAAACTGGGCGTAGTTTAAGCATAAATCGGTCAGGGGAAAGTTGGAACTTAATACCGTCGGTAGATTAGGGTAAAATATATGGTTTGTCCCCAAATATCTATTCAGTAAGTTGTACGTCGGCATAATGCCCCGCCATGGGAGATACGAACAAGGACGGAAGTTCGTATTTTCTACCATTAATATGAGTCTGGCGATAAAAAGCAAGCGTACATCTAATGTGCCTCGTTGGGTAATAAGTTTCTCACCCCCAGAGGCTACACGACCTGCAGGAATATTCACGACCTCGAATGTAGGCCAACACCAGCCGTGAGTTGAGCATTCATCGTAAGCGAATTAAGGAGCTCGTTAACGTTGAATTCTTCTCAACGAAGCAGCCTTGCTACGTGACAAAATACTGGAATAACTAACTGATAAAATAGCTAACGGCTAAAACTTAGGATTTAAAAACAATGCACCTTACACTAGATTGGTTAAAAGACCCGTTAAAATTAAGCGGAGGGGGAGGATAAACGGATATAGGATTACCACGACTTGGCGGATGTAATTTCAAGTCAGCGCAAAAAGTTCAAAAGGTCGATAATTGGCCTCCAGCAAAGTGAACAAATAAAGCAAGATGGATTGTAAGCGCAAGTAGGAGCTTAACAAGGGGCATTACTCCCACTCATTTGAAAGTAACGGTAATTAGATTCCATGTAATGCGAGCTACAAAGGAAGAGGCTGCTCCCATCTGCAAAAGACCCCCGCGCTAGGAGGGGAAAAGAGAAAACCGGAAGGGTGGGAGCGAAAAGGAGGCAATCTACTAATCGCTAGTATTTGCAGTCTAGTAGGTCAAGATAAGCGCGTCTTACGGGGGTAAATTTGGGAGATATTCAGTCTCAATTGGGTAAATATAAAAGATCATCGAAAACATCAGAGTCGCTTACCTAAGCATACGGGAGATGTCCGAGAAAGCATAAAATTTGAAAATATTGAATAGGTAAATATTCACGTGTCCCTATAAACGGTATATTGCCACTGCATAATCCGGATATACCTACAGACCAGTTTTGCAAACAATACGAAAAGCTTCCATTACAACTAGGAGGGATCGAATAACAGGGCCGGGTGGATGGCATAACTAATGTGTACAAAGCCGCCCAAACCCTAGTGAATAAGTAAATGATGGTAGCCGCTACAAATTAAAGGACAGCACCAACCGACCTAGAAATTAAGGGGCTCAATGCCCTCTAAGATTGAAAATAACCCCATTTGAAAGAAAAAGTTTTGAAAAATACATAATTACGTCCACCACCGAGTAACGATCTAGACAGCTGTAGTAATGAAGCATGAAGATAAAAAAAAGCCTACGGGCAAGGATAAAAGTTTGCTTTATAAGGCCATTCGAACGATGTTAACGGGATGTGGAGAATAAAATGAAATGCAGTCGCTTATCTTGGATATGCAGATCCGTAAAAGGATTGTAAAATATGGACGAAGATTAAAATAGTTAAGACAAGAGAATTTAAGAGCACTTAACCAAGGGAGGATTTAAGCCTAATAAAATGAGTTCAGTAAAACAAGCTTACCACATTTCTGCGAAGCATAAACAATAATTCACTCCAAAATGCAAGCGTGTTAAAAGCCTACTTTAATTAGGCTATCTTTAGGTAGAAATGTATTGCTCACAAAATAGTTTTCAGAAATGTAACTTTTTCCTGGGATAATGGCACAAAATGTTAAAAAAACTGCTTATTGTAGAACACTGCGAAAAATCTGTCCGTGACAGAACACTAGTAAACGAGAACTGTAGAAGAGTCTAAGCTAGACCCACATCCTTACAGCGTGAGATGTGAGCTAACACTAAGGCTCCTTCCGCTTGTGTGTTTATATCAAGACCTTAACCTCCACTCATCCCCCAACACCTTCCCACAACCCAGTAAACCTTAAAATAATTGCCCTCCCCCCTCATGGGATAGCCGTTCCCCCCCCCCAATTCATTTCCTTTCCTTCTCCCACTACGGTTTCCGAGGGGAGGGGGGCATCTTTCTTTAGTCTTGCACACATCCTACTTACGCCACTGATTTGTAGGATATGCGAAAGTAGGCTTAAAAGGAGATAAATTATTCCCTTTTCGCTCCCGAAGAAGACAGGAATAAATGAGTAATTTTTAATACAGCAAGAACTGAGTTTTGAAATTTAGCTGTTTTCATTTTCTAATCATTCAATTTGCGACATCACAACAACCTAACACGGAATTTGAGTGGGGTGGTTGGAGCGAAGGGGGGTAAAGGAAGAATCCCCACTCCCTTGCCCATTGTGAGACATATAACAGCATCTGCTGACAGGGTAAGAGGGACTCAGGGATGGGAGGGATATCGACTGCACTGGAAAGGGGGGGAGGGGGCGAAGAGCAGCAGCTGGTCTCAGAAAACCCACGTGGGCGACAGCTTTTCTTCCCCTAACTTCATGTACAAACCACTCCCCCCCTTACCCCAACGCGCACACTCATAGAATCCTTCCGACTCGCCTCCCCCCTCTCCCCTGTAACCTGTTCCCCCACCCTAGCCTGAAGTCCGAATTCCACATATGGCCAATTTGACCCAATCTTGCCACAACCTTACACTGCATTTCTTGTTAATTCATAACATTTTCTATTAATTCCTACTCGCATTCCCGCGATAGTTCCAAAATATGATTCCTGCCACGTCATTCAAAGGGAATGGATGCTATTGTAGTTTCAGGGTATAACTTTTGACGAGCCTTGAATGGGGCTAACTTCAAAGCGATGTTATGAATACATCTAGGAATTGGAGAAATAACACTAAGGAAGGACTTCGAAGGCGTGGAGTAAATTAGAGGTGATCTTGTGCTTAATAGGGCATAAGAAGAGGGGTACTAAAATTTAAAGCGCAATAGCAACGAAGGCGTATCAAGTAGAAAATTTATTAGGGAGGATTGAAGGTAGACGAAGCGAAAATGCGACCGGAAGAGAGCGCCTTTGCGGGTAATGGGGCGTGCCGTTCCTACTAGTTTCAGTTTTTGTATGAGGCATTATCCCTACCACGGAATCCACTCCCTTTTCTAGTGATAAAGGGGGGTGAGAAGGGCGAGTATTTCAATAGCGTTGATGTGCGCCGATAAAAAAATGCAGTAAGCTTGTTATATGTTGAAGTCTATTGAAATGGCGTCGCGCAAGGGGGTGGATGGCGTAACATGGATATTGTTTACTTGGATTTTAGTAAAAGGCTTTCGAAAGGGTGTCACACCGTGGACTTTTGAATAAAATTAAACCGCATGGGAAAGAATGAAGAAGTTTAAGGTGGATTTAGTCGTAGCTTAGTGACAGACAGCCAAGAGTTAGTATTGATGGGGTTCCTCACGGGTCGGTGTTGGGGTAGTTGTTTTTATTGATTTATATTAATGATCTTGAGTTAGGTATAAGTAGCTACCTGAGCAAGTTTGCCGATGATTCTAAGTTAGGTAGAAATATCAGTTCTAATTCTGGTTTTGAGGTATTACAGGATGAATTGACCATAATATTCCAATGAACGGAGAAATGGCAAATCAAATTTATCATAAGCGAGTGTAGTGTACTCTATAGGTAGATGTATTCCAGTGAATAATTTTAAATTTAATGGGTAAGAAGGCCTCCTAAGTTCTGATCTCGGACTTACAAACAGTGCATAAGTGCTAGGAATAAAGCTAATAGAGTAATGGAGTTTATTGGGAAGAGTGTAAGTAATATGAGTTATGATGTGATTCTGAATCTGTACTGTAAGTGCACCACATCTTGTCTGTGCGGTGCAACTCTGGTCATCGTATTATAGGATATATATTGGTTTGCCTCAGTCGGTGCAAAGAGGAAGACTAAGATGATTGATTGGGTTGAGGGTCTTATCTTATAGTGGAAGACTTAAGAGACTAAATCTTCGTGATTTAGAATGGATAAGAGTCCGAGAGGACTTGATTGAGGTCTTCAAGTTGATAAAGGGTTATAATAGGGGAGACACGGGTGAGCTTATTTTTAATAAACAGCAGGATAGGAGAGATAGCAATGGGTTTAAGCTGGAGAAGTTTAGGTTTTGGAGAAAGAGTGGTAGAAATTGGTTTACACATCGAGTGGAAGATGAATGGAATAAGCTCACTAGTCATTTGATAGAAGCTTAAATAGATTGGATAGATTTATGGATAGGGTGCTAGGGGCGACTGAACTGGATGATGGGAACAGGAGCTGCCTCGTATAGGTCATTGATTAGCCTTTTTTAGACTCCTTCGTTTCTGATGTTCTTATGAGTGTCACACCCTCCCTGCCCCAGTGCCCCAAGAGAAACTGCCGCTCTCTCTCGGGTCATATTTTGCCTCTCTTATAAACTGCAACTATCTTTTTCACGCCTGTTTAAACCCCAAAAAGTGTGAAAGAGGGTGTTGAATGTTCAAATATGAAATATTAAAACATCATTGAAAGGGATCAGGCTTAAGAGTCATGTCCCACCGCACGAGTAGTCTATTTAGACGTATCTTTCACTTATCTTTTACATCTTTTCACATCGCCTAACTTCACCATTTTCGTCACGAACTCTTTTAAGTACCTGACGGTGGAGATACCTTTGTTGGTTTGAGTCTTTTGATGAAAATATTATGGCGGTCTCTTAGAAGCGCGCGTTCGTATTTTTTAGTTCGTGTTGATCTTGATACGAACTCAGCCCACAAGAGGCTTAAATCCGTCCTTATGAGTAACCCTGTTCTCTTCGGGAGAACTCTCAACCAAAAGTTCTAGATCGTAATCTTGAGTACCTGTTTTCTTTCTACGAAGTCACAAGCGAGATTAAACTCTCACTGTTGAGTACTTGTTCCCTTTCTACGAACTCACGGGTGTGATATAAATCTTACTGTTGAGTAACTATTCCCTTTCTACGAACTCATGAGCGAGATAAATTATTACACTGTTGCGTACCTGTTCTCTTTCTGCGAAGTCACAGAGGAGACTTATATCGCGGAGTTGAGTGCCTGTTCTCTTTCTACGAAATACCGACGGAGATTTAAATCGTACAGTTGAGTGCCTGTTCTCTCTCTACGAACTCCTGAAGGAAATGGAAATCGTAGAGGTGAGTGCCTGTTCTCCTTCTACGAAATACCGAATGAGATTTAAATCGTACAGGTGAGTGTCTGTTCTTTTTCTACGAACTCCCGAAGGAAAGGGAAATCGTACAGGTGAGTGCCTATTCTCTTTCTACGAACTCTCGAAGGAGATTTAAATCGTACAGGTGAGTGCCTGTTCTCTTTCTACGAACTCCCGAAGAAAATGGAAATCGTACTGGTGAGTGCCTGTTCTCTTTCTACGAACTACCGAAGGAGATTTAAATCGTACAAGTGAGTGCCTGTTCGCTTTCTACGAACTCTCGAAGGAGATTTGAATCGTACAGGTGAGTGCCTGTTCTCTTTCTACGAACTCCCGAAGGAGATTTCTATCGCGCAGTTGAGTGCCTCTTCTATTTCTACGAACTCCCGAAGGAGATTTAAATCGTGCAGGTGAGGGCCTGTTCTCCTTCTACGAACTACCGAAGGAGATTTAAATCATACAAGGGAGTGCCTGTTCTCTTTCTACGAACTACCGAAGGAGATTTAAATCGTACAAGTGAGTGCCTGTTCGCTTTCTACGAACTCTCGAAGGAGATTTGAATCGTACAGGTGAGTGCCTGTTCTCTTTCTACGAACTCTCGAAGCAGATTTATATCGCACAGTTGAGTGCCTGTTCTATTTCTACGAACTACCGAAGGAGATTTAAATCGAACAGTTGAGTGCCTGTTCTCTTTCTACGATCTCGCGAAGCAGATTTAGATCGTACAGGTCAATACCTATTCTCTTTCTACGAACTCCCGAAGGAGATTTCTATCGCGCAGTTGAGTGCCTCTTCTATTTCTACGAACTCCCGAAGGAGATTTAAATCGTGCAGGTGAGGGCCTGTTCTCCTTCTACGAACTACCGAAGGAGATTTAAATCATACAAGGGAGTGCCTGTTCTCTTTCTACGAACTCCCGAAGAAAATTTAAATTGTACAAGTGAGTGCCATTTGGCTTTCTTCGAACTTCCAAATGACATTTAAATCGTACTGGCGAGTGCCTGTTCTCTTTCTCCAAACTCTCGAAGGAGATTTAAATCGTACAGGTGAGTGCCTGTTCTCTTTCTACGAACTCCCGGAGGAAATGTAAATCGTAAAAGTGAGTGCCTGTTCTATTTCTACGAACTCCCGAAGAAAAGGGAAATCGTAAGGTGAGTGCCTGTTCTCTTTCTACGAACTCCCGAAGGAAATTTAAACCATAATTGTAAGTGCCTGTTCTCTTTCTACGAACTCCCGAAGGAAATTGAAATCGTACAGGTGAGTGCCTGTTCTCTTTCCACGAACTCTCGAAGGACATTTAAATCATACAGGTGAGTGCCTGTTCTCTTCTGCGAATTTCCGGAGATTTAAATCGTACAGGTGAGTGTCTCTCCTCTATCTAAGAACTCCCGAAGGAAATTTAAATCTTACATGTAAGTGCCTGTTCTCTTCCAACCAACTCACGATCGAGATTTAAATCGCACTGCTGAATACTTGTTCTCTTTATACGAACCCCGAGCGAGATTTAAATCGCACTGTTGAGTAATTCTTATCGTTCTACCCACTCCGAGTGAGATTTAAATCGCGCTGTTAAGTACTTATTCTTTTCATACGAACTTGCAAGCGAGTTTTTCATCGTACTCATGAATACCTGCTCTCTTCGCGCGAACTCACAATCGAGTTTTATATAGTATTCTTGAGTACGTGTTCTCTTCATACTAACTCATAAGCGAATTTTAGATAGCAATTTTAGTTACCCGTTTTATTCGTGCGAACTTGCAGGCGAAAGTTTTGTATCATATTCTTGAGTATCTATCCTTTGTATGAACTCATTCAAGCAAGTTCGTATTCTTGAGCCCCCCTTTTGCTTAGAAACATGGTCCTAATTGCCACATTATTTAGCGGTAACGAAATTTGTTATAATAATAATAATATGTTGTTGTTTTCGTAGAACATCCGTCTATCAACTTAGGAAAAACTGAGAGAAGAACATAGTCTTCAAGGCAGTCTTGAAGGCACCAATAGAGGGCGAGGAGCGTATCGCAACGGACAGTTCATTTCATAATCTAGGACAGTGGTTCCCAAACTTTTTCTGATCTTTACCCACTATTCATATATGATCCTTATCCATGGCCCCCCTCCCCAGTCCATACCTCGTGACAACAGTGACTGTCTGTAGTCCTACATTTATTTAGGTCCATTATGAAAAAACTCCGGCGATACCTAATTTTATTCATTGAACCCCATATTTTTCTTTTCTTAAATATTGAATCAGGGAAACTTTCAATTTACTTTTTGCCAAATCCCCAATAAACATTAAAATGGTACTAAAAAAGTAATTTGATGCACATAAAATAATTTTTAGAATTTGAGAGTAGACCTATCTCTAATTAAAACTAATAATTTCCAAAAACCTTTCCTCATTATACAAAAGTAGAAAAAATAAATTTCACTGCATAAAAAAGTGTAATCAAAAGCAATCTTATCGTTTTTTGACTGACAAATTTAATAATTCTGAACGAAATCCTATCATAGGGAGTCGTAAATAACAAAATCAAGACCTTTAGTGAAAACATCACCTTCTCTTCTCCCAGCAAGACCTTCATGTGCAAGTTTGTTTGTTCAAACCACAATTAAACTTAATGTGAAAGGTGATGTTGAAAGCCATCGACCAGCATCTTAATTCTTGGCTTTGTTTCACTCAAAGCACATCGTAGGTCATGCTTCACATCAAGTCTATTGCGATGTTTTGATTTAATATACAAAAGTTGAGAGAATGCACCCTCACAGGAATAAGTTGATGCAGAGGGTAGTAGTTGGCGGAAAGTTAAGTTACATAAGTTTGGGTATGTAGCTTCCATTGATAACCAAAATACAGTGAGAGATTCCGTTCAAAACTTCATTTTGGCTCCTGTATCTTCCTGAAGTGCTAGCAGCTCAGTCTGGCAATCATCATTATCATGATGTATGCATGTCACTGGAGCAGTGAAGGGGAACCTTACTACCCGAGAGGTCTGGCTTTGGATATCTGGGAAGTACTTTTTAAATTCCTCCACTAAGGCTTCAAGATGTTGAACAATCAAGTTCTTTGTAGCAATATCACACTCCTCTGCAATGTCTGACACTGTTTCCAGGATTGCCAAGTTTCCCATTCCAACTTTCCGCCTCCAATTCATTCTCCATCTTAAGAATGAAAGCTTTAGTTTTGTCCACAAAATCAATTATCAAAATTCCTTTCCCTTGGAGTTCAAGGTTGAGTGTGTTCATCTGTTTAAATATGTCAACAAGGTAGGCTAGTTGTATTTCGAAGCCATATACAGACCATGCTGACAACAAATCTTGCTTGGCCTGTACCTCAAGAAAGAGTCTGATCTTTTCTTTGAGTTCAAATACACGCTGAACTACATTTCCTTTGGATAGCCAGCGAACTGCTCTATAAAATAAGAGGATTTCATGAGCTGCATTTATATCACGGCAGAGTTTCTTGAAAAGGCGTGTGTTAAGAGCACTGCCTTTTACAAAGTTAAGTGTCTTTATAATGGTATTCAGGGTGTTCTGTAATTGTGAGGATAGGGTTTTTTGAAGCAAGAGCTTGTCTGTGGATCATGCAGTGGAGAGGTATAGCATTTGGTGATTTTTGTAAAACTCTTGAAACAAAACCTGACTTAGAACCTAACATGGCTGGAGCCCCGTCTGTGCATATCCCACAGAGATTGCACCAGTCGAGACCATTTGCTTCAAAGAATTCCTAAAGTTTTTGCATTACATCTTCACCTTTTGTAGATTATGTACTCGAGAGTTTCACAAAACAAGAATTCCTCCTTCATCTCCTCACCATGAACATACCTAACAAAAACCATAAGTTGTGAGCAGGACTGGACGTCAATGGACTCGTTGAGTTAAATACTTTATAATTCAGCTTCTTTAACTTTTTATATCACCTGTTCTTTGATATCATCTGACATAAGGGATATTCGGCGTTGCACTGTGTTATTTAAGAGAGAAATAACACTCAGCTTTTCAGCACTTTTCTCACCCAAAACAAGCTTGACCATAGTTTTGGCACATGGCAAAATTAACTCCTCCCCAATGGTGTGAGGTTTCTTTTTCTTTGCTATTTCAAGGGATACGAAAAAGGATGCCTCCACTAATGCAGCATTTTGTTGGTGAATGGAACCGCAGCACTAAGTCGTTGTCTCTTCATATTTAATTCCTGTCGACCAATGAAAGAACAATCAGTGCCAACATGTTGAAAATGTGTAGTTATCAGGTGTAATTTAAGCTTGCTAGGCCTCAGTGATTCAGGTTCTCATACAGAAACCATAGCAGAGGAAGTATTAAATAAGTTATTGAGTGAAAATTGTTTGGTATCGAAATGCATCCCAATAAATTATTTTATCGAAAGCACGAAATCATATATAAAATGGAATTATGCTGAATAAAGAAAGAATGAGGCATATTACTCATGCGTCTGGTAGCAAGGCATTGTTAAAACCTATACTGAGTACAGACGCACCTGTTCTTCTGGCTGGCTCAGCTGCTGACTAGCTGTTCTAGTGTGGTGGGGCTTGGGATTTTTATGTGTACATAGCCTCAGCTTGTAGCCCCTAGTTTGGTAATCTCGGATCTAGGAGCAATTAAAGAGGAACAACGATTATCCCTGCAGCGCAGATGACGACGAGGAGCAAATCAGTAGAGGGGAGGGGTAGAGCCAGAGCATTGAGTTCTCAATGGCTGGGCTATTGTCGATGACGGAGTCAAAGTGCGGAGAGGGGTGGGGGGTGGGTCATTTAAGGTCTTATACGTAAGAGGACCTTGACGGTGATTCTTTATCGAAAGAACATATTTTTTTTCGTTTTTGTTTGTTTTTATATTTTCTCGTGGTATCTTTACGATCGTCAAACATTCAATGCTACAAGTAACTCTTTTGTTGCTCTAGTAACAATTTCAAATCGCTCAAACTTTATTAAGACTAAGCATTAGACTCTATACGAACTCGTTTATATATATTTTTTTATTGAATTCCTATTAACTTCATTTCTACTAGCGAGGGAATCCGGGAGCTAACGTCGTTTTCGGAATCCTCTGAAAAACACAACAATCTTTTTCAAACGCAAATTAATTCATTATAATTAATTAAATCGTTTTTGCCTTTTCTATTGTCGAAAATCAAACCTCTACTCAAGTTATTTTTTCAATCCAAATGACGTACGAGAATTCCGTTCCACTCCCTTCCGAATTCGAGCATTTAGTACACCTATAGTTAAAAGTCGTATCCTAATTAAATGAAGGATTACCCTAATCCTTAATAGAGCCAGTGCAAAGTTCAAATCTGCTTCCACCTCTGAAGATGAATTGCGTGACAGAATAGATGCCATACAATTCCTTCTTGTTTCTTTAGACAAATTGAGTAAACAAATAAATCTATATCTCATTCATCATTGACCACGACTTTGGCGTCAAAATTAAATTAAACGATCTTTCGAGGAACGGGAAATCACTTCATTTAAATCTACCAATTCCTTCGGTGGCTCGAAATCAGATCTCAAAGAACCTTTGAGCAACATTCGTCTGAATATGCCTTTCGAATTAACTCCCAAGCACTATTCAGACTCTCATTTATTCAGTCCTGTGTTACAACCGCCTTCCAAGTGGAACTTCTCAAAAAAAAGCTTCCTTCCTTTAAAACTGCTAACACAACATTTCCAATTTTGGGGAAGGAATTTCTAATGTTCAAATCTCAAATTCCAATCTCCTTTCTAATGAGTATTCTGGACACATAGACACCCATTTAAACGGCAAACTGTTAAAGGAAGCAATTCTATGGCGGACCTTTCCCCCGCAGAGTGCTTTTTCTTAGCTTACCAGTGTGTACTTCAGCCCACTGCCCATCAAAAGTCAAGTACAGTCAAACCTCGGGATAAAATAAAGGGTAAATGGTGCCGGTAAGTTCGGTGGCTGAATCTGTTAAGGGATATAAAGACTCATTTAAAGTCAACTCAACACAGTATCACCGTCCTACTTTGAATGAAACTTTTGGATTAGCGAGTAAATCCAGAGCTTTAACTGTTTTTATCAAAATTTATTCTCAAATATTTTTCATGTCCAAACCAGTGTCTGCTTCATTGAGTGTCAAATTTGGAAACCTCACACAAATGCACAAGCAAAATTTTCATCGGCTCTCAGAACAAACACATGGGGGAAATGGAGGCCATTCTCTTCTCTGCGTCTCTGAAAACATTGGCTTAATTTTTAGTCAACTCGAACCTAGGTGTAATTCGTGCTTTGAGAGTTGAGGTGGGTCCTTCTCACAAATAGGACATTCTACTATCCGTTTGATTTGAAAGATCGAACTAGAGAAATTAGCCATGTGCTCTGGTTGATGTCATTCAGCTCCTGAAGTTGAATACTAAGGCCTGTTGGGCAGGTTCCTTTTTGGCAACCGAGTTTTGTTTTGTTTCTCACGGAAACAACATCCGATTTAGTGATAGCCCTAAAATGAGGGAGGGAAGATCAGGGGGACCATCGTACTCACGTTAGGTGCTTCGAATTAGTGAACAGTTAACATACCGCAGAAGAAAAAAAATAAATGTACTTCGAATGAATTGAAGGATTATCTTCTTGTCTCATGTCCCCTGTTGGCAGTTTCTGGTCTTGTAGAATAGCTAGGAGGATTAGAGTCGGCTGTATGAAACCTCGTTGCTTCCTGGGAATTGAAAAGTTAAATCAGCTCCCCAAGTAGATAAAAAGGCTGACCCAGTGATCCATGGCCACCTCCACCCTTAATAGGGTAATGGAGCGTCGTAAGACGTAGTTCAAGGGAAGGGGAGAGGCGGCCCCCAGCACCAACCCACTCCAAAATTCCAGAATCGCGCTGATAAAAGAGGAATGTTAGCTGAAGGTCACATAACCAGAGCCGTAAAATCAACTACAAACAGTCCAAAAGCTTCAAAACAACCCCATATCGCAATCCGGTAGGCAGAAAAAGCGGGTAGTAGAGCTAAGGAGGAGAAGGGGGAAAATCCACAGGTTGAAAATATAATTTTAACATTACCCGTCAGAAAATCTTTGAAGCACAATTATATGGCTTGAAGAAATTTTAAATGTGCCCAATTATTAAGTTTATATATATTTTTTGTTTGGTATTTTTAAATTTAGACTTGAATTACACTTAAATCTAATAATATTTTTTTTATCTGTTACGTTGCTTCTTGCAATTTAAACGAACGCGAAAATGATCCGTGGTAAAGGGGATAATTTTCGAAAGCAACAAAGAATTTCGAATTTAATCACACCACTTTCTTCTAGAGAGTAACGAGAAATTCTCATTTGACTCAATCAACCTCTTCCGATCGGAGCAAGCGATTCTCTTGGTTTAAAATTTGACACTCTAACAGGTGACTCTAACCATAACACATATTTCAGTCCCACATCCCACTGGTGAACGAATCTTGAAAAAATAAATAGATCGAATTGCACGGCTAAGATTTTAGGGCAGAGTTGTCACTAAATTCGAATGTTTCCTCTACCCAAGGGTCCCAATATGCATTCCGCCCAGGCGGTTGGATTTCCCTCTCGTCTTAGTAGTTTTTGACCTTAGGATCTTTAGAGTGGGCCCCCATTTGATTAACCTTTGATATCAAGTTTCTGTGAGCAAATAGTGTGAAGTTTAATTTCTTTTGGGAGTGACACGGAGATTAGAATTGTACAGAATTGGATGATTCGGCAAGGAAGGTTTCTTGAATTACTTGCCTACCTCTTGAGTTCATCAACGATTTTCGAGATCTGCAACGCACTTGCATTGTAGGGTGGTGGTGGTCATGGTCAAATCTTTCTAGCATTTGCTGTGTATCTGAAAATCGAGTTATCACTCTTCGTTTGCAAGTAAGCGATTTGCGACTTTTGTAGCACCGATAGTAACGCGAGTTCAAAGATTTATCTTTTACCATTAAATAGTCGAATGCGTTCAATTTATTACGTTCTTTATGAGAAATAACAATTTGGTAACTATGCTCCATATTCTTAAAAGGCGTTGAAGAGAATGTCATTATAAAGTAAAGTTGGAACTAATGTATTCTTGGTTTGAAGCGGCTGATGCAAGAGAGAAACGTCCCCTGGAGAAGAACACAGCTCCAAAGTTTTGAGTCAATTGGTAGGATATGAGAGTGAAAACTTGTTGTGATCCAGGTTAGGGTTCTCAGGGGCTGGTATAGAGTTAACAATGAGTACAGGTAGGAGAGGGCTGTTCTATTTAATGTCTTATTTATTAGAAGAATGACCTTAAAGGTAATTCTGTATTGAATGGAGAGCCAGTTCAGCTCCCAGAGCAAAGGAGTCCGCACGGGAGAAGCGCTCTGGCAGAGAAGTTGGAGAGATCGAAGAGTGGAAGTCAGGGATTCAATGAGAGAAAGATATTAGTGGCAAACTCCAAGCTGATGTGGAAAAGGTTGGAACCGATGAGGCTCAGATTACGGAGAAACAGAGAGAGGTATGACCAGGTGTACACTGTTATACGCACACTGGCTTACTAGCCGACCGAAATTAAGGCTACACCTGGGGATGGCTCTAAGAGTGCTTTAAATACACAGTTACAAAAATATACTTTAATAGGACTAAATATTACATACACATATAGGGCAAGTTAAATGTCAATGCAATTAAATATTGACGGTTCACGGCTAAAATGATTGACACTATTAATTAAGTGTGAACCGAGGAATAATTGATTAAAAAATGATCTTACAATTATACAAGTTCTAGAGCAAAGGGGATCCTCGAGGTTCAACGCGGTAAAGGGGTGAGGAGCGTGATGAAGCGGGGGTTAAATCCATTTTACTTTGATGTGCGGCGAGTAGGACAAGGGAAGTAAGTTCGACCTTGAACTTGTCGGCATCTCACAAGACGCTTAATCCAACTTCGGGAAGTTTAAGATGGGGCCTCTTATCCTTAAGGGGCAAACGGAGGATGCTTTGGGGATGGCTTTTCCGATCCTTAAAATTCAAAGACGTGGTGAGAAGGGTTGAAGCGCGCCTAAAACTATCTCAACTAACAACACTGAATAACGACTAGCTCTTCCTTAACTCTTCGAAAATCACTCAATTCTTCTCTGGACGAGAATGTAGTCGATTCCCTCTCCACTAACGAAGACGTTAACGGCTAACGTACTGGACGGCGGCTTCAAACACAATCTCCTGTGAACTTCGAAGTATCGAATATATACTCCGAAATTATCTATACAGGGAGAGAGATTTCTCGCCAACAAACTTCCTTTTCTCTCTCTTTGTTCTTTCACGCTCCCTTGATATAAACAATACGGAATTATTATTCAATGAGCAACAGACTCCATCGCATTATTTGTCCATTTTGACTCTTGAAATTAAGAAGGTACGACAATGGCTTATGATCACTCTCAATTACGAATTCGGTTCCTATAAGTTACATTCTAAATTGTTGAATGGACCATACTATAGCTATGCCTCGACTTCAATGGTGGCGTAAGCCTTCTCGCGGGCAGGTAGCTTCCTGCTCGCATACGCAACTGGATATCCACTTCCATCGTTTTCATATTGCATTAGGGCACCACCTATACCATTACGAGAGGCACCAGTATGAATCCCAAACTTTTTGTTCTGATTCGGGAGTCTCAAAATAGGATCAGAGATCAGCTTCTCCTACAGCTGGTTAAAGCTAAACACCGAGGGGGGGGGGGGGTCCAACTGACAAGATCGGGTCCAGTTTTCTTTAACATATCATTAAGGGGTGACGCTATAGGGGTGTAATTGAGAACGAAGCGCCTGTAAAATGAAGCAGAACCCAGAAATGACCGCAGCTACTTCTTCGTCCGGGGAAGCGGCATTTCAGCTATGGCTATAACTTTGTCTTCTTGGGGGACAATCTGGTTCTTTCCGATCTTAAAACCAAGATATCTAATCGTATCATATGTGAAATGACACTTCAACGGGCCTATTGTGAGTCCATGTGTGCGCAAAGGGACTATACGTGCTGGTCCCATGTGCGGGTGGCAACGCACACATTGTCAAAATATAAGGTTACACTGACTAGGCCGTCTACAATTCGACGCATCAGTCGATTGTAGTTTCCACACGCAGTTACCAAACCAAAGGGAAGACGGGTAAACTGCATTAAGCCTTTCTCTGTAGTAAAAGCTGTAAAGCGCTTAGAAGATTCGGAGAGCGATATTTGATGGTAGGCCTTACAAAGATCAATTTCGGAGATGAATTGTGCATCTCCGGAAAGATGTAGGTTTTGATCAATCAAAGGTATGGGCTCAGCGTCGAACTGGGTGACTAAATTTAATTTGCAAATATCGACGCACATCCTAAATGATTGATCGGCCTTTTCTGACTATCACAATTGGGGCACAAAAGTCAAATGAGGAAGGCTCGATGATCTCCAATATGAGCAAATTTTCTACTTCGGCGTTAAACGCGGGGCGTAAATGAACGGGAATAGGCTAAGGCTTAGTTCTTACTGGTTCTTGCGTTTTTAAAACAATCTCATGAGTTAATTGGGTTGAACAACCCGAGGTTTCAGAGACTACGTACAAGAATTCACTTAGTACGTTCGCCAATTGAGCCTTTTCGATGGGTCGGAGACGGGGGTTAAAATCGAGCTCGAGGGCTGAGTCCGATTGGGGGAAAGGGAGAGACGGCAAGGGGTATTCGTCGTCTGCCTCCACGCAGACCGTTTGAACGAGGCAAAGCGGTCCGACCGAGTAAATTGACTCTAAGACGAGTTCTTCTTCTAAAGCGACCACATTATTAACTCACGCGCGTCGTTTGTACCTTTTTAACAGGTTGACGTGGTACACTTTATTACCTGAGGGGGGTCTGAATTAAGTAGTCGACCTGGCCTCGGGGTTCTACTGCTGAAAAAGGTCCTTGCTAATGCGATAGGAGCTTATTAGACTCAGAGGGCAACAAAAGTAGTACTTCGTCGCCTGCTTCGAATTTCCGTGCTTTGGATTTGATGTCAAAATGCGTTCTGTATTTTTCCAAATTCACCTCAGAATTCTTGAAGGCGAGGTTTTCACAGTTTTCTAGGCGAGTATGCAAATACAACACGTAAGCGTCATCAAGCTTGGAGTTTGACAATAATTCTTTTCGGATGCTCATCGGCCCGCGGAGGTTTCGTCCGTAAAATAGCTCGAACGGGGCAAATCCGAGCGTTCGGTGTGGGATTTCTCGACACGCAACTAAAGCCACGGGGAGGTAGCGGTGCCATTCTCGTGGTTGGGCGTGGCACAATTTCTTGAGAACTGATTTGAGAGTCCCGTCTAATTTCTCGCACATCTCTCTGTCCGATAGGATCTCCTTCGGGATTTCTACTCGGGAATAAATAGAAATCAACACTTCTGCACACAAAATACTATTAATGTTCTTCAAGGGGGCCAAATCCGGGAAACGAGTGGCACAATCTACGAGGGTCAAAATATAGGAATGATCCTGACTAGAGGGGGACGGAGATGGCCTATCAAATCGATCGCAACTCTGACAAAAGGTTCAGACAAGATTAGAGTCTTCTGAAGGGGAGCGGGGGCAATATAACCTTTGGCGGTGACCTTTTGACAGATGTCACAGGACTTGCAAAAGTCGGATATTTCTTTGGAAATCCTGGCCCAAAGAAATATTTAAAGACGCGCTGGACCGTCTTATTATGGTTGAAATGCCCAGCCATAAGCCGTCGTGAGCCATCTGCATAACTTGACGTACATACATCCTGGGTACACACAGGGTAGTGACCGGGGTGTTATCTGGTACTGCAAAAGATCGATGTAGCAACGAATCTTTTTCTATGTAGTCAATTCTTCTATTCCCTCGAAAGGTTTCGGGCTCCTTTTTTCTCTCCTTCTCCCACAGGGGTTGCAAAGAAGGGCAATTCTTTTGAGCTTCAGCAAATTGATCATTGCTGGATAACTCGACGTCCGGGGTTGACGAGGACGTTAAAGGTATCGGGGTAACGGTATCTTTCGCAGCTTGGGCCCTGGTGATCACTGGTTGCGCGATGGGTTTTGGGGAGAGCTGCGCACTCTGTCCGATAAGAACAAAGCAAAACTTTATCGGGATGGCGACTACATCGGCCCATCCTGTGAAATACTGACACTGTATGTAGCACTTTACCACAGGGAACTTAGTGACACGACCTAAAAAATCGTGAACGATCGCAAATCTCCTATACTGGGGACTTACTGGGGACAACAGCTTGTCCGAGATTACTATGCATGTGCAACCCGTGTCTCTTAGAAGGGTTGACACTCGGCACCCACCTATCGTGCCGTTTTCAAACTTGAGGCCACCGGGGGATCTCTTATTGAACATGAAATTTACCTGTTGTTCCGAGTGAGAAGGAGCAAGTTGCGACTGCGATGACGAGGCAAAAGAATTAGGGGGAAGAGAAACGGTTACCTGGTGGACCTTTTGATTAGGGGTGGTCTTTAGCTGCGAGTTCTGGGCGCAGTTATAACTAAGGTGACCAGTCGTGCAACACGTAAAACATACGATGGGTTTACGCGGGTAGTGAGACGGCGCAGAAGAGAATGTTGGAGGCTTTACGTCTTTTTGTTCACGCTGAGGATGAGCCTTGGGCTTATGGGGCACCTGAATCTTAACGAAGCTACCATTATTCTTAGCATGGAAGTTAAAGCGCCCAAACTTATGTTTGGGAGACGAAGGGTGACTCTTCTTGATCTCTTTGGAAAACAGGTCGTGGCTGGAAGCGTCAAGGTCGGCTTCCTCTACACACCATTTAAACGAAGAAGCTCTTTTATCAGTTACGAAGGCATTCAATTCTTTGGGAAGGGTAGCCATGAGTTGATCCCTTAAAATAAAATCAACTAATGACTCATAGTCGTTAGTCACTTGTGAGGAGTCAAGCCAAAACTGTAAATTGTGGCGAAGGTTGAACCCAAATTACTTAAGTGTTTGTCCTGGTTGTATCCTAGCCGAGGGTAATCTAAACCAATATAACTCCGGATTCATATTAATAGCAGAGAGAAGCTCTGCTTTTAGTGCTGAATAACCCAGGGTTGCTTCCGAGGGCAGAGAAATGAAGATTTCACGCAGATGAGTGTTTAAGAGGGGGAGTAGACGGGAGACTCCATCTGATTGTAAATCCCAATTGTTGACTTCAAAAATCTTTTCAAAGTGGGTCATATAAGAACAAAAATCTTATCCGTCTTTATACGCGGGGAGTTTTAACGAGGTTTCTTGGCTTGATGGTTACGTGATCCCACAGAAGTCTTTTCGACATGATTACGGCTTAATTCTCACTCGTGCTGTCGTATTTGTTCTCTCTGTCTTTCTTCTGCTTCGCTCTGTGATTATTCTTTCCTTTCTTCTGCTTCTCCCTATGCTTGTTATTTCATCTATGCCCGTTCGTTTCGTTCTTCCTCTTAAACGTAAGCTATTAAATCCTTTCTGATAGTCCTAGGATCTGTCCCTGCTTATGAAAACGATAGAACGAAGACAACCTGAATATGCTGCGTTCGTATTTCGACACACGAGAAAACTTTCCCGAACAAGTGAGGTTCTTCCTAACAAATCTAACCTACTTGTAATTCACAATTAACCCCCACCCCCTAAAAAGAACTTACTAGAGGTTCCAATTAATTATGCACAACAAAAAAAGAAAAATACCTAACGAGAAAATCTGACTCAGGACTGAGTCTTATGGTAATTTTATCACAGCAAAACCAAAATTTGGCGGCTATTCTTGCCGTTTAATTAGTGGTATCTTGATCCACGTGAATACGCCAAACTAAAAATAAATTGTCCTATTATTTTTGCTTGAAAATTCTTGACTCTTGCAACTGTATAGAGTGGATATAATGAACTTTAAGGAAATAGCAAAAGATCAGGTACGGTGGAATCTTTTAAATACCCAAAGACCTGATGCCAGTTATATATATATATATATATATATATATATATATATATATATATATATATATATATATATATATATATATATATATATCGTGGTATGACCAGGTGTACGCTGTCATACGCACACTGGCCTAGTGGCCGAACGAAATTAAGGCTCGACCTGGGGATGGCTCTAAGAGTGCTTTAAATACACAGTTGCTAGGCCAAGAAATATTCAAACATGGCTACAAAAATATACTTTAATAGGACTAAAGATTACATACATATATAGGGCAAGTTAAATAGCAATGCAATTAAATATTGACGGTTCACGGCTAAGATGACTGACACTATCAATTGAGTTTGAACCGAGGAATAATTAATTAAGAAATGATCTTACAATTATGCAAGTTCTACAGTAAAGGGGATCCTTGAGGTTCGACGCGGTGAAGGGGGGAAGGAGCGTGACAAAGCGGGGAATTAAATCTCTTTTATCTTGATGTGCGGCGAGTAGGACCAGTGAGGTAAGTTCGACCTTGAACTCGTGGGCTTTTCATGAGACGCTCAATCCAACTTCGGGCAGACGGAGGATGCTTAGGGGATGGATTTTTCGATTCTTAAAATCCGAAGACGTGGTGTTCTAGAAGGGTTGAAGAGCGCCTAAAACTATCTCCACGAACAACACTGAGTGACGACTAGCTCTTCCTTGGCTCTTCTAAAATTACTCAATTATTATCTGGACGTGAATGTATTCTATTCCCTCTCGACTAACGAAGACGTTAACGGCTAACGTACTGGACGGCGGCTTCAGACACAATCTGCCTGTGAATTCTGAAGTATCGAATATATACACTGAAGTTATCTAGACGGGGAGAGAGATTCATCGCCAACACACTTCCTTAATTGCCTTGGGTCGCGATAACCGTCCATAGCGGGAAGTCGCGATGCCCCCTTAATGGTCTTTCCATTGTTCTAATTTTCGAGGTATATAGGGCAGATAAATGCATCGCTCTGAACGGGACGTGAAGCCGCCTAAATTCGTCTGCGACAATGGCGTTTCGCCCTCGCGCGAATTGCTTGGGTCAGACAGTCAAAGGTGAACTGGGGAAGAGGAAGGGGGAGAACCGAGGTACCGGAGAAGGTGGGAAGAGAAAAAATGATTCCTTTTCCCTCTCCTTATTCTTCAACACCCCCTCCCCCCAAAAGATATGTATAGCGTTTCAAATATGAAGGTATTAAGTACAATTATAAAATACGATCGGATGAAGTTATGAGCAGTTATTGTGGGTTTTTATATTAATAGTCTCGCCCCGCTGTCATTTAAGCCGAGAGTGAAATTGTCCTCGTTGATTATAACAGCCTCCTTTTCTTGCAATTCGACATATTTCCGTGTTGACGTTCCATTTTCCTAAAACGAGTTCCTTGTTAGCAATTGAAAGAGAAGGTCGACTTGAAGAGGGATAACAAGGCAATGACGATTTGAAAAGACAATTTGAAATTATAGGCCATGTGAGAAGAATATATAAAGGACAAGCCATTTGAAAGGCAGATTTAAAGGACTAAACACGTAAAAGTAGATTTTAAGGACAGGACACTTGAAAGGCAAATTTTAAGGACAGGATACGTTAAAAGCACATTTAAAGGTCAGTAGACCTAAAATACCATATGATAGTAGAAAACGGGTGAAAATGTAATTTAAAAAGGATATAGCTCGTAAGAAAATAAAAAAAGGACAATGCCAGTGAATATTTGTTTTAAAAAGGACATCACTGTGCAAAAATGATTTTAAATGACAAGACTCGTGAAAGATGATTTAAAAGGGACAAGACCATGAAAGATGATTTTAAAGGAAATGATCCGTGAAAAGACGATTTAAAAGGACAATACTCGTGGAACGATTAATTATTTAAAAAATATTATTAAAAAGGCAGGACATATGGCATGGCAATTTAAAAAGGTGAGACCCGTTGAAAGATGATTTACAAAAGACAAGACCCGTGAAAATATATATATTTTTTTAAGGGACAAGACTCGTAAAAAGACGATTTAAAAAAATGATAGGACTCGGGGGAGGTAACGGCAAGACCGATGGAAACCCCCCCCTCCCCCATCAATCGTTAATAAAATGTATACGAGTATGTATACACTCTTTCGTTCGTAGAATCTATACGAGTATTTATATAGTAATCTATTTTTAAAAAAACTATACGAGTGTGTATACATTCACCTGTTAGTTGAAAATATACGAATATGTATACAGTCACCAGTTAGTTAACTGTATACGAAAATATATACTCTCACTCTTTAGTTGGTAAAATTTATACGAGTATATATACAATCACCCGTTAGTATAATGTATAGAGTATGTTTTCAGTAATCCGTTAGTAGAATATATACCATGTATATAGCCACCCTTTACTCAGTAAAATGTATACGAGTATATTTTATACAAACCCGTTAATAGAATGTCTACGAGTATGTATACAGTCATCTTTTATTCGTTGTATACGAGTATATATAGTCACCTGTTAGTGGAATGTATACGAGTATGTATACAGTCATCTTTTATTCGTTGTATACGAGTATATATAGTCACCTGTTAGTGGAATGTATACGAGTATGTATACAGTCATCTTTTATTCGTTGTATACGAGTATATATAGTCACCTGTTAGTAGAATGTATACGAGTATGTATACAGTCATCTTTTATTCGTTGTATACGAGTATATATAGTCACCTGTTAGTGGAATGTATACGAGTATGTATACAGTCATCTTTTATTCGTTGTATACGAGTATATATAGTCACCTGTTAGTGGAATGTATACCGTTACCCCTTTTTAGAATGTATCAATTTGAAACGAAAGTGTTGTCTGATTTTCTAGAGTAAAAGTTTTAGACAGTATTTATTAAAGTAGTGCTTTTGTTATCGTTTAGGAATACCCCATTGAGTAATTTATATCTTAATCTTTTCGATTATAAAAATATTGTTCATAATCTTCTTTGGTATTCACCCCTATGTCTTCCTATCTGAAGATCACATTAGACATATTTTACTCTCTGAGTTTCATAAAGGTGTCCGTGAAAGTACAGAGGCAAAATCCATTCAGAGCAATTATGGAGATGATGCAGTAAATGAAAGTTGCAGAAGGTGTTTTTTTTTCCGTTTCCAAGTAGGGATATCTAGCTAAAACAAGGTTCAAAACAAGGTTATCTAAAGAAATTCGATAACGAAGAGTTGGAATGTATTATCACAGCATATCCAACCTTTAAGGAACTCTGAGAACAATTTAATGTAACCTCTACAACTGTCCTACGCCAACTGAAAAGGATTGGAAAGGTTCCAGTGTTTGCAAGATGGGTCTGGCGCGAACTGCTCATGCCGAATCTGCCACAGCGTGTTGCTTGCTGAGTCATTGCTTTCACGATACCGACAAGAACCACGTTGGGGCAGGCTCGTTACTGGTGATGAGAAGTGGATCCTTTATCATAACGTTAAACGCCACCGTTCGTGGATCAGTCGAGGCAACAGAATTTTTCAACAACCGAAAGGAAGACTTCATCCAAAAAGATCATGTGGTGTGTATGGTGGAATTTGAAGGAATTGTTCTTTACGAACTATTAGAAAACAACCAAACAATTAATGTTAATCTCTACTACAATCAACTTAGTTGTTTTAAAGCCGCTTTGGGCCAAAGGCAACCCTTCTTAGTCAAAAGAAGGAGTGCCAACCTCCATCGCGATAATGCCCGTCCTCACACAGCTCAAATGACCAAGGATCTCTGGGAAGAGCTCGGTTGGGAAATATTGATTCATTCTCCATCTTCTCTTGACTTTGCTCCTTCAGATTATCACTTGTTTAGGCGATTACAGAATCATTTGGATGGTTTAGAAGAGGTTGAAAAAGATTTGGATTCATATTTTGCATTGAAACCTAAAGAATTTTCCAAGCGTGGCATTTATAAACTTGTTGACAGGTGGGATGAGGTTCTTGGGAGAAATCGAGATAATGTTTATGATTAAATATTTTCATCGTCATAATTCTTTGCATTTTTAATGTATTCCCTAAAATTAGAAATTACTTTCGTTCCAACCTGATATAATAGCATGTATACAGTCACCCGTTAATAGAATGTGTACGAGTATGCATACACTCACCTATTATTTAGTATAATGTATTCGAGTAAGTAAACAGTCACCCGTTAGGAGAATATATACACTCATCCGTTAGTGGAATCTATACGAGTATGTATACAGTAATCTATTTGTATAATTTATAGTCACCCGTTCTTAGAATGTATACGAGTATGTATACATTCACCCTTAAAGTTAGTAAAATGTATATGAGCATGTTTACACTCACCCCTTAGTAGAATGTATACGAGTATGTATACATTCACCCTTAAAGTTAGTAAAATGTATATGAGCATGTTTACACTCACCCCTTAGTAGAATGTATACGAGTATGTATACATTCACCCTTAAAGTTAGTAAAATGTATATGAGCATGTTTACACTCACCCCTTCGTAGAATGTATACGAGTATGTATACTTTCAGCCAAACAGATAATGAAATTCACATTAAGGTCAGATTGACAATCTCTGGCAAGCTCGTTGGCATTTATGCCCACTCCTCTTTAGAGGGCAGAAAGAGCGGTATTACTGTTTGGCCCCAAGTCGCTCACCTAAGGGATCGCCATTCGTTGCGCGTCATTTAAGTTTGGCATTGAAAGCTTTTCGGCAGGTTCTGACACGGAAGAGTGATGTGTTTGCTGCTTGTGCTGAAGAAACCTGAGAAGAGACAATGATGCTGCGATTGCTGTATTGCAAACATGTCTGAGTTGCAACAGCTGCCTGGATGTAGTAAAATGGGCAAAATACCTAAAAATACCACGGTATATTCTCGGATAGTCCGCCCTGCAGAAGAAAAAATTGCTAAAAAAGAGTAATGACTGAAAGTAATCCTAAATAATTACCCTTGGATCTAAAAGGATAATACACGAATGTAATCTTAAATAATCACTTTGGATTAAAAGGATAATGTCAGAAAGTAATCCTAAATAATCACTCTTTAATGTAAAAGGATAATACTAGAAAGTAATCCTAAGTAATCACCGGTGGATGTAAAAAGGTAATACCCGAAAGTAATCTTAAATAATCATTGGTGGATGTAAAAGGATAAAACCCAAAAGTAATCTTAAGTAATCACCGGTGGATGTGAAAAGATAATACCCGAAAGTAATCTTAAATAATCACACTTGGAAGAAAAAGAATAAACCCAGAAAGTAATCTTAAATAATCATTGGTGGATGTAAAAGGATAAAACTAGAAAGTAATTCTAAATAATAATCGGTGAATATAAAAGAACAATATCCGAAAGTAATCCTAAATAATAACGGTGAATCTAAAAACACCTTTGAATGAAAAAGGATGATACTCGAAAGTAATCCTAAATAATAATCGGTGAATCTAAATAACACCTTTGGATGTAAGAGGATGATACTCGAAAGTTATCTTAAATAATAATCGGTGAATCTAAAAACACCTTTGAATGTAAAAGGATGATAATCGAAATTAATCCTAAACAATCGCTTTTGGGTGTAAAAGGATAATACCAGAAAAAAGGTAAATGGTCAACGGTGCATGTAAGAGGGTAATAACGGAAAGCAATAATAAATAATCGCCCCTGAATATAAAACTATAAGACCAGAACGCAACCGTAAATAATGACCCGTGGCTGTAAAAACATTATACAAACTGTGCAATTGAAAGGCAAACGAAGGTAAGATTTCACGTTGGGATTATGCAGCCCCTCCTCACTCGGCCCTCAAAATCATTGCCAACATCGGACCAGAAAAACCTATCCACGAACCCGTTTCTTCGAGTATACACGCAACCGGTAGTGCAAATCAGGAAGAAGGAACGAAAGCACCTCGTCCTTACACGCACGCGTGACTCCCAATGAATACGTCGATTTCATGCATAGTCGATTATACAAAAGAATGAATGATGAAGACACGTCATGGATTAGTGTATGCACGTTATGCATTTTCCCGAGGTAGCAGTGGGTCGATATTGGTCATTAGAGTTATTGCATGGGGCTGTCGTCGTGCACGAACAAGAAAGTGAGAAAGAGAGGGAGGAAATTATATTTAAAGTATTGAAAATATAGAAGAAAGGGGTTGGTGTAATGGAGTGGGAGTGCGTGGATTAAAGGAAAACAAATGTTGTGAGTGAAGACAAAAGAAAATATGAAAAGAATAAAAATGAATGAAGCCCAATTAAATCGAGACAAGAACTGCTACAAAAGATCACAGGGGAAGGGGTTCAGAGGAGTTGCACACCCCTTCCCCAGCCCTTCTCTTGGATATATATATACACATTAGTGGGGAGTGTTGCACATTTCACATTTCATGGAGCAGACCCTCCAAAATTTGGAAATGAAGACGAAAAAAATCGGAAAAAATCGTAACACCCCCTTTTGAGGGGCCAAATTTTGCTTAAAAATTATCTTTTCCATAAGGTAAGACTGGTTGTATTCAGTTATTATAGTTCTCGTCTCTGAAGCTAGAAATGGGTCATTTTCGTACAGAAAGAAAATTTGCACTTTAACTCCTTATGTATCTGAGGTTTAGGCAATTTGAGATTGAGGAATTCCTTGTTTGTGAACTACTCGGAGGGAACTATAAATTAATCGATGTAGGACGAATTTACGAGATATTTACCGGGTATTTCCTATGGAGGGATATGGCTTCACCTTTTTGAATGTACGTTATAGATTCACTCACCACATGTATTATTTCAAGAAAAGCGCCAGTATTCCAGTTCAGCCGATCAAGAATGTTAAACCCAAAGTGCTCCAATTGGTGGAAGAAGCCTCCCTGGTATCAAAACAAGGAATGAATGCCACTAAAAGTAGTAAGAAGTTTATCCCATCATTGGGTCAACGTTTTGATAAAGCAGGCTGCCAGTGTGCACGTCGAGAACATGAATTTCTTATTGACCAAAGAACTGGGTGTCACATGAAAATTGGAGGAGTGGATGTAAAAACAAGTTGAATGATTCCAGGGAAAGAAAAGAAAAAGAAGAGTCACAAAAAGAGAAAGGGGAAGAGAAATCTACAATTCCAGACGAAGCCTTGGATGAAGAAACCTCATCGTCTGACATTTTTGATGATGAATGGAAGAAAGTCTTTGCAAGAACAAAAAACAACATCATACAAATACCAACAATTGCCATGGGAGCAGATCGGTATTTTGTGTCAAATAGAGCTGCTGCTATTAGTAGTACAGCCCTATTCGACTATGGTATTATAAATTCAGAATGTCGCTCCCATGCAATTGACCATCACAAAGTCTGGAGGGCATAACAGAAGTTAAGGAGGAATTTTACCGAATCTGAATGTTTGGGAGATAAGAAAATTACTGCTTTGTTTTTTGATGGGAGGAGAAACACTAACTAAAAAGAAGAAACAGAACAAATGGTATGGAGCAAAAGAAATTCAAGATCACTATGTGCTTGTAGGAGAGACTGGTACTGTCTTTTTAAATCGTCTAACTATTGAATGAGGAAAAGGTGTAGGTAATGCAGACAGACTGATGAAATGGCTTGTTGAAAATGATATTAAAGATGAGATAAAGGCAGTGGTGGGATCTGAAAGCACGGCAACCAATACTGGCTACAAGAATGGGGCCATAAGAGGGCTGGAATGTCAATTACATCATCCTTTACATTGGATCACATGCAGCTTGCATCAAAATGAACTTCCTTTGAGGAACCTGTAGAGGAAATATATTGGTCCAACAGAAAGTGTAACTCAATGGAAAGGACCACTTGGTAAAGCCTTAACCACCTGTGAAACTCTACTAGTACTACCAAATGGCTTTCACTGTATGTATTGCTAAAGGAGCTCTTCTTCCAGATGTAGATGTGAATGAGCTTAGTTGGGACCAAGCTTACCTGTACAGAATTATCAGTGCTATTAGACGTGGTGTAATTGACGATGATCTCCTACAAATGAAACCAGGGTCAATATCTCATGCAAGATGGCTCACCACTGCCAGCAGAATATGTCAACTTTATGTGGCAACAGAAATACCTAATAATGACTTGTACGAGTATGTTCTCATAGAGTTTGCTGTGTGTCATTATGGGCCCATGTGGTTTTACATCAAATTCTCTCCGAAATGCACGGAGGGATCTAAACATCTCCTGGAACAGATTAATCTTCTGCAAATACTCCGACCTGCAAGTAAAGTCATAGCATGGCAAACAATCCAAAAAATTCCTACTAGGTCTATCCTGAGAACGTCCTTTTGACAATGCTGGCAGCCGTTGATCAGAAAAGAATATCTGAGAAGTTACTGTGTATGAGGAAGAGATACGTGATTTCAGGCCACCAAAAATACTGCTAAGACTGCTAAGAACCTAACAAATATACTTCTCCCTTTAGAGGAGTGCAGGTTTGAGTCACCACTTACAATGCATCTATCTAATGTAGACCTGCAAAATATTGTCGATGAGCCACTCTCTATTGACATTCAATGCCATTCTCAAGGTGTGGAGCGGTGTGTGCGAATGGTGACGGAAGGTTCTGGCAAAGTTTATGGAAAAGACGCAAGAGATGGCTAGATTCCGGCGGTACTAAAATCCCGTGACTTTATGCCATCGTTTGAGACAAATTATGATTTTAATATATCAGTTGACAAATAGTATGTATCATTTAGATAATAATATGTGTACCCATGTGTACAAAACCTGAAATGAGCATGTTCATTTGCTAAAATTTGTTTTTCGATGCGACAGACTAATATACATACATGACAGACATTTTCACTCCCTCCAACTTAACAACTATCTTTATGAACCACTATTTAAAACAATAGGTTTAGTGCTTTTATTTTTTTTTTAATAAATGCTACAAAAGAACCAATTCAACCAAATGTGGTGGCGCTATTGATATTATGGTTCCTAAAGTACCAAATTCCCACAACAACGTCACCCTCACAGATTACTAGGGCGACCATAATAGTTAGTAGGGTGGAGGGGAGCAAACACGCAGCTAAGTAGTACCAGGTCGATACTCCCGTGATCGTCTCGTTGCCCTATTTGAACCCAGCAGCGAAAAACAACATAGGTGCGAGAACCACCCACCACCACCTACCTCAGGGCATCCCTCAAGAAGTAAACTATGTATGTACTAGGAAAACTGCGGTGCAAAGACAGGAGCCGAATTCTTTGTATTGAACCATGTCACAATAAACTTTCCACCAACCATCGACGATTCCACGCCAACAATTCGATGTTTGTCTTTCCTCGAATTTTAACAGAGGTCATGTAGTTCAATAAGAGCGGGGAGGGGAAGGGCTCTTCCTAAACTGGTCTTTCACTCTCGCTAACCCAACAAATTACTTCCTATTTATACACAGCATAGGAGAGGGGTAGGAATTTATTCCCTAGGGATAAGGATTGAAATTTGAGCCTTACTTCCTTGTTCAGTCGCATTTTCTGGATCTGTTCGAAGAGCCCACTAACTGTCTAGCATTTTCTGGATCATTCTAGAATTATTTTTTTTAATTTTAGGAGCCCATCTGGTGACTGACTACTTGGGGCATAAGTCGCCGTACGTAAACAAAGTCTACTACTAGACTATATTAAAAAACAAATAACAATATATGAATAATAAATAACAATGATAAAAATAACAACAGAAAAACAACCAAAAAAAGAAGAAAAAGCAAATAGGCAACACGGAAGCGGGCTCCGGGATCGGGGGTAGGTCCACCTCCCCCTGGCGAAGAAACATGCGACCTACAACAGTCAAATAAAGTAGTGGAGGAAGCCAGCTTTCTCAAAAAAGTCGTATAATCCAAAGGTCAGTGTGCACGAATCAGTCCCCGAGTACAAGGGACAAGCGGTAGTGACCCCTCTCGTCCCGGTACTGGGACAGGTAACGTGCGTAAAGATCACACAGAATGGGACATTCAACAAGAATGTGCGGAACAGACCGGTTGAAAGAAAGCAGCCTGAAGCGGTCGCGGCATTGGGCTGGGGTGGGGGGTGGAGGGGTCCATGGGAACAGTCGGGGCGCAATGGCACGTAACTTTAAGTTACACTCAACCGTCTCCCATCTTCTTTGCCAAGCATATCAGGGAGCTGTGCGTATTCCTACCATGTAATCACTGTGAAAAAGAGCAAAACGCTGGTCTGGTTGCCCAGTCCTCTCAGATTCTTTGACGCCCTCGTTGGCGTGCTCATTCCCCGCAATTCCTACACGTCTAGGAATCCAGCAAAAGATAATCTCGATATCCGCCGGCTCGCCAAAATCGTGGCGTCACGGATATCGCGAACCAAGGGATAGGGAGATTCGAATGCCCCAAGAGCACTCAGGTCACTTTGTGACTCGTTAAAACTCACAATGCGGTTTCCGAACTGGTAAGGTCGCGTTATCTCCCGTACCGAGTAGTGTATTGCAACCAGCTCGGCCATGAAGACAGACGAAGCGCCTGGCAGAGCACCGCTGAATTCAAACAGAAGGGACACGGCGCGGAAACCGACCCCCTCTTGGGACTTGGAGCCATCCGTATACACTGGAATAGTTTCAGCGTGACATAAAGTTTCCTGCAAAAAGGGCGAACGCAATACTCCCGGTGCTGTAGAAGATTTGTGAGCAGAGGCGCGGCAACAAATAGTCAAAGGTGCTACCCTCCAGGGTGGTGTCCTGGGCAGAGCCAGGGGCGCCACCGGCAGGAGAGCTATACCGAACTCTCGAAGGAGTTTCCTAGCACTAAACCCAAATGGTTTAAGGCATGACTGGCGTCTCTCGGCGGCATAGGCACCGTCGAGATCAGCTGCGGATGCAGTGAGAGCTGTTGGCGAATGAGGAAGGCGCCGGGCTCGCGTGTACATGCGAATAATGTACTGTGCATGGCGAAAAGCGAGTGGCATCTCACCAGCATCGAAAAGTAGGATCTCAATGGGGGAAGTGCGGAAGGCACCGGTCGCAAGGCGTAGGCCGGTGTGGTGGATCGAATCCACCTTCCGCAATAAACCGTCGGCTGCGGATGCATAAAACTCGCATCCGTAGTCAAGCTTCGAACGAACAAAGGATCTATAAAAAGTAAAGCAGTAGCCCTATCAGCGCCCTAGATGCTGAACGTAACGGAACAAAGAATATCCATGGCGCGGGTACAAGAGTTCCTAAAGCTACGAATATGAGCTTACCTGTTGTAGTCAACGCTGCAGAGTTGGCCTCTGAGCAGCGCCAAAAGAGATCGAAAGGTCGTCCACGTAGAGCGTAAAGAGAACATATTCTGGAAGCACCGATGTGATGCATTGGGGCTCAGGGCAAAGAGTGTGACACTGAGGACACTTGCTTGTGGGACACCCTCTTCCTGCTCCATTGGGCAGGGGAGGGCTATCCCCACCCCCCGTACGCTGAATCGTATATCTCGCAAAGTTTCATATATAAAGATTGGGAGGCATCTCTTCACCCCCATCATGTGGAGAGTCTCCATGATACCGTATCTCTATGTGGTATCACAGGCCTCCTTAGATTGAAAAACACCGTGGCGTAATGCTGTTTACGAAGGAAGGCATCGCAGACGGCATTTTACAGTCGGAGCAGATCATCCGACGTGAGGGAAGCTTGCGAAAGCCGCACTGTGCAGAAGAAATATGGCCTCTACTGTCAAGAAAAAAAGGCTAATTTAACATCTTCCAATTTCTTCATCAACTTGCATCGCAGAAGGTTAGAGCGATTGGGCGGAAACCGGCTGGGGAGAGTGATCTCTCCCCGGTTTACAAAAAGCGAGCACAGTAGCTATTTGCCAGGAATCTGGGAGGATTCCCTTATCCCAGATCCTGTTGAACAAATCTAACAGAAAGGCCATGCCTCGTTCACGCAGATTTCAAAGCATGGTGTACGGGAGATCGTCTGGACCAGGGGCGGTGTCCGTGCACGAAGCGAGAGCGGAACGCAACTCACTCAAAGTAAACAGGTCGTTGAAGGGTTTTCCGCCTCTGGAGGTAAAATCCAATCGCCGTCCTTTTGGGCCATCACGACGCGCATTGAATGCTGGTGGAGCAGCATCCCGGTTAGAGAAAGCGGGCGTGAAGTATTCCGCTACGGACGCATGGTCTGAGATTGTGCTCCCATTCTCCTGGAGAACGGGCGTGGGGAGTTCCTGCAATAACTTACCCCGAATAATATTGACTTGCTACCACACCTCTGATAGAGGGGTCTTCCCGTTAAGTGAAGACACGTATGCCCGCCAAGAAGAGCGGTGGGCATGCTTCGAAATATACCGGAACCTAGTCCTAGGCCAGCGAAATTCCCTGACAATGAAATCGTTTGGGAGGCGCTTATAGCGCATGTAGGCATAACGATTCTGTTTGAGGGCAACTTCATATTCAGCTGACGACCATATGAGGGGTCGGCGTAAAAAACGGCCAGACGTTCTAGGAATAGTAGTTAGGCCCGAGGCGATGATGTTGCCGGAGAATAACTCAACGGCCTCATCTACAGACCTAAACTTCTAAACTGAGATAGAGAAATCAGTCATTTCCTGAAATGCGGACCACCGCGCACGCGCCAAGCACCACCGGGGCGGGTTCTCGGGCTGCAGCGGCCCAAAAAATGATATTTGAATGAGAAAGTGATCACTACCATTGAGGTCATCAACCACTCACCACCCAAAATATGGTTGTGCATCCGGAGAGCACAAAGATAGATTGAGGCAGGAAAATGAAGCGGTTCTCTGGGGTGCGACTCTCTGCAATTGAAACACTTGGCCACACACGATTTGGACTTATTCTGTGCGGCCTTGGAGCAACTTACACAGACTTTGGTAACCCCTACTTTGCACGTCTACATTAACGATTCACATGGCCCAAGCGGTGGCATTAGTAGCACTTCCGCAATAGTGGCACGAATGCCTTCACGTGGTATCGATACCAACAGGCACGCACGGACTCAGAGAGTTTGTCACAGTCGAACGTGACGAAGAGTGTAGATGTGGTTGTTGAGGCCCCTCCCTGTTTTCTCATCACACGTTCGACCTTGACCGCTAAATGGTCGGCCAGCTCTAGGGTTATGTCACATATGGAGTAGTCCACGAGTTCCCTCGCATAAACCATTCCTTTCACAAAGTTCATGGTAGAGTGCGGAGTCACACTCACAGGCGTGCCTTCAAGTGTACGTAGGACACTAATCATGGCCGCCTCGGAGGGATTTTACCCATTCGCTAGAAGGCTACCCTCCAAGAAACGGGTCACCTTCGCCTCTCTACCAATCACGCTAGCTAACGCTCTCATCTGATGACTCAAGTTGCCCTTAGCCAAGATGCTGCCATCAGTGGAGAGAATATCGTGGAAGCGTTTGAAGCCAGCAGGCTCGAAAAATAAAATCCAGGTAACGTCTGAATGAAGGGCCCCGATGTAATCGAGGCTCCGCTCTGCAAGCTTTCGGTCTTTGTCAGAGACTCCCCAACCGTGAAAGCACTGGAGCCGGACGTGTCGATCGTGGCTTGGTCGCATACCGAAACGGCAGCGGCCCCGTCCACCCCCATTGCTCTCGCGGAAGGAGAGGAGCCCCGAGTCTTTTACGTCTTTTTCCTGTTTTTTTTAACGGGACGCAAACGTTCATCACCCGTCGCAGTAGCCTGCTCTGCGAGGGGCGAACACAGGTCCGGCAAAACCAGCTACCGCCATTTGAGGCCACTTCTCCCGCCTAGTGACCTGGCAGCGCATCGGCATGGCGGCTCCACCTTGGCCACGGCGTAAAAATCCATAGAGATTGAAAGGAGAAAGAAGGGGGTTGTAAGGAAGGTGCGGGTGGCGATGAAGCAGGTTGTTAAAAACCCACCGCCCTAGACCAGAGCTCAGCCCCGATCCGGGATAATTGGGTGAGAGGAAGCTGGTCGGCGTCTACCTTGTAAAATTAGAGGCCGACCAGAGAAAGTTGTGGGATAGGTTGTAGAGAAAGTGAGGAATCATGGTAAGGAGACAGGGTGTTAGAAAGAAGGAAAAGAGGCTAAACTTGGGCCGGACGGGGCGCTGAGTCCCGTTAGCACGGCAGCCGAGAAGGCAAGTCGCCGCGACCCTTACGGGGGAATCATTCTACAAACAAACCTTTTTAATATCTGTCTAGCCATAAGCAGCATCTTTCTAGCAACTAACATTTTGGATTTTTATCTAGAATTTCCTTGAACTAGCCTTTTGAAGATCTTTATAGCATTTACTAGAATATTTTCAAACAAAATATCGGCTATCTATCATTTTCTGGATCTTGCTAGTAACTAGCCTATTCATTATCTATTTACTACTTTCTATTATATATCACGCAACTAAGCTTTGAATATATTTGTAGCATTTACCATTATATTTCTAGAAAGTAGCCTGTTGAATATGTCGAGCATTTTCTCCTCTCTTTCCTTGTAGCAATATGACACTTGAATATCAGACTAGCATTTCCTAGTATTTATCAAGCAATTAACCTTTTAATTAGCTGTCTAACATTTTGCCAGTATTTCTCTAGCAAACAAATAGAATATATGTTAATAATTTTCTGATTATTTCTAGCAAATAGCCTGTTGAATGTCTTTCATTTTCTAGTAACTTTCTAGCAACTAGCGAGTAGTTTTCCTCCAACATACCTCTTGGTTAACTTCGCTTGCATTTTCTAGTTATTTCTGACAACTAACTCCTTGAAAAACCTTCTAAGATTTTGATAGCATCTTGCTTCTTCTTACCCGCAATACATTTTAGCCGACAACTTGGACTGTCGTATAAGGATGACCACCTGTCCATCAAATGATTAACTTGTTATTGACGACACCGGAATCTCCTAAGCCAAGCTTTTCGAGCGATGGTTCATGGCATGACCGGGCGTACGCTGTTATACGCACACTGGCCTACTGGCCGACTGACCGAAATTAAGGCTCCACCTGGGAATGGTTCTAAGAGTGCTTTAAGTAGACAGTCGCTAGGCCAAGGAATATTCAACACAGCTACAAAAATATACTTCAATAGGACTAAAAATTACATATACATATAGAGCAAGTTAAATAGCAATGCAATTAAATATTGACGGTTCACTGCTAAGATGGTTGACACTATCAATTAAGTTTGAACCGAGGGATAATTAATTAAGTAACGATTTTACAATTATGCAAGTTCTAGAGCAAAGGGGATTCTTGAGGTTCGACGTGGTAAAGGTGGGAGGAGCGTGACGAAGAGGGGGTTAAATCCCTTTTACTTTGATGTGCGGCGAGTAGGACCAGGTAAATAAGTTCGACCTTGAACTTGTGGGCGTCTCACGGGACGCTCAATTCAACTTCGGGAAACTGAAGTTGGGGGGGGGGGGAACCTTATCCTTAAGAGGCAAAGGAAGGAGAGTGCTTGGGGATGGCTTTTCCGATCCTTAAAATCCGAAGACGTGGTGAGAAGGGTTGAAGCACGCCTAACTATCTACACGAACAACATTGAGTGACGACTAGCTCTTCCTTGGTTCTTCGACAATCACTCAATTCTTCTCTGGACGAGAATGGAGTCGATTTCCTCTCGACTAACGAAGACGTTACGCCTAACGTACTGGATGGGGGCTTCAGACACAATCTGCCTGTGAATTCTGAATATATACCCCAAAATTATCTAGACTGAGAGAGAAATTCCTCACCAACAGACTTCCTTAATTGCCTTGGGTCTCGATGAGATTCTATAGCGCGAAGTCGCGATGCCCAGTTAATGGTCTTTCCATTGTTCTAATTTTCGCAGTATATAGGGCAAACGAATTTAGAGCGGTCTTCAGCGAACTGGGAAAATTAGGAGGGGAAGGGGGGTTCCTTCTCTCTCTCATTCTTCCACACTCCTCCCTTTTAAGGAAGATATTTTTTCTTCTACAAGTCTGGTGCGAAAAAAAATGTCTCGAACTAATTTTTCTTCAAGGGGGAGATGCTATAAAATTTTTATTAGTGAAACGAGATACAAACAAAATTCAGACATGAGAGGGGCTAGCAAATAATAATAATTATGTCAGACTATACACACAGGTACAATAAAAAAAAAAACAGAATTAATTTAAGCCATACAACACATTGAGTATCTAAATAAAAGAAAAAAATGAACCATTACTGAATACACACTACAAACAGAGAATAATTTTACAACACTTCAAACAATTAACCTACATACATACTTAACAAATCAGCAAACATATTTACAAGGAGATACGCCAATGGTAACTTTAATTTATGGCAATATGGTCTTCTTATGGATTTCTACTTAAACTATGCGCTAAACAATTTTGAGTACCCTTGATATACACAATACGGAATTGATATCCCATGAGCAACAGACTCCAACGCATCAGTCGTCCATTTTGTCACTTGAAATTACGAAGGCACGACAATGGCTTATGGTCACTCTTAATTACGAATTCGGTTCCTATAAGGTACATTCTAAAATGTCGAATTGACAACCTATTTGTAATTAACAATTAACCAGAAAAAAAATTACTAAAGGTTTCAATTAATTATGCACAGCAGAAAAATAAAATAACTAACGATGGAATCTGACTCAGGATGAGTCTTCTGGTAATTTTACCACAGCAAAACCAAAATTTAGCGGCTATACTTGCCGTTTAATTAGTGGTATCTTGATTCACGTAAATACGCTCAACTAAAAAAAAATATATAATTGCCTATTAACAAAAATAAATTGCCCTATTATTTTTGCTTGAATATTTTGACACTTGCAATTGTATAGAGAGGAAATAATGATCTTTAAAGAAATAGCAAAAGATCAGGTAGGGTGGAATCTTTTAAAACCCAAAGACCTGACGCCAGTTTATATATATATATATATATATATATATATATATATATATATATATATATATATATATATATATATATATAACTGGCGTCAGGTCTTTGGGTTTTAAAAGATTCCACCCTACCTGATATTTTGCTATTTCTTTAAAGATGAGACCAGTTTTATGCCGTGGTATGGCCGGGTGTACGCCGTTATACGCACACTGGCCTACTGTCCGACCGAAATTAAGGCTCCACCTGGGGCTGGTTCTAAGAGTGCTTTAAATACACAGTTGCTAGGTGAAGGAATATTCAAACACGGCTACAAAAATATACTTTAATTGGACTAAAGATTACATACACATATAGGGCAAGTTAAATAGCAATGCAATTAAATATTGACGGTTCACTGCTAAGATGATTCAATAATTTACTAAGTAATGATTTTACAATTATTCAAGTTCTAGAGCAAAGGGGATTCTTGAGGGACGACGCGGTAAAGGTGGGAGGAGCGTGACGAAGCGGGGGTTAAATCCCTTTTACCTTGATGTGCGGCGAGTAGGACCAGGGAGGTAAGTTCAACCTTGAACTTTTGGGCGTCTTACGAGACACTCAATCCAACTTCGTGAAATTTAAGATGGAGCCTCTTATCCTTAAGGGGCAAACGGAGGATGCTTTGGGGATGGCTTTTCTGATCCTTACAATCCGAACACGTGGTGAGAAGGGTTGAAGCGCGCCTAACTATCTACACGAACAACATTGAGTAGCGACTAGCTCTTCCTTGGTTCTTCGACAATCACTCAATTCCTCTCTGGACGAGAATGTAGTCGATTTTCTCTTGACTAACGAAGACGTTACGCCTAACGTACTGGACGTGGGCTTCAGACACAATCTGCCTGTGAATTTTGAACTGTCGAATATATACCCCGAAATTATCTAGACGGAGAGAGAGATTCATCGCAAATCTTAAGCCCATTGGTAGACGGGGGAAGATGCACCACCACCGAATCCACTGCCGTCTAACCCACTGATTCCTTCCCTTATTGCACCTCATTACCTTGCTTTTGCCTTCATTCACACTGAGCTTCCTTCTGTCAAACACAATCCCAAATGCATCGACCAGTGCCTGTAGTTTCTCTTCTGAGTTAGCCACCAGTACTGAATCATCTGCAAACAACAATTCTTCTAGCTAGTACATATCTTTAAATTCACCCTCACCCACTTTGCAGTTATCATATAAACTTTTGATAGCTCTTATTAGTGTGGATTCAATCCCAAGCATTCTCAATACATTCCACATCCCCTTTCGGTTCATTCTGTCAAACGCTTTCTCCAGATCTATAAATGCCATGTGCACACTTTTATTCTTTTCCAGGTACTTCTAACATATATTTTTCAAGGTAAGTATCTGATCCATACACCCTCTCCCCTTCCTAAACCCCCTTGTTCCTCTCCAATCAGACTTTCCGTACACCTTCCTAACTCTTTCACTCAAGACTCGTCCATATACCTTTCCCCTATAACTACCACACTCAGTTTTTCACGCTTTCCCTTGTAAATAAGAACAATACATGCATTCCTCCAATATTCCGGCACACACTTCTGGTACATACATACATTAAACAACCTCACCAACCACTCTACTACACACTATCCTCCCGCTTTCAGCATCTCACTTGTTATCCCATCCATGCCCACTGACTTTACACTTCTTTGTCCTTTTCACTGCCTCTTCCACTTCCTTTTTGCTAATTATTTCACTCTCTTTAATTCTCTCTGATGCCACCCCACTTCTTCCAAGACATGACAGCTGTACTTCTCTACTATCGTCCACATTTAGCAAATTCTCAAAATATTCTTCCCATCTCTTCCTTACTTCTTCATTTGTACTGATTACTTCACCCCTTCTATCCTTCACTCATATTTCTATCGCCTCTTTCTTCTTTCTCACAATTTACTTCCTTCCAAAATTGCGTTTTATTGTCTCTACAGCACTCAGACACTCTTTCACCAGACTTATCATTCGCTTCTCTCTTCAGTTCAGCCACTCGATTTTTCATCTGTCGCTTCCTCCTATACTTTTCCTTGTTTTCTGCACTCCTGTTCTGTCTATAGCTGTTGAACAGCTCAAGCTTCTCTTTCACTAGTTCTTACACTTCAGCATTCCACCATTCGTTACCCTTCCTAACTTTCCCTTCTCGAAGCACTCTAATTCCACATGGTTTCCTGGCAGCTTCTTCAATGCTTTCTTGCATCAACTTCCACATCCAAACCCTCAGACTCTCTTATCACTTTCCACTCCCTTATAACCAATTCTTTGTATTTTTACTTGCACCTCGTTGTTTTCAGCTTCTCCACCCTTACTACCTCCTTCTTTGGCAAGCTCGTTCGTTTGCAAAACCATTCACTCTTTACTCTTACTTCTGCTATCACCAGGTGATGGTCTGATAAGTCTCCCATCACCCCCTTCTTAACATCTACATCTAAAAATCTCTCAAAATTCTCTCTTGCTATCAGAACATAGCCTAACATGTTTCTTTGGTTCTCAATCACCCATAAACCCACCTGCCAACTAGGTCTTTCCCAAGAATACTTCTTGAGCTCTTTATTTTTAAACCATGTGTTCCCAGCTACCATATCTCTTTCAGCACACATTTCCACGAGCCTTACACCATTATCATTTACTCCCGACACTCCGTATTTCCCAACTACCCCATTCACTACTCGATCACCTACCTTTGCGTTCAGGTCACCCATTACAACTACTTTCTCATTTGCATTAAACTTTGTAGACATCCATTCAGCTCTTCTCAAAACGCTTCTTTCAAACTTTCAGGTTCGCCCACATGGGACCATACACTCTCACTATCACCCACTTTTCGCATCCAAACTTTATTCGCACCCACAATACTTGAATTGACCTCCTTGTACTCTCTTACACACTTCCACATTTGCACACATCCTCACTCATCAGTACCGGCACCCCATGCTTTTTTTCTCACTACCTCATTTACTCCTGATTATATCTCTTTCACCCCACCGAGCAATTCTACACCTTTTCCTTTCAACCTGGTTTCACTCAGGGCCAGAACATCCAGTTTTCCTGTTTCATACTAGCCTCCCGGCTAGTATGGTGGTTAGCGTGCTTGCCCTGCAATCGCTGGGTCGGCATATAGAATCTCCGTCCGGATTCTTTTTAAGCTGAAACTATTTACTAAGGGAGGTTACCGCCGTGACTGGGCATCACGGTAGGGAGTTGGGGCTTGCCCTTGCTGATGTCCGCTTGAGAAGCTACATAGCTTGATATGAGGACTAAAACCAGCAAACTTTAACTTTAACCAATTTCACTTCTCTTCACATTCTCTCCACATCCACGCACATTCAAACATCCCAAACTAAGGCACCGGCGTGGATTTGACCTCGCCTGGCCTCTCCTTTCATGACTATTTCGAGGAATAATTACAGAAGAAAGGATTCCTAACCCCTACATCTGATCGATGTTGCGCAAAAAAGCCGGCGATGGGTTCGCGACAGTCCCTATATATATATATTAATTTGTTCATACAGCGTCCACCGTTACGCTCCACACCGGCCAAGACTCCGGCCCCCTCGCTGCCCAAGATGTGAAGTCGCTCGCAAAGAAGGATTTCGGTCAGCAGATTTCGTAATTTTCGAAACTGGTGGTGTAGTCCGTTAATATAAACATAGGAAGGTGCGAGAGCCTCTAGAATGAAAAGCAGGTGGCCTAAAGTTTCGTCGGCAGAAAATCTAGGAACAGGCCACTGTCCCGTCCAATTGTTTATGTCTATAGGAGAGAGGTTTAACTGTGGGCTAGCGAGGGTTCGCCCTTCCTATACTCACTTGTCTCCCCTTTCCCCAGGGGATAATCGACGTATATATAGTTCGAATAAAAAGGAGAATCTACGTAGCAATCGAGAGAAGAAGACGAGTCCCTGAGTCAAACCGGGAATCAAGAAGATAAGTGGAACCGAGCAGGACTTTCCCTCCAAAGGCCGTTCCTTTGGTCGCTTAGAAGAGCAGATTAGTGGTACGAGACCAACTCTCATACCATTTTCGTTCAAAGAAAATCCCTTATCTCAGTTTTCCGAAAAAAAACAGAGATACTCCTCACCATTGAGGAAGACCAGAGTGAATTCTCATTCAAGAAAAGATTCACATCTTGGTTGTCTCATCATCGAGAAACCCGAATTGGTAACACAGGGATCGCGAGAACTTCCGTTCATCCAAGATCCCCTCACAAGGTCACCCAACTGTCGACTCCCTCTGAGTTAAAGGTAAACCAATCCAAAACTTATTCATTTTTTTGTTATTTTCCCTTCCGTGCGAAAATGTAGTTAAATATTTCATTCTTTTATGTAGTTAAAAGTATATTTTTGTCTGAGTTGTTTAATTAGATCCTCGAACGCTGCAAATGGCAATAGATATATCATAATACGAATCCTCTCTGGTTAAATAATTAAATTAGAGCACTCTGGAACGGATTTACTCGTGTACGAATAAAACGTACATACGTACTCGGCCTTAAACCACGACATAAAATTGGTGACAGGTTTTGGGGTATTTATAAGAACTCAATAATAGTTGATTATGTTGCATCCCCTTGATTATTAACAAATTGTGCCTAAGCGTTGAAGAAAATTGAACATAATAAGAGGATAAAGTCGGTCTATAATTATTGGTTCATTGATTGTGGTTAGCCCGTTAATGGTTTTAATTAGTTTTTTTTATAGCGGTATTCCAATTAACAGAAAGTGTGGGTGGTAAGGTTGTGTTAGGGAGAGCGCTACTTGTTTCGTGGTTGTATAAGCACCATTAGCGGACATCGGTGAGTTTTGACAGACATAGGTAAAATGTCGTATTTCGAAAGGTTCCACCATCACGGCCAAATTCTTGGACTAGCAGGCAAAGAACTAATTGCCTACATCCAGGAACAAGAAAGGACGGAAAGAGAGGAAAAGAGAGAACATGCACAAAAAGAAGCAGAAGAAAGAAGAATACAGATGGAAAAAGAAGCAGATGAAAGAAGAACACAGATGGAAGCAGAAGAGAGATAACGAATACAGGCACATGAAAGGGCATTGGGCAAGGATCAGGTGGAAGTCAATTCCGTTGGATCCCAGCCTGAAGCTACGCAAGTACCTACGATGAAACTCCCAGCATACAAAGATAACGAAGACTTGTGTTCGTACCTGACACACTTCAAGAAAATATTTGAGGTGAATCATTAAGACAGAGAAACACAGGGAATTGCCAGATTACTGCATCTGCTTAATACCCGTCTCCGTGATATATTCATCTCGTTACCATCAGAGGCTTCTGTGGATTATTCTACCCTTAAGTCCGAGCTACTGGCCGCCGTTAATCTAAATCTCGAGGAGTATAGGATGAAATTTAGACATGCTAGAATTCAGCCTGGTCAAACATACCGTCAATTTGGCTTTATCCTTCGGAGACATTTCCAATTCTGGCTGGATTAAGCATAAGTGGGGAATGAGTTCGACTCTCTCGTCGACTTCATTCTTAAGGACCAATTATTTTGTACCCTGCCCCCAGAGATACGACCATTCGTCAAGGACAGGCGAGCCGCTACGTTCAATGAGTGCGTAGAGGAAGTGGATCTACATGCTTCCAACCACAAACTATATCCGCGAGAGTTTATAAAAAGCCAGCCCTCGTCTCCAAAGAAAGGTAGGTATCTCCAGAAACCCCAGTCACTCGGATTCATGCAACTAAGAGGGCAGCAGCCCCAAACCCTCTATCTCCTCTTGAGAACCCGGAATAGGAAGAGCTTAATTCTCAAGCCTTCGTTACCGTCCAGAAGGACTGTCCGACTCTCCAACCCCTGTGGGAGAAGGCAGCGAAAAACGAAATAGAATCTGTTCGCGGGAACAAAGGAATAAGATACGTGGTGGAGAATTCACTACTATTCCGGACGACGACTGAAGTAACCTCTTCGTCAGATAGATAAAGTCTTGTGCATTCTCCGGTGTTACTCGCAATGGGTATTAAAAATCGCACATGATGGCTTATTGGCTGGACATTTCAGTCAAAATAAAACCTCTCTACGTATTTTTAAGACTTCTTTTGGCCCAGCGCCGCTAAAGAGATCGCCGCATACTGCCAGTCATGCTAACTGAGACAGAAGGCCACCGCTAAAGACCGGGTACCACCGGCTCCCCTGCAGAAAACCCCTGTCATTTCCAAGCCCTTCTTCAGAGTGGCTATAGACTTGGTTGGGCCCATCCATCCCTCGTCTAGTGAAGGGCACTCTTATATCCTCACTTTGGTAGACTGCGCCACTAGTTGCTCCGACGCAGTTGCCCTCAGCAAAATTGATGGTATTTCCTGTGCAGAGGCCCTCATCTCCATTTTTACCCCGAGTCGGCATCCCTAAAGAAATCCTTTCAGATCGAGGCCGTCAGTTCACGTGGGAACTGATGGAATATGTGGGCAAGTTACTCCTCATCAAACCCCTCTTTACAACCCCTTTTCACTCCCCTGCAAACGGGATGTGTGAGAAATTAAATGGTACCCTAAAGGCAGTGTTAAGAAAGTTCTGTCAGCTCAACCTCGAGAATAGCGTCGGTACCTACCAGTCGCCCTCTTCGCGTGCCGAGAGATTCCTCACAGAACTCTGGGTTTTGCCCCCTTCGAATTGTTGCACGGACATAACGTCCGAGGACCTACGAGCACCCTTAAGGAACTCTTCACTAATCCTCAATTAGATGAAGAAGTTAAATTCTCCTACGCCTATGTGATCGAGCTGCGCGAACGCTTAGAGTAATGCGCAAAGTTGTCCCGCTCAAACGCAAAGTGCAACCTAGAAAAATACCGAAGTTATTTCGAATTAAAAGCAAAAGCTCTAAAATTAAAGCCTGGCGACGAAGTGCTGTTATTACTGCCTACAGAGATAAATAAGTTGCTCTCCCAATGGAAGGTTCCCTTCCCGCTCATAGAAGCTCGTAGCCCCGTTGATTACTTGATTGAAAATCCCTCGGGCCACAAAATTTATCACATAAACATGCTCAAGAAGTATCAGCGCAGAGCGTGTATTAATAATATTATGACTCTGGATGAAGAATGAACCATAGGAGCTTTATACCCATGTGAACCTCTTCAGGTGGTAAACACGGTATACGTAGAGACGGATAACGAATATCTTCTACCCTCATTATCGTTCTCCCAGGACGACCCGTCCACGGAGTTAGATTTGAACCCTCACCTTGGCCCGCTCAGAAATTCACAATTGTACGCTTTATTGAAGGAATTCCCCGATGTAATTTCCGAGCAACTAGGGTGCTCCAAACGGTTTGTTCATGAGATCAAATTGAAGACACAAGAAACCATTAGATCTAAACCTTATGCCCTCTCAATTCATCGTCGATCCGCCTTTAACGCAGAAGTGAGGAATCTGCTACAGTTGGGGATTATCGAGCCTTCGTCCTCCGATTATTGCTCACCGATAGTGATGGTCCGAAAACCTGACCATACTTTTCGAATGTGTGTAAATTTTAGGAAACTTAACTCGGTTACCATTTTTGACGCCGAGCCTATTCCGCGAATTGTTCAAAGCCTACACCTGTTTGAAGACGCCTAATACATCTCTGAAATGCATTTGTGCAAGGCCTATCACCAAATCTTGTTAGCCCACGCGTCCAAGAGGCTTACCGCGTTTGCAACGGATAAAGGCTTGATGCAATTCACTCGATTGCCATTTGGTTTGGCCAAGTCGGGGAGCAATTATAATCGGATGATGCGTCGAATTGTGGAGGGTTTGAGCGACGTGTCGTTCTATTTCGACAATGTTTACGTGGCTACACATACATGGGAGCGACACATACACTCACTCTGAGCTTTGTTAGATCGTTTCCGCGAACATGGATTAACCGTCGGACCCTCTAAATGCCACTTCGCCTATGAGTCAATCTCGTATCTGAGATTCGAAATAGGTAAAAATAGGTAAACAGGAAAAGGTCGAGTCCATTGCTAAGATGCCTCTACCACGGACAAAGAAGCAGCTGCATTCTTTCTTGGGTGCTGCGTCGTTCTACAGAAGATTTTCCCCCCAATTTGCCGTGATAGCCACGCCCATTAATGATCTCTTAAAAAAAATTCCACCGACCCCGTTAGATGGAATCCTAACGCAATTTTTCAATTTAACTTGTTGAAGGAAAAATTAATTTCAACAGCCATCCTTCGACTTACCAACCCCCGAAAGAAGTTTGGGATCCGCACCGATGCCTGTGGTGAAGGAATCGGTTGTGTCCTGGTGCAATATGAAGACGATGGTACCCCTTTGCCCATAGCTTATGCAAGCCGAAAACTATCGAGTCGAGAAAGAGCTTATGCAGCTATAGAACAGGAAGTGCTAGCTATAATTTTGGGGCATAAAGATATTCAGATTCTATTTAATAGGTCGTGAGTGTAACGTAGAATCCGATCACAGGCCTCTGTTATATTTGTATAACAGCAAAAGCCAGAATGGCATATTCATGTGATGGAGTCTATTGTTAATGGAGTACAAAGTTACTATAACCTATATAAAAAAGGCTCCGATAATTGTATACGGATAACTTGAGCCGAAACCCCACAGAAGGCTAATCAAACTCCCGTTAGTCTTAAGACCATTTTTTTTTGTATATATTAATGTGTTAAGTGTTTAGTTAGTGTAAGGATTAATTGCCTAAGTGCAGATTAAGAATCAGTTACTTTTTCTTTCTTTTTTTTCATTGTTTTTTTCAGTTTAAATTGGGTTGTGTGTTCCGGAGTGCTTGGCCTTACGAGGCAAGGTTAAAGTCCGCTTTTGACCTGCCTATGTGAGTGCGCGAGTGTGCGTCTTATTTTAGTATGATGGTTGACCACTGTAGTTTCACTGTAACAGTCAGACTTGGAATTATTAGTTTTTTGCACTTGAGTCCCCCCCCCCCCACCCATTACCTTCTTTAGGAGGTAATGAATAACGAAGTGTAGGTTTTTATCCAGTGAGAGACAAGACAAGTGTTTTCCTAGTAGAAGGGGGTACGGGCATTTTTGTTTGTAATAATTGAAAATCACATGACATGTGATATATAGATGTATTTAAAAGCCGAAGGAAATGGAAATTGGTAACACAACCCGGAAAAACGCTAAACGCTAAGGAGAATATTACATGAACCAATAAAAGCTTAAGAAGGAAACTGGGAGATATAGAGAACGGAAAGATGGGGCAAACTATTTTAACCGTCATATGAAAATAAATAAAGAAGTTGGATTTGAACCTGTGTCATCAAGCGCTCGTCGCTTATACAAAAGGCTTCGTTATTCAAAAGGCATCTTGAAGCAACCTTTTTTATGGTTGAGGATGGTAGCTCTGGCGATGAGCGTCGTGGTCATATAAGCGATGAGCGCTTGATGACACAGGAAAACGGGGATGTGGAGGGGGAAGTAGCGCTAATGAACGCCCCCTAAGAGTGCTTATCTGAAATGCCCTCTCGATAAGGAACAAGTTCTGCGAGCTTAGAGCACTGATGGCATCATAGAAGCTTGACATAGTGGCCATCACTGAGTCCTGGAGCCGTGCAGACACCAGGGACTTCATAGGCGAGTTTTGAGTACCCGGTTATGCGACCTTCCATAAGGATCTCGCTGACTGGGAAGGCGGCGGAGTTTTGGTGTATGTAGGGACCATCTCTCTCTCTTTTAATGCAGACCTGTTCCAGGGCAAGAAGTGTTAGGAATCGACATTAAGTTTGACGATGCAATGTAAAGGGTCGTAGTGGCCTACCGGCCTCCCCATCGAACAGTGGAGGTGGACCTGTACCAAAACTGTCCGATCTCTCAGACGGTCCCCCGTTGTTGCTTATAGGTGACTTCAACTGCCGAGTTGACTGGAGTGACCGAACCGGTGACGGGGAGGCGTCTCGGCTTGTGGATTTTGTTCACAGCAACTTTATAACTCAGTGGGTCTGCGAGCCTACCAGAGGGGGTAACGTTATAGATCTAGCATTTACCACTGAGGATGATCTCGTCTCTGACGTGTCAGTGAATGAGCGCCTGGGTGGCAGTGACCACAATATGGTCAGGTTTGGCGTACGTGTACCCTGTACGCAAGGTACGAAGGAACGAGCACGTAAGTTGGATCTCAGACGTGCAGACTTCGATGGACTTCGGACGGCACTTAGCCAGATACAACCATTTAACGAGGACGGGACGAACTTCAAATGGAACTAATTCAAAGATAGTTTTATGGAGCGTCAGGTTGAGTTTGTTCCTAAGAAGACTAGCGAGCATCCAGCCTAGGTAGTTTACTCAAGAAATCGCAACCGCTATTAAAGGTAGAAAAAACAGTGCACAGGATAAGGAAGAGAAGTAGAAATGCAGTGCATAATGAAGGGTACGTGACTCATTGTAGAAGGGTAAAGGCACTAGTGCGCACAGCTAATCGGAACGAAGACATTTGTGTGGCCTCTCTCTCCAAAGGGAAACCTAGGGAGTTCTTCACGTACGTGAACAACCGAAAACCAGTGCGCCAACGCATCGGACCTCTGAGGGACGTGGACGGCGCCTTACAGGATTCGAACCTGGAAATAGCCCACATACTCAACGAATACTTTTCATCGGTGTTCACGAGGGAAAGGGGCAGAGAGATACCCAGGCCGCCGATAGCGATAGGTGTTGGATTAGATGCGCTAAAAGAAATAACTACAACAGCCGAAGAAGTTGCCAGGAGGCTTGGTCAGTTGAATGCTTACAAATCCCCTGGTCCTGACGGCTTCCTGCCAAGGGTGCTTCGTGAGGTGAAGATCAGGTGGGCACCCATCTTTCTGACATCTTCAACGCAACACTCGATAGTGGTGAATTCCTACGGACCGGCGTATGGCCAACGTCACCACGATCTACAAAAAAGGGGATCGTGGAACCGCTGGAATCTACCGACCCATAAGTCTCACTTCAATAGTAGGTAAAGTAGTGGAAAGCATCATGGTGGATATAATAATGGATCATTTAGAGTGCCAGAATCTGTTGAAGGACACCCAGCACGACTTCCGAAGAAAGCGCTCGTACCTTAGGAACTTGTTCGAATTCTTTCACGGGATGATGAGTGAGTTTGACAGAAGTCGAGCGGCGGACATACTTTATTTGGATTTCCAAAAGGCTTTCGATAAGGTCCCCCACCGTCGGCGGATGGCGAAAGTACGTACCCTCGGAATTAGAGGAAAGGCCGCAAACTGGTTAGAAAGTGGGTTGTCGAACAGGCAACAGATGGTTACTATTGGCGACCACGCCTCTCGGTGGTCGTCAGTAATGAGCGGAGTCGCCCAGAGCTCCGTGTTGGGCCCTATATTATTCATCATCTACATTAACGACATAGATGAAGGTTTTTGCGACGACACAAAACTTGGAGCGAACGTAGCGACTCCCGAAAACATCAAGGGGTTGAGAGAGGACCTAGGATGATCTACGAGTAGTCTAAAAAGTGGGAGACTATGAGCTACAAGGTATTCGTCTTGAGTCAACTGATGTAGAGAAGGTGTGCTGATTAGTAGCGATCTCAAATTCTCGAAGCAGTGCGTAGAGGTAGAGAAGATGGCTCAGCGCCTACCTGGTTACATCAGGAGGCAATTCAGCTTTCGAAACATTGAGGTTGTTCTGCCATTGTACAACTCAATGGTGCGGGATAACCTGGAGTACGAGGTTCAGTTCTGGTCTCTTCACTATCGAAAAAACATCGATCGTTTGGAAAAGGAGTAAGCTAAGGCCACGAAACTTATCCCATCGATAAAGAACAAGTAATAATCAGAAAGACTGCGAGAGGTCGGTCTCTTTTCGCTAGAAACTCGAAGACTGCGCGGTCGTCTCATAGAGACTTTTAAAATTTTGAAAGGTTTAGAAAATGTTGACTACACAAAGTACTTTACTCTTGACCGGAATAAGACTCGAAATCACGGATGGAAGGTGGAATTGCCCAGATCCAGATTCAATACGCTTCCGGTGGGTAAGTCCTCCACGTACAAAATCTGCACCACGTGAAACAGACTGCCAGCGGTAGTTGTCAATAGTTGCAGCGTCGAGCAGTTCAAAAGTCAACTCGATAGCATATACTTTAGAACATGATGTGGCATTATAAAGTTTTTAGTACGTGCCATTGAGCTAGTCGAATCTAGATTAAATTGGTATAGTTAAGTTTCATCTTCTAATAAGTGCCTCCTCAGCATGGGCCGCAAGGCCTTTGATGTACTTATTTTCCTTGTAACACTCTCTCTCTCTGGAGAACAATCTCTGGGATGTGGAGTAACGACATCATCGCGAGATGACTGTTGTAAGGGATCACGCGGGGGCTAACTAGAGGGAAATTGCCTCCGAGAGTTGACAGAACTTAAAAACGGAGCGGTCAAATTTGGGAAGAGGTCAGCCACCTTACCCATGTGACGGGAAAGGCGACTTCCACGGGTGGAAGTGCGAGATACCGTAGGATAGATACAGAGATAGACAGGGGGAAATGAAATAATCATAGGAAATCTGCACAAGGAAGGGTTGGTACAGCTTGCTCTGGGGAGGGAGAGAGGAACAAAGTAGAAGCAGAGAAGGGTCAAAGTGAGAGGGGGAACGAGAGGAACGGAATAGAAGCGGAAATGGCTCAAAGTGCGAGGGGGAGACCCCAACCAAGTTGGTGTTCACCCTAAAGACCCCTTGAGGACTACTAGGGGAAATGGCGGGAGAAACTTCGATGCTAGCCGCAGTTATTCTGAAGTTGTGGCTTCGTCGGCTTCTCTCGGCAGTAACCAAGCTCAGTCTGAGAGTTTAGATGCTGGGAACCAGGTTACAGCCTCTAAGCGAGAAGAAGAAACAGGAAAAAGATAGGAAGAGAAGAGGAGTTGCTGAATCAGCCACAGGTGAATCAGCGATACCCATGGTGGGCAAAGAGGCAGAAACCACTTCTTTGGCCGAAGGAACCGGGTCGCAAACTCTAGTGAGCCTGACTTAAGCAAGAAGAAAAGGAAGAGGAAAAGGAAAAAGAAAGGGAGGGAAAAGGAATTGTTGCAGCAGCCACGGGCGAATCGGCGACACCATTTGGGTGAACAGAGATTAATATTAAGTCGGGCTCTGAGACCACGAAGAAGAAAGCAACCCATCTGAACCAATTTGCGCTGCGGTCAAATGGGGAAGTGCAATGCGTTGTGGTGGGGGACTCTCAGGCCCGAGGCCTAGAGAGACACCTTGGAGACGGTTTTAAATATGTATAGATGGAGGCGTGATGCCTTCTGAGTCGGGGAAACGAGGCACTCGGGAAGGAGGTCGAGAGGGTGAAGATTCTCTCCAGGAACTGTGTACTCGTCTCGATGGTGAGTGGGAACGATCTCTTTCTCACAAAAGGAAGGGTCGGTAACACCGAAGCCATTCTGATGAATGCAATGGTAACTACGGATGATTTTTGCACTAAGACCAACCGGGGATTGTTAGTAGGGGATTGTACCTGTAAAATATGCGAATGTGCACGCAACTAGCAAACTTCTGGGTAGCAATGAGAGATTAAAGCACCTATGTGCAATGATAGACGTCAAATTCTTGGGTCTCTTTGATCGGTTTTTATGATGTGACGACCTGTACACAGAGGATCAGCTCTAGCTGATCTCATCGATCAGAACGCCTTCTGGCTGATGAGGGGGACACGAGCATTACCGGTAGAGCGCAATTTATGCGAATGGGCTTCACGAGCATATTTCAGTTTAGCCAAGTAGAGAGATGTCACAAGACGGTAAGTGAGCGAGAGAGCAGTTGAATCTTGCCTACGGGAGTGAGCTTTACGAAGAGCTCTTTCATGGGCACGTAAAGACTGTCTCGAGCGTAGGAGTTCCAGCGACTACCATGGGGCGCGGTGACGGCGAAAGGACAAGGGAGTAATAATGGGGGAGTGGGCATTAAGGCAAGTTAGGAGGGATTGCTCCAAAGATGAGATGATTTGGTCAGTGGAGGCGAGAGCGTCGGGAGGGGGTTAATTAGAGACAACATCATTAAGGAGGGATGGGATGTAAATGAAGGCTAGCTGTCGATAAGGTTTTAGGATGAGAGGAGGCCGAGAGGGCAAAGGAGTGGGGGTTGAGACGTTGAAGTTAATAAGGTAATTGTCAGAAATAGCATTAGACAGGATAGAAGTGGTCAAGTTGGAAATTTGACAGTCGTAAATTACAAAGTCTAAAATGTTACCATGGGAATGTGTTGGGAAAGAATGTGTTAAGTAAGGGAGAAGAGGTCAAGGATCTCAAGGAAGGCAGGTAGATTAGGGATAGTGACTGGGAGGTTGAAGTCCCCCATGATGAGAAGATGACCCGATGGGGAGCGACTAGCGAGAAAGTTACTAAATTCGTCAAGAAAAAGATCAAGGGAGGAACTGGGGGGGGGGACGGTAGAGAGGGAACAGAATTAGAGACAGAGATAAGGGCCTCAAAAGAAAGAAGATGGTGGGGATGGAAGGGTATTCAGAGATAAAGAAGCACTATGAATGAAAGCATCCCCTCCGCTATGGTTGTTCCTGGGGTTATGGGAGTAGACGTAGCCATCAGGGAGGGTCGTTAGCGACAAGCAGCCATCACTCTGATCAAGCCAAGCTTCACTGAGACCAAGGAGGGATACGCGAATTAGTCAGGAGATCGTGAATGAACTCCACATTATTAGCGACGCTTCTAACATTGAGTAGAGACGCATTGTAAACTGAGAGTGAGGAGGTTGAAGGGGGAAGTGAGGGAGACGGGGGGAGGGGGGGTAGACGGTTCAATGTTCAATGAAAAATAACTTTTTTAAGACCGAAGATAAACGGAATCCCCTTTTTATAGGACGAGATTGATTTCGAGCGATTCCTAGTGCTTTAATTCTAGAGCCAACCGAGGGAGATACCATGAACCCTCTATTAAGAGAAAGCAGTGTGGCTTTGTCCATCATTGAGGTTACAAGCTGGATATGCCCACATTCCAGACTGGTATTTGCGGGAACTACTTCCGTATAAGATCTGCGCTACATGGAACCGTCTGCCGGTCGAGGTGGTGAATAGTTCATCTATAGAACAATTCAAATCTAGACTGGACGAGGTAATCCATGAATATGTATAGAAAGCAGATTATAGAAAAAGTAAAATAGGGTTTCAGCTATACTATTAAAATTTCCTGATTGCGATCCTTTTTCTCATCACAATCAGGTGACTTTTCCGCTTTCTGTGCCCGCAAAAGCGGGTGGGAGAGGTGGGAGGGGAGAGCCACGGTATGGACAGCAATGTCCTTTGAGGTACAACTTTTCCTTGTGACACTCTCTCTCTCTCTCTCTCTCTCTCTATATATATATATATATATATATATATATATATATATATATATATATATATATATATATATATATATATATATATATCAGGCAATGGCTCCGCTACTAAGATTAAAATTTAAAATGTAAAAAAAGCAGCCATTGTTAAATTTTTATTAATTTTCTGAACTTCGCCAATTATAATAATTTTCAAAAGGAAAAATAAACTAAATTTCCCCCCTTTTAAAATATCACGTTGCTAAAATATAGTTATAGAAGAATAGAATATGAAGATATATAAAAATAATTTTTTGGAACTTCGCCATTTGTAATTCTTTGGGTTTTAAAAAATTCGCAAAATTTCGATACCTATATTTATTTCTCAACTTTGATAAAAAAAACATAAGTCATACCCAAACTAAGATGAAATTATTATTCAAATACTAAAAAAAAATCCCCTTATTAAATTATAGAGTTAGTGAAGTGATGATATATATATTTAGGATAAATAAGCAGCTAAATTTAGGAAGTTAATTATTATATTTATCCTAGAAATACGTATACGCCTGGCAACGCGCAACCCCTCTGCTCTCTTAAGATATATATACATATATATACACTGCCTGGCCAAAGTAAAAGGCATTCAGTGTAATAATTATTTAATAAACTATTGAACCTCCTCTCGATAGAATTACAGCTCTCATCCTATCTGGGATTGATTCTACAAGTTTTGCATCTTCTGTAGCTTCAATTTCGGCCACAATTCCAGCAGCCGTAGCACCAAATTGTTCAATGATGATGGAAGTGTCGATGAGGCATGCAGGTCCCTCTCAAGTTCATCCCAAAAATTCTCTATGGAATTTAAATCTAGTGACTGTGGTGGCCACTCAATATGCCGAAATGATCCCTCATGCTGGTTGAACCAATCTTTGACGACGTTAGACCGGTGGATGCGCGCGTTATCGTCCTGAAACATTCCATCGCCATTGGGAAAAAATAACTCCATTGAAGAGTCAACCTGATCGTCCAGGATCTGCAAATATGCGCCGGGCTTCATCTTGTTGATGCGGATGCTTGCAGATCCATGACCAGCCCAAGTAAAACAGCCCCAGAGCATCACACTATCTCCAGATGCCTGCACGGAGGGGACAATTCGCGATGGATCCAATGCTTCATGAGGTTCTAGTCATACCCTAATGAGCACATGACTCTGAAAGAGGGTAAATCTAGATTCATCAGACCACATGACAAATTTGCAATCCTCTCCACTCTAGTTTTTGTTTCTTGGCGAACTAAAGCCTTTTGTTCGATTTGTTGTAGTCACGAGTGGCGCCCTGATTAAGGCGCAGCTGCATACATGCATTTTGTTTCAGTTCTGGAGGCATAGTTCTCGTTGAAGTCGTTTTTTGACCTTCAAAGAACATGCTAGTTAACTGATGCGTAGAGCAACGCCGATTTTTCTTGACCAAACGCTTCAAGGAACGCGTCTCTTTCGTCAAGAATTTGATGCCTACCACATTTGCTGTGATCTCAACCGGCATCGCCATCTTGTTTCCAGCGTGCAATTGTTCTCTGTATGGTCCTCATGCTTATACCTGCTGTTGTAGAGATATCACGTGTTGATTTGGCGCATTCATGGAAGGCGAAAGATTTTGCAATTCGTCCTATTCAAGAAAATCGCCGTCGCTCTCTACGGCCTCCAGGCGGAGTTACATAGTTACAGGGAGACAGCAAGGACTACTTAGTCCCATTCTATACTAGTAGTCCTCCTTTGGACATTGTCGCCGCATTGCTCACTCACGCGACATTTAATCCACAACAGGGCTCACTATTTAAATAATTCGTAAAATAATTGTCAATTTTGTTTTTAAAACTATTCACACTACCTGCATTTACTACATCCGCGGGGAGGGCGTTCCAATCATCGATGATTTTAAAGGTGAAAATATTTTTAGCTATGTTCGTTTGAAATTTCCTCACTTTGCGTTTAAACCCGTTGTTACGTGTGATACCATCGTCGTACTTAAAAAAAAATCATAATTTACACTTTCAAAATTTTAACATTTCTTGAATACTTCGATAAGCTCACCTCGCACCTTGGGTCAATCTCGTAACCACAGCCCCTCGCCCCTCGTCCCTATGAAAAGCAGAACGGTTTAAACTGCAAGATCTTCCCTATGAGTGTGTATTGAATTCCAACCTCAAGTGCGAAATTGGAGACGCGTTTCTATCAAGCTCGAAGGGCCAGCTGGACCAGAGGTAAGACTTGCTAAGAAAAACAGTTGGAGTAAGAATACTCCTGCGGCCCGTCCACAAGCCACCCCCCTCCTACCCCTACGACAGTGGGGTGACGAGGTATAAATACCAAACACTTGGGAAAAACGAGGTAGAATCCGTGAGTCAACCAGACTACGAAGTTCCCTGCAACAGAGGCCGGGCTACCAGGAGAAGGGACTACGAAGCAGCTCATCCTCGAGCTAGTCCTGGTTATCAAACCGGTAAATATGTAGATTATCGGCGCGAACGATGGGACGTACTATTTCGTCCGTGTTCCAAAATGTTTCAAGTTTTTGGAGTACATTTAAGTTGACAGCTCGTGTGGGGGTAAACACAATGGGGGGGACTACACTACGATGATCCTGAGTTTCATTAAATTGGGGGGGTCTGGGGGGCACAGCCCCCCAGTATATAATCCTTATTGTTTATAGAATAATAATTCGAAAAGGACTCAAACGCGCATGAATATTCCGACACGAGTGAACGATAATATTTACACACAATTTTTTTTTTCGGCCGGGCCGCTAATCTACATATTTACCATCAAACCGAACTTTAAGTTAACTTGCTCAAGTTAAACTTATTCTCATCAGAGAATCCCCCCACCGCTATCCTCGCCCTTGAAGAAGATTTCCCCAAGTACAGTCCTCGCCCTTGAAGAAGACCCCCTTCCCGAGTACTCTCCTCGCCCTTGAAGAAGGTTCCCTTCCCGAGTACTCTCCTCGCCCTTGACGAATTCCGAAACGAAGAAGAAAAAGCTCATCCTCGAGCCCGTTATCCGGTGGTCACACCGAACTCTAAGTTAACTTGGTTAACTTGGGAACCTTTAAAGTTTAAAGAAGTCAATAATCTTTATAATAATAATCAATTATATATAGCACTCATAGAGAGATATTACGTTAATCACGGAGTGGTACGTAAACAACCCATATGTACGAACATCCTATAAGCACGACATAAATGTTTGGTGTCATGGAACTTCCTAAACCATGACATTAAATATTTGGTGTCAGGTGTGGGGTGCTTCCTCTACCACGAGAATATAGAAAATTTTACTATTAATTTTCTAACCTGAATTTTAACGCAATAAACTCTAAGTTCTGCATTACCCCCTATATTCACGGGGAAAATCCTCCATTAATTCTACAATTTGAATGTTCTAATTTTAACTTTAAATGTTCGCCTATTCATAATTTTGTATATCTCCAGTAACAGAAGATCGCTGAAGTTAACCCTCGAAACGAAGAATTTCTCCCTATACGTCATTTCGCCGTTCTTATATATATATATATATATATATATATATATATATATATATATATATATATATTATATATATATATGTATATATATCTTTCATGAACGTGAAAGAATGATGAAATGATTCCAGCAAACCGCAAAAAATAGAAAAACAGGATAATTTTTCTTCGGAAATATTATTTCCTAATTCGCAAAAATTCCGTAAAGGGGTGGGATTCAAACTATGCGCACTGAGGCATCGAACAATCGCTTTGATCTCAATTAAACCGTCCCTTAGACCACTCGATTTGATTGAGATCAAAGCGGTTGCTCGCTGCTAGTGTGAATGGTTCGAAACCCACCCCTATACGGAACTTTTGCGAATTAGGAAATAACATTTCCGAAGAAAAATTATCCTGTTTTTCTATTTCTGGCGGTTTGCTGGATATATATATATATATATATATATATATATATATATATATATATATATATATATATATATATATATATATATATATATATATATATATATATATATATATAGCGTGAGGGAACTACACGTGGAATCTCTTGAGCAGGCGAAACTTCCATGCGCGGCAGAACGCCTAAATTGGTAAGTCTAACCCCCCTCCCCCCTTCCACAAGCAGGAGCCTCGAACCATGTCCACCCCGACTCACTTTTATACGGGTAGAATAGCCTCTGCAAGAAGATTAGAGGCCATTCGAGAGTAGAGCTGTTTCCCGTTAACCCCCCTTGGGGAGAGCCTTGGACATAAATAGTGTTTGACTCCGATGAGGAGACACAGAGTTGAGAAGTCTCACCCAGACCCCAGAAGATTCCCCATGGCTCCAAGTCAAGTGCTAGCAACAAAGCAAAGTGACAGCTGGACTATATTGTGTATTTGGAATTAGCCCCAGCCAGGAGGTAATTCCACAGAACGATCACCCCCGAGTGGTTTTCCCGACTTCTCTCATCAACTCCTGTCGAAGCCCTCCTCATTTCGGATTGCCGAAATACTCTCTCCTGGACCGGAAGATACCCCCCCCCCCTTGTTTGGGAGAACCGTCATCACTCCAACCTCCCGCTCAGAAGTTCCAAACGGCCTCACCCTCGTGCAAAAGACATCCGTAAGCCAACCCCTCTCCCCCCCTTCAGTAACTCAATTGAGTTAATTCCCCCCCCCCCCCCCTCATTTGAATAGTCTCCTCCTGTAATACCTTAAGTTCTAACTTCATAGTCTCATTTATAACTACAATTTTCCCTTTCATTTACTGATGTGATTTTGTCCGTTAATTATCTGAGGAATTTTACCCATCAATTCTCTCATTATTTTTATGTAAATAAAATTATATTTTTGTAAAGCCTCTTTAAATAACCTTGAACTTTGCCATTGTCCATAATTTACCTGACCTCGTTGCACTCTCTCGCTATTCAGCCCGTCTAAACGCGTGGTTTTCCTTCCCTTTTGTTGGTTCGCTTTCAAGTTATTGGTCCCTCCCTCATAGATATAATATGGTATTGATATAATGTAATATCATACCACGACATATATATATATATATATATATATATATATATATATATATATATATATATATATATATATATATATATATATACTAAAACCTCGGAAAGTCGGACAATTAGGGAGGAAAGTTAGTCCGACATTTCCCGAAAGTTAGTATGTATTAGCCTAAGAAACAACATCAAACGATCACCCAATAACAACTCAAAACATAAAAGAGAAAAAAGAAGCAGAATTGGTTGACAAAGGAGGTGGAAGCACAGAGGAGGATTAGGTTGATGGCTTAGGTGATTAAGGAGTAGTTGTTTTTTTTTTGGGGGGGGGGTTGTTTGGTGTTGCATTTTTGGCCGAAAAAAGAATAATTTTTTTGTTTGATTCGAAATATTGTGTTGGAGGTCTATAATTTCACTACGAAAGTCCCTCAATGAAGTGTAACGTAATGCCACAAATTCTTTTGGCCGCCTTTTAACAAAGGTCATCAGCTTTTCAATCATATCTCTCGCATCAGAGAGCTTTAACATTTCCTTCTTCTCCTCTTTGCCTATCGTCATGGTTGTCAGAAGTAGGATGCAATACATAATCTATGATCTCCTTCTAGGTCATTTTTGCTGTCCTGGGTCACCCTTATCAATTTGCAGGCATGACTCTACCTGGTCCTCCGTCCTTACACAAGTACTTTGGTAAAGTATTCGTATTCAAAGTCCTCAAAGTCGATAACAGGACGAGCGACATTATGCAACAAGGCCTTCCGTGCATTTGCCAATGCTGTGCCTTTAACATTCATCCATGCTTCCACAACATTAAAGATTGCAGAACGAAGGTTATATTATATGGCTTGAGATTTCGAAATGTGCGTTCTCTTCTCGTGTCCTTCCTGGCGTCTTCTTCTGTTTCCTCCACTGCCATGACCTCAAACAGGAACAGTCGCCGATAGCGTAACTTAGCAGAATAAATAACTCCTTGATCCATCAGTTGTATTAGAGAGGTGGTGTTAGAAGGAAGAAAAAGGACACGAATCCTCGCATTTAAAGTGCTTTGACTTTATCTTTGGGTATCTTGAGATTGTATCGCTGGAAATTACCAATTTCTCCAACACTATGTTTAAAGAAGGCATCACTAAAAATAAAGCTAGTAAACCAAGCATTCTTGCTGCTGTAGTAATGCACTGGTAAATTCTGCATGCAATCTTTAAGACATCTCAGCTTAGCTGATTTATCAACAACAACAGGAGTAAGGCGATGGCTCCCATCTGCATTCGCCCCACATAGGATAGATATTCTAGATTTAGCAAGTTTTCGCCCCTTAACCTTACCAACACGAGCATTAACTTGAGTGTTCTCAGGCAAAGCACAAAAGATCAAGCCTGTTTCGTCCAAATTGTAGACTTGAGAAAGGAAAAGGTTCTCTGAATCCAACATGTCGCTTACAGTTTGGCGAAAATCGTCGATCTCTTCCGCCGGGGCACTAGATGATTCGCCTGCCTCACGACCATTTTTTAGTCCAAATCGCTTCCTGGATCGCCATATCCAACCATCTGAAGCCTGAAACTTTTTAATGTTCATTTGCTTTCCCAAACGTCCGCAGCATCCTTTATATCGACACTACACGATCCAACATATGTGCTCATATGTTGCTGATACCATTTGAACACTGCTTCTTCTAACTCCGGTTTCTGACCAACCTTTATAAATATCCTTACGATGTTCTGGCTTTTTACACCAGTAGTCTCAGACACAGTAGATGCATAACATTTTATTTGATCTTTGTTTCGTTTGAAATCACGGAGAGTCTGCTGGGGGCACCATATTCAAGAATTATCTGTGTATAAGGAACACCTCTTTCAATCTTTTCAATGATTTCCAACTTCTGTCCGATGGACAACACATTTAATTTACGCTTAGGAGCCATCATGAATAAACAACACTAATAAATCACACAGTTACAAAGCACAAATGAACCAAATGCGAGCACAACAACGAACAATTACACAGTGCGTGTAATCGTCGAAAACAAATGTGAAAACAAAAGAACGTCTTTATGTGCATTGCGCATTGTTACGTTTATTAATTTTTTATCTTGACATACGTATACTGTATCATTTTATTATCTTTTTATCATATGTCGTATGTTTTAGGATGCTTTATATATATATATATATATATATATATATATATATATATATATATATATATATATATATATATAATGGAAAATTATACCTAAAAATCAATTCGAATAGAATTAATGATGAAACAAATAAAAAAAGGACGAAACGATATGGAACACTGGCGGACATGCGTAGTCAACCGTGAAGAAACAGATAATATAATTTGGCTTATCTCTAATTCCTTAAACCCTTAGGTCAAATAGTTCAAGACGATGTCCCTATGTATGTGTTTCCAGAGCGGGTCAACAGCAAGTCCTTGCACGTACGTACATGCATATGTTCACAAAAAGCGCTATGAGTGAGTCCCATCACTACTGGTATCGATATTAGCTTGAACACAGTGTCCATTATGTTGCAGAAAGCGAAAATGCATAAACGTAGTCTGAGGAAGAAACTTTTATTAAATAAGAATTATTTGAAAGTCCTGCTGAAGTAAGTCAACGATCATTTCAAAAATATTATGTATATTTGGCGTAAAAGTAGTGAAGCTGTCTTACAAAAAACACTGTTGCAACAGTAAAAATTAGAGGTTATAGAACAGTTTATGTGCATCAAGCGTTGGTACACTTCATCAAATTAATGAAACGATCAATAAAGATTAGTACAAAAAAATTCTTGAAGATTATGAAGAGTCATTATAATCACAAGCTTAGCATAGTAAGAAGATGGGTATGTCAACATGACAACGACCCGTGACACATCGAGTTTACTTTCTCCTTTGTTGAAGAAAGTTAAAATAAGCGTTTTAGAATGGCCATCATGGCATAAACTGAAGCTCCGACAAATATAAGAAATCCCCAAACATCGATGAGTTGGAGAAGTTCTGCAAAGACGTGATGCACACAATTCCATCTGAAATTGTTTAAACCTAATCAAATCCTTAATAATGGCTTGGGGAATGTCATTAAAAAAAGGTTATGCTATTGACTATTAGTGATTAAATTGGACAAGGTATGAATTTTTTATTGTAAATTCTCATAAAAAAATATTATTCCTTTATTTGTCTATCAAACTGATTGAAATTCGCCTCAATGCCTCTATATTTCGTTACCTTGCAATAGACGGTTCAGGAACTATAGAGAAAAATTGTGGTATTAGTTAAGGGCATGAATACTTTCTGGAGTAAGTGTATTAAGATGAAGTTAAGGTGTGCGCTTGGGGTAGGGTATGTGTTAATATATTTATGGTTAGAGTACTGAAAAAAGTACGAAGGGAAAATTAGGGAGGGGTGAGTGCGATTGCTCAGGAATGAAGAGAGTTTGGTTTTATCAAGTCTGATATATGTTGAAGACATGTTAGTGGATGAGAGTAAAAGTGAGGTGAGGGGTAAAATTAAACACAGAAAAAGAGGAATGTGACTGTGTTTGGGTGTGGTAGAGAGTGATATAGGAGTCCAGAGTATTAGCCTTGACCAAGTGAAATGTTTTAAGTATCTAGAGAGTATCGTGAAAAGAGTGGTACAAGCTTACTAGATTGCTACCACAACATTCAGAATCGTGAGAAAGTTTCAGGGGCAGAGCCTTTGTAAATCCTAAGAGTTAGAGTGTGGATGTGCCAGAAAGTTGCATAAGGATTGTTGATGCCATCGTTGGTAGATAATAATGAAGGGAAAGTGAAAGTAGTGTAAAAGAGGCAATATGAAATAGATCCTGTGTGTAGAAAAGGTAAATCGAGTGAGAAACGACGGAGTAAGAGAAGTTTATGGAGTGAAGAAAAGGAGTGACTGAGACTTGTGAAGGGGTCTACGAGAGTGAGTGCCATGGTAGGCGAAGAGCTCGGAAACTGCATTAAAGGTGGATTGATTGTGTGAATGAATGTTTGAGAAAGAAATGGATGAACAAGGAGTAAATGAATGATATTGTGTATGCTGGGTGTGAATAAAGATGGTTTATGGGGTGGCCTTCTGCACATTGATGAGCCGTAACTTTAGGAGATGCTACAGCACATAACATCCCATAGCTATGAGGGCAAAGGTGGAGCGGAAGAAAATTAATGAGTGTTTTGTTTTTGATAAAAATAATAGAATTTTTTTGTATGGTGCTCCTCACTGCCGTGGGTCTTCAAGGACCGCTGCTCATCAACTAAAGAATAGCCAGAGAGAAGAGTAGCCATGTGTCCGCTCGAATGCTAGTCCAAAGGTACCCTCTTTGAATGGACCGTAAGGTCTCCTAGGGTACTTCTTTTCGTTGTTACTCGTTGTTGCTCGTTGTTACTCAAGGCAAGCTTAAAGCGATAGGGCAATGAATACCTTAAAATGGGAGGAGCGAGCCATTACCTAAATTGTGAAGAAGGACAATTTAACACAGCTGCAGCAGTTTCTCGAGAAATTAGTAAGGTTTGGGCCATTAAGGCATCCAGGTAGACTGTGTCATGTCGGCTAGAGGAGACAATCTTCACGCTTGCACACACGCAGTCAAGCCATTGCTCATTTCGAAGAGCAAGGCTCATCCTGCATTTACCACTGAGCACGTCTTGTTACATGGACGGATGACGCAATGGAATCAAGTCCACTCCACTAACGAATCTAAGGTCATTTGGTCGGATCCGATAGCAAAAGGGTTCTTTCTTCGCAGAACAGGTGAAAGATTTTCAATCGCACCAAAATGAGTGTAAAGTTTGGGTGAGAAAGTGTTATGACTTGAATGTAATTTCGGTAGAAGGCAGTGGGCCACTTGTAGCCACAGTGAATGCACAAGTGCATACGGAATTGCGGCAGCACCCTTATATGCTCCATTCTTTGACTCCAAAGCTCAACCTGCAATTTTTATAAAAGATACCACCCCTTGCCAGAAGGTCTTCCTGAACGCCGATAACATCACTGTTATGAATGGGGTTTGCCCAGAATCCGGACCTTAATCCATTTGAAAATGTTTATAAGATAGTTGGAAAGAGTTCTAAAGTGAGGAATCCGAAAATAGTTCAAGAATTATGGGAAATTATTCAAGATGAATGGAGCAAGATTACTGTGCAAAAGTAGCACAGGAATATGTCAATGGTTCATCGAAAATAAAGGCGTCCACACTAAATACTAATTACATATAACTTCTACAAATGTTTTCGACTGATAATGTAATCGTTATATTCCAATAGACATTTGTTTCCTTTTTTTATGTATAGCGCCAATCTGGCGATTGCCACCAAAGGAATTACTTTTAGCCTTATACTAGGCCACATTAAAAAACAAAACGAATTAAAAACGCTAAAAAACACACAAAGAAGCCGAATTAAACCAAAAAAAAAAAAGCAAGCAGGCCCCAGCATCAGGGGTAAATGCGACCAACACCAGACAGAGTATCAGATAAATTGAAGGAGTCGAACTTCCTCGAGGACCTTAAAGAGTCTACAAGTCTGTGTGCACGAAGCCGTACCGAGTACAAGGGACAAGTCGTAGCAACCCCGCTCGTCACAGAACCGGGACAGATAAGGGCGTGAAGATACCTACACACACTCCCACCCCTGGTCTACGGAAAAAAGTCGCGGCGCGATGACACGCAATTTTAAATCCCCGTCAGCCGTCTCCCATCTTCTTTGCTAGGCAGCCCTGAGTGCTGAACTGATTCATGACATGTAGTCAGCGTGAGAAAGAGCAAAACGTTGTTCTAGCCAGTCGTCCCTCGCGGCCTAATTGGGGCGTTCATTCCCCTCAATCTCTACACGTTCAAGAATCCAACATAAGATAATATTGACATCCGCCATGCTCACAGAAACCGCAGCGGTACGGATAACACGAAACATGCGGTCAGGAGATTTAAATGCACCCGGCAGCACTTTGTGAGTCGCTAAAGATCAGAATCTGATCTTAGAACCGGGCATGACGTGCTATCTGCCGAACCGAGTAGTGTATTGCAACCAAAGTGGATACGCCGTGGAAGCCGCCTGTCGTGGTATGACATTATATTAAATCAATACCATATTATATCTATGGGGGAGGGACCAATAACCTAAAGGTGAGCCGACAAAGGGACGGAACACCACGAGTTTTGACGGGCGAAGGGCGAGATAAGAGTGCTACGAGGTCAGGTATAATATGGGCAATGGCAACGCTCAAGGTTACTTAAAGAGGTATGTACACAAATATAAATTTATTTAAATAAAAATAATGAGAGAATTGAAGGGCAAAATTACATCAGAGAATTATTGGGCAAAATTACATCAGATGAACGAGGGGGAGGGGGGTAGTTATGAATCAGACCATTAGGTGAAAATGTATGAAATTACAGGAGGAGACTATTCAAATTGGGGGGAAGCGGATTAACTCAAACGGGTTACTGAAGGGGTAGAGGGGTTGGCTTACGGAGGATTCTGGGTGAGACGTCAAAGTAAGTCTTCACGGATGTCTTCTGCACGTGAGGCGAGGCCACTCGGAGCTTTTGAGCGGGAATTTAAAGTGATGACGGTTCTCCAAAAGGGGACGGGGGCGGTAACGTCGGGTCCAGGGAAGAGTATTTCGGCCACCCAAAAACGAGGGGCGAACGAGGAGGGCTTCGACAGGAATTGATGGATGAAGTCGGAAAAATCACTCGGTAGTGATAGTTAAATGGAATTACCTCACTGGCTGGAGCTAATTCCAATACACAACTAGTTCGGCCGTAACTTTGCTTTGTTGTTAGGACCTGACTTGGAACTAGGGAAATCTTCTTGGGTCCGAGCAAGACCTCCCAACTCTGTGTCTTTCTCATGGGAAACGAGCACTATATATGTCTGAGGCTCTCCCCGCGGGGGGAGGGGGGAGGGGGGAGGGGGAAACAGCTCTACTATCGAATGGCCTCGAATCTTCTTGCCGGGGTTATTCTAACCCGTGTAAACGTGAATCTTGGTGGACGCGGTTCGAGGCTACCGCTTGTGGAAGGAATGGGGGGGGGGGTAGGCTTACCAATTTAAGCCTAACAGAACCTTCTACCTCGCATGGAAGTTCTGTGCTGGACAAGAAATTCCACGTGGAATTCCCTCACACATCTTCCAACCGAAAGATGATGCTTTACAAAGCAGTTGCGTAGGAAAGGATAATCCCACCCGTCAAACTAGAATTATCAAGGGTCTAGGGAAATTTTGACCTGCTACGACAGGTGTACACACACACAAAAAAACCCGTTAAGCTGAGCTCAGTGGGGAATTTACGGACATTAGCCTTAAACAGGTCAATTCTAGAGAATTTAACTAGTACAATTTTAAACAAAAAAAAAATTCACAGGAGAACATTGGCGACATTTCAGTGGCACCAAAGAGGGATACAATTAAATGGAGGCATAAATATGGGACTAAAGACTAAACAGTTTAGTGGCCCCCCCCCAAAATCATAATTAGGAACATTAATGAGATACTATATATACAATTCACGTGGAAAACCTTCGCTCCCGCGGGAGTATGGATGAAGTAATCCACGGGTCCTCTAGGCTCGAAGACGGGGTAGGGTCCCTTTCACTGGCTAAGGAGTTTGTTGCTTCCCGTGGGAAGTAGCACCAGCACCTCCGCGTGACTTAAGGTCCAATTAGGTCTTATACCTCTCAATAAGTCCTTCTTAACGGGATACGACACTCGTTTGTTACCTCGGGTGGACTCACGCTTGAGGGCTTTAGTTTTCTCCCAATGGGGGGGGAGAGTTGCGCACTCCTTCTGGGCGGAGGAAAACTTGTCGCTCCGGAGGGCTTGGAACTCCGGGTCGATAGGGATTTCCAGGGAAACAAGTGCACGGGTAATCACGGGATGGTCGTGAATTATGGGGTTCTGACCGAACAAAACGGAGCAGAACTGGATTGGGGCCGCTACCACTTCGACCCACCGGACATATAGTCACACTCGATGTGACAACGAATTACTGGGAAACGACTGGCCCGGTCAAGGTAGTCGTGGACCACCGCAAATTTCGTGTGGTCGGGCCCAACAGGGAGGGTAGGTCCTCAGACACTATAATACAGGTGCACCCGGTGTCACGGACTAGGGTGGATACTCGGTGACCGTTCACAGTTCCGTTCTCGAACTTCAAACCACCAGGGTTGTTCTCATTAAAGAGAAAGTTCACCTGATGGACCGGGTCTTTGGCGGGCGAGGGAGGATCGGGAATCTCCTGAGGCGACGGAGGAGGATCAGGGGCGGCCCAGATTTGGTGGACTTGGTGGAACTTAGAGTTTGCGAATCGGGAGTTTTGAGGACAGTTCGTGCGGTAATGGCCGGGAACTCCGCAGGTGTAGCAGACGATCGGGTTCTTTTGGTACGGCACAACCAGGGGAGAAGAAACAAGGGGCTTAACGTATCGGTGCTCAGGTGGATTTCCATCCATCTGAACTAATTTAGGGGGGCCTTAGGGCCATAAAATTTAGTTTCGGGGGGCGATTGAGGAGCCTTTTTAACATCCTTAGGGTATAAATCGTGACTACCCGCGTAGACATCGGCCTCTTCCAAGCACTCCTTGAAAGTGGCGCAACGCTTATCCTTAATGCAGGTGCGAATTTCGGGAGCCACGGCAGCTAAAAGCTGATCCCTAAGGAAGAAGTCCAGAAGGGACTCGTAGACCTTGGGAATCTTGCACGCATCCAGACAACACTGAAGGTGTCTTTGGAAGATGTACCCGTGTTGCCGAAATGTTTGACCAGGACGGATCCTTTCCTGGCGGAATCGGGAGCGGTAGAATTCGCTATTCATATGAACAGCGGCTAACAATTCGGACATTAACGTAGAATAGTCCAAAGTTGCTTCCGGAGGAAGGGATACGAAGATATCCCTTAACTTGGCATTAAGGAGGGGAATTAAGCGAGCGACGCCATCATTTTCGAGATCCCATTTATTGATCTAAAAGATTCTCTCAAAATGGGCCAAAAATGACCCAAAGTCCCCTCCATCATTAAAAGCTGGAAGGTGGACTGAAGGAGTTTGGGGAATTTCAGCACAGCAACCGATGGACTGAGAATCCATTTGATTTCGGCTCATTTCCAGCTCAGCCTGCCTAATTTGTTCACGTTCTTCCATCTCTATCTTCAGTCTGTTCTCCTCCATCTTCAGTTTGTTCTCCTCCATCTCCATCGTTAGTTTGTTCTCCTCCATTTTATTCTTCTCCATCTCCATCTTCAGTTTGTTCTCCTCTATCTCCAGTTTGTTCTCCATCTCCGTTTTTCTTAGTTCCTCTTCTCTTCGCTCTGCCCATTCGTTCCTCTCTTCTTCCTGTACGTAATTTAGCCCGGTCTTTGTCAGAAAGACCTAACATTTCACCCTGACTCTTGAATTGTTCGAAGGATGACATTTTTACGCAGTTAACTGAGGGAACACTGATACGCGAACGAGCTAAGACACTACCCACGCGAAACGAATACTTGAATATTCGTGAAGGCCTTGATCACCAAAAAAAAATTAGGATACAGCTACCTACCTCTGCTGTTTCTTAGCGGAAAAAAAATAAAATGGTCCTACCGGAATGAGGGACACCAAGGACCTTAACTCTTTTGGATTAATGACCAGGAGAGTCTCCAAAATTCAAACACAATAAAAAAAAATAATTACCTGGGGTCCAGCACCAAATCTAAATAGATTACGTTCCACTGCTCTTCAATTAACTTGAACTTGCCTTCTGCTAGTACAATACAAAAATTAAAATAAAAGGGGTAGACGTGAATAACAAGCGAACTTCTAATGTTGGAATTAAAATGACACGGGTTCGTAAAAACTCCAAACACACTTGATACCAAAAATTATATAATATGTATATTAATAAATATATATGTCGTGGTATGACATTATATTAAATCAATACCATATTATATCTATGATGGAGGGACCAATAACTTAAAGGCGAGCCGACAAAGGGACGGAACACCAAGAGTTTAGACGGGCGGAGGGCGAGATAAGAGTGCAACGAGGTCAAGTATAATATGGGCAATGGCAACGCTCAAGGTTACTTAAAGAGGTATGTACAAAAATATAATTTTATTTAAATACAAATAATGAGAGAATTGAAGGGCAAAATTACATCAGATGAGCGAGGGGGGGAGGGGAGTAGTTATGAATCAGACCATGAAGTTAAAATTTATGATATTACAGGAGGAGACTATTCAAATTGGGGGGGGGGGAGATTAACTCAAATGGGTTACTGAAGGAGGAGAGGGGTTTGCTTACGGAGGATTCCGGGTGAGACATCAAAGTTAGTCTTTACGGATGTCTTCTGCACGTGAGGCGAGGCCACTCGGAGCTTTTGAGCGGGAATTTAAAGTGATGACGGTTCTCCAAAAAAAGGGGAGGGGTGGTAACGTCCGGTCCAGAGAAGAGTATTTCGGCCACCCGAAAACGAGGGGCGAACGAGGAGGGCTTCGACAGGAGTTGATGGATGAAGTCGGAAAAATCGCTTGGTAGTGATAGTTAAATGGAATTACCTCACTGGCTGGGGCTAATTCCAATACACAACTAGTTCGGCCGTCACTTTGCTTTGTTGTTAGGACCTGACTTGGAACTAGGGGAATCTTCTTGGGTCCGGGCGAGGCTTCTCAACTCTGTGTCTGTCTCATGGGAAACGAGCACTATATATGTCTGAGGCTCTCCCCGAGGAGTAGGGGGTTAGTGGGAAACAGCTCTACTCTTGAATGGCCTCGAATCTTCTTGCCGAGGCTAGTCTAACCCGTGTAAAGGTGAATCGTGGTGGACGCGGTTCGAGGCTACCGCTTATGAAAGGAGGGAGGGGGGTAGGCTTACCAATTTAAGCCTAACAGAACCTTCTACCTCGCATGGAAGTTCTGTGCTGGACAAGAAATTCCACGTGGAATTCCCTCACACTGCCATCCTTCTAAGACTTGGGGGCATCCGAGTACACTTATATGGATTCAGCGTGCCACGGAGTGTGTCAAAAAATGTGCAATACAATACTTCTGGTGTTGTTGAAGCTTTGAGAGCAAAGGCGTGGCGACGAATAGCCAAAGGTGGTACTGTCCAGGGTACGTCCTGGGAAAACCAGAGGCACCACTGGCCCGAGGGCTACACCGAGTTCTCAAAGAGGTTCCCTAGCTATAAACTGGCGGTATAGGCAGCGTTGAGATCGGCCGAAAATGCAGTGAGATCCGTTGACGGCAAAGGGAGACGCCGTCCCAGCTCGTACAAGTGCATAATGTACTTTATATAGCGAAGACCAAGTGGCATCTTACCGACATCGATCAGTAGGCATTTAAATGGTAACGTGCGGAAGGCGTTAGTCCCCAGGTGGAGACTGGTGTGATGGGTCGAGTACACCTTCCGGAATAGACGCTCGAATCCGGATACGTAAAACTCGCATCCGTAGTTAAGCTTTGAATCAGTAAAGGATCGCTGGAAAAGCAAGACTCTCTCAGTACCCCAATTGCTGAACGATAAGGAACGAAGAATGTCCATGGTGCAGAATAAGGTAACCTAAGGCATTGAATGTGAGCCTTCAGTTATGGCATCGGTCGAAACAAGTCCAAGAAAACAATGCGAATCCACCACTTCCAGGTAACCCCGTTTAGGGACAAGTTCGGGTTGGGATGGAGCTGTAGATTGTAGTAGAGGTGCACTAACTTAGTTTTAGCTAAGAAAACCCGATACTTGTTTGCTTCGACATAGTGAGAGATGCGGTTTAATGTCTGTTGGAGTCGACCCTCAAGAGTTGGTTTCTGGGCTGCTCCAAAGGAGATCGGAAGGTCATCCACGTAGAGCGTAGCGAGAATATTTTCCGCTAGCACCGAGCTAATACCGTTGATGTTTAGGGTAAAGATTGTGACAATGGAAAAATTCCATGCGAGACACCCTCTATTTACCATTTTGGGTAAGAAAGGGGTTCTCCCACCCATACGTGGATTCAACTACTCGTAACAATTCAGGAGTGATAATGGGATAAACTTTTTTTTACACTCATCGTGTGCAGTTTCTCCAGGAGATCGCATTGCCATTCAGTACAATAGGGTTTCTCCAGATTGAAAACACCGTGTTTAATGTTGTCTAGGAAGGGGGGCCGAAGAAGATAGCATTTTTCCAGTCGGAGCAGAGCATCCAACGTGGAGTGGAACTTGCAAAAGTCCGATTGTGCCGAAAACATATTGGTTCAGCTGTCTACGAAGAAAGTTAATCTAACATTTCCCAATTTCTCCATCAGCTTGAAATTTGGGAGAAACCGACAGGGGTAGAGTGATCTCCTCCCAATTTGAGAAAAGCGAGGACAGCGGTGGGGTCACAAAATCCTTATACCCATCGAGACCGGTCAAGGCGCATCCGGCAGCATGGTCTCCTTTAAACAAATAGATAACGGTGCAAGGGAGGAGACGATATTCCGCAGTTCTTCCGCAATTTCTACCTCGGAGGAGATGCAGGGGTCCCTCTTCAATGAAAAACTCCTCACCGGAATAGCCGTAAGCTTCTTGGAGGCGAATTTCTAGGCAATTTTGGCCATATAAGGCGCTGTCGAGGACTAATCTGAGGAGTTTGGGATCGCTATGCGAGTAAATTCCTCGGTCCGCTTCGAAATCCCTGGCGGGTGGGGCGGGTTTGGTGGCGGAGGTACCTCATGTACGGGTGATCTCCGATCACCCGAGCCAGCTTTTTGTTAGGATGTCGGAGCCGAAGCTCTTTTAATGCTGTCCTCATTTCTGGGAACAGATGTAGGAGTTCCCGAAGACGTTCTCACGACCACCTTCGGGGCGTTTTCTCCTGTGAGTCTAACGATTCGGTGAGGGTGCACGGCCGTTTCGACTTACCGGAAATGGTCACAGGGGAGGGTTTTTTTTTTTGTTTAGCCGAGACTGGATATGAGCCCTTTTTGTCGGCAGCTATACCAGAGAAGAGGCGATAGAACCTGCAGAAGAGTTCCGAATGTGCGCGGAAGCGATTGTGCTTGTAGGTGGGATGGGCCAGGATCTGAAGGTGCCTTATGGCTCCCATCCAAGCAAAGATTGACTTTCTGCTCTCTACTAGTCAATTTCGCAAATTCTATCATCTGATGGAACATGTGGCTTGTGGCCAATATGCTGCCATCATTTGAACGAATAAATAAGAAGCGTTTGATGCCAGCGAGTTCAAAACCCTCAAGTAGTCTATCAATGAGGGTCACGGGCGTAATCGAAGCTCCGTTCACTACTCTTGTAACTTTGCTGTTTGTCTACCTGCACTCGCCCCGCCCTAGGCCATGACGGGAGCGGCCGTGGCGGTCTTGGCCTGGTCGCTTGCCAAAATGGCAGTGGACCAGTCCGTCTCCAGAGCACATGCAAAGAGAGAGGAAGCCCGTATTTTTTTTTTATCCGATACCTTTCTGTTCATTTTGTGGAGAGGAGGTCGGCGAGTGAATCCGCTTATCTCCAGCCTCAGCAAAATCCTTGTTTTCCAAAATGGAGAAGATTTTGGCCATCAAAGGGACAACTGCTGGAGATGGTGTCCCTCCTCCTATTTTAAATCCTCGGGGGCCCGTGTTGGCTGCCGAGGAGCTTGCACTGGGTCGGACTTAGGTCCGTTGTTTGGCACAGAGCCCATGTTTGCCGCTAACGAAAATCCAGCCACCTCTCCCAAGGTGTTGAGTATCCCGACTATGGATACATAGGGCCTATAACCCGTCACAAACGTCACTAGGGACGGCATGTCGACCTCTCATGGAAAAAAAGAAAAAAGAGGGAGCGAGCATGCTGGCTCCCATCAAAGTGACAAACCTCGGGTTAACGACGTGTTGTGGCAAAGCCCAGGAGATTACCCGCATCTTACCCTCTAAGAGGGTTCTGGTTTTTTGCCTACCCCAACGGGAGAGGCGGGCACTGAGACGACGCGTCTTCTGTCTGGTGTTTTTGGCGGGACTTTGATAATTCAAAGGAGGAGCCAGTCCCCTTCGTTACAGAGATAGAGCTATCCGTGGGTAGTTCCGAAGATGACAAAGGGGAAGCCCCTTCGCGGCCATCAAATGGCTGTAGGGGAGCCTCTCTACCAATCAGAGTGGTGCTGTCATGAAATACTTCATCCGCCCCAACACCAATAGAAATAGGGATGTAGTTAGACATTTTTTCTGAACTTATGGAAACTTGCCAACAATTGAAAATACCCTAGCTTGTGACAAATAAAATAAAAAAAGAAGAGGGGGATGGGCCCCGCATCCAGTCGCTCCTGCCTATCGCATCTCGGATTATCTCTACCCTTCGGAGCGTTAAGGATTGGTGTTCATGCCTGTACAGCGACACAAACTGATCAGAATTTGCCCACTGGACCGGTCTATTTGCAAGGGCCGCAGTGATCTGTTGTGGCAGACCCAAACACGGGACCTGAGACTTTTCGTTGGCCTAGGAAGCAACAAGGAGTAAAACCAGCCAGCCTTAAGCACTACATGAGAACAGCCGCAGAGAAGAGATTATTGAGACAAAACCGATCTTCCTATTAATCAGGCCCCAAACCCAGGGTCCCTTAAGTCCTTGTTTCATTTGTTAAAAAGCGTTTTTTATAAAGGTTACAAATCCTCCCTTTTGACAAGTCAGGCCATTAAATCGAGGCAAAGGGTTGAGAGGGATAGTTGTAGAAGAAAAAGAAGAATGATGAGAAGGAACGAAGAGGAAACACACCAACTTTACACGTCCCCATCAGAGAGTTCAAATCAACCCGGTGACGGTGCTTTCCCAATTTGCACTTGCTACAAGAAGATTTGCGGCGCTTTCAGGTACCAAGTGTAAGAGGCTACGCAGTACCCTGTGTTTCCGCTGTCGTTCGAATCATTTTAGACACTTCAATTTCCCTAGTAATTTGTTTATCTTCAGATAACTTTCATTTTATGCATCCAATTAAACCTTCACCCTTACAGAGTTTTTACTTGTATGCTATCGTACACCAATTTTCGAAACCTTGGATTTACTCTGGCAAAAGTTATGGAATATGTGATAGAAATACAGGCGTTCTGAACTTTTTGGAGATTACTGTATACCCCACACACTCCATCTCTCTTCAAAAAATAATATATTTAAGTGTGTTTATTTATTTTTTGTATTGATTACATTAAACAAAGAAAACCAGCGAAGTTATTTCAACCCGAAATAATTTTAAATAAAGATACGTAACCTATGTAAATGAAATTCAAAAATAAATTGTGTGAAAAGTACGTACACCAGAATAAGCAACTTGGCCCGGGGCGGAGGGGGGGCAACTCATCTACAAAGAAGGCAAGTTCCAGAGATATGACCTTGAACCAAAAATTAACAGCCACGACTTTGACAAAAAAAGCCACGATTTCTAAATTTTTAGAGTTTCATTCAATCACAAGTTCCTTTTAACATCGCTCTTTAGAAGCATTAGGAAAACACCCACCTCTTGAAAAGAATGTGAGCGGTGTTCTTCAAGCTTTTATACTAACTCCCTACCCATTTTTATTATTCGATAAGGGACGAATAACACGAACCTTTTTGCTTTCTTTGATTATCAGATCTCTCGTTTTACGTTTACTCCCGAAAGTTGAAATGAGTGTTATGCATTACTGACGTAACTATTATGCCTTCACACAATTGCCCGACTTCAACAGTCTCCTAGAAAGAATGGATCATATCCCTTAACTGATTACTTAAATTTTCTTTCCTTCAACATGTTCCCTCAATTCTTTTCTATCTGCTCAGGAATTTTCATTGGAATGGGTCAGATCCAAGAGAGTTGTGTCCAAGCTTTATTTTCAGAACCTTAAGGTGTCTTTGATTGGGTTTCTCGTGTGCAGTACTTTTAGTACATTTGTACTTCGCGTTATGTGTGAAACTGATTACATTTTGACGGAGATATCCATGTTGAGATTTTTATTTTATTATTTTCCTTAAATAAAATAACCAACACTTATGCTTTTTAATTGTGTGCTTTCTTCCTTTAGGTAGATAAAGACACTAGCTCTATTTTCACTGTTCTACTCTTGTGATGTTCAATTCTTTTGGTATGAGTGCAAAGTTTCTACTCAAACGCTCGGGTTTGTAACATCTTGTATCAAGCTTCCATCTTAAACAGCTCCATAATAATGTTTAAAACGTCTCATTATCTTGATAACTCCCATTTTCCATCTAGTGGTTATGACTTTGTTATGATCGTGAGAATCTATAGAGCTTTTTCGCTAGTCCTCTCGTAGATATATTTATTTAAAAGATTATGACGAATAGGATTATAATTATTCTTCGACTCGTAGTCATAGAATTGTTATGACGGCGAGCCTTCAATAGGAAAATCAAAAGAGAAAATCGGTGGAGCTTACCAGCTGGCTGCTCCAGGTGGTATCTCAACCTTGCCAGGTGGGATTTCTTCAGCATCTTTTGTACTAGGAACGATCCTTGCATTTCTTTTGGCTCTTTTTGTCCTCTGTGAGCTCTCAGAGCGTCTGGCCCAATTCTTATAATTGCGTCTCACACTGGAACTTCACCGCCAGCCCCTTTTCATCCCCCCTCTTCCTTTCTTTCCTTTCAGTCTTTCAAACTCTCCGTATATTCTCTATGCCATTTATTTTTATTTATAAACCTACCTCGAGTTTTGGTAATCCCTTTAATTACACTCTTTCCCAACGCTTCTTTGACGAATTAGGCTCCTGTGGAAATACTTCGATAGAAATCGGAATAAAAAGTTGGTTAGTTGGTTTCTAAATAATTTGGAGCGACTCGAACCGAACATTTATGGTTAGAGCATAGATTTGTTGAAAATTGTCAATTGCTTTAGCGTCAGTAAATTTATGCCTAAATAATTGTGTTAGGTATAAAAAAAGAAGCAGCTGTTATCTAAGATTTTCCCGAAGATTATTGAATCGTGTAGTACCTTTGTTGCCACTCGATACTTTTGAGGCATCTCATCTGTAAAAAAAAATAGCTACAGAACGGTAGGCTACATACCTTTCCGCTATGACGTCATCGGTGAGCGTTTCGAGAGAGGAAAAGAATAGGATAAAGTTTCACCGCTAACCCATATAAATGACGATTTTTTTCTCGATAAACTATTGTTACGTTGGATCAGCTTTATTTCACGGAGGGTATTACGCGTTCCCTTCCACCTTTTTTTCTGTTGTATTTTTAGGGAGGTGTTGTGCTGACATTTTCTTGGACTTAATTTCAGGATAAAGTTTCAGACTTTCGTTCAATTTTCTGTGGCCATTCAAAAGTACACCGGAATATCAGACGGACAAAGGAAACTTGTATAGAACCCATATCGCTAATGGCAGAAAAAAAACAAGCCTGAGAAAACCGTTACCATGTGTCATTCTCAACGAGATGTAAAATCACCTTTCAATCTGAGTACCTGGATTTTAGATTTGTCAATCGTCCAAAAATTTAGCGAAGACAAAAATTCTTCAAGCGAAAAAATTACCTTACCTTGATTTTTTTCCTACACCCAACTTCTATTTCCGTTTCTTCTTTTTCATATTTATAATTAACAATTATTTTATTCTTCTGAAGAAGTATACATATAGTCAAATTTTATCTAACAAAAGGTGAAAACCAGCAATTTTTAAATTTCATTTAAAAATGCAAAGGGAGGGGGGGGGGGGTTATAGGGATAGAAGAAAAAGAAAGAATCCGCAAAGACTTCTGAAGGTTAGTTGGTTGGATATCTGATTTTTCTCTTTTGATTGAAAGCATCCTTCAGCATCTGCCAATGAGCTTAAACTTCCACCTGGAGCAGATGTTCAATCCTGGCCGCTGCAGGAATGCGTTCAATAGGCCAGCGCGGTTGGTGGCGTCTTCAGCACGTGCGCAACGTCACACACACAAACAGACACTCTCTCTATAACACACACACACACATGCACAAGAATATATATATATAAAGAACTCGAAATAATGTTCGAAAGTACTTGGAATCCTCATATTAATTTTTCCTGTGGGCTTTGTTGCATTTATTGCTTACTCACGCGATACTTTGTGAGTTTTCCATATATATATATATATATATATATATATATATATATATATATATATATATATATATATATATATATATATATATAAGCAAAAACTCAATGGCGAGTTATGGTATATGATAGTGAAATGAAACCACTGTATAAGGAGCTAAAAGTTTAATTTACGAGACTAGTTTCAGTATGTAGTTTATCACACCCTCTTCAGTCGTATACTGAGAATGCAATTGCTACAAAAGTCTATAAATAGCGTCAATATCAGAAAAAAACAAGAAGAAAAAATCACAAAGAAAAACAAAACGGGGGGAAAAGGTCATTAATCAAGGGGTGCGAGTCTAAGATCGTTGACTAAGCTGTTTACGATGAGGTTACGGGAATGGGGACTTTTGTAACAATTGCATTCTCAGTATACGACTGAAGAGGGTATGATAAACTACATACAGAAACTAGTCTCGTAAGTTAAACTTCTAGCTCCTATACAGTGGTTTCACTATCATATATATATATATATATATATATATATATATATATATATATATATATATATATATATATATATATATATATTATATATATATATATATATATATATATATATATATATATATATATATATGGGGGAAAATCACGAAAGGTAACACGTGAATAAGTATAAATATTTGGTTATACCACGTAGGGAAAAAAAAAAGATTAATTGGAGCTAGTACTTTCGTTATCTTAACATTTTCAAACTCACAATGGCTTATAAAAGAGAGAGACACCGTATTTATGCAAAGCAATGTTTTTCCTAAAAGGACAAATTTTTATGACCTCTGATAAGTTTGATTTGAGGAAGAAAGATAGAACTGGATCTAAGGAAAACCAACCGGGGCTAATATTTACATTTCGCTCCTTTGTGCTGGAGATTAGGAATGATTCAAAGATATTTCTGTTAATAAAATCATTTATATGCATTATGGTATCTGCTTTTGACTAGTTAATCTGGTGACCCACCTTAAGCCTGTAGACGGCCAAAGCACTATTTGAATATCCTTAGATACTGCATTTTAGTGTTGCTTAATTCTTACAGGGATATTTTTAGAAGTTTGACCTACATAGTATACCTTGTTTGGATCGAAAGCTTAGCAATTTAGTTTGTTTTTTACCAAACATCTTCTTTTAATAAAGAGATAAATACTGGACAAGTGATCCACCATCTACAAGATGAAATAAAAAAGATAGTTAGAAGAAGAGAAAGTTACCAAAGGAAATTAATTAAGGCAAAATACACAATGGTCTTCCACAAAATTTGCATATATATATATATATATATATATATATATATATATATATATATATATATATATATATATATATATATATATATATATATATATATATACTCTATTTCTTTCTCCTTCAACGTTTAATGTTAGAAGTTAGAATAAATACTAACTCGCTTCATGGTTGAATATGAATTCGCTTTAAACTTAGAAGAAACTAGTTCGAAGGAGGTTTATATTTATTCGATCGATGAACAAACAATATTCACTTGTATTTGCTCTTAGTTTTATACTTTATCTCTAGTGTTTTTCTATCATATATTACTATCCAGACCCTTCGGTTCTTCTCTATTCACTCCCTGCAAGGATGTTAATGTGAAAACCGTTTGGCAACTATTCTCCTTATATAAACTTACTCCTGGAGATTTCAACCTAACCCCACTTTTCTCCATCTTTTGAGATTAACAAAATTTACCATGGTATTCTTTACCCTTAACATTTTCTTGCTTATTTAAATTTTACTTATATATATTATTCCTCCATATTTCTCTCATCTTCTCAATCTCCAGTAAATATAAATTCCTTCTTTGTTCACGACAGTTTTCCAATTTAAAATCTAATTACACCGGTTTACAGAGAAATGGAGGCAAGCACAAAAATACTTGCTCTAGCCTAATTTTGGGGTGCTGATTCCAGATACGAAACTAGTTTTGACTCATTACCTCTAGACTATGAGGTATACAGGTATACAGGTATACATGTATTAGAAATTTTAGGAATTGTGTTCTTTAAAACCCTTACGCTACCAATGGGACAATACATCCCAGGAGTTTTTAAAAAATACCTGTTGGCAGAATTCAGCTTAAATTAGTGTATATTTTTATCCAATCTTAGTTTTAATGTATTTGCATATTTTTTTAATATCTGGAAACTCTCTTTTACTCCTCAGTTGTTTTTGATAACCAGTGAAGTGAACATGTGCTGAAAGGTTAGCATTTGTTTTATTAATTTTTTGACAACTAATTGTTTAATTAGTTCTCAGGTATATTAGAAAATATATATATATATATATATATATATCTTTCACTAACTATATTTATGCTATCTATTCAATATGATATATATACATGGCTAAATTCAAGTAAACGGGCTGAGCCAAATTTCAACCCCCCTCTAACCAAACTTTAATGTTTTTAAACCTTTCATAACATTATTTGGAATAAAAACATATTCTGGTCAGTGAAAGGGTTAAAAAAATTAAATGTCCTATTCTTAGATTGTGAGGTTAGGGCTGCTCCACAATCATGTTACACAACCATTTTATATGTTGGACACATGTCTATATCATGATTTTGCAACCATATGTATTTTATAACCATAATATGATTAATGTTTATTTTGTTTTCCATATTTTTGTGGGTCGATACATATATCTACAATGGCTTCAGACACTTCAAAACACCGAGGATGCATCAACAATGCAAATTCATCCTGTTACGTGTGTGGGGATTTCACGACAGTTACACAGCGCCAAACAATTACTTCCCTACTGAGAACTGCTTACTTTCATTATTTTGAATGTAAAATTGGAGATCAGGACCAATTCTGGGCCCCACACATCTGTTGTAAACCCTGTTACAATGGACTAACTGCATGGTTTAATGGCAAGAAAACAGCCTTCAACTTTGCTATCCCGATGGTCTGGAGAGAGCCAAAAAGCCATCCAGATTCTTATTTTTGTCTGACAAATATAACCGGTTTCAATGTTTCTTCTAGAAAAAAAAAAATATCCTAACCTTCCCTCAGCTATGAGGCCGGTTCCCCACTCAGATGATCTTCCTGTCCCTACACTCCCAGAAAATAAAGATCTTCTTCTGCCAATTCGATCTCTTCTGAAAACAATATCTCTGTTAATTCAGGAGCAAATAACAACGAGCCTCAATAGGTCACGAAGGAAGACCTGAATGACCTTGCCCGTGATTTGTATCTATCTAAGCAGCAGGCAGAGCTCCTGGCATCCCGACTTAAGCAGTGGAACCTGGTCAAGGCAGATGTAAGGATCACCAGTTTCAGGACTCGGAACAAGGAGTTCCCTTCATTCTTTGACATAGAAAACAGGTTGTGCTACTGCAAAAATGTCTCTAGCTTGTTCATTTTCCTTGGTTTCCCACAAAATCCTTCAGATTGGCGTCTTTCCATCGACTCTTTCAAGCGAAGTCTGAAGGCTGTGCTCCTACACAATGGGAATAAATACCCCAGCATTCCCATTGCCCACTCAGTCCATCTGAAGGAATCGTATGACAATATGGAGCTCCTTGTGGAAGCTGTTAAGTACAACCAGTTACAGTGGAGTCTCTGCGGGGAACTCAATGTCATTGGGCTCCTTGAGGGGATGTAAGCGGGTTTCACAAAGTACTGTTGCTTTTTATGTCTCTGGGACAGTCTGGCTGTGTCCAAGCACTATAAGCAGAAGGTCTGGGGGTCTAGGAGCACTTTCGTGCTTGGTGAAGACAGTGTCCAAAGAACATCCTCTGGTGGACATGAACAAGGTGCTTCTTCTTCATCTTCATATCAAGCTTGGGCTAATGAAGAATTTCGTGAAGGCCATGGAAAAAAATGGCGCTGCCTCTCAACACTTATGTACTTTATTCCCAGCTCTGAGTTCTGCTAAGATCAAGGAGAGCATCTTCGTCGGACCTCAGATTCTAGAAGTGCTGAAGGATAATGGATTTGAGGAGCTTCTTACCTTAAATGAACTGAGAGCATGGGAAGCATTTAAGTCAGTCTACCATGGCTACATTGGTAACACAAGGGTACTAGATTATCAATAGTGTATCGAGAGTTGTTACAGTCTTATGAGGATATGGGATGCCGAATGTCACTCAAAATTCACTTTCTCCACTCCCACCTAAAATTTTTCCCTCCTAACTTCTGGGCAGTGAGTGATGAGCATGGAGAATGATTCCAACAAGACATTTCTAAGATGTAGAGCAACTACTAAGGTAAGTGGAACCCCAACATGATGGGACACTTCTGCTGGATGCTCTTGCGTGACAAAGTGCACAAGGCCGTCCGAAAAAACTCACTTTCAACTGTCTGCTCTACTATGGTTTGTGTGTATTTTATTATCCAAGTAATTTAGTTCCATTAATGTTCTGTATCTATGCTGTTTTTTCTCTAATATACCTTTGTAACAGATGGAATAAGCACATTATACTTTGAATTTATATGCAGTATAATAAAAATGCGATTTGTGAAAGCAAAAAAACTAGAGGTGATAGAGCTAAACTGTCCAGAAATTTGAATTCACCACAACAAAATTAGTTAAAAAGACCTATTCACACCCTTGCCTCAGAGCAAAATCTCTCTTTGCAAACCAGTGTTATCAGGCATAACGACCGGTTTCCTTAACACTAAAGTTTCCACATTTTTTAGTTAGAAGTCACCTCAAAGTAATAACAATGTTAAAATTTAGCTATGGATAACTATTTTGATCATTCAGGATACGATTTAAAATAATTTTACAAATGTTAGCATAAAAAAACTACCGAACGCTAGCGCTTAAACGGGTTTAAATAAGATAAAACCTAATTAGTTTCATTGTTTGAAGTTTTGGGAAGCTTTCTGTACGACCTAATTAAGGAGACGTGAGGGATCTTGCGGTTTCCTCTTGCTTCCCTGTTTCAAAATCACAGCCGTAAATTAGATCCCTGAAGGGTCATTCATATTTTTTACTTCCGAAGACGGGTTGCTTGTAAGAACCTTTTCTTCTTTTTCATTTATTCGTTCTTCCTTTTCTGTGCATTCGTTTTATGATCTCCTTTTTGAGTGAACAAGAGGACTGCCTTCGTCATAGATAATCATAACTTTCTCGCAGGTCATTGTATTCATGTTAGCTAATCTTTTATAGACTGATATGAGTGAAAGAGAATGGACTCGAGGGAAGAAAAAAATGAATTCAAAGAGGTTTGTTTTTATTAAGGCCTCTTTCAACTCAAAAGCGCTTCGGGTGCACTTATAATTCGGGGCACAGGGGAAGGGGATAAACTGACGTAAGTTGCTTCTTAATAGGGAATAGGTAGTGATAAAGCATCAAAATCACAGAGGAAAACCGGTTTCCGGTCTTTTTATATCGGTCGCTCTGGTTGTAGTCGGATGTACGAGGTGGACAAGTTCCATGACCAATATATCTTATTATATCCTGTTATATGTATGTACAGCCATATAATAAGGTATATTGTCCAGGAACTTTTGTAGGCCACCCTGTAGAAAAGGCGCATCGTCCCGACATGACAGTCAGTCAATATGTTAACATTCTAGAGGCAGTTCAGAGTAGAGCAACACAATGGATACCTTCATTAATGCACCTTGATTATATGGATACGTTGAGGGCATTTAACATCTCCTCATTTGAAAGAAAGTGGTTAAGGGGGTATTATCCATCTTTTTTTAATCTTTAAGGGGATTGATAAATTATAAATAGGGAAGTTTTTTCAGCTGGAGAATGAACATAGGAAAAAAAAATTCTAGATTCAAGCTGGACTTGAGGAAATATTATTTCATTAATAGAGTCGTAGATTCTTGGAATGCATTGCCGGGGGATGTTCTAAATAGCTATAGTTTGGCGTCATTCAGAGGAAAGCTAGACAAAAAGTAGAAAATACCCCTCATAGACTTATATATTTAACATATTTAATCAAACTTGTGAGAATTTTTCATGTCATTCATAAATAAGTATGATAATAATGTGCATTCAGCTAATATGTTTGAATAATTTGTTTATATGTTTAAACTATTTGATATTTTACTAAATGATATGTAATTAATAAAATGTTGTCTTATGAAATCAGAATTTAACCAGTACTTATGTTCCAGTTTAAATTTATAACTATTGCCATAAAGTTAGGAATAAAAATATGTGAAAGGTCTACTTGCATGGATAAAGGTGGAAAGGCGCAAGGGAACAAAAAACAATAACAATTCCTGGAGGAGCAAAATACTGAAAAATAGAATCACGAGGAACGATTGAGTAAGGGTGCTTAGAACAGAAGATAATCACAATCTTCTGGTTTCTGCATTTTTACATATTTTAAACAGCTAAAACCAACATGGGTATCTCCACTCGAAAGTTTTGGTAGAAGTTCGCAAGATCGACATATTAGCTAGTAGATAGTCGGGCAATCAAAGTACAAAACTACTCTGAGGCCAGGAGGGCATCAAACTCTCCTGAAACTGAGCCCGTTAGGCAACTAGGGCTGGTTCCTTGCGGCATTTAATTTCTCTGGCAAATTCGGCTAATCCTAAGGGGACTCGAACACTGAACGTTATTTTCCCGTCTCTTCCGCATCGGGGATAAATTTTACCACCTGCTCCTACTCCAACTGACGTCGCAACTTCACCACGTGCTCATAGCCAAAATGACGCCACAACTTCACTACAAGTTTCTACTCACGCCAAAACTTAATTATGTGATTGTAGTAACGTGACAACTTTCCGATACAAGGAGTAACAAGGAAAGTAAGTATCCTAGGAGACCTTACGGTCCATTCAAAGAGGGTACCTTTGGACTAGCAATCGAGCGGGCACATGGCTGCTCAATTGTTTTGCGTCCCTAAACAGCCACTTTTCAAGACTTTGTCTAGTCTTGACTTGAACTGGTCAACAGATTCACTGTTGACATCTTCCACTGGAAGTGCGTTCCACTTACCGCAGATACTGTAGGTGAAAAAGTTTCCACACAGATTGCGGTTGTAACGCTTTAGTTCAAGTTTGAAGCCGTGATTGCACGTTCTGTTCTCACTCAGTGTGAAAATATCCCGGCAGTCAACATTGTCGAACCCTCGAAGTATTTTAAAGACTTCGATGAGCTGACCACGCAGTCTACGGGTTTCCAGCGAGAACAGATCTAACTCACTTAGTCTATCCTCATAACTTTTATGTCGGATAGAGGGAATCAGTTTGGTTGCCCTAGCTTGTACGCGTTCCAATCTCGCGATGTCCTTTCGCAATGAAGGACTCCAAAATTGTACGGCATACTCCAGGTGCGGTCGGACAAGTGAGTTGTACAGGCACAGTACAATCTCCTGGTTCCGATAACCAAACTGGCGCTTAATATAGCCTAGCATCCTTTGTGCCTTTTTCTCCGCCTCAATGCACTGTTTCGAGAACTTGAGGTCACTAGTGATTGTTACACCCAAGTCCTTCTCAGTGTCGGTGGATTCAATAGCAGTGCCCTTAAGGATATACTGAGATTGGGGATTTCTGTGGCCAAAATGCATCACTTTGCATTTCCCCACGTGTCCGACAACTCCCAATCTTCCCAAGATCTTCCTGCAGGCGGGCAGTATTTCCATCCTTTGCAACGTGCATACCAAGCTAGGTATCGTCGGCAAATTTGGAAATCTTGGCAACCATGTCACCGTCCATGTCGTTGACGTAGATGATAAATAGTAGTGGTCCCAGGACAGAACCTTGAGGCACCCCGCTAGTAACGGGCACCCACTCAGAAGACTGTCCATTTACCACCACCCGTTGCCGTCTGCCACTTAGCCAGTTCTCGATCCAGCCGGCTACCTTTCCTTCTATGCCCGGCGCTCGCACTTTCCGGAGAAGGCGGCGGTGTGGTACTTTATCAAAGGATTTCTGAAAGTCTAGGTAGACCCCATCCACCGCCTTGTCCCGATCGTGCTCACTGAAAATGAAGTGGAAGAATTTCACAAGGTTCGTCAGGCAATACCGTTGCCTTCGGAAGCCGTGCTGGGAACTCCTCAGTAGCAGGTTTGACTCTAAATACGACGTCACTTTGTCCACCATAATGCTTTCCATGAGTTTAGCGACTATCGAAGTCAGACTGATAGGTCGGTAGTTTGACGGATGGCTGGGGGCTCCTTTCTTGAAGATCAGAGTCACCTCCGCCTTACGCCAGTCTCTAGGAACGCATCCGGTCCGGATTGACATGTTAAAGATAGCGCACAGATGTCGTGATACTTCATCGCACACTTCATTCAACACCTTGGGTAGAAACCCGTCCGGTCCAGGGGACTTATTCGTCTTTCGTTCAGCGATCTTTTTCTTTATTTTTCCTTCGGTGAAGTCCATTGCCTCCAGCTTTCTCCCCGAGTAGGAATCCGTAGGCTTGGGGATGGGACCACACTCTTTAGTGAACACTGAGGAGAAGTAGTCATTGAGAAGGTTAGCATTTTCTACACCTGACTGAGTTAATGCACCCTCCTCGTCCACTAAGGGCCCAATCCTACGATGGATTGGTTTACAGCTATTTACATAGCCGAAGAACTCTTTGGGATTCTCCTTGCAGAGTCTCGCCACTCGGAGTTCCTCAGTACGCTTAGCCGCCCTTATGCTGGACTTCACTCTCCTGGCTAGCCTACGGTATTCGTCAAAGTCTTTCGAGATTTTCGATTGCCGGTACACATTTCTCTTCTCCCTAAGCAGTTGCCCGATTTCTCAATTAAACCACTTTGGTTGAACAGAGTACAGACGGGGGCATTTTAGAGGGATAAAACGCGATTAAAGACTCATGAATGTGGTTTTGAAACTGTTCCAAGAGTCTTCAACAGCCTCGCACTCTTCTAGCCCCGTGTCAGTCAGTCCCGCGCGTAGACCTGCAAAGTCTGCTCTTTCTCAAATCCAGTTTCCTTGATTTACTAGTTGCAGGCTCTGCCTTGGGGACTTTGACTACAAATCTAATTAGTCGGTGGTCACTGCCACCGACCTCTTCGCCAACAGAGAGGTCCTCAACGATGTCATCCTCAGAGGTGAAAACCAAGTCAAGGATATTGTCTCCTCTCGTTGGCTCTCTAACATATTGAGTCGGGAACTCATTGTTCGTGAACTCCAGGAGTAGTGCGTTCTCGCCACAGGGTTTTCTGGTTTCCCATTCAACTTGTGTGTTGAAATCACCCATGACGATACACACTCTGTCTTCGACAAGTTTTTCTAATAGCTGGTACAGATCTCTGTTCTTTTCAACGAGTTGGGCAGGAGGTCTATAAAGCACCAGGGTCCTGTATTTTGCAGGACCTATCTCTAGGTCAACACCTAGTAGTTCATGGTCGGATACAATGTTGCAATCCGTCGAGTTGAGAGTATCCTTGACATACAACATCACACCGCCACCCTCTCTGTCTGGCCTATCTTCCTGGAAGAGCTGGTAACCGGGAATCGTGAATTCACCTTCAAAATCTCGGATTGAGGTTTTAATCCACGTCTTCGTTATGACCACCATCTCAGGTTCCTCTGTTGCTACGAGGCCACGGAGCGCAAGAAACTTATTCCCGATTGACCTCGCATTGAACAGAAGAACTTTTAGGGAGTCCCCCAGTGTAGGACTCCCTACGCTCTTCCGTTTCCCGGCTTTTTTTGTGTGGCAGTACCCCTCTTTGCCACATCTAAGAACGTCGTTCCAGGAGTGACACGGGCATACTGTCTTATGTCTGCCTTCACTCTGGGTCGGACGCTCCTCTGCGTCCGACCTACGACATCCTGGATTAAGTTACAGAGTACAGCCTTTCCCTTGAATGAAAGGTGCACTCCGTCCGTTTGGTAAAGGTCGTTTCGACCGTAAAAGGTGCGGTAAGGGTCCAGAAAGAAAACCCCTTCCACCGTACAGAGGTCGGACAGGCGCTGGTTCAGGGTCATGTTTCTAGGGTGAGCTGTCCGGCTAGGACCTCTTCTTGGGAGCATCCCTACAACGACCCGTTTGCGAGTTCTCAATCCACAGTCGTCCACAGCTCCCATGACCGTGTTGAGAATTTTCTCGCTGGGGCCTACTTTGCCTCCTCGGAGGTAGAGGCCATTCCCACTCACCATAAGGGCAACGACTGAATTCTCGCAGATCTGAGATTTCTCAGCCTCTATCCTGATGTGGTGGTTTCCCCGTCCTGGCTGGCAGCATACCTCCACACTAGTGCAAAGACGGGCCGCTAGCAGGGGCTGCAAACCTTGTGCTTGGGAATCGCCCACAAGGGTAACCCTCGGACATTTCCATGCAGAGGTTTGAGGCTTTCCTTGTGGAAGCGAACTCTTGGTTCCCTCTCTCTTCTCCATCTTATTTTTCTTGTTCTTCTTTTTCTTATTCATCTCTTTCCCCTTATCTTCCTTTGTTACATACTCTTCTGTTTTTCTCTTCTCTTCCTCTGCTTCAATTTTCTCTTTTTCAGCTTCTACTTTATCTTCTGTTTCAACTTTCTCTTCTTCTTGTTTCTTTCCCTTCCTTTTCTTTTTCTTTGAGGGTTTATCCATAGCATGCGGACCTAGCTCTGGGGGAAATACTGCAGATGCAGTGTTTAGTACAGGGCTTGACGTTAGCTCTGCTATTCTGACCTCAAGCCTGCGAATCAGTCCGGCGTGTTCTAATTCGAGGCTGCTTATTTTTTCCTCCAACTTCCTGGATCTTTCATCGGAAACCCTGCATGTTTCCTTTAGCTTCTTGATTTGGCCGTTTAAAATACAGTCGGTGCAGGAACTGGCCGGGTGGCATTTCGAAAAACACCCCTCCGGAAAGTACACGCACCACTTATCTATGTGGCATATTGTGCACGTGTATTTTAGAGCTCCTGGTCCTTTCTTACCGGTCATTTTGAACACTTTCTCTCTTTCAATACTTTGCGACCAATCAATGATAAAAAGGGGGTTTGGTGAGTTCTCCCCGCGTGAGTCGCTCCCGCCTATTGATCGGAGTCGTTTCGGAGTCTTCCAGAAGGCACGCTCCATGTGCTGCTGTTCGTCCGACCGAGTCGTCAAGCCTCGGCGTGCCGTGGCTCCCAACCAAGCAGCACAGACGGTCCCCGAAGGGGCCATCGATTTGTCACCAGGTGAACAACAACGAAACACGCCCCTTACTAAACTCCTACTAGTTCCCTTCAGAACGGCCAGGATCTCGGAGCAGCGTTCAATGGATATCCCGCCCCACCAAGAGACTCGACCCAAGGCTTTTTATTGGCCTGGCAACCAACCTGGGAACAAAGGGCCGTCAGCTCGGACCAATGCTACCAGAGGCACCCGTCAACGGGCACTGGGAACGGTCAATAATTACGCGCCAGGGAAGGGGTTAACGGGGCACTACCCTCATCCCATTCATCGTGTCCCAACGCCTAGGACACCTCTAGTCCTAGTCTCTCGCAACCAGTGAACGTTGATTGGCGTTGTTTATAGAGGTTTCAAAGCCTCTCTTCTGACGCGTGAGGTAGCTGCCAGGTCCTTATATGTAGATAGAGTGAAAAAAGGGAAAGAGTGACATGATAGGAGTAGGCTTTTTTTTGTTTTTTTTTCTTTTTGTATAAGTGGGAGAGATAGGATGAAAGTAAAAAAGGAGAATGATAGAGTAGTAAAAGGAAGGAATGACGCACTTACTCTGTAATCTCGTTTTCGACCAAATCGACAAGAGAAGCCCTACTAGGGGTACCCCCGCCGACATAGCTCGAAAAGTCAAAGGTACACACAAGCTCTCTTCCCGCGACAAAGGGGCGTCACCTCTCCCTCTACTTTCTTTATGACCTCGTAGTGACGCTACAACTTCCAATAACTACTCGTACTAAAGCCACAACTTTACTATGTCCTAGTAGATATTAGACATCTTCACTACATGCTGGTACTAAGGCCACAACTTCACTAGTCTACTGGTACTGATGCACTAACTTCTGCATTTAATCGTAGTGACACCACAACTTTACTACTTGCTCTCCTACTGACGCGTAAACTTCATTACGTATTCATATTTATGCCACAACATCTATACGTACTCGAACTTACGCCACAACTTTTTATACTCATTTGTAATGATGCCACAACTTCACTACGACCTCGAACTGAGGCTACAATTTATATACGTACTTGTACCCTCTCTTAAAAAAAAATTCTGGGTGGAGATGGACTCGGTAGTTTTCGTTTTCATGCTTTACCTGTAGAATGAGGGTAGGGTTTAAGAGAATTATGTCCCCTACCAGCCCTTAATGTCCAAGTAATTTGGCTGTGTACCTTCCCCGTGTGTTCCCTTTTCGTAATTTCGCCACTTTTTTACAAATCCCCCTTCAAGAATTTTGTTTGTGCAGATGCCCTGGATTCTTTTCACTTTACTTAAAAAATACAAGACTCTTTCAATTAAAAGGGGTTAGACCACATTTCGAAAATATAGACCCTCTTTTAATAGACAAGAGAAAGGGAGTCACTGGTGACGAGCCCGACACTTTAAAAAATCCCTCACGACCAAAGGACTTCCAAGGTCTTATTTTGATCACCTTTTGCGGTTTATCTCGCGAGGTGCAAAAGGTATTTCTAAAGAACCTTATTTATGAATTACTTTAGTCTAGGGTGTAAGACGATGCTTTTCTCTCGTCTACATAGGCTTCATATGTGTATGCGCGCGCTTGTATGTGTATGTGTGTGTGTGTGTGTGAGAGAGAGAGAGGATGTTGATGACGTGAGAGAATGAGAGTGTATGAGTTTGAGATATATATATATATATATATATATATATATATCCTATTATCCCTAATGAGGAGGAGGAGTCGTACTACTCCTTATACTTCGTTCGGCCCATGCCCTGAGTGGGTTTATTGACTCAGAGTGGTTAGAGGTTGCCTACGGGGGGATTGGAATGAACTTTGCCAGCAAGCGACCCAAAGGAAGTTAGATACACAACAATATGAAAATAAAGTTTTAATGAACGCTAAACAAGAAAAAAAAAATAATATATATATATATATATATATATATATATATATATATATATATATATATATATATAAATAAGGTGCTTTGAGAGATAAATCAATAAGTGAAGCTCAGATATCTCACTTGGCTTGAAAATTACTATTCACCATACAATTCCCTATACACTTGTAATGCTGGTTAGCTTCGCGTTGAAGTCAGGGAATATGAAAGGGAAGGGTTACCTTGGAACCTGATGTTCGGGTGGCGCTGGTGAGTGAAGGTGGTGAGGTAAGGGGTGGTGACGATGAGGTAGGTTCTCCAGGGACCTACCTGATTCCACAATTCCGTCACGATTCGGCTGGAAGAAGGCGGTGACGGGAAATCTTGTTACAGAGGGCCCCACGCTCGTGAACTCCGAGGAATCTTGGGTGCCTCTGTGAGGGTGGGCGAGGATGGGGGGGGGGGGGCGAAGTGACCTATCGACGCGTAGGGTCACGGAGAAAAGCCGAGATGTAGTTTTCTCGCTTAGGGAACAAGAGTGAGGATGTTTGTAGTTTCGGCTCTTACACGTGAGTACGATCTTGGGTCCACACTGCCTTGCAGACCAACGGGAAAGGAGCCCCCCTTAACTGAGACAGATCTCCTTTCTGAAGACTTGATGCTTCGACGAATTACCACTACACTGATATATGGCAATTCCTGCCCCGCCAGACGCTGTGCAAGCTCTACTCATGAGGGTTAAAAGAATTCGTCTTTTATACTCGAAACTCGGGAGAGGTTCTCAGGGCGCCGGAAATAGATTAGATGTCAAGCTACTCCATTTCGTCCTTTATAAACTACCGGCAACTATTGGAAGCAAAGATGGGCCCTCATTTATCGATAAACGGATCGGGAAGGAACTCGGTGGTTAGCTGAAATGGCCGGCGGTTTCTTCCGGCTGAAGACCACCAGATATTGGGCCGGAAGGGAAAGGGTTGATAAGCAGCCCGCCCGGAAGGGAGGTGGGCAAAACTTGGGAGCATTATGCTATTCTCCTACAATATATATATATATATATATATATATATATATATATATATATATATATATATATATATACGAGGGGTGGTCAATAAGTTTTGCGAATCGTTAGGGCAAAAAGAGGAAGGAGATGGCTGTTTGTGGGGGTGTTAGGACAAGTTATGAAAGGTCAGGAGCTGCAGCTGCACGCTCCTGCCTCGACTATTTAAGAAGCAGTAGCTGATCGCAGATCGTCAGTTACAAATTTTTCAACAATGGAGAAGGTTGAGCCCCGCGCAGTGATCAAATTATTGACCAAGGAAGGCAAAGCTGCAAAAGAGATCCATGAATGCATGGTTGCAGTGTATACCGACACCGCCCCTTCCTATGCAACCATTGCTTGCTGCAATAGGGAGTTCTGTCATAGTGGTGAGTCTCTTGGAGTATCACATGGAAGTGTTATCAACATCATCCAAGACAATTTGGCCATGATCAAGGTCTCTGCCCGTTCGGTTCCTAGAAACCTCACGCCCCATGATCGACTTTAACCTCGTCAAAGTTCGGAGGAGCTGCTCCTCTTGTACTATCAAGAGCCGGCGGGATTCGAGTCACTCATAGTGACAGGTGATGAAATGTGGGTCCATCACTGGGATCTCCTGACCAAGCTCGACAGCATGGCCTGGAAGCACAGTGGCTCTCCGACCCCCATCAAGTTCCGGACCCAACCCTCAGCCGGAAAGATCATGGCTGCCATCTTCTTGGATTCTGAGGGAGTGTTGATGGTGGACTATGCGCCTTGTGTAAGGACCATCACAGGCCAATATTACGCCGAGTAACTGGCTGGGTTGAAGAAGTGCATCCGTCTGAAGCGGCGCCGCAAGTTGCCACGCGGTGTCCTGCTTATCTACGACAATGCCCAGGTCCACACTGCCAGAGTTGCACGAGCTGCCCTGCACGAGTGCGGATTCGAGGAGCTCAACCATCCTCCCTACAGTCCAGATCTGACCCCTAACGACTACTTTTTATTCCGCCAGTTCAAGGCTGCACTGCGTGGACGCCGGTTTGTGGACGATAAAGATGTCCAGCTCGCCGTCCAGGAGTGGATTGAACAGCAGTCGGGAGATTTCTGGTTGTCGGGAATTCGAAGCCTCAGGGACAAGTGGCGCAAGTGCATTGAAGTCGAGGGTAGTTATATTGAAAAATAATAAGACACTTTTCCTCATATCTCGTTTCCTTATATCCGAATTGCAAAACTTATTGACCGCTCCTCGTGTGTATATATATATATATATATATATATATATATATATATATATATATATATATATATATATATATATATATATATATATATATAAAGAGAGAGAGAGAGAGAGAAAGTTACAAGGAAAATAAATACCTCAAAGGCCTTTCGGCACAAGCCGAAGAGGCACTACTTAGAAAATGAAACTGTCCAACGCTAATCTAAATTCAACTCTACCAATTGGCACGCACTTCAAAATTGATATTACCGCATTCTGTTCTAAAGCACATATTGTTGAGTCGACTTTTGAACTGTTCAACACTGCTACTGTTGACAACTACCACTGACATTCCGATTAAGGGTAAAGTACTTCGTGTAGTCGACATTTTCCTTGCCCTTCCAAATTTTGAAAGTCTCTATAAGACGACCGCGCAGTCTTCGAGTCTCGAGCGAAAAGAGACCGGGCTCTTGCAGTCTTTGAGATTATTTCTTGTTCTTTAGCGAAGGGATCAGTTTTGTGGCCCTGGCTTGCACCTTTTCCCAACGGTCGATGTCTTTTCGATAGTGAGGAAACCAGAATTGAACTGAGTACTCCAAGTAAGGCCGCAGCAGTGGGTTGTGGAGGGGCAGAACAACATCCTTGTTCCGAAAGCTGAATTGCCTCATGATGTAACCCAGCCAGCGTTGAGCCCTCTTTTCTATCTGTAAGCACTGCTTCGAAAATTGAAATCCCTGTTAATCAGCGTGCCTAATTCCTTCTCGCATCAGTTGACTCAAGACGCATACCTTATGGCTCGTAGACTGACCGGGGATTCGCATAACCTATGTGCGTCACCTTACCCCTTTTCAAAGTTAAAAGGCATCTATCACTTGTCAGACAACTCGCCGATAATCCGTAGGTCCACCCTTAACCCCTCGATGTTTATGGGCGTCGCAACGTTCGATCCAAGTTTCGTGTGTCATCGGCAAATTTCGCGAGGTGGCTCACCAGTCCTTCATCTATGTCGTTGAGGTAGATGATGAATAACAGAGGGCCCAACACGGAGCCCTGAGGGACTCCTCTCGTTACTGACGACCACTGAGAGGCGTAGTCGCCGATATTAACCATCTGTCGCCTGTCCAACAACCAACTTTTTAACCAGTTTGCGATCTTTCCTATAATTCCCAGTGCACATACTTTCGCCATTAGCCGACAGTGGGGGACCTTATCGAAAGCCTTTTGGAAATCCAAATAAAGTATGTCCACCGCTCAACTTCTGTCAAACTCACTCATCATCCCGTGAAAGATTTCGAGCAAGTTCGTGAGGCACGAGCGCTTTTATCAGAAACCGTATTGGGTGCCCCTCAAAAGGTTGTGGGACTCTTAAGTGATCCGTCATTTATCCGCTATGATGCCTTCCAGTACTTTACCCACTATTGAAGTGAGGCTTACAGGTCAATAGTTTCTAGCGGTTCCACGGTCCCCTTTCTGTGGATTGGGGTGAAGTTGGCTATACGCCAGTCCGTAGGGACTTCACCACTATCGAATGACGCGTTGAAGATGTCAGAAAGATGGGTGCCCACCTGATCTTTCACCTCACGCAGTACTCTTGGTAGGAAGCCTGAACTACCTCGGCTGAATGCTTGCTATTTTTGCAGTCTTCGTGGAAACGAATTCAGCCTAACACTCCATAAAACAATTCTTGAAGTCGTTCCATTTGGAGTTCGTCCTGCCCTTTTTAGAAGGTTGTATCTGGCCAAGTGACGTCCGAAGTCCATCGAAGTCTGCACGTCTGAGATCCAACTTACTTGCTCGTTCATTCGTACTTTGTGAACATTACTTCCCAGGCACTCGTCCACTGATACGTCAGAGATGAGGTCATCTTCGGTAGTAAATACTAGATCCAGAACGTTACCATCTCTGGTAGGATCACGGACCCACTGAGTCAAGACGCTTCTCCGTCGCCTGTTCGGTTACTCCAGTCGACATGACAGTTGAAGTCGCCTATCAGCAGCGACGGAGGGCCGTCCAAGAGATCGGACAGTTTTTGGTTCAGGGCCATATCCTCCTCCACTGTCCGATGGGGTCCTGTACATTGTGTCGTCGACCTTAATGTTGACTCCTACCACCTCATGCCCCGGAACAGGTCTGCACTCAACGGGAAAGAGATGGTATTGTACATACACAAGAACTCCGCCATCTTCTCCATCAGCGCGAGCCTTATGGAAGGTCGCATAACCCGGTACTCCAAACTCACCTATGAAGTCCTTGGTGTCTGCACGGATCCGCGACTTCGTGATGGCCAATATGTTAAGCCTTTCGTATGATATCAATGCTCTAAGCTCGCAAAACTTGTTCCTTATCGAGCCGGCATTTCAGAGAAGCACTCTAAGGGGGCGTCCACAACCATATTGCCCCCTCCACTTGTCCGTTTCCAGACGGATCGTCGGGGGTCCTCTCCTCCGAGGCTAGATTCGGAAGGTGGCCATCACCCATCTGAGCCCCCTCCCTCATTTGGGCGGAGAGGTTGTCTTCGGGAGGTACAACCTCGGCTGCCGAGGGCACTACTTTGGGAGAATCTCTCAACTGATTTCCGGTCGGACTTCCCCCTCTATTGAACCTCTCCACCAAGTACAAACCGCGGCGAATAAGTTCATGTAACACTCCTCTCCTAGAAACAGATAAGTGGGTACCGTCTTTGCTGAACAGCCCGGACCAGCCCTAGAACTCAGCGAACGAGTTGACGAAACCTACGCCCATCCTTGACAAGATTTTGCAGTCTCCAGTTGATGCTCAAACACTTTTGTTTGGCCACGGCACCTAAGGAGTGTCGTGGAATGATCCAAACGACAACTGATCTGGTTGATTTCTCCTTCCCTGCGGTTGCTAAAGTCTTCACGTCTTCAATTGTGAGCTCAGTAAAGCCTGCAATACCTCCGCGTATGAACAGGTCGTTCCCGCTGGTTAGTGCGACTACCGGTGTATCATTTCGTCTAAGTCGTAGCTTGTCTACTTCCTTCTTGACATCTTGGGTCCGCTTCCCAGGTAGGCTACGTAAACGCCACATTTCCTTCGTGGCACACCTATTGAGTACCACTTGTCCGTCATGGCCACCTTGTGTGCCAGCGACGCTGGTACCCAAGCGGTGTGCCATGATGGTTCGGAAGAGGTGTATTTTTATCCCTGTTTTATTCTTTTTCTTCTTTCTCCTCTTCCTCTTCTTCACATCTTTTTCAGTTACCTGGCGTGGCACTGCCGATGCAATGTTCAACTTCTGAGTGAGAAGCTCGTTGTCGGAACCGCCTACATCGGTAGGAGGTTCATCGAGGGCTCGAGCTGACTGGGTCTCTAATCTTGAAGCCAACTCTACGAGCCTGTCTTCGAGACGGCGAATCTGACTCGTGTGCTCCGATTCCAGGCTGTGTAACTTTCTCGAGGTTCCTATGTTTCTCTTCGGATTTTCTATATAGATCTTTCAGGTCCATACAATAAGCCTTTGCTTCTTACATCTCACCTTTCAGGATGCCATTGGTGCAGACTCTGCCCAGTCGGCATTTCGAATAACACCCTTTTAAAGTAGATGGTCGTTTCTTTCTACCCGTGTTGAACACTTTATAGCATTAATAACTTTTCAATCAATCAATAAGTAAAAATGTGGGTTTGGGAGAGTTTGCTCCGGGTTTGCTCCCGCCTACCGATCGGAGACGTTTGGGATCTTTCAGAAGCAACTCTCCTTTGCTGCTGTTCGTCCAACCCAGTCATCCAGACCCAGAGTGCCGTAGTGGCTTCCAACTAAGCAGCACTGATAGTTCCCGAAAGGGATCATCGATTTTGCACCAGGTGAACAGCGGAACCAACCCCTTACTAAGCTCCCACCAGTTCCCTTCATGGCGGTCAGGTTCTCAGTGTGGCGTTTAATGGATATCCCGCTACCCAAAGAGACTCGACCCAAGGCTTTTTGTTGGCCTGGCAGCCAACATGGAAACAAAGGGGCGTTACCTTAGACCGTTGCTACTAGAGGCACTCCTAAACGGTCAATGGGAATGATCAGTAATTACACGCCAGGAAGGGGGTTGACGGGGCACATACTTTCATCCCATTCATCGCGCCCCAGCGCCTAGGACCCTTCTAGTCTCAGTCTCTCGCAACCAGTAAGCGTCGATTGGCGTTGTTTTAGAGGTTCCAAAGCCCCCCTTCTGACGCATGAGGTAGCCGTCAGGTCCTTAAGTATTAGATAGAAGGTTAAAGGGTAGAGCTAATGAGACAGTCGTAGTTTATTTTGTGTTTTTTAAGATGGATCACAGAAAGAGAAAGAGTCTATCAGAGCACAGGATAGACGAGGAGAAGAAGTACGCACTTTGTCTGGAACCTCATTGCCGACAAATAGACAAGGGAAACCCTATCAGGGGTGCCACGAAGGTGTCCCCGACGACGTAGCTCAGAGGCTCTATGGGTGCCCTACGACCGTGAGGCACCCAATGAGAGAGATAGAGAGAGTGTCGCAAGGACAAGGAATAGTAGTACCTCAAAGGACATTTTTGACTATACCGCGATGGTACTATTTTGAGAAGGCTTTAATCTATAGCATAAGAGAAAGCGTAGGGCATATTAAGGCTCTTCCCGCCCATCTCTCCCACCCGCTTTTGCCGGCCAGAAAGCGGAAATGATACTTGATTGTGCTGAGAAAAAATAACACAATCAGGAATTTTATAGAAAAGCTGAAACCTATCTACTTGCTTGTAAACTATACGGATACTACATTTTATACCAAGATGGTATCATCTAGGTCAAGTTATGGATTATCTCGTCAAGGTGGGATTTGAACTGTTCTACTGAAAAGCTGTTCACCACTTCTGGCGGTAGACGGTTCCATATTCCGCAGAACTTGTAAGAAAAGAAGTTGCCGCAAATGCTAGTATGGAATTGCGGTAATTTCAGTTTCTGACTATACCGTGATTCTGTGTAGTATTTGTTGTCAACGTGAACAGCCTCTTGTGGTCTACGTTTTCAACTCCCCGTATTATCTTAAAAGTTTCAATCAGCAGGCCTCTTAACCGGTGCTTCTCCAAGAAGAACATCCTCAGTTCTCGTAACCGACTCTTAGAACTTTTATGCCTAAGCCTTTTATGCTCATTTTAGTGGCTCTGGCCTGGACCCTTTCTAGCCGCCTTTCAATGTCCTTCTGTAGGGTTATGGACCAGAATTGATCGTCGTATTCAAGGTGTGACCAGACTAGAGAGTTATACATTTCGAGAACAATCTGCCTATTTCGTAGAAAGAGAATATAAATGAAAAGCATGCAGCAACAGACTATTCGACCCTTAGGAAGTTGCATGCAGACACTAAACTTGGCTGCCTTGATAAATTGGTGTTGCCTAGTTTGTGTTTAAGAGTATCAAATGCAGTGTAGTCAGTGGTGTTACGGGGGAGACCATTTCATAAATTGACAATTCGTTTGAATAATTTTGTTTTAGACTCTGCTGGCGAGTTAAACGGTCGATTATAAAGTACTCGTACTTGTTACAGTTCATGTTAACTATACCTTGATCTATACGAAATACTTGAATTAGGTCACCTCTTAGTATACGCTGGGTTAATGGGAAAAGATTCGATTCCTTAAGACAGTCCTTGTATGGATTTTTTTAAGACTAGGTATCATTTTGTTAACCGAGGTGAATTAAGGCTCCACCTGGGGATAGCTCTAAGAGTGCTTTAAATACACAGTTACAAAAATATACTTTAATAGGACTAAAGATTACATACACATATAGGGCAAGTTAAATGGCAATGCAATTAAATATTGATGGTTCACTGCTAAGATGACTGACACTATCAATTAAGTTTGAACCGAGGGATAATAAATTAAGAAATGATCTAACAATTATGCAAGTTCTAGAGCAAAGGTGATCCTTGAGGTTCGACGCGGTAAAGGTGGGAGGAGCGTGACGAAGAGGGGGTTAAATCCCTTTTACCTTGATGTGCGGCGAGTAGGACCACGGAGGTAAGTTCGACCTTGAACTTGGATGGGGCCTCTTATCCTTAAGAGGCAAATGGAGGGCTTGGGGGGGGGTGGCTTTTCCGATCCTTAAAATCCGAAGACGTGGTGGGAAGGGTTGAAGCGCGCCAAAAACTATCTTCACGAACAACACTGAGTGACAACTAGCTTTTCCTTGGCTCTTCTAAAATCACTCAATTATTAACTGGACGAGAATGTAGTAGATTCCCTCTCGACTAACGAAGACGTTAACGGCTAACGTACTGGACGACGGCTTCAGAAACATTCTGCCTGTGAACTCCGAATAATCGAATATATACTCCAAAATTATCTAGACGGGGAGAGAGATTCATCGCCAACAGACTTCTTTAATTGCCTTGGGTCGCGATAAGGGTCAATAGCGGGAAGTCCCTATGCCCCTTTAATGGTCTTTCCATTGTTCTAATTTTCGCAGTATATAGGGCAGATAAATGCAGCACTCTGAACGGGACGTGAGGCCGACTAAATTCATCTGCGACAATGGCGTTACGCCCTCACGCGAATTGTTGTGGCAGACGGTCAACGGCGAACTGGGGAAGTCAGGGAGGGGGAGGAGAACCGAGGTACCGGAGAAGGTGGGAAGAGGAAAAAAAAAATTCCCTTTCTCTCTCCACATTCTTCCACACTTGTTTATACATTTCTGGTAGTAAGGGTCCTAGGCTTGGACACAATGTTCCAGAAGAGGCCGGGCTAAAGATTTATAAAGAGTAAGTATTACTTATTTCGATTTATACTCAAATTACTTTGCTATAAAACCAATTATTTTGTTCGCACTTTTGGTAACTTTTGTGCATTGTTGACTGGCCTTTAGGTTACTTAATACAGTTACTTCTAAATCTCTTTCCTTATCAAAGCTTTTCAGTCGTGTTCCATTGATTGAAATAGATGCTTTTTCATTTTGATTTGTTATCTGAAGCACTTTGCATTTATCCGCCTCGAAGCACATCTAAGTTATATTACATATCTTATACTTCCTAAGTACGTTCACAGCTTTGGCAATTTTTGTATCAGTGAAGATCGCATTAAGGTGTCATAACCTCACCTCTGACCTCATGAAGGATTCTAGAAAAGCAGCCATCTGGACCAGGAGACATATATGGGTTCAGATTCCCTAACCCGGCATCCACTTCGTCATTATCTAAAACTATTTCGTATAGGTTGTTCCCTTCTTCGAGGTAAAGATCTGGATCTGCTGGGCATTGAAGCGGCCCTTGAAATCCAACCAATTGGCCAAGGCTCCATGGCCAATCTCAGGTTCCAGTCGACCTATCGCGCTCCGAAGGCCGTCGAAGTTCGCTCATTAGTATCATGTTTGTAGGTAGCGATACAACCGCGCAAGTTGCAGGGAGCGTAGATAAAAAACGTAATTGTTCAGTGATTGTTCCAGCTCAAACACGCCCACGTTCAGTCCGGAGAACATTTCGTCTTCGGTGGTGAACACCAAGTCAAACAGGTTCTCACCTCTCGTCGGTACCTTGATCCACTGTGCCAAATAGTTATTGTCAGCGTATTCTATGAGTCGCCTCCCTTCTCCGTATGCCTATCTATCTCCCCAGTCAATCCCTCGACAGTTAAAGTTACCCATGATCAAACTTCAGCTACTGTTCACCATCTCGGCCAGGTTAACGTACAGGTTCGAATCTGACTTCTCAGACTGAGTTTCCGGCCTGTACACGACGAGAACCGATATGAGGTCCAATCAAAGATCTACCCCTAGAATCTCGTAATCGCTTCTAACATTGCAGTCCACCGCGTTCAGGCAATTCCGGACCTATGACATTACATCGCCGCCTTTTCGATCGCGGTGGAACATCCACCCTCTGCAAAACAGGCATCGTCTGGGCTGCGGGTGGTCTTGACTGGTCCGCCAGTCGCTCATGAATCCTCGCATTGCTACGTATCGCGTGTTCCTGCTTTATTGGACCTGTCTCGTTTCCCTTCCCTGTCTGCCTAGACTCGGGCCTTATTGTAGCCCCCGGGTGTCTGGCCGGTAAGGCCCGTGCCGCGTTCAGCAGCCAGAAGGCGTTCTGGTCGATTAAGAGGCCAAAGCCTTTTTACCTAGACTGTCGATTGGACCCTATCCTCTGTACACACCTCGTTGCGTAAAAAAGAATTTCGATAGATGGTTCTCTGCCTCATCTCCCGTCCCTCCTTCTATATTTTTCTCCTTTCTATTTTCTGCATTTGTCTATATGTGTATTTTTCTTTCGTTTGAATTTACTGCTCATGTTTAGACAAAGAAGGCGTGTCGATCACGTATTTTCGTCAAATACCAGTGGACAAAGGATGGTTGACGCTAATTTCAAATTTTACAAATATCCAAACATCCACACGTCATCCAAAGAAATCTGTGAATGGTTGAGATAAAAAAAAATTATTAGCAAAAAGCTTAAACCCATTTATGGCACCTCCGCCACAAATTTCTTTAAAATGCTTGTTGGGCATTTAATTCATCTGTCGATTAAACTGCAATTTACTCAGCGATGATATGCGATTACTATATCTATGAATTTGCTTTTTCGACATTGCATTGGACACGACTGGGGGACGCTCCTCCTCTTCGTTAAGCAATTGAATCTATCCAATATACCAATTTAACAGCCTCTAAACGAAATATAAATTGGCTATTTTAACTTTCATTTTTGCTGTCGCAATACACAAGAGTTTTAAACCCCCTGTGGGGGCACGCTGTATGATCAAACTTGTTAGTTAAAACGCAGTGTACGCAGTGATGATATAACAAGCATTACCCAGCCACCTTTGCAGACGTGCCCGATCTAATGTGCTGATTCTAACCATTACTATACTAACCGCATCTCCTGTCTCGTATAGACTATTGATTAGTCTTTTGAAGACTCATTTTTCTATCTCCTTATGTCATATTCTGCGAGAGGGCAAGACCATGGCGGCGAGAAACAGAAGAGGAAAACAAAGAAAATTTCATCAAAGAAAGAGAGGTAGAAGCCAAAATGATATTTAAAGTTAGATGGAGAAAGGTGATATTACCTAAAATTTTAGATGAATCGTGGTGAAAAACAAATTTCCATATTATTTTATCGGTACAAACAAGGAAATAGATAAATGAATCGATAGATACGATACCGGAAATGGATAAGTAGACATAAGCAAGTGGTAACGAACACATTTAAGAAATGCACTTCCTAGACTGTTGTTAGCATTCTTTGACCACGTTGTAGTCGATATGTTTGGCGCTCGCACACATACTAACAATGTTCCGACCACACAAACCATAAAGTCACGCTCAATGTGAAAAACAACCGTCGAAGATAGTCTGAACTTTTATGGTGGCTAGGATCGCCAGAAAGGAACCCGAACCAAGATAAAGAGGGAGCTTGCCCCACTTCTCTAATCCCTGTTCCAGATACGGTGTCATAAAATGGCTCCAGAATCGGCAATTATAAGAGGTCTACAGCGGCATTTTTCTTTTTAACTCCGATTTCACTGTGGCCCAAATAGACGTAGAACCGCTTCATTTGTCAACCTGTCAAAGTAAATTTTTATTGGCAAATGTCCGGAGGTGCGGTCATTGTAGTTTGTTGTTTACATATTCATCAATTCCTCGAAGTCGTTGTAGTTTGTTGTTTTCTGCATGTTCCTACAGGTAGTTATAGTTTGTTCTTTTCTACAAGTTTTATAGGTCATTTTAGTTTGTTGGTTTCTACATGTTCTTCCAGCTCTTTGTTGTTTGTTGTTTTCTACACGTTCGTACTGAGGGGGGGGGAGACTCTTCAGTAGAAGCAATCTGGGGGTAGGATTCTTCAGAAGAGATAGTCTGGGGAGAAGATTCGGATCAACTGGAGAATCCGCCGCCCAGATGTCTTGGGCGGCGGATTCTCCAGTTGAGTATTTCTGAGCGGCGGATTCTCCAGTTGAGTAATTCTAGGCGGCGGATTCTTCCGTTGAGTAATTCCGGGCGGCGGATTCTCCAGTTGAGTAATTCTGGGCGGCGGATTCTCCAGTCGGAACATTTGTGAGTTATATGACATCTCAGACTCAGTTTAAAATTGGGTTGGCTGGGGCCTTTCAAACACAAGATTTGGGGTTATATAAAATGGTAAAATGTAAAGGTACTCTCCCAATACGTGATCTACCAACTTTTTGATCTACCCGCTTTTTTTAACTACACTTTTATTGTAAGTGGTTTACATTGAGATAATAATGATTTGTAAGTTTATTAAAAAAGAAATGCATGTTAAAACTAAAAAAAAATAAGACTATAATTTTTAATATTTAGCGGAAAGCAACTTTAAATCATTCCTAAAATCAGAGTACCTAATACGAGTGTGTGCCCCAGAAGAGTAAGCTATCAATGTTTTTAGATGATATCAAGCCATTCCGGTGCATAGAAAAGTGGATGTCAGCGAATAACCAAACATAATTCAGCGGATGACAGAAGAATCAAAGGCCTATCAGAGGTCATCCGAATCAACACTCGCCTCATAAACTACAGCCACACGATTTCGTCCAAAACACTGCTTTAAAAGGCATCACCATCATGACTTGTCAAAATGAGATGGATAGTATCCAAGTAACAAATGATGTTTGACTTTTAAAGAATACCAAATTTTGCATATAGGTAAGATAAAGGAGGTAAGTTATCATATATTTCGAGCGAAGACCTCCGAACTCATTCTTGGGATAGGAAGAGAAGTTACCCAAGTTGGATATGGTTAAGGGAAGGAGTGCAACTCTTTAGGATATTAGATGACATCAGTCTACATATTATGTTCTTGGAAAAAGAGATTGTATTACTTGTTGGTACCAGCTTAACTTATGTTAAGCTGGTGCTAACAAGTAATACAGCTTGTATATATTGATATGAAGAAATGTATTTTATTAGAAATTGATTGTCAAGAAATTAATGTCGTTATGAGATGACTCGGTTCTTAGAGTTGGTTAAATTGTTCCAAATTTTATGCAAACTGTTTGAAGATAACTTAGTATTGCATAGGCATTTTTTAAGCAATATGAATGATGCAGTGGAGGCACATGAAATGTCTAAATGACAGCCTTTGCAACGTGTGAATATTGCTTCATCTCTACCCTAACCTAACCGATGTGTTCAACAATTGCAACTTTTAAATGAAACTGTTGAGCAAAAACGCCCTCCACTGGTCAAATGAAGGGGGTCCTCCTCAACATGGACCCACGTCCCCACGCGGCACGTTTGATCCAAAAAATAAATTATTGCGTTAGGTTGAGAAGTTCTTCCTCACACTCATCCATATTCAACCGACATTGCACCATCTTATTAACAACCGAATAAATTCTTTAAGTCATCCACTGCTTGGTTGAACTATAGGTGAAATGTATTCTTTGGATATTAAAAGTAATTTTACTTTATTTAAAAAAAACTATTGAATTTTTTAGTTATCTAGTAGATTTGTATCTGCATTGAATGATTTACCGGCAGTGGTAGTTAATAGTACACGATTGATTTGCTTTTACAATTAGGCTAGACAAGATTTGGTTGAGTCGGCTTGGTTGAAGGATAGGATATGATGGAGCGGAGGCTATACTGGTCTTATTTCCTTCTTTTTGTTTCTCGATCCTATAAAGAAAGAAGAGAAAATGATTTCTCTACGTGCCCTATCCCAAGTACCGAGAGTTGAATGCGAATCAGCGCAGGACTCGGTAGATATAGGATGGACCTGAGGAAATATTATTTCATTAATAGTGTCGTAGATTCTTGGGATGCATCCCTGTGGATGTTCTAAATAGCTCTATTGGACATCATTCAAAGGAAAGCTAGACAAGTATATGGTGGAGGAACAATACATATATATATATATATATATATATATATATATATATATATATATATATATATATATATATAAAAGTACAGTAGCATACGCGTAACTATAGGGATAAAACCACAGTAATAGGACTAATTTTATATGCGAAACCAGGTTTCGACGGAGACATCCTTCATTGTTAGTCGCTGGTGAGAAAACTGGTTTCGCATATAAAATTAGTCCTATTACTGTGGTTTTATACATATTATATATATATATATATATATATATATATATATATATATATATATATATCGCAAGCTAATAAAACACTTTTCCTCATATCTCGCCACTCCCCCCCCTACGGGTATAGCTTGCGCTTCGCTACTAGGATTAAAATTTAAAATCTAAAAAAAGCAGCCAGGGTTATTTTTTTTATAAATTTTCTGAACTTCGCCAATTATAATAATTTTATAGAAGATATATAAAAATAAATTTTCTGAACTTCACCATTTTGTTTTTTGATATTATAAAAGAATTATTAGAAATAACTTTGATAAAAACCTAAGTCATAACCAAACTAAGATGAAATTATTATTCAAATACTTCAAAAAATCCCCTTCTTAAATTATAGAGTTAGTGATGATATACGAGGGGCGGTCAATAAGTTTTGCAATTCGGATATAAGGAAACGAGATATGAGGAAAAGTGTTTTATTATTTTTCAATATAACTACCCTCGACTTCAATGCACTTGCGCCACTTGTCCCTGAGGCTTCGAATTCCCGACAACCAGAAATCTCCCTACTGCTGTTCAATTCACTCCTGGACGGCGAGCTGGACATCTTCATCGTCCCAAAACCGGCGTCCACGCAGTGCAGCCTTGAGCTGGCGGAATAAAAAGTAGTCGCTAGGGGCCAGATCTGGACTGTAGGGGGGATGGTCGAGCTCATCGAATCCGCACTCGCGCAGGGCAGCTTGTGCAACTCTGGCCTTGTGGACTTTGACGACGTTGAAGTCGATGATGGGGCGTGAGGTTTCTAGGGACCCAACGGGCAGAGACCTTGGCCATGGCCAAATTGTCGTGGATGATGTTGATAACACTTCCATGTGATATTCCAAGTTCTCGCTCGATTTCTTCGACCTTCATCCGTCGATTTTCGAGGATCATCCTCTCCACACGGGCCACATTGTCCTCGTTGGTCACGTCTAACGGGTGTCCTGGACGGGGGTCATCTTCAAGGGACTCACGACCATGGCGGAACTCCCTATTCCAGCGAGCAATGGTTGCATAGGAAGGGGTCGTGTTGGTGTACACTGCAACCATGCGTTCATGGATCTCCTGTGCATTTTTGCCTTCCTTGGTCAAAAATTTGATCAGTGCGCGGTGCTCAACCTTCTCCATTGTTCAAAAATTTGACTGAATATCTGCGATCAGCTACTGCTTCTTAAATAGACGAGGCAGGAGCGTTCGGCTGCAGGACCTGACTTGTCATAACTTGTCCCTAAACACCCCCACAAACAGCCATCCCCCTTCCTCTGTTTTGCCCTACCGATTCGCAAAACTTATTGACCGCCCCTCGTGTATATATATATATATATATATATATATATATATATATATATATATATATATATATATATATATATATATATATATATATATATATATATATATATATATATATATATATATATATATATGCTCGGGGTCTTGTTTTATAAACTCACTTTGACAAGCCTACTGGTTAATGGCTGATAACGCAATCCAATGGATGCAGATTATAGCATGATGGGTTTTTGGATGCTCTGACTTTCCCCCTTTTCTCCTCCTTCGATTTTATAATTTCCTTCCCTCTCTTCTTCCGAGACATTCACTAACCATCAATTACTGTCAATTGCCTTTTCCTCCAGAATCAAATGACTTCTCTTACTTAAGGCAAATTTTCTCTTAACAAATCTATCAATCATTAAAGTCCCAAACGCTTAACATATATTCCTTAAACAAAGATATATAAAATATTTTCGAAAATAAATTAATTTTACATCAAATTACCTCTGGCATTCGGTGAACGGAATTTTAATTATTAATTTACGGTTTTAGAATGTCATAAGGAAGTTTAAAGTGTTCCCACGGTTAGGCCATCAAGGCGTCTTTGTCCCCGATAATCAAAGATGATCCGCCTGGATCCTCTCTCGCCCCGTCTCGCCGATTAGCGAAACTTTCCTATCTAATCTTTATTTTAATTCTTTCTATCTACGAACTCATTTAACGATGCTTATAATATGTCGCTTCAGCTACAATATTAAGGGTTGGTCAACATTGCATTAGTTTTCACTATTATATATTATCTCTATTATTTATTTTCTTATTTATCTCCTGTTTTTATTTGTGTTCTCATCTATTTTCTCATAATAGGTGAAAATGCCACCGTAGGTTAGATCGCTCACCTTTTTTTTTTAATATAAAAACGGCCGTTTTATTTTGCTTCTACTACGACCGTGTCTTCACCTTGAAGGATCATTTTTATTGAAGATTCCAAGAATAAATCAATGATGCATCTCACGACTCAGGATTGAATATTAATATATGGATAGGATCGGCACTGAATTAATTGTATTATTCGTGTGTTTTCCCACAGCGGACAGAATCATATAATCAATATTTTGATTATATGACATAAGAGGTAGTCAGAAATTTCTGGGCACAAAACAGCTAGTTAAAAAGAGCTAGTTGGACAAATGTTAGCCCCGAAATGGCTGAGACGAAACGGCTATTGGGTAATAATAGCTGATTGTTAAATAAATAATACCGAAAAGCTAGAATGGCCAGAATTTTTCACTGCTGTCCTACGCAGTGAGTAATCTTATGTAACATACTATAATACCTTTAACTTAACCCAACCTAACCCAACCCTTTTTTAAAATCAATTACAAGAATCAAGACATTAATTGGAAGGCATGAGGTTTGATGGTGAGCGTGAGAAATAAGGGTGGTGATGCCATCCGGAAACTGTACCTGGCATTAGTTAGGCCAGGTACATACAGACTATGAGGTGCAATTATGGTCACCATATTATAGGACGGATATTGGTTTGCTTGAGTCGGTGCAAAGAAGGATGACAAGGATGATTCATGGGTTGAGGAGCTCACCTTATGGCGAAGGCTTTAGAGGCTAAATCTTTATACGTTAGAAAGGAGAAGAGTTCGAGAGGAGTTGATTGAGGTCTTCAGGTGGGTAAAAGGTTATAATAATTGGGGAGACATAGAAAAGGTTCTTATTTTGAATGAAGAAGAGAGGACACGTAGCAATGGGTTTAAGCTGGACAAGTTTAGGTTTAGGAAAAAGATTGGTCGAAATTGGTTTACAAATCGAGTGGTATATGAATGGAATAGGCTCAATTAATCATGCGATAGAAGCATCCTCTCTACGTAGTTTTAAAAATAGATTAGATAGCTTTGTGCACGAGGATGCTATGTTCTTTTACCCCCCCATCCCTAATTCGAAAACTACTTCTCGGATCTCATTTTGAGTCGAGGTGTTTTGTCCACCTAACGATTTGGGGCGCACCGAATATTTTGCCTTTCCCTACCGATGGAGTAATAGTCACCCCTGCGGGGCACTCATATCCACAACCCCGACGCCCTCCCCTGGTGCCTTTAAGCGTGCCTTAAAGACTTTCCTCTTCTCTCAAGTGTTTCCTTTTCAAACATGACCGGGGACGCTCATCGTCCACATCAGGCAAGTTAGAAATCTGAAGCGATATCAAAAAAGAAAGTTAAAATAGTCAATTGCAATAGTTCTTTTTAGGACTTTTAAATTGGCCTATTGGCCACGATCCCTTGCCGTGGACGAAAAGCGTCTCCCGGAACCCTTACATGTTCGATGCGTACATTGCATTTTAACTGACCAAAGCATCTTTATTTGCAGGTGAATTAGGGAGAGAACAGATATAAGGAGAGTAGATAAATATCAGTGGAATAATGGGAAAACTTCAAGGATGAAAAGGAATGCATACTCTACTGGCTGGGGTATAAATATAACTTCTCTCTCGTCAATCAACAGATGGCGCTTTCTACACCAACTCGTCATCGGTCCGTATATTTTGAGAACGAAAATGAGATTGCCATCACCGTCAACAGCGAGACATACAGATCGATGATAGGCAACTTATTGTGGCCTCAACTGGATTATATACCTGATATGGATACTGACATGTGGTTCCAACAGGGCTCCGCTACGTGCCACACTGCGCACGCTACGATCGACATTTTGCACCAGCGATTTCAGGGCAGGGTCATAACGCGCAGCGGAGACGTCAACTGGCCACTGAGATCATGCGATTTAACGCCCTTAGACTACTTTCTTTAGGGCTACCTTAAATCGCAGGTCTATGCTGCGAATAATCCGCAAACAGTTGATGTCCTCAAAGTCAACATAACGAACACCATGCAGCAAATTCAGCCAGATTTATGCGACAAAGTCATCGAAAATTGGGCCTCCCGAATACGTTCCACCAAGCAAAGCCGCGGCAGACATTTGAACGACGTCATATTCGACACTTAATGCCATAAAATTTACTTTCAAATTAAAAATAAATTGAGTGCATATATCACACACAACTTGTATTATTTACATTTAAAAATCGAGCGACCTTATTGAAAGACCCTTTAGTTTTACCATAATCGAACTTATAACAGTTGTTAGTTCATAAAACACGTCAGAATAACATCTTCACAGTATATTACTCGAAATAAGAAGAGTTTTGAAAACAGAGAATAATGGTAAACATAGGATTAATTTCGATTACTATAGTTGTATAAAAAGGAATTTAAAAGACATCTTATTACGGGAATTCCTTAAATTTTCCCACAAAGAATTCCTCTGTTGTCCCTCTAATTGGTTGATGCCTTATAATTTAGGTTCGAGAACAGAAACACCAGGTTCTACCGAAGACGATACGCCCCCCCCCCTCCCCGCCTTTGTTTTATGTCCCACATTCAAATGCTGGTTGACTAAGGATTTGAGTTCCTTATTAAGCAAGTGGGTGGTTAGACTGGTGGGATAGTCAATCCATCAGGGATAAATCTGTATTAGGTAAAATTAAGGGCATCTCCGAATATACATAATTTAATAATAAACAATAGGAAATGAAGCCTGAGCGGAAAATTTAGGTCCAACGATTTTGAGGAGATGCTGGTCAAGAAAATGGTGAAGTTAGCGGAAGTGAAAACAATTGGAAAGTACATAGTCCGACACTCCAAAGGGGTTGCGTTCATTCCAAATTGGGAGTAATCCAACGGTGTCTCACCCTCTCAGCGAACATGAACAACCAGACGGAAAACACCTTTTTAAATAAAAATGACAGAAATGGCGCCCAAGAATTGAGGACGCATTTTAGAAGAGAGGAAAATTCATGCAATGAACAGAATCTCGATCCCTACTAGGAATCCATACACCTCAGGGGAAGGGGGGAAGCGAAGGTTCGAATACCTCTGATGAATCTAAAGAAAATTCGGGATCAAGAACAGACACGAAAATGAGCGAAACACAAACGAAAACGAGAGAAATACGAAAATGGTCCTCGTCATTCTCCAGGAACAAGTTTGGACAAAAGCCTTCCCGGAACTCGAATGGACTTAGAGCCCCTTTGCGGGCAGGACTTCCGGCGACGCGAGAAGACGATAGGCTTATGTTCATTCACGGAAGAATTGGCCGATAACCGGATCATTCCTTGGCGGACCGCGTGAACTCGATGGAACCAACGCAACCCATCGCCCCCCCCCTCCCTCTGGCCTGACATGACAACGGCAGTAAATCTCTCGACAGCTTATTACCGAATAACAAAGACCCATCATTCTAGGAAGCCTTGTCACAAACACCATTATACACTTATCCGCCGGAGATGGAAAGAGAACCGAATTCTACAGCTGATACCGGACCTAAATGCACTGACGCGCACATACAAGCATCCACGTACACAGACATACACTGATGAGATACGAGAAGTTCACCCCTTCCCGTGAGATTGTCTCACATTGATGGTACGCATCTCGCTAATCTGGCCGAGAGATGACGAGACGCTTGCCCTGCGACCCCTACTGTCCCCATTAAACACCCTCTGTCTATCCTTCCAGGTAATAGCACCCTCTACCCCCGAAGCTACACCCATACACACTCTTCATTGAGACAGCAGTTTAATTCCCACGATCATTTAGAGGTCCCCGGGGGAGCGGGGAGGCTTCTTTTGTCGGGTGATCCTTTGAGATGATTGCTAAGGAAGACGTTCCAGAGGAAGGCTTCCGTCCTCCTCCGAGAAGAGGAACATCACGAAACAAGCTCAGCTATTTTCTCGCCTGTAATAGATACAGAAATAGAGCAGAGAGAAAGGTCATCAGTTTGTACCTTAGGGTCCAATCCAATCATGAACTTTGATGTAGTTATGATCTGCGACTTCCAACTGAGCCACTTAACATTTACAACTTCCGATTGGAAAATTCATTGATATTATTGGCGCCTTTTCAACTACTGTATTTATATTCATTATATCGACTCTATTTTCATCCTGATGGCGATTTTGAAGAAGGTCAGAGGAATTTGAGGGAAAAGTCAGAAAAGGCTGAAGGTACTACATGGACCATTCGATTCGGTTTGGGTAAAAGGATCCTGTTGCTCTCCAATAGTTTCATTTTGAATAAAAAAAACTGTGACCAACAATGGCATTTCACTGAATATAGGAACATAAAAGGAGTCTTCCTCCCACTCCGGAGGAAGAGGAAAGAAAGCAAGAATGAGAAAAGGAATAAAACAAGTCGTTCAGAATAAAGATTATAATCATTAGATTATCAAAATGTTTATTAATAGAGTTTTTAAAAGACATGAATAAACTGCTGTTTAGAGTTGTTTAAAATGTTCCAAATTTACTGCGAGCGACGATAGAAAAATTAATGAGTAATGCAGAGACATCTTTGATCTGTGGTCAAGTTTAGGCTCTTTTTTACGCCCTAGCAACGCCTAAATATATTTGAAACCACACGAATAGTGTTTTGGGTGTAACATGAAATGTCTAAATGACAACGTGGGAATATTGCTTTATCTCTACCCTAACTTAACCTAACCAATGTGTTAAACAATTGCAACTTTTAAATGAAGCTGTTGAACAAAAACGCCCTTCACGGGTCAACTGAAAAGGGGTCCTGCTCAACATGGGCCCACGACCACACGCGGCACTTTTGATCCAAGAAATAAACTATTGCATTAGGTTAAGAAGTTCTTCCTCACACTCATCCATATTCCCCCAACATTGCACCATCTTATTACCATTTATTTAAATCATTAAAACATTATCGAAGAGGTAAAGTTTCCTCTGGTATGAAAGATTTTTTTTTTTTTAAAGCCCATCTGGCATGGTATGAAAGAAGTGTAAAAGGATATCAAATCACAGCTTTCATCAAAACCGAATCAAGTCTTTAAGAAAGTCATCCATTACCAAGTTAAACGAAAGGAGAGCTTTGGCAATAATTAGGAGTGCCACCACTACTTGGAGTGGTGCCAATAATGATGAAAACTACTTTGCTGAATAATTCTATTTTCTGTCCATTCAAAATAATTTTTACTTTATAATAAAGATCGCATTAACATCTTAACACCTTCATATATATTTCATCAACCCTGAAGCTCGCGCAATCGTCTAGGTATCCTCTAGGTGGGTGCGAAAATAGAAAAATAAAAGAAAGATGGGAAGCAGTGTAAAGAGAAAAGGGTGAGAAGAAAACAGGCATGCCAAAAAAACACCACTCCAATAACAGCTAGGAGGGAGGGGTGACCCCTCCCCACCCAAAAAAAATAACTTCCATCGATGAATGGACGAAAGAGGAGCGGCGACTAGCCTACGAAATTAACTATGACCCCAAAAATAAGTAAGAAGAGGCTTAATAGAAAGCCTAGATAGTTTCAATCTAGTTTGAGCGTGCCAGGGTCACTTACGCTGGGAGGGGGGAGGCACTACTCTTCCAGGTACCGACTGTAACCATCTACAGTAAGAACCCCTTGGAAGTGAGGGGGGGCGAACTTTCTTAGACACCAGATACAATGGGAAACAATAAGTTAAAATGATCCTACTCTTCTTTAACTGGTGATAATTAGTGGCACCTCTGCAATTTTGAATAACATTTTACCGCAAACCCTCACCACACACACACACACACACACACACACACACACACACACAAACACAAAAGCGAGTCTGTGTTCAGAGCGGAAAGGAGGAAGGAAAGTTGTTTGCCCTCTCATGTTCCCCCAGTACCTAAAACCAGAACTTGTGTACTTTGGACTATGCACCTTCCATCTATCTTCACTTCCGCTCTTTTCAAAAGATTTCAGATGGCGCTGCTTTCGTTGGTTTTCTGATTTATTATTTTAAATAAATAAAGACTAAATCATCGAATCTCAGTTATGTAGTTTGATGTAGGATCTCTGATATCTTTCACCATATGGGATTGTATCTATTTTATTGCATCCTTTTATTCCTCGTGGTCATGACCTACATAATGACTGCTCGAATCTCCACTACAATTTTCTGTGGCAAACCCATCAAAGGAACCGGATTCCCGGATTTCGGTTTCTTATGAGGACCGTGACCGGGAATGTTGATCACGTATTGACTCTCCTAACATAACAGCATAAAAATAAACGATTATAAAAGCCAAGAGGGCTTATCAAGATCCTCCCACTCAGAATATCCCAGAACGCACGAAGCCATCACTAGGGTGTAATCTGCATCTATTGGATTGCGTTATCCGCCATCAACCAGTAGGTTCTCGTCGCATTGAGTTTATAACGTATGACCCCAAGAATGCAACTGATAATTAAAACACAAGAGGGAAAGTCTCTACGATGACCTGCGGCGTTTTGTGGTAAGATGATAAATGGTTATTGCATTGATGGTTTCCCATGGTTCAAATCACCTACAAGTGCCTATGAATTGCTAAATGGTGCTTCTGCCACTAGATGGCGACACCCAGCGCCAAATCCGATGGCAGATTTGAAATCTCCAGGGTAAATGACCATATGTCCCATGGTCATATGGGTCATTTCATAGCTCTAAATGGGTACAATTGAACTTAAATCCTTTTGGAAAAAAATGACGCCTATACCTGGCGCTTCGCCGCAGGTAATAACATCTAAATAAATCAGGAAAAAATAAAAGTCATGCCAGTCAGAGTATCTAAAAAAAAACAACCACACCATAGTATCATCTACAGGGTGGTTCGAAGGTCTTGTCAGCCCTTGTTAATATTGTTCTTATTATTTCGGGAGGGGTGACAAGACTTTCAGACCACCCTCTACATCCATTGGATAGCGTCTTATCTTCGCTTCGGATCGAATTTTTGATCATTTATCCTCATACTGAGGCCTCTTCTTTTTGTACGAACATATTTCTACAGGCTTCGTATTGCAGGCTCTGGCAACCATTAACCTATTTCATTTCTGGTATTTTTATCCGTTTTGTATGTGCCCCTCTACAGTGCGAAGTACTTGTATGTGTTAGGCGAGGAGTGGTAGGATCGAAACACGAATCTCGGAGGGGGGGGGAATGGTCACAGAAAAAAGAGGTCAGCGGATTTGACCTCTCCGGTTCCTGTGTCTTTCTTTAAACTGATTTTACATAAGCTAACCAAACCAAACCTTAAATGTTTTGTTCCATTGCACTGCTTAGAAACTGAATAAATATACTTTTTTTTAGCATTTATGTAATGCCATCATATATAATTTTGTATGTAAAAGCCACGTATTGTCAGTTAATACATGTTGTAAATAGTTTTTTATTACTTTGATTATTGCATTTAAATAAGATGTGATTTTCTTTCCCGTTACGTTTTTTTTCGAACTCGTGAAAGAACCCCATTTCATTTGAAAGTTCTGCGAGAGGGGCGTTAAACTCAGTGGTGTAAGACGCTGAGATCTTCCTCTTCCCCATGACAACAATTGGCTCAGTGTAGGAAGGAGAGGGGGGGGGGGATAAACACAAGAAAAGTGCGAATCTTCATTTGTTCAAATTTAAGAACATAAGAAAAGAACGAGTCTGATAAAGGCTAATGCCACTAGCCGCTCAGTAAGCACTCCTTTCCATTCGTTAAAAATCCTAGTAACAATCAGAAGCGCCTGGTGCCTTAATAAATTTAATTCTATCTATTTCTTTGACAATATCTCCTTGGTATTTAAAATATCCTCTAATTTCTCTTCCTCATTACCCCTGAAGATCAAAGTCCCCTCAGGTACAATTTGATTTTCCTCGAGTGTAAATACTGAAAGAAAATACTTATTTAACATTCTAGCCATTGCATCACTATCATTCACTAACTCTCCATCTGTAGTTTTAAGTGGGCCTATTTTATCTGTAGTCTTAGTTCTGTATAATTGAAAAAACCTTTGGGATCTTCATTTACCTTATTTGCAACTTTAATCTCATAATTTTCCTTTGTTACCCAAATTAACTTTTTGATCTTCCGAGTTAATTCATCGTATTTGGGCCTTAATTGGCCATCGCTTTTTTATTTTCCTATAAATTCCCCTTCTAATGCCAATCTAATGCTTAATTTTATCTGACATCTATTTAGGGTCGAAAGCTGTGGTTCTAATTTCCCTATATGGAATGTGTATATTCTGTTTGCAATTAACTGCTTAATCATTGTCTCATATTCCTCATCTACACTATTCCTCTCTATATGAAGGTTATTTTTACCCTCGACTGCTCTCATTAAAATCACATTTCCTGACCTGACCTCACTCGCTAGTCTATAAACAACCATCTCCTGGTACCTCATCAGACAACTATAATCTGTTTTTCTAAAGTTTGAGATTTTAGCCTTATTTATTGTACTGAGAACCCCGTTTCATTTTAATTTAAATCTAATTTCGCAATGATCGCTATTTCCGAAAATTCACCCAATCTCTGTATCTCTAATACCCTTTTTCCTCTTTGATAGAACTAAATCCAATGTACTATCACTTCTAGTTAGTTGGTTTACAACCTGTCTAAGAATATTATCCTTCGCCATATTACAAAATTCCCCAGCCTCCTTATCACCTACAAGAGCTTCCCAGTCAATATTTCTGTAATTAAAATCACCCATTATAGACACATATTTGCTTCTACATACATGCTATATCTCCTGCCACAGTAGACAGGAAGTTTCCTTATCTGGATGTGAGGGTCTATATAATAATCCTATGACAAGTTTATCCTTACCTTCTTTAACATCTAGCCACAATGACTGTCTGTTTTAATTGTAATGTTTCCATAACACTGGAGTCTATCTTTACTTGGTCAAATTTAAAGTGGCTATCTTTACTTGGTAAACTTTAGGTAGTGCTTCTATTTACTTGGTCTAATATAAGTAGTTTTAATTTTGCTAGTTTAAATTTAAAGAGTACTCTTTTTTCCTAAAATGTAAAGACTACTTATCTTTTCTTAAAATTTAAAGAATGCTTCACTTCAATTGGTCCATTTTAAGTAGCGTTTATCTTTACTGACTCAGATTTAGGTAGTTCTTATCTTTACCAAATCAAATTTAAATTCTTATTTTTACTTGTTCTAATATATGGAGCCCTTATCATTCTTTACTTGGTCAAGTTCAAGTAGTTATTATCGTAACGTGATCAAATTTAGGTAGTACTTATCTCTACTTATTCAATTTGCGAATCATTAGCCTTACCTGTAGTCCAATCGATATATGACATGACCTCCCACCAATTGCAACAGAAACCATGTCAACTGTTTTAGTCTCATAAATATGCTAGTTATAACATATCAAAAGTCCTAAGAAATCCCTTCCCGGGAAATTAGTGAAAAATACTAAATGATGGGCCGTAATCGCTCATTTTGGGTGCGGAGTTGCTAACGTTAGCTATGGGAGCGAACGTTCTAAACGCTGCGCTTGTCCAGTTCAATTACTTGTTTTCACTACGGCCAAAACGTGTGGTTTATGTTGACCAATTTCGGAGGAGGAGAATGTTCTGTAGTTGGAGTTGGTATCACAGTAATAGCTATGTTAAACGTATAGGCTACTTGCGGTCCGACCTTTATTGCCTTCCACCCGGACCCTTTACGCACAACGGTTTCTAGCCCAAGAGCCTCAGACTCGACACTACTATACAGACGATACCGGGAAAAACTTTTTTCATAAATTTAAAACAGATGTATTCAAGTCACAAATAGAACAGTAGAGGAAGAAGCATAATAAGAAGAAAGTGAGGGAAGAGGTCCTATACCAGGTGCACATAACATTTCCAACACACAAATCTAGAAGTAGCCTACATCGCGCTCACTCATCACACTGTCAAATTAAACACAAGAGTGGGAACATAGGCACCCAACTACCCAAGTCTTCATCACACTCACTCCAACAGTAACTGATACTGGGTCATTAAGCTCCCGCCCAGCCACATCCTTCTAGAGTGAGTATCAGAGGCTTGGGCATCTAGGCACCCATGGGTCCCAAATCAAAATTAATTATTGAGTTGTGTATGTGACACATTTAAAACAAATGTGGAGGAAAAAGCTTAAGCATAGGAGGAGAAAGATGCCCCCCCCCACCCTCTTGCAGTTTGGAACCCTCCATGGCTCTCTGCTCTGGAAGCTGAGTGTAATTGAAATGTTGTTGCTTGCTCACGGAAGTCACTGCTGGTCATGAACTTCTTGAGGGGAAGTCCTTTACCAATGCCATAGCTTGGATAAAGAGGATGTGAGTGCAAACGCTGATGCCAGTTGCTGCTTGACAATCTTGATGTTACAGATGCGTGACTTCTGCATGCTCTTCTTTGGCTTTAGGCTTGAAGAAGAGGTCATGTGACTTAAGGTTGTCATGGTAGATTAGGAGGACGAGCAGATATGTGCCATCACAAATGAGAAAACTGCTGGTTGTGGTGGCAGACTCCATTGCTTTTTAGACTATGAGGAAATCAGCATCTCCCGGGGCATGGTACATCCGAAATTTGTTCTTCTGAAGGTGAGCACTGAGCATGTTGATAAACTGCTGCTTGTTTGTGTTATTGGAAAGGAAGTCATCTTTGTTCATTGTAACAGGCATGATCTCATCCAATGGCTCAGTTGCTGGGGTTCTCCCACCTGCTCGCCTGCGGCGTGCCATCTCTTTGGTGAATGGGCCCTGATAACCATCAAACACGACAACAGCCTATTCATAGTTCCTTGTGACATATTTGCTTTAGCGCTTGCAGATGTCCGTCCATATACGTCAATATATGGATCTATTATTGAGATCTCCAAAATTGGTCAACATTACACCACACATTTTGGCAGTAGCCTAGTGCAAACAGATAGCCTTATGGAATTGGACTCTGGCAGTGGGCAACCCAGGTTATAGCCTAGCCTTGGCTTATAATGATGACAGGTTGAGTGGTAAGCTACGACAACAAGAACAACCACTATTTACACAATTTAAAACACTCAAACAATAATTTTGTCAAACACAGTGTTTATATTTATTGGATTATAATGGTGAAGACCTTTTTCTGGGCTATTCCGGTGCTGCAGAAAGGGTTTAAAACGTTCTCTCCCATAGCTAACGTTAGCAACTAACTCGGCACCGAAAATGAGCGTTTACCGCACCATCTTTTAGTATTTTTAAATAATTTCGCGAGAAGGGATTTCTTAGGAATTTTGATATGTTATAACTAACATATTTATGAGACTAAAACAGTTGGAATGGTTTGTGTTGTAATTTGTGAGAGGTACTGCCCTATTTTCTCACTAAATGATTGGACTAAGGGAATGGTTATCTTTACTCGGTAAAACTAACGCAGTGTTTATATTTAATGGATTCACTTCAAGGAGTTTCATCTTTACTTCGACAAATTTTGGAGTGCTCATCTCGACATTCCGGAATCCCAAATAATCTGAGATTTGTCGGTCGAAACCAATAAACAAGTAGTCAACCAGAGGGGTTATCTTTAATAGGCTCACTTCAGGGAGTGGTCATCTTTACTTCGACAAATTTTTGAGAACTCATCTTTACATTCCCTCCCAATTAATCTGAGACTTGTCGGTTGAAACAAATAAACAAGTAGTGACCCAGAATGTTTATCTTTAATGATCTCACTTCAGGGAGTGCTAATCTTTACTTCGACAAATTCGGGATTGCTCATCTTTACATTCCCTCCCAATTAATCTGAGATTTGTCAGTCGAAACCAATGAACAATTAGTAAACCAGATTGTTTATCTTTAATTGACTCCCTTCAGGAAATGCCCATCTTTACTTCGATAAATCTTGGAGTGCTCATCTTTACATTACCTCCCAATTAATCTGAGATTTGTCGGTCGAAACCAATGAACAATTACTGAACCAGAGGGGTTATCTTTAATAGACTCACTTCAGGGAGTGCTCATCTTTACTTCTACAAATTTTTGATTGCTCATCTTTACATTCCCTCCCCAATAATCTGAGGGTTGTCAATTGAAACAAATAAACAAGTAGTGACCCAGAATGTTTATCTTTAATGACCTCACTTCAGAGAGTGCTAATCTTTACTTCGACAAATTTGGGATTGCTCATCTTTACATTCCCTCCCAATTAATCTGAGATTTGTCAGTCGAAACTAATGAACAATTAGTGAACCAGATTGTTTATCTTTAATTGACTCACCTCTGCGAATGCCCATCTTTACTTCGATAAATTTTGGAGTGCTCATCTTTACATTCCGTCCCAATTAATCTGAGGTTTGTCGTTCAAAACCAATGAACAATTTTTGAACTAGAGTGTTTATCTTTAATGGACTCACTTCAGGGAGTGCTCATCTTTACTTCGACAAATTTTGCTTTGTGCATCTTTACATTCCCTCTCAAATAATCTGAGGGTTGTCGGTCGAAACCAATAAACAAGTAGTGAACTAGAATGGCGGATACGAAGATTACGACAACGGTAGATGATCGGGCCTAGGATTTTAAGATAACCGTAGGGTAGTTAAGAGAAGTGAATGTGGATGGAAGGAGGCTAGGACAAGATACTACTTGGGGGGTGGCGGAAATTATTGACGCCGTTCAGTTCCACTCGGGTATTCGATCCCCGGATGTCGGCCGGATGTACTCACGACGGACTTGACCCGGGCGGGACGCCGAGGGAACCTGGAGGGATGGCAAAGTCCAGATGGTTAAAGGTTCGAATACTCTTGAATAAGCCAAAGGAAACCCGACTTAACCAACAAGGGAAGAGCCTAAAGGGATCGAGAACGCTAAGGGCGGGAATTGCAAGAACGATCTCTCATCGATGTTTTTCATCCAACATTTTTATAACTTTGACTAATAATTACAAACCTTCCACTTGTCCTACCAAACACAACATATACCATACATGTATGATGATGATGTACTCCGTTTTTCGAAGAGAGATGGTATAGTGGAAGATATAGTGGGTGAAAATTAAAGAGGGGGGAAAGCATACATGTATATAATATAAACTACGTTGCTTTTATAACTACTTTCTATCTACCTATTTAGTTATTATTCTGTTTTGGTTGAAGGAAGGTCCATGGAGGAATGCGATCTGAATTGTGGGCGTTTCTGCAGCAGACTCGGCGACACGGATGAAATTGCACACCTCCGAACCTTTAATTACCTGTCTGTTCCCCTTTCATCGCGTACACGCGCACGCACATATATACGCACAAACGCAGACGCACATTCGCTAACACTCGTAACCGCGAAGTCGCGCTGGCAATAACGACTCTCCTGAGATTATAAAAGGGGGGCGTCGGTAGAGATGAGTATGTCCATCCGAAATTACCAGGGGCAAGACACCCCCCTCCTCTCCTTCCCAGTACTCCTTCCATTATCGGGTCTTATTCTCATCAAGCAGACCTATGACAGGAAAACGCGAGAGTATTAGAGTATCATTCATCTGTGCCTAGTAACAATGCGCTGCGTGATATCTTTTATGTGAAAGATGTAAGAGGGATGGGACAATCCAGCCACCGAAGGGCGCTGTGTAAGGTCGAATAATTTAGTGTATGGATAGGAAGACGTGAATAAAGTTAAAAGGAAGGGAAAATCAAAAGCGAAAGGCAATTAATTGAATCAGAGAGAAAGAGAGAAGAGGTAAGTGTGAATATGAAGATAGAGCAAATGTGCACCAAATTTATGTAATTGATAGTGTATAGTGCAAGAAGGCTCTATGTGCTTGTGCTAAAACTGGAAAAAGAAAGCAGAATGCTGAATAGTTGGTTGGCGATGGGGAACGTGAAGAAGAGAACAAGGGGACGTACTTGTAAATGCTGATTTAATAGTGCATATAAGAATGATATGAAAATGCGGATGATTGCATACAAAGAAGCAAAAGGAAAAATGAAGAGAGTAATTAGCAGGAGAAAAATCAGCATCTGAAAGGAAGATGAATGAATATCCGAATGGGAACGGGAAGTTATTCTCGACGTAAGTGATAAACGTTAGAAACGAACAGAGGACTAATTGTGTGAGCATTAAGAATAAAGATTGACAGAGTAATTATAGGCAATAAGGAGGTGAAAAGTAGATAGCAAAATTACTTTGATAAGTTTCATAATGTATGTGTGAAAGATGATGCAAATGTGAACAAGATTGGTTTCGCGAATGTAAACGGTAATAATAGGGAAGACTTAGGTAAGGTTCTTATTTTTAGCGAAGAGGATAGCACACGTAGCATTGAGTTTAGCTGGTAAAGTTTATGTTAAGGAAATAGATTGGTAGAAATTGGTTTACAAATTGAGTACTAGATGAATATAATAGGCTTACTAGCATTGAGATAGAAATGTCCTCCATACAGAGTTTTAAGAATAGACTCGAATGTTATTGTGATAACTGAGTCATGGCTTGATTTGGCAGGAAAGAACTTTAAACTGAAGGTCCAGGTTGATGGTGATGATAATTATGTTTTATAGAGATAGCAACAGGAGAAAAGGAGGAGGGGTGATGATTTATATTAGAGATAATCTCCAGTGGTGTGAAAACACTACAATTAAAACAGACACTAACACAGTCATTATGGCTAGATGTTAAGGAGGAAACGGATAAACTTGCCATCGGATTATTATATAGACTACCAAATCTTAGTAAGGAATCTTTGTGTCTTCTGTAGTAGGAGTTAAAACGACCATGTAGAAGCAAACATGTGCGTATAATGGGTGATTTTAACTACAATAATATATGATGGGAAGTTTTTGTAGGTAATCAGGAGGCCATGGAATTTTTTAATATGGTGCAGGATAATTTTCTTAGGCTGTAAACCAATCCACTAGGGGTAATAATATATTGAATTTAGTTATAAAAAAATAGGGAAAAAAGAAGTCATTAGCAATACAGAGATTAGGGGAAATTTGGGAAAGAGCAAACTTTGCAAAATTAGATTTAAGCTAAAATGGAACAGGGTTCTCAGTAGAAAAATAAAGATAAAATCCCAGACTTTAGAAAAGCACATTATAGTAATTTGAATTAGTACTGGATGCGGTTGTTTGTAGAGTAGCGAGTAAGGTCATGTCAAGAAATGTAATGCCAATGAGACCAGTCGAGAGGGAAGATAACTATCAGGTAGAGATGAATAGTGTTGATGAGGATTATGAGACAATGATTAAACAGTTAATTAGTGCACAGAATATGAACATTCCAAATAGGGGGGTTAAAACCAAGGCTGTCGACCCTAAATAAATGTCAGATAAAATTAAGCATTATATTGGCATTAAAAGGGGCATTTATAGGAAATAAAAATGGTGAGGGTCAATTAGGGCAGATCTAGATATAGAGAGCTAACTCAAGACATTAAAAAGTTAATTAGAGTAAAAGAAAGAAATTAAGGAATTAAAAGGCCAAATAAGGCAAAAGATGATCTTTAGATTTCTTTCAATTATACAGAAAAACTAGAGATAAAATATGCGTACTTAAAAATACAGATGGATAGTTATCATGTGAGTGATATTAATGCAATGGCTACGATGTTAAATAGCCATTTTCTTTCAGTTTTTACATTTGCGGATATTCTAATTGTTCCTGAGGGAGACTTTGATCTCCAGGAGTAATGGAGAGAAGAACTTAGTCAATATTTTAATTGCAAAGGAGATATTCTCAAAAGAAATAGATAAAATTAAATTTAGTAAATTGCCGTGACCTCATGAGGTTTTCTTATGATTTTTAAGGTATGTAAAAATGTGTTAACTGAGCTCCTAGTATGCCTATTTATAGAACCGTCAGAGACTACCATTGTACCAACAGCATGGAAGAAAGCTAGTGTGATACCTAGATTTAAGAAGGGAGATAAAACGATCATTTCCAATTATCTGCCAGTGAGGTTGACATCAGTAGTGGGAAAAATGAAGGAATCTATAATAGCCAAATCTATTAGGCATCAATTAGATAAACATAGGTTGATTAAGGAATCTCAACACGGCTTTATTATCGGCAACTCTTTCATTAATATACTGTCTTTTTATAGAAGACTGCATGATGCTGCTGTTAGAGATGAGAGAATTACAATATTGTTTACTTGGTTTTTTGTAGGGCCTTTGACAGGGTACCACACTTGCAACTTTTGAAAAAGTAAAAGCCACATGGGATTGATAGAAGTATTTTTACATGGAATCGGTCATGGCTTAGTGACAGACAGCAAAGCGTTAGTATGGATGGGATTAAATCTGAGTGGGGGAATTTACCAGTGAGGTTCCTCAGGGGTATGTGTTGGGGCCGTTGGTATTCTTGATTTATATTAGTGATCTTGACTTAGGTATAAGTAGCGCCTTGAGCAAGTTTGCCGATAATACCAAGTTAGATAGGATTAGAAAAATTCTGACTTTGATGTTTAGGTATTACAAGATGACTTGGCCAAATTATTCAAATGGGCGCTGAAATGGCAAATGGAATTTAACATAACCAAGTGTACTGTACTTAGTATAGGTAGGTATAATTCACTGAACAATTATAAATTGAATGGGGGAGTTTTAGGAAGGTCAGAATGCGAAAGAGACTTAGTGTCGTGGTAAGTTTTGCCTGACTTAGAAAGCAGTGTATAAGTGCTAGGAATAAAACTGATATGGTATTGTTTTTTGAGGGTAAGGGTTAGTCTAACTAATAGGAGTGCTGATGTCATTCTGAAACTTTACCTGGCATTACTTAGGCCTCATCTTGACTATTAGGTGCAATTTTGGTCACCGTATCATAAGATGGATATTGCTTTACTTGAGGCCCTACAAAGAAGGATGGCTAAGATGATTCATGGTTTGAAGAGCTTACCTTATAGTGTAAGGCTTAGGAGCGTAAATTTACATAGATTAGAAAGAAGAATCGTTCGAGGGGACTTAATTGAATTTTCCAAATGTGTAAAAAATTATAATGGGGGAGACATAGGTAAGGTTGTTATATTTTAGTGAACAAGTTAGGACACATAATAATGGGCTTAAGCTGGACAAGTTTAGGTTTAGGAAAGATATTAGTAGAAATTGGTTTACAAATCGAGTGGTAGATTAATGGAACAAGGCTCACTAGTCATGCGATATAAGCGTCCTCCTTGCGGAGTTTTGAGAATAGATTAGATAGATTAGTGGATGGGTGAATGCTAGGTGGGAGTAAACTAGGTGATGGGAAGAGGAGCTGCCTTGTATAGGCTATTGATAGGGGTTTTTTTAGACTCCTTTTTTTATATTTTTGTGTTTCTCCCTCACTTATGTCGCCACCATGGACAAAAATGCTTGTATATGTGAAATTTGAAAATATAAGTTCCTCAACCTCATTTGTCCACCTTATACTTCATTATGGCGTACGATTGAAGGGTTTCAGAATGAAGATGCGACAGGGAACATCATCTGTTCAACAGGTTGTTGTTAACAATCCTCCTCAAAGATTAGTGCGTCGTCGCTATGTGCAGCTACAAGAATAGTTCGTCATTACTATTTACAGCTAGAAGAATAGTTGATCGTTACTATGTGCATTGTGCAGCTACAAGAATAGTGCGTGATCACTATATGCATCTACGAGAATATTTCGGAGTCGCTATGGGCAGTTCCAAGAATAGTTCGTCTTTGTTATGTGGAGCTGCAAGAACTCCTTCGGTCGATGGCAAGAGGAAACGAGACGACTGTGGCGGAGTTGGGTGGAATCTTCGTGTTAATCCTCAACTTTACACGTAATGACTCTATTATGTAAAGTGCTTTTCAACTGTACTTTTCTTCAGTCAATAAATGACTGACTTAAATATTTTTTTTCGTTACTTTAGATTGGTTAAAAAAATTGAATACATCTTTTTACATATTTGAATATTGCCACAATCTTTTAATTTAAAGCAAAAACTAACGAGGGCAACTCAGGGGAAAAGTTTGTAAAATGGATATGTAAGGAAAGAAGTAAATAGAGATGAAGTGAAAATGTGAGGAAGATATATAGCCACGGATCTTCCTGTAGCATGCTGGCTCATGCTGGCGGGGAGCGAACAGGGGCAGGGAGGGGGGGCACTCTTTTTGTATACTTAAATAAATGTGATTTTGTATCTGCCACATTTTTCGCCCCCCCCCCCTCCTAGTTCTCGCTATGATGCATCACTTTAGTGATGGGGGTATAAAGAGATGGGTAGTTTTGTACTGGAGCTGATGCCCTTTTTGAGGCAAAGTGGTTTGCGATGCCCACGTTAAGTGTTGCTATGAATTCTCCTGGGATCCTCGAAACAAGGGAAATGGGTATACTTGTAAACCACCAACCGGGAGACGTCATACCCCGAACAGGGGCATTGGGGAGGGGGCTCAAAATCATGAAACCCCGAGCTACTAACACCCGGGTTGAGTTCACCCTGTAGTTGTACAAAGTGGTGGAATAAGGAGTTGCGCGAAAGGGTAACCATGGAAATTGAAGAAGCGCTGCGCAAAAATTCACAGAGGCGACATCCCGTCGCAAAGCATTCACGAGGACACACTTGGAATTCCCTAACGGTGTGTCTGTATATGTACGTATGTGTAAATAAACATGTAAGCATGTATGTTGGGGTAGGTATACATAAAAAGGAAAGCACGTTGGCGCTGCTGTGTGTGCATGTGAACAAATCGAATTGAGAGAAAAAGAGCGCATCCGAATCACGTTTCCGCGTAATGTGTGCGTGTATACTTTCTCTGACACTTGCACACACGTACATAGTTAGGAGGAATGAGAGAATGAGAAAGGTCTGACTGGATGGACCACGCGGTGTTCCTTTGAGCTCCTTGTCTCCTATCGTAATCCCCCCCCCATTACACACACACACACATATACACACTCCCGGCACGAAAGCCACACAACCCCACAACCCACCACTTTATGTGTGTTGGGCTAGATGGGGAAGGGGGGGGGGGGCTATGAGAACCCAAGGGACGGGAAAAAGAGAGTGGCGCAATCGCAGGGGTGGGTGGGAATGCATTGACGGGGGTCAGCCCAAAGCCGGTGGGTATGGGGTCGGCGAATGGCCTCCGATGGGGGAAGGGAAAGAAGGGTATTATGGGGAAATGGTTTGGGGGCGGAGGTCATTGAATGGCCCCGGCGGGGATTATAAAGAGCAGGAAGGGAGAGGCCTTTGATTCAAACGAGACCGGAATCCGTGGGGGAGGTCCCCGCCCCTCAGTTCGGGGGACACCTAGGGAGGGATTGGCTGGTGGGGGAGGGGGAGGGGCCCCAATCTTCCTTGGCGCGAGAAACGGAAGGAAAGGTACCAAATCTGAGCGGTCCATAACGTGTCGCGTAATCAACGCTTCGTTTTCAGATGAACGGAGACGGGGATACTCTGGATGTAAATTGCACACACAGACATGAAACTACTACAGGCGTTGACTCACTCCTTTTTTTAGGTAATTCCAAAATTAAAAAAAAACAAGTGCTAGGAATATAGTTTTGTTTTACTTGTAGGTAATGTACATCTTAATGGTAAACGAGATTAACGTAGTTTACCGGTTTATTTTCCAATTTCATTCAGAGGTAATCTCAGGGAATAGGCTGAGATAGTGCAAAACTTGAGATAAAGAAGGAAAATGCTAGGAATCCCAGTTTTTGCTGTGTGTATATATACACACAATCTCACAGTCATCAAATGAAGCCAATAAACTTTTGAAATTAAATTTTCAGCAATTTATCATTTGCCTCCGAACGAAATCATGAAGTGAAAAGGAAACTTGGAATGAAGCGAGACTAATCTTGCTGAGATTTCATGTTTTATTTAGAAACACGCAATTTGGCCTCGACAAACTGACCGGTGACTTCAAGCTTGAGGAGGTCCACGTGGAATAAGGGGGGAGGGGTTCAGTACTCCAGGGAGCGCCCAATCTACTTTGTAGTAAAACGGTCATAGATAACAAAACCATCTTTTTAGTTTAGTGGTTAGTGTGCTGGATTTTAAAACAAAAGGTCCCGGGTTCGATTCCCCATGCGGCTATCAAGTTGTATTGGTAGCAAGCAACCTGCATTGGACCAGTGTGGTAGCTTATGGACTAACACTTCTTCGCATGATGAATCAAATCCAGGAAGATGAGAAATGGCTTCTGGATAGATGTGCAGTTACCATAGCAATCGCTCGCCTTTGAATCCATCGGAAACCCTTTGCCCAAATCAATCAAGTTGCTCTATCCAATAGACCGATCTAACAGCCCCCAAGACTGTTTTAATTGGCTTTTTTTACCTTTAATTTTATTTTGCCGTCACAGAAACAAATTCATTTTCACCGATCCGTGGCCCAGGGGGGGGAGGATTTTACCCCCCCCCCCCTCGTGGAGAACAACACGCTTTGCCTATTCCTTTTCAAAAATAAACTGCGGTTACGAGGAAATAATAATAATGCGGTGCTCTTGAGTGCTGAGGTTCCTCACAGCCCCAGTTCTGGATCCGGAGGCAAAGGAGGATCGAGGAACTTATTTGTATAGACGCTACTAAACTTGGGCTCCTGGGATCCAAGTGTCCGCTTTAGAGGGTTTCTGAAGCGCCCCAGACATGAGACGGTCCAGCCTGAATCCATTCAATGCCGGAGGGGGATTAGACCGTACGGCCCTCCCCCAAACCTCCCCTCCACACAGGCAGGAAATTGGACCAGAGAGAGAGAGGGAGGGAGGGAGGGAGGTGGTTAACCGAAAGAAGACAAGCGAATCAGGCAAAAGGCGAATAGGGAAGTTTAGAGGAATGGACACTACGCGTTTGAAAGATTGCGGAGGGGGGGGGGGGGCACGGAGGGGAGAGAGAAAGATGCAGAATGATGGTATGTAGCATTGATAGAGATCCTTTCAAGTTCTTACTTTAGTCTCTCTGCTCATTGTACGAACTTGTTCCCAAAGTCTGATAACACGTCCTCTCGCACCCAATTTACCACTTCATTGCCAAACCTAGAAGAATTGAACACCTTCTGAGCCCATTACACTTCAGGTTGTCTACTTGGACTATAATATACTCTGCACTGTTTCACTTCTCCCCACTTCACCAAATGTGTTAAAGATTTTCTCAAGGAGATTCCCTCGTTTGTTTTCGATTTAATAAATGTAAGTAGACTCGGGCCATGCAGCGTCTACACGTTGTCAATTCGCCTAACATTACCACTTTCTAGTTAACCAATTTATTATTTTTTTTAATAAATTATGTCGTAGCAATCTTTACCAATTGCTATTCCTGATCGATTCATTCGAATTACTTTATGCCTCCATTGGATTACCATTAAAGTCTAATTCAAATGAATTAATGCCACCTTGGCTAATAATCGGGAAAATTGAATTATATTAATAATTATTATATTAATTATTTCCATTTTACTACTCTTTTAGCTCGGGTTATGTTCTTACTTCAACTTACCTATTTCAATAACATGGGAGGTTAAGAGACCTGTCTTGTTGTACTCTATCTCGACTATTGCGATGCGTAGACGAGTAGAACTCGTGTCACAAAATCATATTTTTCACTCATATTCAATTCTCGAAAAATAAAATCTCAACACTACAGAAAATACTATTCATATCAAAATATAAATCCATCTAACTTATTTTGCTATTTAAGTACTGGTTAACATATCACAGTTAGTAATCAATCATGTCTAGCTTTGACTTAAACTGACTAATAGTTGGCGCGTTCACTACTTCCTCCGGGAGGCATTCCAACTATTGACCACTTTGATACTGACTAGGGTCCTCCAGTGACCTTTTTTCTTAAGTTTCCGAGAGTTTGAAAGTGTGTTGGTCTTACTGTGCTCGAAGAGACCTTGTAATCGATGTTCTCGAATACGTTTATAATCTTGTACGTCTCAATTAGATCACCCCTTCTTCGCCTCTTCTCAAGTGTTGTGAGTCCCAAACGCTCGCATCTTGCTTCATACTCGAGGTTTTTCAGTTCAGGAACAAGCTTTGTCATTTGTCTCTGGACTTTTTCTAATTCTCCTATATCCTTCCTGTAGTACGGTGACCAACTTTGGACAGCATATTCCAGGTGCGGCCTTACTAGGGCACAATAGAGGGTACGACATGTGTCCAAATCGATTTCAGGAAAAAATCTCCTTATTAGACTAACCATACGGTTGCTCTTTGCCGCTACCACATTAACATGCTGCGAGGGTTTTCGATATGTTGATGCATAGACTCCCAGGGTTTTTTTCCACAGCTGATTCATTTAGCTGTACCCTGTTGAGGTTATAGCTGCTATGGGTATTCCTGTGACCAATATGCATGGTGACACACTTATCAATATTAAAGTCCAGCAACCACTTCTCACTCCAAGAGAAAGAAAGCGGGAAACGGAAGAGCGTAGGGAGTCCTACAGTCGGGGACTCCCTCAAAGTTCTTCTGTTTAATGCGAGGTCTATCAGAAACAAGTTTCTAGAAGTTCGTGGCCTCGTAGCAACAGAAGAACCGGTGATGGTGGCCATAACGGAGTCGTGGATAAAAACCTCAAGCCGAGATTTTGAAGGTGAATTCACGATTCCCGGTTACCAGCTCTTCCTGAAAGATAGGCCAGACAGAGAGGGTGGTGGTGTGATGTTGTATGTCAAGGATACTCTCAACTCGACGGATTGCAACATCGTATCCGACCATGAACTACTAGGTGTTGACCTAGAGATAGGTCCTGCCAAATACAGGACCCTGGTGCTTTATAGACCTCCTGCCCAACTCGTTGAAAAGGACAGAGATCTGTACCAGCTACACACAAGTTAACTGGGAACATACACAAGTCAACACACAAGTTAACTGGGAAACCAGAGAACCATGTGGCGAGAACGCACTACTCCTAGAGTTCGCAAACAACGAGTTCCTGACTCAATGGGTAAGAGAGCCAACGAGAGGAGGCAATATCCTCGACTTGGTTTTCACCTCTGAGGATGACATCGTTGAGGACCTCTCTGTTGGCGAAGAGGTTGGTGGCAGTGACCACCGACTAATTAGATTTGTAGACAAAGTCCCGAAGGCAGTGCCTGCAACTAGTAAATCGAGGAAATTCGATTTGAAAAGAGCAGACTTTGCAGGTCTTCGTGCGGGACTGACTGACGCGAGGCTAGAAGTATGCGATGTTGTTGAAGACTCGTGGAACAGTTTCAAAACCACATTCATGAGTCTTCAATCACGTTTCATTCATCTGAAATGTCCCCGTCGGTCTTCTGTTCAACCAAAGTGGTTTAATCGAGAAATCGGCCAACTGCTTAGGGAGGAGAGAACTGTGTACCGGCAATCGAAGATCTCGGGCGACTTTGACGAATACCGGAGGCTAGCCAGGAGAGTGAAGTCCACCATAAGGGCGGCTAAGCGGTCTGAGGAACTCCAAGTGGCGAGACTCTGTAAAGAGAATCCCAAGGAGTTTTTCGGATATGTGAACAGCCGTAAACCAATCCGTCGAACGATTGGCCCTTTGAGAAATGAGGAGGGGTTATTAAAGCATTCAGATGCAGAAAATGCTAACCTCCTCAACGACTACTTCTCTTCAGTGTTTACAGAAGAGTGTGGTCCCATCCCCCAGCCAAAGGATTCCTTCTCGAGGGAAAAGCTGGAGGATATGGACTTCACCGAAGGGGAAATAAAAAAGAAGATCAGTGACCTAAAGACGAATAAGTCACCTGGCCCGGATAGCTTTCTACCTAAAGTGTTGAAAGAAGTGCGCGATCAAGTGTCACGACACCTGAGCGCAATCTTCAACATGTCAATCCGGACCGAATGCGTTCCTAGAGACTGGCGTGAGGCGGAGGTGACTCTTATCTTTAAGAAAGGAGACCGTAACCAACCGTCAAACTACCGACCTTTCAGTCTGACTTCAATGGTCGGTAAACTCATGGAAAGCATGATAGTGGACAAAATGACGTCGTATTTAGAGTAAAACCTGCTACTGAGGAGTTCCCAGCACGGCTGACAAAGGCAACGGTTATGCCTGACGAACCTTGTGGAATTCTTCCACTTCGTGTTCAGTGAGCACGATCGGGACAAGGCGGTGGATGTGGTCTACCTAGACTTTCAGAAAGCCTTTGATAAGGTACCACACCGCTGCCTTCTCCGGAAAGTGCGAGCGCTGGGCATAGACGGAAAAGTAGCTGGCTGAATCGAGAACTGGCTAAGTGGCAGACGGCAACGGGTGGTGGTAAATGGACAGGCTTCTGAGTGGGTGCCCGTTACTAGCGGGGTGCCTCAAGGTTCTGTCCTGGGACCACTACTATTCATCATCTACGTCAATGACATGGACGGTGACATGGTTGCCAAGATTCCTAAATTTGCCGACGATACCAAGCTTGGTATGAACGTTGCAAAGGATGGAAATACTGCCCGCCTTCAGGAAGATCTTGGGAAGATTGGGGAGTGGTCGGACACGTGGCAAATGCCATTTAACGTGAACAAATGCAAAGTGATGCATATCGGCCACAGAAACCCCCAATCTTAGTATATCCTTAAGGGCACTTCTCTTGAATCCAGTGACACTGAAAAGGACTTGGGTGTAACTATCACTAGTGACCTTAAGTTCTCGAAAAAATGCATCGAGGCAGAGAAGAAAGCCCAAAGGATGTTAGGATACATAAAGCGCCAGTTTTGATACCGTAACAAGGAGATAGTACTTTGTCTGTACAACTCCCTCGTTTGACCGCACCTGGAGTATGCCGTACAATTTTGGAGTCCTTCGTTTCGAAAGGATATCGCAAGGTTGGAACGCGTACAAGCCAGGGCAACCAAGCTGATCCCCTCTATCCAACATAAAAGTTATGAGGATAGACTAAGGGAATTAGATCTGTTCTCGCTGGAAACCCGTAGACTGCGTGGTCAGCTCTTCGAATTTTTCAAAATACTTCGAGGGTTCGACAATGTTGACTACCGGGATATTTTCACACTGAGTGAGAACAGAACGCGCAATCACGGCTTCAAACTTGAACTGAATCGTTACAACCGCAATCTGTGTGGAAACTTTTTCACTTACAGTATCTGCGGTGAGTGGAACGCACTTCCAGAGGAAGTTGTCAACAGTGAATCTGTTGACCAGTTCAAGTCAAGACTAGACAAATTCTTAAAAAGTGGCCGTTTAGGGACGCAAAACAATTGAGCAGCCATGTGCCTGCTCGATTGCTAGTCCAAAGGTACCTTCTTTGAATGGACCGTAAGGTCTCCTAGGGTACTTCCTTTCCTTGTTACTCCTCAGATCTCTCTGCATTGCCTTAATATCGTCCAGCGATCTAATCTCTTTTGAAATTTCTGCATCATCTGCAAAAAGCAACACAGGGCATTCCAGCTCGTTTACCATGTCGTTGATGTAAATGAGAAATAGTACGGTGCCCAATAACGATCTCTGGGGTACTCCTAAAGTTACCTGGAGATTATCCGACCTTGTGCCTCTTATTTCGACATATTGCTCTCTTTCCGTCAAGAAGGCCTTGATTCATTGCAAGATTTTGCCTCCGAACCCATATGCCTCCAGTTTTCTAAGAAATCGCGCATTTTACCGGTACAGTATCGAAGGCTTTTCTACAGTCGAGGTAACTTACATCCACTGGAACTTGGTTGTCCACTGCTGTTTTCAGTATCTCCATGTATTCCAATAGGTTTGTGAGCGTGTTCCTTTTCTCTTTGAACCCCTGTTGTCCATCGTAAATCATTTTGTTGCCCTTTTTGGTGGTTCACCATTGCTCTCCTTATTAATTTCGCACATATTTTGCATAGTACACAAATCAACGAAACTGGTCGATAATTCAGATGGTCGAGAATATCACCTTTCTTGTAGATTGGACACAGGGATCCAAGAGTCCAGAGAGATGGTACTAGACCTGAATCGAGTGATTTCCTGATGATTAGCGACACTGGCAGTACTATTTCGCTGTGGCATTCACTCAGAAGTCTTGGGTGTATTCCATCAGGTCCTTTGGCATTATTCCCGTTGATTTTCTTCAGGAGGTCCTGTACCGTGTTTGTATCCACTTCGATGTCTTCAACTACTGGTTCACGATAACCAATATCAAACTCTGTTATATTTCCTGCGTCTTCTTGCACAAACACAATCTGAAAGGCTATGTTCATCATATTAGCTGTCTCCACATCGGACTTGGTTGTTTCATCATTATCCTTATTCTCAGGACTTTTTCCTTTTACAGATGATCTGCTCCTTACATAGCTCAAAAGGTGCTTGGGGTTTACTTTTATGTCATCGCATAGTTTCTTGATAAATGCTTTATTTGCCTGTCTAATCATACCAGTAGTTGCATTTCTTACCCTACTGTATTCCTCAGTGTGAGGGTATGGAACGTACATACTCACATGCCGCCAGACAATCGTGGAAACGAAAGAAATTTGTCGTTTGAGTTGACCTTCGTCTCCTCTCCCCCCCCCCACCCTTCCCCCAACTGGCGACAGGATGTCGGACGAAAGAAGGCCTATCTCACAAAGAAGCCTAAATTCTATTTGCCTTCTTTATGATACCATGGAGATTGTCCAGAAGGCGCTGCGATAAGCGAATTGTCGTGAATGGAATCTCTCTCTCGATTTCCCACAATCCGCGATATAAATAACATCGCCGTTTACCCCTCTGCAACAGTGTCCCAAACCAACTCGCGTACCCCTCACGTTGAACGAGAGTCGTTGCCGTAACGTATCGACTACCAACACACCATCGAGTCAACTTGGTCGCTGTCTCAAAGTATTCCTGGAAGTAAATCCCGCCCCGCAAGGTCTGTGACTAGAAGAATACGCTCTGTTGCTCAACGTAACTTGAAAAAGAAAAGGAACATCCAAATAGTTACTGGAAGTTACTATTTGTTAGTGTCACATCCAGTTAGGAGTGGACTAATCGGAACTGCAGCCAGCAGCCCCGAACCCGTCGTCTTATCCCCCCTCTCCCCGAGAACTCGTGTTAACGCCACCTGAACCACCCCGTCTGGACCTGAGTAGTCGTCTCTCCAATCCATCACAATTAATGGTAATCTGTAAACCCGGTGTCCCTCTATTCTTAAATTACCTATTTAATTAACAGTGATTGATACTCCCATTGAGTCATTATAAATCTAGACGCTTAACGTCAGTGTTTAATATTTAATCCTTAATTTTGCCTGTTAACTATTGCTAATTATTATATTTGTGTAAAGTAAAGTTTATTTTGAGTACCTGTGTTTATTTGTGGCTCCTCCCTTTTGACGTACCCTTGTCAAGACTTCAATTAAGAATCCCTTCGGCTAATTTATTCAACCTGTATTTTGCACTCTTAGAATTCAACAATCACAAACCTCCCCCCAGTAACAAGTGGGACTTTTATAGTGAGAATCCTGGCTACGGCACAACCCGCCTCTAACCAGCTTTCGCACGTTCAGTAGGAATTAAAGCCTACATATATATATATATATATATATATATATATATATATATATATATATATATATATATATATATATATATATATATATATATATATATATATATATATATATATATATATATATATATGATCGTAGATTGAGTCATAGGGTCAATACCATCGACTTAAACAAAAGCGGTGTGTCCAGATCAAGCACTAGAATAATTATTGGACCAGACTATGAGCAATTCTACGACACTCAGCTCTCCTGGTGTTTTTCTAGCTCCGAGGCGCTTCCATGCCCTCTCTTTGTCTCTTATTTTATCTTTCACCTCCTTTGTCATCCACTTTGGCTTACTTCTTCTAGCACTACATTCCACCTTTGGTACATACCCATCTCTGAGATTGCACAGTATCTTGACTAGAATTTTGTACATTTCTTCCCCTCCCTTATCTCAAAATAGCTCTACCCAATCAAATTCGGCTGGTTTCCTTCTCATTTCAGCGTAGTTTGCTTTGTGGAAGTTGTCCCTAAACCGATGGTCTCTGTCAGCAACCTCCGTGTCAGTATCCAGTATGAGATCAAAAGTAATCACAGCATGTGGACTTTTTTCCAGCGGGGCCAGTAACTCCAAGTCCAAGATATCAATTGGGTCCCTGGTGAATACAAGATCAAACAAGATCAAAAGGTTGATGGGTTAACATCATCCAAATCGTGGGTGTCCTCCGAAACATGTTGATGTAAAAAAGCATCGTTAAAACTGTCGCACGCCACAGGAAAGGCTCAGTAGCGGAAGTCAACTTAATAGCTTTATTCCTTTTAATTATAAGTGGTTTCTTAGTAGGGGAGCGCGATATGTACCCGCAACTTTCAAGCTACTTGAGAGAGTTTGATGAAACATATTAAGGTTCACCGCAACTTGACATGAAATACCAGCTGCTCTCTCAAATAAGTTATTCATCGTCATACCTTGGTAGTGGTTTGTCGCTAGCAACCAGATTTTTTTTTGTCCAGTCACATGACCTAGCAATGCCTCGAAATTTCAGTCAATCTGCTTTTAGAAGGATTCGATGACCTTAATTCGTCTCGCATTCTAAATACACGTGGGTCAGTGTTGCCATAAGTTCGTTACGAATTTTTATGTGTAAACAGAGAGTTATAGATTGTCGTTCTCTAATTTTGTACGGGGTTTTTCTTTAAATACACATTACTTTCTTTCTAACTCTTTCATTCGCTGTTCTTTGAAATGAAACTTGAACACTTCAGAGGATAATTTCGAAGTAAGTATATTGTCCAATTTTCGTGGAAATTAAACAATTATTTTCAAGAAAATGAAGATCTTGGCTCTTTGTTTCCTAGTTTTGGACGGTTGTTTTGATTAGGTTGTCAAAAAATTCATGTTTTTTTTAAAGAGAGTAAAATTATTTTTAATTTTCAAAAAATACATATATTCATAAAAGGCTTTTCCAGCACTATTACCATACTCTCGGAACCTAGTAATGGATGGCTTTTTTGAAAAATTGATTCGGTTTTGATGAAAGATGTGATTTGATATCCTTTACACTTCTTTCATACCAGAGGAAACTTTACCTATTCGATAATGTTTTAATGACTTAAATAAATGGTAATAAGATGGTGCAATGTCGGGTAAATATGAATGAGTGTGAGGAAGAACTTCTCAACCTAATGCAATAGTTTATTTCTTGGATCAAAAGTGCCGCGTGTGGGCGTGGGCCCACACGCGCTTTTGTTTAACAGCTTCATTTAAAAGTTGCAATTGTTGAACACATCGGTTAGGTTAGGTTAGAGAAGAAGCAATATTCACACGTTGTAAACGTTGTCATTTAGACATTTCATGTGAAATCACTACATCATTTGTGTAGCTAAAAGAACATAGGCATTACTATAACAGAGTAAATGACTGAGTTTTACTACAGTCATATTTAAACAGCCTATATGAAATTTTAAACAATTTAATGACTCTATGAAGTCTATTAAAAACGACATTAATCTCCTGACAATCTAATACTTCCCATAACTTCAACACTTTCTTTAGCCTCCACTTCTTAAAAACAATTCAACGACGACTCGATGACATCAACCTTTCATTGGGTGAGTGACTGATGTATTGACGCTGTGGGAGTTGCTTCATCCGGAGTTGAGCAGGATTTTTTTTAATTCGCCCATCTGACGACTGACTTCAATGGCATAAGTCACCGTAATTAAAATTCTAGCCTATTTCTAGACTAACCTAAAATTCGAAAAAGCAAAAACTAAAAAACAAAACAGGAAAGAAGCATGTTCTAGAGGAGGAGGGGGGAACTCCTCTGGCGCAGGGACATGCGACCAACAACAGAGGAAAAAAGAAAAATGGAGAAAGCAAGCTTCCTCCAAAAAGTTAAATAGGCCACAATTCTGTATACACGTACCCGTCAAGAGAACAAGGGACAAGCCTTAGTGACCCCGCTGGTCCCGAGACCGCGACAGGTAACGCGCGCGAAGATCACCCAGACTAGGACATTCAACAAGAATATGCCGAACAGTCTAGGGGACAAAGCAGTCGACGCAATAAAGTGTAGGCGAGCACGAGTTTGTCCAATTCGGAGACGCGAGAAAGAAACATGAAGCCGTCGCGAACAGTCGCGGGCGCAATGGCACGTAACTTTAAGTTCCCCTAGACCGTCTCCCATATTCTTTGCCAAGGCGCACGGACGGCAGCCCATATTCCTGCTATGTAATCGGTGCGAGGAAGAGCGAAACGCTCGTCTGGTCGCCCAGTTCTCGCGGACTCTTTGGCGCCCTCATTCCCCGCAACTCATACATGTCCAGGAAAGCAGCAGAAGGCAATCTCGACATCAACCCAACTTGAGGCAATCGTAGTGCTACGGAGACCGCGAAGCAGGGTATGTGGAGATTTCAATGCTCCGAGAGCACTCAGGGTGCTCTGTGAGTCGTTATTAATCACAATCCGGTCTCCGAACCGGCACGACGTGTTATCTCCTTACTACTGAACAATGTATAGCGATCAGCTAGGCCGTGAAGACAGACGCAGCGCCCGGTAGGGCCCTGCTGACTTCAAACAGAGGGAATAATGCGTGTAAGCTGACCCTTCCCCTGGGACTTAAAACCATCCGTATACAATGACACGTATCCATGGTGACACGAAGTGTGCTTAAAAGAAGCCGAACGCAATACTCCCATCACTGTAGTAGTTTGGGGAGCAGAGGTCTGGCGAAAAACAGTTAAAGATGGTACCCTTCAAGGTGACGTCCTGGGCAGAGCCATTCGCACTACCGGCCCGAGAGCTACACCGAGCTTTAGAAAGAGTTTAATAGCCCTAAACCCAAAGTGCTTAGCGTATGACTGGCGTCTCTTAGCAGAATAGGCAAGGTCAAGTTCGGCTGCGGATGCAGTGTGAGCCCTTGGCAACTGAGGAAGGCGCTGGGCTTGCGTGTAGAGGCGGATAATATACTGTGCATAACGCAGAGCGAGTGGCATCTTCCCATCATGTACAATCAGACTCTCAATCGGGTAAGTGTGGAAGGCGCCGGTTGCCAGGCGGAGACGGCTGTGGTAGATCGAGCCTTCCTTCAATACTAGACGCTCTCTTGGGGATGTATAAAACTTGCATGTGTAGTCAAGCTTCGAACGAACAAATGATGGGTATAAAAGCAAGTCAGTAGCCTTATTAGCACCCAAGTTAATGAACGTCACGGAACTAAGAATGTCCATGGCGCGGGTACAAGAGACCCTAAGGTTGCGAATATGAGCCTCCAAGGTGAGGCATCAGTCGGAAACAAGACCAATGAAACTGTACGAATTGACCACTTACAGGTGAACCCCGTTTAGGAAAAAGTCCCGGTCGTGGTGATGCCGTGGATGACGGTAGAAGTGCACTACCTTAGTCTTGGGCAAAGAAAACCGAAACCTGCGCGTTTTGGCGTACTGTGAGATGCAGTTCAAACTATGTTAGAGTCGACGCTCCAAAGTTTGTATCTGGGCTGGGTTAAAATAGATCGGAAGGTCGTCCACGTAAAGCGTAGCGAGAACATATTCGACAGTACCGTTGTAATATCGTTAATGCTTATGGCAAATCGGGTGACACGGAGGAAACTTCTCTGCGGGACACCCTCTTCCTGCTCCATTGGGTCGGAGAGAGCTCTCCCACTCACACGCGGAGTGAAACTAGCGGGAGACACATGGTATCCGCTGTCCAGAAAATAGGCTAGTCTAACATTTATCAATTCCTCCATCAATGTGCACACGCAGAAGGTTAGAGAAATTGAGCGGAAACCGACTGACGTAGAGTGATTCCTCCCACCCCCCTGTTTTCCATTCGGAAGCAGTATGGGAGGATGCCCTCCGTCTAGTTCCTGTTAAACAAATCTAACACTTATGCCTTGTTTCGCTCCCCTTTGTGTATAAGCATGGCGTATGGGACATTGTCCGTATTAGGGGTGGTATCCGCGAACGAAACGAGAGTGAATGCCACTCACTCAAATGTAAACCTGTCGTTGAGGGGTTCTCCGCCTCTGGAGGTAAAGTCCATTGCGGCCTTCAGCAACATCACGATGTGCATTGAATGCAGGCGGAGCAGCATCCCGGCTAGAGAATGCGGAGAAAGCGGTCGCGAAGGACTCCGCCACTGACGCAAGGTCTAAGATTGCTGTACTATTCTACATAGAACGGGAGGCGGCTCCTGCGAGAACTCGCCCCGAATCCTTACCCCTGCTAGAGGGGTCTTCCCGTTAAGTGAAGACACGTATGCCTACCAAGAAGAGCGGCGGTCGGGCTTTGAAACATACCGGAACCGAGCCCCACTCGACAAAATTCACCTACACTGAAATCCTTCTAGCGGTGCGTATAACGCATGTAGACATAATGCTTCTGTTGTAGGGCTGTCTCACACTTGGCTGACGACCACGGAAGTAGTCGGGGGGCAAAATGGCCAGACGTTTTAGGAACAGTAGTTAGGCCCACGGCGATGAGGTTGCCGGACAAAAACTCAACAGCCTCATCCACCGACCTAAACTCATCGAATGGGACAGAAAAATCACTCTTTTTCTGAAATGCGGACCACCGCCCCTGCGCCAAGCACCATCAGGGGGCAGGGTGATGGGGCTCTCAAGCAGCAGTGGTCCATAGAATGATATTTGAATAATAAAGTGATCACTACCATGGAAATCATCGACTACTGCCCATCCAAATTCAGGCTGCGCATCCGGAGAGTACAAGGTTGGATCAAGACAGGAAAAAGAATCGATTCTCGGGCAGTGATGCGTAAACTCATCAACATTTAGGTCACCTATCTCCAGTTCGTCGTTTAGGTTGGCAAGGAACTGACCCCTGGGATTGATCGAGTAATCTCCTCAGAGGGGGTGTCTGCCGTTCAAATCCTCGAGGAAGAGAAAGGGCCTCGGCAACCGTACCAGGATGTGGCGGAAGTCTCCCGCGTCGAAGTTGGCTGGCGGTGGAATTTACGACAAAATAACAGTATAACTCCTATCCAGGTGCAACTGCACTGCTACTGCCTGAAAGAAGGGATATAAAGCAAAGAGAAGAACGGTGAAATCCTGATGTAGGTAAATCGTGCATCCTCCTGCCAGTCCTCATCTCTTGGCAGTGGGGTGGCAAAACCTCACTGCCAATAATAATAATAACTAATAATAATAATAATAATAAGATAATGTAGTACTGAGTGGGGGTGAAGGAAAGCGCACCAACTTTCCCAGGCCCCATCAGAGAGTTCAAATCAACCCTTAGACAGGTCTGTATATAATTTGAATTCAGGCTCGGAGGATGTGTAGCTTCTCCAGGCATCAAGTGTAAACTCGGTAAAGAGGGAAGGGGCAGATGTTTACTAACTTAAACCTAAGGGGGGATATATTTAATAGCCTAAACTTAGGGGGTGAATTTCGTTAGCATAAATTTATTAGGTAATTTTCGTTAGCCTAAACCTCGGGGTGATTTTCGTTAGTCCAAAATGTTTAATAGCCTAAACAAAGAGAGATGTTTAATAGCTTAAACTTAAGGTATAGTATGATTAATTGCCTAAACTTAGAGGCAATGATGTTTAATAACCTAAAATTAGCGGCCTACAAACGCACTCTCTTCATTATGTGTTCTTTAATACAATCAAATATAACTTAACTTAAGTTAGCTTTAAGGGGAGGATGTTCAAAGTTGCAGTTTGAGTGGTGGATGTTTGTCGTGGTGTGACATTATATTATATCAATACCATATTATATCTATGGGGAAGGGACTAATAACTTAAAGGCGAACCGACAAAAAGGCGGAACGCCACGAGTTTCGACGCGCGGAGCAGCGAGAATAGAGTGCAAAACGAGGTCAGGTAAAATTTGGGCAATAGCACAGCTCAAGGTTATTTAAAGAGGCATGTACAAAACTATAATTTTATCTACATAAAAAAGGAGAATCAATGGTCAAAATTATATGGGTAAATGAGGGGGGGGGGAATTGCAGAGTTATGCATCAGACTCTGAAGTTAGAAATTAATGCGTTACTCAAATGGGTTGCTGAAGGGGGGGGGGGGGGGAGGGGTTGGCTTACGGAGGATTCCGGGTGAAACGTCAGGGTAAGGCTTCACGGATGTCTTCTGCAGGTAATAAACGTGAGGGCGAGGGCACTCGGAGCTTCTGAGCGGGAAGTTGACGTGATGACGGTTCTCCAAGGGGGGAGGGGGAGGGTAACGTCCGGTCCAGGGAATAGTATTTTGGCCACCCGAAGACGAGGAGGGATTTTATAGGAGTTGATGAGTGGAGTCGGAAAAATCGCTCGGTGGCGATCGTCAAATGGAAGTACCTCACTGGCTGGGCTAATTCCAACGACACGAAAAGTTCAGCCGTCACTTTGCTTCGTTGTTAAGCACCTGAGTTGGAACTAGGGGAAATGCCTTTTGGATCCTGGCGGGACTCCTCAACTCTGTATCTTCCACCTAGAAGACGAGCCCTATATATCCGAGGCTCCCCCAGCAGGAGTGGGGGAAACATGGGTTTGGCCAGCGCTACTCTCGAATGGCCTCGAACCTTCACGCCCAGGCGATTCTAACCGGCGAAAAGGTGGTCTGGGGTGGACGCGGTTCGAGGCTACCCTTTGTGGAGGATGGGGGGAGGAGGCTTACCAATCTAAGCCTAACCAAATTCTAGAATTTTCTTTAACGCATGGACGTCACTTCCGTTCTGGAAAAGAAATTCCACGCGGAATTCCCCCACAATGTTCAAGTGATCACTCTAGTATTCAGGTTTGACGAAATTGTTGTTATACTCACCTTGATCTATACTCCTTGTTACTATTCCTATTCATTTACTCATCCTTTTCTTCTATCTATTTTTCTTTCACTGATTCAGTTGTAGGCGAAAATTCCCTCTTCAATTAAGTCACTTTCTTTCATCTAATTAAAATAACAGAGGAAGGAATTCGTGGATCGATAATATGGTAAAATTAAAAGACTAAAGCTTTGCTGAAAAAAAATCGCCTTTCATTCTAAGTGCTGGGGTAGTTTAGATCCTGGCGGGTTTCGAGGGACTCGGAAAGAATGGAGATAAGAGAAGCTCGAAAACCTCCCTAGTCAAACCAAGCATAATTCAAGGTTGAATTACACAAAAAAAAGATAAACCCATTAAAAAAGTACTTCGCAACCTTTCCAATGCTCTCATACAAGAAAAGGATGAGTATACAGCACATTTTCGAACCTTCGATCGATTGGTAAATGATTGACAGATTTGATATAAAAACCTTCTAATCGATCAAAATACCGTGGATGAGACTGAAATGGCAATGAAGTAAAGTCTACGCACGCTTCCTTCTACTTTTCATTACCCGATTCTTCAATTAAAAACAAAATCCAACTGAATTCATTGATTAATTGCTGAAAGATAAACAGAAGTGTAAGATCGCTCGCAAATTTGTAGATCACTGAAAGAAAGAGAAGAGGCAGTAAACAAGGTCTGCTGACCAAAGTCGCGTGCTCTCACTTATTCTGATTTATGACCTTACGAGCTTCAAAACTTTTAATAATTCTTGGACTAGCTTTGGGATGACTTTGTCAGTTATATCATTCGAAAGAGAATTTAAAACAATATTAGGGTTTCAAATTTCGTTAGAATCGGCCGAATAGTTATGATGTTATTGCCAAAACAAAATAATTCTTGGGCTAACCTTGGGAAGATAATGACAATTATATCAATCGAATGAGAATGCAAAACAACATAAGTGCTTCAAATTTCGTTAGAATCGACTGAATAGTAACAATGTTATTACCATAACAAAAAAAGCAAAATGGGGACCGACCGACATAGTGAGATATAGAGTTGCACGCAACTAAAAATGACTAAATGGAATGAGGGTAGCAACTATGAAGAATTTTACAACCACCACCACCACCACGGCAAACGTAAAATATCTGGGCACTGAGAGCGGGAAAGGATGGAGGTGAAGATATTTTAAAACTTAAGATGGGATTAAATCTGAATGGGAGAATGTTACCAGTGTGGTTTCCCAGAGGTTGGGGCTGTTGTTGTTCTTGATTTATATTAATGATCTTGAGTTAGGTATAAGAAACGAGCTGAGCAAGTTTGCCGATGAAGTTCGATAGGATTATAACGTATTACAAGATGAATTGGCCAAATTATTCAAATGGGCGAAAAATGGAATTTAACATAAGCAAGTGTAGTTTACTTAGTATAGGTAGGTGTAATCCACTGACTAAAAATTCTAGATTTTTCGGCAGCAGTGATACTGTCGATGACGCTGTGATTAATCGGATTAACGACTTCTTGGGGGTAACTAGAGCCGCCTGTGAGTGGATCCGCTCATACCTATCTATCTTCTTTTCCTTATCATTATTATACGTTGCTCTGGTTGAACATTTCATTTCTAAGCCGAAGAATTCTACTTATCTTTCTCGCCAGCCTTGTTTTCTGAGACTCGTAGAAATGTTCAAGGCGGTACTAAATTGATTAATGAGTGGTTCTCGGACACCCACTTCGTCTCGCAAGTTTATTCATAGAATACCGGATAAAAAAAGGTTATGAGGAAAGTAATGTGTATTTAAAGAAAAGATGCGTCCCAAACTGGAGAAATATATGTGTAAATGCAGTCATAACCAGAAAAAATATAATTACTCTTAAACAATTGAACAGAACAGGAATAAGAAGTATGTAAGACATCATTTTGGATGACTTGAGCATAACTTCGGCCGCAGGACTTCGCCAGTTTATCGCATTGTTCGACCGTGATTTTATTCTATTCTTCTCCCAATCCTTCTCAAAAAATTTTCACCATTCCTTGGTTTCCGAGCCATAACCTTCTCACCGTTTATCTTTCATTGATTTTCTATCAGGCCGGTTCATCACGTCGATACTTTCGTCATCCAAGAACTGCTTCACCATCTTTATGTGTGGTAGGAGCTTTACCCTACTTTAAAACAGGCGCTTAATAAAGACTTGTGGCCTTGAACAGCGGCATACAAAAATGTTTCATGTTAATCGTTATCAATTGACGCCTAGAAGTGAATGATACGTGTTTAGCAAAATACAGACTCGATAAAGAGGCATACGCTACTTCCTACTTTTCACATTCTTCTAGGGATAAAAAAACAACAAACAACGAGGGAATCTGTATATCGCAGATATCATATGCGACGCTCGGTTCAAGAACGGCGGAAACACTTAGTTCTAGGAATTCGTCGTTATTATCATTCTTCAAAGGACTCCTCAGTGGCGAGGCGGAGCGAGCAACAACGGTCCGAATTCCACTGGGTCGGTCCATTCACGAGGACCGTAACCATGATACTTTAGTTTTTAAAGCTATAACCCATAGGGACTCCCAACGTTCGTTGGGAATAAAGATGAAACTCTACTGTGAATGTCCTCACAAATGGACCGAGTTCTTGGAAGTCGTTCCTTTCAGTACTCGGTTCTGCCCATCTTTCTGGATGTCAGCGCGGTGACTAGGATCTTGCTTGCAACTGCTGAGGTAACCCTGATTTTCCTTGTTTCAACGCTCCAGAAAACAAGGTAAAAATAACGTACTTATTTATTCATTTATTTATTAGATATTTATTTATTTATTAAGGTACAAAGAAAAATACAACGAGGGAATCTCCACCAAAAGGTGTTGGAAAAGTGGGAAAGTTGAAGTAAATTAAAAATTATGGAATACCTAGCTTACGTCGACTACCCGTTTTACCAAGAATCGGGAAGGCTCGCAACTCTCCTAGGACTTCATTTCGCAATGAATAAAATTTATTTTGAGTGGTGATAAAAAACTTTATTTTATTAAAAGTAAAAAGTAAATCTGTGAATAATTCCGCGTTTGAAAGATTGATAGCCTAGGTGGCCGGTGAGTGTAGGATTGTGAGGTTTTAAAAAAAAATCTAAGGTTCCTCTAGCGAAGGCCAACAAGGACTTATCCGCCAAAACTATCTTTAGGTTATATCCAAAGCCATCACAAAACAAACACAAAGAAGACTCCTTCCTCTTAGCTATATACGAGTACCACTTTAGTCTTGACCGAGGAAAACTGAAACTTGTGCGCTTAGGCACAGCGACAGATACAGTTCAGAGCCTGCTGGAGTCGACGCTGTATGGTATGCATGTGGGACGCACGAAAAAGGATCGTAAGGTCGTCTGGCGCAGAACATCTTTCAGCAACATCGATTTGATACCATTGATGTTCCGGGCAAAGATAGTCACGCTGAGGATATTTCCCTGTAGGACGCCCTCTTCTTGCCATATTGGAATGGAGAGAGCTATGCAATCCCGGACGTGGAATCGAGGACCTTGTAGGTACTTCTACAAAAATTGGGGGGATGTTTCTTCGCCCCATAGGGTATCCATTAAGGTGTTAATTTTTTTAGCTTTTTAAAAATAAAATTGTGTAGAAAATTTTTTGTGCCTTTTCATGCCCATAGAAGAGAATTGCAAAGAAAAGTGATAAATAATAACCGTTACCTACATAAATCGTGGCCTCAAATTTCCCAAATCAGTTAAATTCCAATTAAATGTGCTGCATTTCTATTTTCTTTCAAATGCAGGACGAGGCATTGAATTACTCCATTTCAGTGAAATTCTAGGACATTTTATTAGTCACTATCTTTGGCACAATACGGGCGTTGTAAACAGCTCAATTCCTGTTGCAACGTGGATGCACGGTGTCAGTACGACGTGTGCGCCACTCGAGTGACGAGTCAGTCAGTCTGCTTACAGTTTTCATGTAAGATTGTAGTGCTCACTGCCCTTCACTTGTAGCCCTTTTCACTGATGGATACATACATCTTTTCGTTCATAGTAAGTATCTCATAAATATTATATAATGAAATCTAGTATTATTTCTTGAAATATTATTCGAAAATACATTTTTAATCATCACTAACTCTATAATTTAAGAAGGGGATTTTTTTGAGTATTTGAATAATAATTTCATCTTAGTTTGGTTATGACTTAGGTTTTTTTATCAAAGTTATTTCTAAGAATTCTTTTATAATATCAAAAATCAAAATGGTGAAGTTCAGAAATAAATATAAGTATCGAAATTTTGTGAATTTTTTAAAACCCAAAGAATTACAAATGGTGAAGTTCAGAAAATTTATTTTTATATATCTTCTTCTATAACTATATTTTAGCAACTTGATATTTTGAAAGGGGAGAAATTTAGTCTAGAGTTACTTTTTTAAATTATTATAATTGGCGAAGTTCAGAAAATTTATAAAAAATTAACCATGGCTTCTTTTTTTTTAGATATTAATTTTGCATCTCTGACTAAAAAGTAAAAACTTAGAATGGTTCACTAAATTACCTACGATGGGCGGTCAATAAGTTTTGCAATTCGGATATAAGTAAACGAGATAAGAGGAAAAGTGTTTTATTATTTTTCAATATAACTACCCTCGACTTCAATGCACTTGCGCCACTTGTCCCTGAGACTTCGAATTCCCAACAACCAGAAATCTTCCGACTGCTGTTCAATCCACTCCTGGACGGCGAGCTGGACATCTTCATCGTCCCCAAACCGGCATCCACGCAGTGCAGCCTTGAGCTGGCGAAATAAAAAGTAGTCGCTAGGGGCCAGATCTGGACTGTAAGGGGGGATGGTTGAGCTCCACGAATCCGCACTCACGCAGGGCAGCTTGGGCAACTCTGGCCTTGTGGACTTTGACGACGTTGAAGTCGATCATGTGGCGTGGGGTTTCTAGGGACCCAACGGGCAGAGACCTTGGTCATGGCCAAATTGTCGTGGATTATGTTGATAACACTTCCATGTGATATTCCAACCTCTCGCTCGATTTCTTCGAACTTCACCCGTCAATTTTCGAGGATCATCCTCTCCACACGGGTCACATTGTCCTCGTTGGTCACGTCTAACGGGCGTCCTGGACGGGGGTCATCTTCAAGGGACTCACGACCATGGCGGAACTCCCTATTCCAGCGGGCAATGGTTGCATAGGAAGGGGCAGGGTCGGTGTACACTGCAACCATGCGTTTATGGGTCTCTTTTGCATTCTTGCCTTCCTTGGTAAAAAATTTAATCACTGCGCGGTGCTCAACCTTCTCCATGGTTGACAAATTTGTGACTGACGATCTGCGATCAGCTACTGGTTCTTAAATAGACGAGGCAGGAGCGTGAGGCTGCAGTTCCTGACTTGTCATAACTTTTCCTAACACCCCCACAAACAGCCATCCCCCTTTCTCTGTTTTGCCCTACCGATTCGCAAAACCTATTGACCGCCCCTCGTATGTCTGACATTATTTTCAGATAGTGAAACAATGTCGAAATTGAAGAAAAATAGTCAATCATCACATTTGAGTCTTCTAGTTGGTAACGGGCAGGCGCTTCCTGTATCAGAACTTCCAACTTTAAGAGACATGTTAAGTTTGGGAATTTTTCCTCCCAACCAAACCGTCCGAGACAGAAGAAACTATACTGACAAAGAACTCGTAAATAACATGATAGATCCGCTTCTGCATCAATGGAAAAACGCTAATGCCTTTTTTAAACCACCTGTGATTAATTAGCATTACAGCATTAAACTGAAACTTACTAAATTGTAGTACAAAGCAATTGATGCATCACTTGGAAGAGGAAATTTGGCAAAGAAAAACGAATTCCTTCAAACACTTGAAACCCTTTTTAACATCTTAAACTGCAAGTGCACAATACAAATGTGTTCTAAAGATAGTTGTTCTACCACAGGTAAAAAGGAAAACCATTCCCACATTGATTGTATCTGTTCTCGTCAGATAAAGATTCCCATTCTAGAGTTGGCCTTCGTAAATGCTCAGAGGACGAAGAGAGTAGGTAAACCTAGCATACAGATTGGTTCAATTGACTTTGATGAAACAAAAAAGGCGACCGCCGCAGCTAAAAGAGTAAAAAAAATCGAAGAAAGGGAACAGAGAAATAAAACTAGAATTTGGATATCCAAACACGGATTGAAAGAAAAAGTGCTGAATAACCTCAAGTTAATTGTTGAGTTTATTATTGGAGTTTATCTACCCAATTGGTTCAACGTTAAGCTCAATTCCATGTGGATCGATGGTCCCCACCACCTGCACTTTTAACTACAACAAATAAGAACGCAGCGGAAGAGAGTCAGAGACATCGTGATTCCAGTGGTAAAACGGTCAGCTTGGTATGGTCGCTCTGAAGAATATTGCAAGCTATGCTTTGCAGTGGATGCTCAGAAATGCGAGCAAAGGCCGTTGAAATCATTCCAGAGAACAGAGGAAACAAAGGTGACGACATATTGGATGACAGCTCTTTCCAAACTAGAAAGGTGCCCACAATAAATGGCAATGCAATAAATATTTCAGAGTTAACTGAATTAAATGGCATGGTCTTAGAGCCACCATTGACAACCAAACTAGCAAACAAGGATGTTAAAAGCTTTTAAGATGTTCCCATGCAGGTGCTCGAATGGCCCTCGCACACTCAAAGTGTGGAGCGATGCGTCAAAATGGTCACGGAAGCTGCAGGCCATGTGTGCAGTCACGAGAGACGCTAGGGTTGTATAAAAGCCCAAATAGCAAAGCTGCCAACTAATGGCACGAAACACAAGTAAAAGGGATTTCATAGCCTTAGCTTTGTTTAAATTAATCCTCAAACCTAAAAACTCTTTTGAAATTATAGACGGTAAAATTTTTGGGGTGAACTTATTTTCTTATTATTTTATTAATACATATACAAAGAAAAGCCATTTTTATGTAGTTAGGAGTTATTTTGCGGAACTTTTTTTGTTATATTATCATTTTGTATGCTTAAATGCATTAAAATATTGCTACACAATTACTCGATTTTCATTTTAGTGAAATCATCCCAAAAAATCGAGACACCTTAGTATACATGGTACCTTATCGCCACGCGGTTCCATGGTTTTCTCTAGATAAAATATACAGTGGATAAGTGATGCCTAGGACGGAAGCCCTACCAGATAGCGTTTTTTTCAGACAGAGCAGAGCATTTGACGTGGAGTGGAATTTCCGAAAGACACACTGTACAGGAAATATGTGACCTTACCGTCCCCAAAATAAGTTAACATAACGTTGAATGCTTTATGGATGACCTGACCCGGCACTTCTATAGGTTTTGTGCGTATGGTCAAAACGGTGGTAGTAATAATACCTTTGCAGTAACGGCACAAATGCTTTCACGCGATAGTGATACCACGCTGCTCATAACATCTCATGGAGCTGGTCTTGGTCGATGGTGACGAAGAGTTTAGGAATGGGTCATGAGCCTGCCCCCTCCCTCCCTGTTTACTCATCACATGTTCTTCGACCTTGACCGCCCCTTGATTGGCTAGCTTTTCTGCGATGTCTTCTTAGGAGGATTCAAACAATAACCTTGCTTAAACTACTCCTTTGCCGAAATTCATGGTAAAGTACGGGGTCACGTAAACGAGCGAACCATTGACTGTCCAGAGCAGGGTCCACCGCATTCACCGAAAGGTTTCCCTCCGAAAAAAACGTAACTTCCGGCTCTCTACCGAGAATCCTAGCTAAAGCCTGACCAGAGATGGGCATGATCGTGATCTTGAAGATCAAGATCGTGTTCTGATGCTGATCTTGATGATCACTTTTATTATAATGATTGTGATCTTGAGCTAAGCTCACTTTATTTCTTGTGATCTTGATCTTATTGATCAGTTTAGACGTCAAGGCCATTTTTAATTTCAGAATCTCATTTTTTTTTTTTGCCAAACGACATCTGGTGGCAACTTTATTCAACACCGACTGTTTATGTTTTCTGCAACGAGTGTGAATAAAGTTCTTATTTAAACAAGTGATAATATCATATATCCGAAGCCTTAGATTTGTTTTCACCAAAATTGTAAAGTTTACATATAATCATGTGTATAGTTTTGCAAATGCGGATCAACCACAATGGAAAGGGTTATACAAGGCAGAATGGAGTGCAACCTACTTTTCCGTATAGGAAATTTCCGACTGCCCTTCGATTACCCTACGCCACCTGATATCAGCCAGTAGATCATAATCGGTTATGAAATCGGCTCCAACTCAGGAATGTGAAAGCTTTGCTATAATACAGATCAATACGAAAGAGTATCTTAACCCAAGGCTAAGTGTCAAGTGTTTATTGGTTATAGGCTAGGATCAAGGTACCATTTGCAACATGGACTTTCGAGACTGAGTTAGTCTTTTTTGTTCAGAAAACTTACCTGTACAACGCTTATGGCTGCTTCCAGAGTCCACCGGAAACCAGACTTTGGGGATGGGATTAACCCGTAAAAGGCGGCGTTCTTTATTTTTGCTCACTAAGTGAGAGATATGTATATACTTTCCAGGAAAGGAAAATGGAGAAACGAAATGAAAATTTGAAATTTAACACATCTTCACTTACTTCGCCTGATGAATGTCTTAGTAACACCTTACCGTGACTTGTTTTGAATCACTAGGACAAAAAACTAAAGGGGGAAGAAAAAAAGGGAGGATTTATACTAAAGCAAAGAGAAGGGTCTCAGAGAGTTAGAAGATTCCGCCTCAATTAAAGATGAGTGCAGAACATCAGGGTGAGCTGCGAATAGATATTTTTTTAGTCGGCCGGGGCCTAGGTCACAAAATGTAAGAGGGTGACAATGTCCCCCAAACCATTCCGAGATTGGGGTCTTCCAGTTACTCCAGAATGTTAATCCCCCTGTCAAATCGTGATACAGGTGCGTCCTCTAGGCAGAGTAAAACGGACAAAACGGGATGGGGCGTGGTTGTGCTCTTATATGATTAAAGAACGAGTAGATTGGTTGGGGAAAAGGTGAACATAGTTCCAGATAGATGAACTAAGAAAAAACTAAGATTAAGGGGAAAAAATTAAAAGGAGAAGGTTCGTTCTCTCTCGCTCGATTTACATAGGCCGGCGGAAGCTGGGGAGGAATTTCTTTTGTCTCACAGGAATGCCCATTGCAGGCTGGTGCAAGTTGTATTTGGTAAAAGCCACTGAAGGTAAGCGTTCGCCATAAATCAATCGCTCAAGACGAGTTTCTCCAACTTGATTTAAATGAAGTGTGTCGTTTAAAAATAGGTTGGGGTCTTGAAATTCGTACAAAAAGTAAAAAAAAATTAGCCATCATTATTTGAGAGAGCCGTTTGAGACGATCCTTTGTGTAAATAGTCTTCTAGTGCTGTCAGAGCTCAGAGAAAGAGAAAGATGCACCCTGCCACGCCTTCAATGGAGAGAGAGAGAGAGAGAGAGAGAGAGACAACAGAGACTTGGTCGACCCTTTTTGTCTGCGCTAATGGAATTGCGAATTCATGAGACGCCGTGGTGGCCTGATAGCCCGCCATCGCAGAAAGCCGCGACAAGTTTGAGAGCCCAAAAGGTCCCATCTGGAGTCGGACAAAGTTTCGCCTCGCCGACTTAGGAACCTTCTAGCGATCGTGCTAATAGAGCGAGACTACTATCGCCTGCCGATGCGTCGGAACCTGGAACCCTCCCCTTAGGACGGAGGAGGGAAAACCCCATTCGACCCCACTATAAATCCTCCGGCCTCAGAGTTGAAAGGCAGTATCCACCGCCTTCCCTCCCCCCTCCCCCCTTAGTACCCACTTTTCACGTCTCGTTGGACTCTTCACAATTCTTGCAGAACCCCTCAAGCTCCGGGTATTCTCGATCAATTCTCGTAAGTCTACCCTGTACTCGTTCTAACCGTTCCTCGAACGCAACTTGCCCAGTCTCGATTCGTGTTCTAACTCCAAAGCAATATCTAAGTTCATCCCGTAATAGTCATTGCCAAGAGACTATTATTTGAACTTTGCACCAAAGCAAGGATTAGTTGCGCCGACCAAATCTCCAAGGTAGCAGCAACGCGCAACTCTCCTGTGCAAGTGCTCTCTCTCTACTACCCCCCTCCCCCTCCCAAGTTTAAGCTTCCATCGTCATTCGAGCGACCCTCGGTCAATATTGTTCGTTTGTTTGTAAGGCGAACGTCCCCGCCAAGTCTTCCCCCATTTTAACCACTGAGACACGTGTACGTCTAATGTGTATATAGCTTGTTTTAAAATAACCCTTTTGACTTGGTAAAAGAATATTAATTTGCATATTAGTAAAGGTATTCTTGTACCTGTTTTTATATTGTCGCGGAAACTAAAGATAGTCGACTATTTGGCTAACCTACATTCAGTTAATTTGCACTCTGCTTGTATTATAAATCTCCCACGCACATAACCTTCATCGACCTCGGCTGAGAAACGCAGAAAGGGTTAACTTGACCCTATTCTATGACAAGTGCAGTCTTAATCCTCTATTGGAATAATTTGTATTATTGCTTGAGTCTTTGCGAATGTCATTAGGTCGCGATTGCGATGAAAATTCTCTCTAGACGTTGGGTCGAAAGTGTGGATTTTGTTTCTACTTCCAATTGTTACAATAGCAAGGTTAGAACTCTGCCGTTTTAAGTTTTCGATTTAGAGTATCACATTTTAGATTCTACCCTAGTGTAAACAGAAGTCTTCACTTTCGAAGATTTCTTGCTTTAAATTGATTAAGTTGATTTTAACTAATATATCACCTATTAGGACCATCGTTTCACTTTCGATTTTGTTTTCGAACGCATTGCGGCACTCTACCCCACAACGCACAGGCGATCTCCGCTTACAACTTGCCTGAAGTCCTGCGAGTGCTCGAATATGAATCTAATAGGCTACTTTGCTCTCTTATCCCCGCTTGAGAACTTTGACTTATAACCCAGTTAGACTCTTCACTGTTACCATAGTTTCTGATATTGTTTCGACAGTTTGCCCCTATCCTTCCGCGCAAATTATCGAAGGACGTAATTTCCTTCTTAAGATCCTTATCTCGTGAGTTGAAGCTGTTAAGTCACTGAGTTTTCCTTTAATCTCAGCTCACATTTCCACCATTACAATAAATATTTTAACTTCAAACCTTTAATTGAGCCAACAAAAACGACAGATCCTATTACCATTATCACTCGTTGGAACATAACTTTCTTGCTAAAGGAAGACTCGCAAGTAAATCATTGATACCTAATTACCGGCATGATGTATGCAGGAGAGCGTAGTATTTCCAAATATACGAACGCAATTTAGCGGATCCTCTCAAGGTTCGTGGGAACCACCCTTCCCTCTTCTCTGACTAATACCGTTTAATAACGAATAGATATTTGTATATTCGAATTTAAGTCAGGATATATTATCACCACAAGAGTGAAAAATCCCTTCAATGACCTGCGGCGTTTTGGGATAAGATGATAAATGGTCATTGCATTGATGGTTTGCCGTGGTTCAAATCACTTACAAGTGCCTTTGAATGGTTAAATGAGGCTTCTGTCACTAGATGGTGCCACCCAGTGTCAAATCCGATGGCAGATTTGAAATCTCCAGGGTGAATAACCCTCTGTCCCATGGTCATATGGGTCATTTCGTGGCTCTAAATGGGTAAAATTGAACTTTACTCTTTTTGAAAAAAAAAAACGACGCCTAGACCTGGCGCTTCGCTGCAGGAAATAACAATTACGGTTTTCCGAAACCACAAAAGACACGCCAGTGTATAACATTAAGGAACAATTTAGACGCATCAAAATTTATGTCGTATCAGAAGCAGAGAAAGTAGGGAAAGAAATAAAAAGATGAAGAAAAATAACATATAAGAATAAGAAGGCGAAAGAGAAAATAAAAAGAAAAAGAATTTTTTTCTAGAGTTTAAAAGCGCAATGGCAACAAGGGCGTATCTCGCGGAAAATTTGGAAGGAGAATGATGAAGCAGGCCCATCTGCAGGCAATGTGGGGGGAGGGGGCCAGTGGGTGTTTGGGCCGGGAGGGTATACAAGCCTCTAGATGTCATCTGACATCCCTTTGCGGGTGCATAAAAGGATACATAAAGAAAATAAAGATGGGGGGAGCAGGGAAAATAGGGCGCAGAATGCAGATATTTTAAACCCCATCACCCAACAAGAGGGAGTGGGAGCTATTCTTCCCCCATCCCGCCCCGACCAGGGATAAAAGGACGAAAGCTGGTCGGCGACTAGCCTGATATATTTGACGCTGGCTAACAAATGAGAAGTGGCTTGTAAATAAAATGGCAAAAGGGGGGAACGGAGTGGGGAAATGGAAACGTCCAGATGGAATAAAGCCCATGTAATCTCAATCTAGTCTGAGACTACCGGGGTCACTGGGACCGTAGAGGCGTACCTCTCTGTCGACGGTTAGTGAGTGGGTAATCCCAGTGCCACTTCCTTGACCATATATTTTAATTCCGCACCAAGGTAAAGTGGGGTGAAGTGTAGCCAATACACCTACCGTAGCCACTTCCGGTGAATAAGAATAACCCCGGTACTTCCCTTTTAATAAAAATTAAGATAATGATCCCCTGATTGTGTTCTCACTCAGTAAAAGCCAGTCATGGGTGGACTTATGTAATATTGAGAATTCAGCCGAGTGGATTGCTTTTCAATTGCCAATGGATGGTCCAAAATAGTTAAAAACACAGATACAAAAATAAACTTCAATATACATAAATTGGAAATATGGAATAGCATATATATGTATAAATAGGGTTAATCTTCGCACTAAATTGGTAAGTCTATATAATGTCGTGGGGATTAAACTTGAAATCTACCTACTAGGATGCTTGCACCTTAATTGCATCCGACAGAATGAATTGAATAATATCACGGAATTAAGCACTGAATTAATCACTTGTAATACTCGAGGTTATGAGCGGAGGATGGAAATTCTAGTTATCGATTAAACTGGTTAAGTTAGGGAAGGGGATAATTCACTTTAATAATACCTTTGAGTTCGTAAGTATTTGGAGAATAACGGTGAATGTCTTCTTCTTCTGTCGATGTTCGCACTTAACCCGGTCGTCCGAGGTTATCGAATGTGGGGGTAGGGTGGGGTGGGGAAAGGGCTAATCCTAGACCGGTGTCCTGATATAATGATCCTAGGCCGGATCGCGAAGGCGAGTCAAACTGGGACTCAAATCGGAATTCTTCTCCTCGAAGTGTCCGTTCCGATTATTGGCACCTGGAGTGGGTAGCCAAAAATGATCACCTAGCTACGTCTAGGGTAATCCACAGAGGAAGGTTCTGTGTAAACTCTGCTCTGAAGGGGCGGGGGGTCTGCGAGAAGTTTGGCACCTACAAGTACCGTGACGGCAACAACAAATTCCTCGAAGTTTCTTGCTTGCAACGGGCGAACTGTTTCCTTTGTGGGACTAGCTCCACACACCACGTAGGTTTAAGATCTTCTGCCCGAATCCAGGGAGAATTTTCCCTTTGATTTTCCTTAAGAGCTAAAATCGAGAGAGAGCACCGGATTCTCATAAAATTCTTATCGTCGCGCGAAAAGACTTTTCGTCTGCCGCCAGGGCATGCCAAGCATTCACACCTCGGCGCCATCCGAGCTTTCCTCGTCTCAAGCTGCAGGTTTATGAAGGAGCGAAGAAACTCGGGCCTTCGTCTGCTGGCAGGTGTCTTTTGAGGCAGACATTTTCCTGTGTGGCCGGCCGCGAATTTGGTTGTCTTAAAGGCGCGAAAAGGGGTGAAGGGGATTCGATGCGAAAAGGCGAATTTGGAATAAAGAGGGGAAGGGGACACGCAGCTGTGTCGGTGTATTTATGCACGTAATAATGCATGGAGGTATTTAGACCTCTACACTCTCCTTCATGGTCAAACAACAACCATAGGAAATGCCCCCTTCCCTGCCCTCAACCTTTAGGGGTTTCCTTTTCCTTAAAAGCAATTGGGATTATCTTACAATCTAATTGTGCCGTTTGGCACTCCAATAGACACGAATGTGGGAGAAGAACATACAGAAGGGGAAGAAGAGAGGAGAGGAATGAAGAAGGGGAAGAGAGCATGGCAAAGATTGCGACGGGTCCCTGAAGGTTACCTATCAAACGTCCACGGACAAGTTCGCCCAACAGGCATAGAACCCCTGAATTAAGAACTAAAACCTGCTGAGATCAGGAACTTAAAAAGTTCTTATCCTAATCTTCGCAGTCATACAGCGCCGTCCTCATTTATATATGTTTTAGCGCCATCTTGCACCCATATTTGGGTATAGATAAGCTTGGAATAGAGGGAAAGGATAACCAGATATGGATCACTCCATCAAACCATATCACCCCCAAATGCCGGGACCGGGCGAGGGCCTTGAGAAACCCCAATAACAAATTTGTACAGAAAAAAAACAAGTACTCTGAAGTCCAAATTAACCTCATTTGGGGGCACACCCTGTAGTTTTAATTCTTAAGTCTTGGGCTCTAAATAAAGCTCCCCTTAATTTTTGAGATCCTCAGGGCAGGGGAGTGCCAGGTACCCAAATACATCCCCTTGAACCTAAACGGAGAGTGCCAGGATCGAAGGAACCCCAACGACGCGGCATCGTTTTGATGGTCGTGTGTCCAATGATAATGGAGGAATGAGGAGGGAGGAGAACAAACAGACAAAAGAATAAACAAAGAAAATGAGAAAAAAGAAACAAAGTGAACAAGCATGAAAAGGACTTATATTAACACACATTGCCCCTGAATGACGGCAGGGGGGGGGGCGAATGAGCCCCAAAGAAGAGAGTGGCACAGGTCATAAGTAGGGATTTGAGAGCCATTCCGGGCTCTTTGAATGTCACTCGTCCTCCCGTCCGCTCTTTCCAGTCGGGTCCTGTCCCACACCCCCCTCCTTAATTGAGGTTCAAACGGCGTCTCCCTGATGTGCAATTTTATTTTATATTAAATTTAAAGCGAAAACCAACGAGTACACATGCGTAAAGAAAGTAGTGAAATAGGAGAAATGAAAATGTGTGGAAGATAGTATAGCCACAGTTCGTCATGTGTGCATTTGAGGCAGGGTGGCACTCAAATGTGGGATGTGGGCATGTAGGGCCCGCAACTACGGGATTTGGGGGCAGAAGGGGGGGTATTTTCGATTAGTGTAGCCACTGCGATTTTCCGATGTGTCATTTTGTTAGGACAGTTTAATAATTTCGTTTCACGTTACGTGATGAAAATGCTTGGATATGATTGGTGATCTTAAATGGCATCATGTGGTTGCTAGATGCGGAGGACAACGTCACCACACGCCAGTTAATTACGAATAGAATGTAAGTTTCCTGATGGCGCCAGGAAAAGAGAAAACAGGGAAAACTTTTTCCGAGATGCGTCGGAAAATTGCCGTGAACTAAGCAAATCAAACAGCCTCAGACTCATTTTCAACCTCACTCAAGTAGTCGTTGCTTTAAAGCTCCAGACTATTTCAATTTTGTTCTATAGTATTACCATTACATCGGTAGGTCGATTCAAAGATCGTCTAAATAGGCCAATACGTTTAGGATGGATTATAAAATATTTATTATGCCTTAACTTACCCATCTCCTAACCTAACCATAACTAACTTAACCGAGCCTACATTTAACCTAACATAACATAACTTACCCCTTAACCTAACCTTACTTAACGTACCCCTAAACACCACAGCCCCTCCACATGATGCTCCTGGTAGAATTTTCTTCTATCGAATTTACTCTCGTCTATATCCACAACACTATATAGCGTTTCCAACACGCAGACATACTTTTTTGGTATTTCCTTTTGGGAAAGGGGTTAACGAATGCATTTAGACCTTAGAGCAGTAGTCGCACATTAGAGACTTTTTAATTAAATTGCCATACTGAAAAAACGCCAACAGAAGTCTTCTACGTAACCCAAGTGAAGATTCGAGAACGAAATTAGCGTTTTGAATTGCTCAATCCAAATTATTTTGATTATCAATCCGGTTGCTCCAACCAACATCTCTTGATCGATAAACAAAATTGCTCCACTCAATATCTTTTTATTGTCAATCCAAATTGCTCCACCCAACATCTTTTGATCTTCAATCCGAATTGCTCCAACCAACATCTCTTAATGGTTAAATCAAATTGCTCATCCCCACATCTCTTGATCGTCAATACGAATTGATCGTCAATCAATTCGTCTCTTGATCGTCAATCCTAATCGGTCCACGCAACATGTTTTGATTTTTAATCAGAATTGCTCCAACAAACATATATTGATCATTAATCCGGATTGCTCTACACAACATCTCTTGATCTTCGATTCGAAATGTTCCACACAAAATCGCTTGATCATTATTCCAAGTTGCTCCTCCCCGCATCGTCAATACGAATTGCTCCACCCTAAATCTCTTGATCTTCAATCTAAATTGCTACACCAAAGATCTCATGATCGATAATACAAATCGCTCCAATCAACAACTCTTGATTGTTAAACTAAATTTCTCCACCCAACAACTTTTTATTGCCAATACAAATTGCTCCACCCAACATCTTTTGATCTTCAATTCGAATTGCTCCACCCAACATGTATTGATCGTTATTCCAAATTACTCCACGCAACATCATTTTATTGCCAATCTGAATTGCTCCAGCCAACATCTTTTGATCTTCAATCCGAATTGCTCCACCCATCATCTCTTGATCGGTCATCCAAATTGCTCCTCTCCACATTTGTTGATCGGCAATACGAATTTCTCCACCCTAAATCCTTTGATCATCACGCCAAATTGCTCCACCCATCATCTTTTGATGTTTAATCCGAACTGCTCCACTCAAATCTTTTGATCGTCAATCCGAATTGATCCACCCAACATCTTTTTATTGTTATTCTGAATTGCTACACCCAACATCTCATGATCGATAATACAAATTGCTCCACCCAACATTTCTTGATCTCTATTCCAAATTGCGCCACCGAAAATCTAAATTTTATCAATTAGAATTGTTCCACCTAACATCTCTTAGTCGTTAATCCAAATTGCCCCACCCAATATCTTTTTATTGCCAATCCATATAGATCCAACCAACAACTTTTGATCTTGAATCTGATTTGCTCCACCTAAAATCTCTTGGTCGTTAATCTAAATCGCTCTTCCGTACATCTCTTGATCGTCAATACGAATTATTCGACCCATTATCTCTTCGTCATAATCCAAATTGCACCACCCAACATCTCTTGATCGATAATCCGAATTGCTCCACCAACATTTGAAAATTGTCAATCCAAATTGCTGCAGCTAATTTCTCTTGATCGTTAATCAGAATGGCTTCACCCAAAATCTTTTTATTTCAAATCAAAATGGCCCCACCCAAAATATTTTAATCTTCAATCAGAATTGCTTCACGCAACATCGATTAAACGTTAATCCAATTTGCCCCAATCAATTTCTTTAAATATTCAATTCGAATTGCTCCACCTAACATCTCATGATTGATAATACAAATTACACCACCCCACATCTCTTGATCATTAATCCGAATTGCTCCACCCGAGATCTTTTGATCTTTCATCCGAAGTGCGTCACCCAACATCTCTTGATCGTTAATACATATTGCTCCACCAAAATCTTTTATTGTCAATCCAAATTCCTCCAGGCAACAGCTCTTGATCTTCAATCCGAATTACTCCCCAATACATCTCTTGAATGTTAATCATAATTGATCCACCCTACATCGTTTTTGTCAATCGGAATTCCTCCAACAAAATATTTTGATCTTATTCCCAATTTATCAACCCAACATTTCTTGATCGTTAATCCAAATTGCTCCACCCTGAATCTTTTAATTAGTAATCCAAATTGCTCCAATCAACATCATTCGATCTTCTTTCCGAATTGTTGCACCTTACATCTCTTTATTGTTAATCAAAATTGCTCCTCTCCATATCTATTGATCGTCAATACGAATTGCTCCACCCTAAATCTCTAGATCCCTAATACAAATTAATCCACCCAAATCTCTTGATCATTAAACGAAATAGCTCCACCCAACATTTTTTATCGTCAATGCGCATTGCTCCACCCAACTCCTATATCGTTAGTGCAAATTGCTCCAGCCAACATCTTTTTATTTATAATCCAAATTACTCCACCCAACATCTCTTGATCCTTAATCTAAATTACTCCACCCAACATCTTTTTATTGTCAATCCAAATTACTCCACACACCATCTCTTCATCTTCAATCGGAATTGCTCCACCCAACATCTCTTAATCGTTAATCAAAATTGCTCCACCCAACATCTCTTAATCGTTAATCGAAATTGCTCCACTCAACATCCATTTGTTTAAATCCAAATTGCGCATCGCCACATCTCTTGATCGTTAATGCAAATTGCTCCACCCAACATATTTTTATTGTCAATCCAAATTGCTCCAACCAATTTCTCTTGATCGTTAATGCAAATTGATCCACCCAACATCTTTTTATTTTCAATCCAATTTGCTCAACCCCAAATCGTTTGCTCTTCAATCGAAATTACTACCCCCAACATCTCTTTATGCTTAATCCAAATTACTCCACCCAACATCTTTTTATTCTCAAACCAAATTGCTCCAACTACCATCTCTTGATCTTCAATCCGAATGGTTCCAACCACCCATCTTCTCTTGATCGTTAATCGAAATTGCTCTACCCAACATCTTTTTTTTTCATCAATCCAATTTCTCCTCCTACATCTTTTGATCGGCAATACCAATTGTTCCACCCAATATCTCTTGATCGTCAATCCGATTTTCTCCACCCAACATCTTTTGATCTTTAATCCGAATTGCTTAATTTGTTATCTCTTGAACGTTAATCCAAGTTGCCGCACTGAACATTTTTATAGCTTCAATTCGAACTGCTCCACCCAACGTCCTTTGATCTTCAATCTGAATTGCTCACCCGAACATCTCTTGATCGATAATCCAATTTGTTTCACTCTTGATTGATTATCCGAATTGCTCCTCCCCACATCTCTTGATTGCCAATACGAATGCTCCACCCTAAATCTCTTTCTCTCCATTTCGAATTGCTACACCCAAAATCTTTCGATCTTTAATCCGAATTGTTGCAACCAACATCTCCTGATCGTTAATCCGAATTGATCAACCCAACATCTCTTGATCGTTAATCAAAATGTCTCCACCCAACATTTTTTTATTCTCAATCAGAATTGCTCCACCCAACTTCTCTTGCTCGTTAATCCAAATTGTTTCAGCCAACATCTTTTGATCCTTAATCCAAATTACTCCACCCAACAACTTTTTATTTTCAATTCAAATTACATCACTCATCATATCTTGAACTTCAATCCGAATAGCTCTAGCAAACATCTCTTGAACGTTAATCGGAATTGCTCCACCTAACCTCTTGTTTTGTTAATCAAATCACTCCTCCCACATCTCTTGATCGTCAATACCAATTGCTCCCCCTAACATCTCTTGATTGTCAATCCGAATTGCTCCGCCTAACATCTTTTAATCTTTAATCCGAATTGCTTCACCCGTCATCTTTTGAACGTTAATCCCAATTGCCGCACTCAACATCAATATATTTTCAATTCGAATTGCTCCACCCAACGTCCTTTGATGTTCATCTGAATTGTTCTCCCCCACATCATCTCTTGATCGAGAATCCAAATTGCTCCACTCTTTATTGTTAATCCAAATTGCTCCTCCCAACATCTCTTGATCGTCAATGCGATTGCTCCACCCAATTTCTCTATCGTCAATCAGAATTGTTTCACCCCACATCTTTTGATCTTTAATCCGAAATTTTTGCCCACATCTCATGATCGTTAATCAAAATTGCTCTACCTAAAATCTCTTGATCGTTAATCAAAATTGCTCTACCCAACATTTTTTATTAAAATCCAAATTTCTCCAACCAACTACTCATGATCGTTAATCCAAATTGCTCCACCCAACTTTTTTTTATTTTCTATCTAAATTGCTCCAGTCAACAACTCTTGATCCTTAAACCAAATAACTCCACCCACCATCTCTTGATCTTCAATCTGAATAACTCAACCCAATTTCTCTTGATCGTTAATCAAAATTGCTCCACTCAACATCTATTTTTGTCAATCCAAATTGCTCATCCCCACATCTCTTGATCTTCGATACCAATTGCCCCACCCAACATTAATTGATCGTCAATCTGAATTGCTGAATCCAACATCTTTTTATTGTCAATCATAATTGTTCCACCCAACATCTTTGGATCTTTAATCTGAATTATTTCACCTCAAAAGCTTTATTGTTAATCCAAATTGCTCCTCCCAACATCTCTTGAGCGTCAATACGAATGTTCCACCCTAAATCTCTAGATCATCTTCCGAATTGCTCCACCCAACATCTTTTGATCTGTAATTCGAAGGGATGCACCCAACATCTCCTGATCATTAATCCAAATTTGTCCACTCAACTTCTCTTGATCGTTAATCCAAATTGTTCTACCCAACATCTTTTTATTGTCAATCAGAATTACTCCACCCAACATCTTTTGATCTTCAATCCGAATTGTTCCACCCAACATCTCTTGATTGTTAATCAAAATTGTTCCTTCTCACATCCCTTGATCGTCAATACGAATGCTCCACCCTAAATATCTTTATCATGAATCTGAATTGCTCCAGCCCAGATCTTTTGACCTTTAATCCGATTTGCTGCACCTAACAATTCTTGATCGTTAATCCAAATTGTTCAATCCAACATTTTTTTAGTGTTAATCCTAATTGCTCCACACAACTTCTTTTGATCGTTAATCCAAAATTGCTCTACCCAACTTCTTTTGATCGTTAATCCAAATTGCTCCACCCAATATCTATTTTTGGCTAGTCGCCAATCAGCTTTCGTTCTTTCACCCCTACTCCGGGAGGAAGTGGGAGCCCCCTTGGCTAGAGTTGGGAATAAAAGTTTTAACATCTCTGCATTTCTCCATCCTTTTACTGCCCCCCTTCTGTATTTTCCTTATCTATCCTATTATGCACCCCCTTGGGGATGGCGGGTGTCATATAGAGGCTTGTGTACCCTCCCGGCCCGACTATCGGCCTCATGAGGATTCACGGATATATATTTTCCACACATTTTCACTCTTTCTTTACAGATCTCCTCTTACAAGCTTTCGGCGTGATATGGCCTCATTGCTATTGCGCTTTAAAATCGAGGAGAAAAATGGGGTTGGCCAATTTCAGTGAGGACAAGGAGGGTGGGGGGGAGTCAGCGATATTTAAGACCCTCCAAGTAAGGATGAACAGAGTGTCGTTCTCGGAGCCCAGGCATTCACGCGAAAAACGACCCTCGCCACACAGAACGAGGGTTACATACTTTTGAGCAAATTGATGTGCTGGGAGTGTGGAAGCAAAGAATCGAACAAAAAGGGAGTTAAAGGGATCAGGGTGTGAGGTAATGAAAGCGTGGACTCAAAACATCTATCAACAAACGTCTGAACTTAAGTAGAAGGACTTGAGCCCCCTTTATTTGAGGGAATAACGCCGCGTGACCTGACCTCTCAAACATTAAGTGAAATCCACACACGCACTGCATTGGAACCTGCGCCTATCTTCTGATGCTGATTCGGCCAGACCAAGTTTAGGAATCTCCTACGTGTTTTCCACCTTTATTTCCTCTTTTCTTTCTACCCAAACCCTCTCCCGTTCCGAATGTACCCTACCGCCATCGGATACTTGAGTCGCGGGTAGTGGAGGAGGGAGTGCAAGGAAGAGGTCGGCCTGGGAAGGCCCCTCTGCTCCTCTCCAAGCCCGGATGGGCCGGAGAAGGCGGGGGGGGGGGGCGGCCTAACAAGGCTGCTCTATCTATTTTCCTCTCAAAAAAAGGTATGAGGGCATTGCGTAGTCATGCGCGAGTACCAAACACGCAGCATGACAAAATATTTAGTATAGCATTATTAAACATGACGAAACCCCCGCATAAAAACTCCCAACATTATCCTAATATATAAATTGCATGAATACAATGCCCCGCAGGAAAAAGATGTTTCCGAGTACTTTCGAACTTTATTCAATCTTTATCAAGGACAATTTGCTACTTGCTGCTGATAAATCTTTATGTGATTTTACCCGTCCCTCTCCTCCTTCCTCATTGGTGATTTCCTGTCTTAGAGGCGGTCCTTTTTATCTTTTTCTGTCTTATATATATATAACGTTATTATATTATTTTAACTTGTAATTATCCTTGATAAGGAACTGAATAAAATTCGAAAGTACTCGGAAACACCTTTTTTCTTTTTCTTGCGGGACATTGCCTTCATTGATAACCTCACTTGCTATCTTGAGTGTATCGTCATAAAATTGTCTAGTTATCTCCTTGTCAAAGGATGTTAAAATGAATAATACTTCTAGAAATGATAATTAGCATTCGACGATTCTCCTTTCGAATCACCTGAAGAATCTGAGCCCTCCAAAGTTTTTACTGAAGAATCTGACCCCCAGATTTCCTCTCCTTAAGAGTCTCCCCACCCTTAAAGTTTCTACTGAAGAATCTGACCCTCAGATTGCCTCTCCCGAAGAATCTTCTCCCAACCCTTTCCAAAGTTAAGTTCTAAGGATTTAAGGTGGTTTAAAAAACAATTTATATAAAAAGGTTAAAAAATAAGGTTAAAAAACAGTTAATTTGAATTGCAGATTAGAATATGTATTTTTGCCTTTTAGATTAGAGATATCATCTTCTACCCAGAATGCCTTTTCTGATAAATATATTTAAATAATTGATACAAGTTCTACTACAGATTACCTTTAAGCTGCACAGATTAAACGAGAAGTAATTAACATTAAAGAGATCAACCGTAAGCCTTACAGATTAATTAATTTAATCTCTCAACTTTTTGGTTAAAAAAATAAGATGAAACAGAGATTGTGCCTTCTGAAGAATCTTCTCCCCAGAATGTCTCTTCTGAAGAATCTAATCCACAGAATATCTCTTCTGAAGGATCTAACCCCCAGATTGCTTCTCCTTAAGAGCCCCCCCCTCCCTTCCGAAGTGCTTTGGGGGTCAGATTCTTCAGGTGAGCCCTCCTTTCTAACAAAATATTTATTTTGTTTGTATTTATCAAAAGCATTATTTAAAGAATGTTAAATGACGAATATAAAGACTATTTAAATTTTACCACGCAATAGAACTTTCAAGGTGTAATATACACGTGTTTAGATGCACTCATGTAATTTAAGTGTGTAATTGGCAGAAATATAAGCCTAAATATTTCTGTTTTCTTAAACTTCAAATAAATTTGGAAATGTGGGTTTATAACAAAGCAAACCGCCACCTTCAAGTACCGACATTTCTCTTACTAGACTGACCACACCGAGTGTCAAGTTCCTCGCAGAATTACCACTAAGTCCCCGGATGTGTAGGCCTAACTCATCAATCCCCTCGGCTTAACGCGTTTATTAGGGTTGGGAGCGGGAAGGGGGGATGTATTCTTAAAATGTAGTCCTAAGGAGGTGACGAACAATGACAATTTACATGTTTTAAGTTTGATTTCTTCGATAATCAAAGAAATTCCCAAACTTTCATTTTTTTTTTTTTTTTAATTTGCATTGGTTGTTCCGACGATGTGGGGTCTGTAAAAAAAACTCGCTTTCTAATTATGGGAGTTTGCGGGACAGTAAATTGGTTTTAACGGGACGTCGAACCAAAAGGGCATAACAATGGCTGACTTATTGAAAATAGAAAGGAAATTGACGTGGTCAAAGCTGTATTGGTCTTAGCGACGAGAAAACGAAACAGAAGACAAGGTATACCAAGAAAAGGACCAAAGAGTTACGAGGGCTGCCATAACAAATCTCAAAAGACCCGAAACGATTCGAACCCCCCTAGTTTGGCATTTATTATATAAAAAGAAAACAACGAGGTCATGTCTGCGAGAAAAGTTTGAGAATGGCTTTTTTCGACTTCAATGCGCAATAGCAACGAGGCTGTATCGGGCAGAAAGTTTGAAAGAAGAAATATGTAAAGAAAGTGGGGAAGATAGAGGAAGAGAAAATGTATGGGAATATATATAACCACAGAACATCAATCATATCCCCTCTCACGCAATACAACCTATATGTATATTTAAGGGGCTTCGGGGAAGGTATCATCTGTGTAACCATGCTTGTACACACTACTCGAAATGTGGCCTGACATAAGTTATGTACAGAGTGGTCCGAAAGTGTTGTCACCTCCTGTAAACATTGTTTTAATTTAAAATTTAAACTATTGTTTTAATTTTATATTTCACATGTGTTTGATATCCTTATATTGTTCCTCTATTGGTTTCATTACCTTTTAGTAAGGGTGACAACACTTTCGCATCACCCTGTAGTTTAGGGATAACTTTACTTAAACCTTAGATTTTCATCTGGCATCCCTTCGCGGGAGAATTTGGTGGCTTTACCACCGATCTGCACTCATATTGGAGGTGGGTTTTTTAACAGGGATTTTACCACCGATCTTCACCCATTAGGTAGAAGTTTTGTCACTGATCTACATACCCTTTGTAGTTTTTTTTATCCCGATCTGCACCCACTAGGTAAGTGGTTTCACCACCTTTGTAGGGGTTTAACCACTGATATACAAACCGTTTGTATGGTTTTACACCAATCTGCACTCATTTAGAGCAAGGGTCTAAAATGCGCAGCCCGTGGGCCACTTATGGCCCAAGATGCCATTCCGTGCGGCCCGCCATATCCCTTCCCGGGCCATTGGCGCGGCTCTCCATCATTCCAAACATGTGTTGAAACATCTTTTTCAAGAGCGTGTTTTCGGATAGGTTAAGTTATAGTTAGCTATTCAGCGCACCCTTCGACGCAGAGCCAGAGTGTGCCCCCGCTGACCTCCAGCTCGAGCCCATTCAGCTCCAGCGTTCCGACGAGTTACGCTCAAAGTTCAACGGATCCTCCCACAATACTTTCTGGCAGTCTCAAGTTCACGCACGTCAATTTCCGGCTCTGGTACAGATCGCAATGAAAGTGTCATCGATGTTTGGATCAACATATTTGTGTGAACACCTGTTTAGAAAGATGAAGCTGATAAAACCGATGATCCGTACATAGCTCACAGATGACCACTTGGACGACGTTCTCTTGCTGAGTGTTTGCTCCATTACCACTGATATTGATAAGCTTTGTGCTGAGAAATGTCGCCAGTTCTCTCATTAATAAATTCTTTGAAATTATTTTTCTGTATAATATGTGGTTTTCAGAAGGGTTTTTTATTGGTCCTGCCCTTGGGTCCTCTCGGACTTGTCGAGATTTTGCCATCGATCAGCCCCCATTAGTTAAGGCGTTCTGCCACCGATCTGTTTGGGGATTTACCACCCATTTGGTAGGTGGTTTACGTCCGATCTGCACTCATTTAGTAGTTGTTTTACAACAGATCTGCACTCATTTGGTAGGATTTTTACCACCGATCTGCACTCACTTGGCAAAGGATTTACCAACAGTAAGCACTCCTTCTTTAGCATTTTATTTCTCAATGGAGACCTATGTTAAAACAGACAAGGTCCTGGTCACAAATAGGGATGGGCCCATATTTTTTTGGTTATTTTTTTAAAGTACTGGGGGTTCAGCAGTGTTTGGCGCAAAGGTTCTTGGATATGCAAACGGGAACCTCACTTGAGGGTGCCTTCCAAAACGAAGACTTACATAGTTGTACTCACGGAAGGCAGTCAAGGAGTAGTGTCAGAGATGAGAGAGAGAGTGAGAGAAAGATGCGCGCGGCCACGCATTTCAAAGAGAGAGAGAGAAAGAGTTAAGAGATACCTGGTAGACCCTTTTTGTCTGCGCTAATGAAGGCGCGACATCACGAGAGGTCGTGGTGGCCTGAAAGCCCGTCATCGCGGAAAGCTGTAAGAAGCTTGAATGTCCCATTGGGATCGGACAAAGTTTCACCTCGCCGGCTTAGGAACTTTCCCGCGATCGTGCTAATAGGGCGAGACTACCCTCGCCTGGCAATGCGTCGGACCCTGAAACCTTTCTCTTCGGGCGGAGGGATAGGGGATCCAAATTTGACCCCACTATAAATCCTCGGGTGCCAGAGTTGGAAGCCAGTATCTGCCGCCTGCCCGCCACGTCAGTATCCGCTGCCTGCCCGCCCCGTCAGTACCTGTCGTCTGCCCTTTCCTGTTTGTACCCGCTATTCGCGTCCCGTTGGACTCTGCACAATTCCTCGCAGAACCCCTCAAGCTCCGTGTATTCTCGTTTAATTCGCCTGAGTCTACCTCGTACTCGTTGTTATCCGCTCCTCGAACGCAACACCCCAGTCTCGATTCGGTGTTCTAAACTCGAAGGCAAGATCTAAATTCATCACGTTAGTAGTCATTATCAAGAGACTATTATTTGAACTTTGCGCCAAGGCAAGGATTACTTCCTCGGACCAAATCTTCGAGGTAACAGCAACACGCAACTCTCCTGTGCAAGTGGTCCCTCCCCCCCCTTTCTCCCAGTGTAAGCCTCCATCGTTGGCTTCGTGTACGCTCAAGGTCCTTCAAGCGACCCTTCGGTTAATATTGTTTGTTCGTGTGTACAGCGACCGTCCTCGCCAAGTTACCTCTCCCTCCCTTTAAGACGCTGAGACTCGTGTACGTCTAATGTGTTGTATAGCATGCTTCAAAACCCTTGTTAGCCCATGTAAAAGGAATATTAATTTGCATATTAGTAAAGTTATTTTTGTACTCGCTTTTCTATTGTCCCAGTACCTTCCAAGATAGCTGACTATTTGGCCAATCTAAAATTCGGTTAATTCGCACTTTGTCTGTATTATAAACTACCATGCACACAGTCATCCTCTCTTTCGATTGAGAAACGCAGGAAGGGTTGAACTCGACCCTATTCTACGACAAGTAAGAACTCTGCATTGTCTGAGGTCGTTCAGACAAATGGATAAGGACCAAACAGGAGTGTTATTTTCAAGTTTAACTATCATTTTAGCTGAAATTCTTTGACAAATTGTACAGTTTCCGAAAGGTCTGATATCATATTAGTAGGTGGACATCTTTTAGAGAATTCTAAGCTAATATATCGTTTGCAACAATGTCCTAGGTATATATGGCAATTTCAGGAACTAGGTGGAGTTAAATTATATTTACCATTTTTATTACAAAGTGTGTGTCTTTTTCCAATCTTACTTTACTTCGCATGTGCTAGGAAGGGTCGTTTCTCTTTATATCTAAGCCGATCGCTCCTTGAGGGAGAAATAAGATGGATCAGGATTCATTGATATAGTTCTTAAAAACGGAAGGGATCTTTAGTTGGAAGAAATCTCTCAGCGAACTGGGGGAACAGGAAGAAGGGGTTGGTTACACCATCACAAGGGAACGTGCCTTCAAAAAAGGGAGTTTCAATCTAAGAGTTCTTCTTATTCAGCAAAGGGTGCCGGATATGACTTCGCGAGAAATTAGGGAGGGAGTGTCAAATCGTACGACTTGCTCTTGAATTTTTGCTGAACGTAAATTTAAACAATCGTTTTAGGGTGCTGTATTCCTCTGGCTTCTTAATAAGAGTGAAGTATGTATGTATATATACTCACATAGACATGTACTTATACGCAAATAAAATATATATTCACCTAAGGACGACAATTTTAAGTATACATGCATATATATATATATATAGTATAACTTAAACGATCTTGATACACTGCTGGAAACAGGTATGTGATGAAATTAGTTACCTTTTATTCTATTTAATTTACCTCTGTTGTTTACTTGCTTTATTTCATTAATAATAATTTCCTAAATATTATTAATGCTTCCTCTGTAAATGGAGCACATTTAGACTGCTCCCTTCCTGCAATGATAAGACTCCTTCCATACAAGGCGCTAAATCTTAACTAGTTAATATCGAGATTATATACAAATATTTTATTTGAACATTAATTTCGAGTTCCCGTGGTCGTGGAATAGTTCGTGAGTGCTCATTGATCTTTTCTACTGAAGGGAGGTCTAATGGTGTAGGGGCACCGCAAAATCGTCTTACAATTTGCCAAATGAGCGTTGCTAAGATTATACAGGTGAGTGCCGAGGTCGAAAAATAAGTTAGCGGATTCGCAATTGATACGGAGTTGGCCTGGTTCTCAAAATGGCGTTTAAATGCTATAAGGTTATAAAAAATCCGGGTGCAGCGTTAGTGCAGAATAATTCAGGTGAATTGGGGATGATTTATGTAAATAGGTTTAACATACAGGATCACCGCGTTTGTTTAGGCAATAGGGCGGACAGGGGGTGGTGAATAATTTGTACATATGATAGTCACGAGGATTTAGGATTAAGAGATGTCCAGTATCGATTTCGCATCCAGAAGGAAGGTTGTTTATTAATGGGAAAGAGTGGTAGGTGTGTTGGAGGGACAGTTTAGTGACCCTGGGGTCGGTTTATCGAATGATTTCCAGGCATTACGACTGATATTTAAAGTTACTGGGGGTGAGGCTGAGATTATAATTATTTAAGTGGCTTCTAACTTCAGCTGGTGCCCATAAATCGACCCGAACGTCAGTATAACCTAATAGGAACTTTCCTTCTACCAGGGTCTCAACTTCTAACCCGGTGAATATCCGTACATAGGTAGAGGAGGAGGATGACGTTATGGGGAAATATAGCAGGGATAAAAGGAACACAATAGATGAGTTCATTTCCGTTGTCAGATGGAATAGTTTTAGAGAGGTAAGAGCGTAGGGGGAGGCTTGGAATCACGGTCACCAGGGGTTGGCACTAGTTCCCTTAGTCGCGACCCATGCCCAAGTAGGCAGTCGCCAGATGAGCTCCTAAAATACCCCCCCCCCCCAAAAAAAAACAAACAAACCCCACCTTAGTCCATCGATGAGGACGGAGAACTGGAGGAGGCCTGAGGAGGATGGCGGAGGGCAACCCTGGTTCGATGAGGAAGATTTGTATCATCCGAATTGAGTAAGAGGCTCGAAGGAGAAGGGAGACATCTAAATGAAATAGGCAAACAACAAAAACTATATTTTGAATTTTTTAGATAAAATAATCAATTTATTTAAAGAGGATAGATACATGTAGTAATTATTAATGTAGGATACAAGTTTTTTAGTCGCGTAGACGCGACTCTTATAAGTTATTATGTCGGTCCGTCGGTCGTCCGGTGGGATGGTACCCATTTTACTTTTTAATCAGTTTTTGAAAGATTTGAAGGTCGTAAGGTCAGATGATTTGTTTGTTAATTGATAATACGTTTGCTAATTACTATTATTTTTTAATTATTGAGATAATTGAGATCACGCGACTAAGGGCTCTTGCCCTTGTTCGTTGAAAGAATTGGATTAACTCCACCGAATGCAGAATATAAAGAGAGAAAAATAAACAATGATGAGAAGTAATGTGAGAGGCTTCGAAATACAAAAATCATCCATAAAAAGTTAAACGTTTTCTAATGAAAGTTGAAAGAGTAAAAGTGTTTGAAAGTGAACGAACATTTCCGGAATGAAATAAAAGTAAATAAATTCAAAGAATTCTTGATTGAAATTTAAGAAAACGAACGATCTTGGCGGACTCCATTCGAATGCGTCAAGGTCGCCAAAATGCTGAATCAAGCCAAAAAATTAATGGCGGCAAACAGGCAAACAACAACAAACGAACAAAGGCAGAGTGAAGATACAAATATGCTATTAACGGGAAAGATGAATTAACAGCAACTGTGCTCTTGGAAATAATAATAAAAACTAAGATAGAAATTCATTTTGAAAACAAAAAATAGTGTGATTTTCTCGGTAGAAAAACCTAAATTCGGCTCATAGCGGTTAAGAACAAACAGAAGACAAATGAATGAGTCACTGCTTCGGGGGGACTCGTTTACAAAAGAAAACGTCTCAGCTTGAAAGTGCAAGATATGTTCAAATCATATATCTAGATCGAACGAAACTTGTAGTTTTTTCAAATAAAACGAATATAAATCAAAGAAAGACTTTGAAACTGAGAATAAGCAATTGAACGAATATATATCATTCAAGGTCACGAGACACAGAGGCGAGGACAAAGCAAAAGAAAAGAATACGCGAATAAGACTTCAAGAAGGCAGAAAACTGATACATGGGGAATATTCTTCGAAGAAAGGGAATATAATGGAATTAGAAACAATTAAGAAAATGGAGAATGAATTTATAACGTATGAAAGATTACCTAACCTAGCCAAAACTATGAGAAAGTGGCACAGAGAGAAAAGTAAACAGAAACATCTATTTATTCTAGAAAACAATTTGTTTCTTATGGTTGTACAGTTCCCGTATGTACCGGAAGGATAAGTACCGAAACACTCTTCAGCAGGGTATCAATGAACGAATGGGGTTTAATCCCAAATCATTTGGGGAGAAGTTCTTGTGGTCGTTATCATGCAAATCACTGTTTACACTATCGAACAGAGTAGCCTTAGCATGGCTCGGGGCTTACCGTTTTAACGCAGGATCCTGTCTAGGTGTCACCGGGTCTTTTCCTTAACACTAAGAATCTTTTGAGCAGCCCTCTCTTTGCTCTCCATCCTTTAACTAAGCTTCATTTGAGCAGCCTTTCCTGACTGTCCTCTTTTAAACTAAGGATCCTTGGAGCAACCCTATTTTGGCTTTCCATCCATGCTCAATTCTTCTTAAGGGTCCTCCCTTGATATATTTCGAGCGTCCGTACCACGGACCCCAACGTTTGCCCTATTTGCACCTTGCCAAACTAGCTCTCATCTTCTTACAAGTGAATTTCTATTCCCCATACTAGGAACAGGCTGTGCATCCAGGCGTTTCTTACCCCAAACTCTAAACTTAGTAGCAAATTTGTCAAGAATCTCATATAATCAACGACAATAGAAAAGACTTGAAGTTTTGGTCGGTTACGCCCACTAACTGAAATCGGAGCGGCGTAAATCGGTGAAACTGGTTCGTGAGGCGTTGCATTTCCTCAACGAATTTTCTTCTTACTAAGGTCGTACAAGCTCCAGTGTCAAATAAAGCTAGACAATCAACATTACTTACTTTACCACTAACTATTAAATCATGTGCAACTCCTTGTCTTAAATTAATCCTTCGGATATGCATGGAGTCTAACAACTAATTGGGGTACAAGGGTAAACTTACTCCCTCGCTCCGTACGCTTTGCCTAAAAAAGGAACCAGGGAACATTATTCCTCTGGTACTTCATCGTAAGACTGAGGTGGGATCATGTATTCACTCTGTACATCCTGAAATTCCTCGTCCAACCACGGAGAGGTATTAATCACGCTATGAGGCCCTTCCAAATATCTAAATGGATTTCCTTGTATGCTACTTTGCATTTACTGACCACGAGTCTTTAAATCCCAGTTTTGGTTTACCATCTGGAACCTAGGGGGGTATTACTGCGGGGTTGGGTGGTGGTGCTTGATTTTTACATGGGAAACGCTGCCCACGTCTATTCTGGTGCTCATGGCCGATCGAGCAGTATAGAAGGTAGGTACATTCTCGCCTCAAATGATCCACGACTATTGCAGTTGTAGCAAAGTGGATCAACCTTGAATTCAATTTTGGGACCGAATGATTCATATCGGGCATTTAGAGGAGCTAAATTTTGTGGAGTAGGGGTCCTCTGTGGCTGGGGCTGTCGAGGGGTTAATAAATTCTGAGGCAGGTTTGGTATCACACAATGCTACTGAACAATATTAACACCTCTTTCTCTCTCGGGTCCTTCGACCTTACTCTAGTTCGCAACACCTTTCTTTAACTTTGCTAAGGGATTTATATTTAGCGAAATATTTTACTGCAATATCCTTTGGGCTTGTGGGAAGAAGTTTGCATACATGACCGTATTCATCAACCAATTAATTATTAACGTGTTCCTTTGTGCATGGTAAGTTTAAATTTTATTCAGAGGCATCAAGAGCTGAGCATATCAATTGGTAAGAGCGAGGAGAGAAATCAGGGAAGTCCTCCTTTTCCTCTTTCTTTTCCATTTCGCAAGAAACACATTACTTATCGACAATAAAGGTTGGGCCAATTTCACATCTGGATGGGTGCAGGAAGCGCTTTGCTTCTCCAATTTTCTCGTCATTAGACACCATATTTTTCCTTATGATATACTGTTCTAGACAATTCAGCTAATTTCCATTGCTTGGGTCAAAGGATTTCCCTTCGCATGTACCTTTAAATGGATCGAACAAATGGGGCAAGTTTACTAATCGATTGACGTTAATTGAACTAGGCTGTTGGCTTTGATTGTATGGGTGAGGTGAATTCGATCCGGCATGTTCGTAGGTATCTGGGTAGGGGTGGGGAGATACTTAGGGAGGCTTAAGAGTAAGGAGCAAATCGAAGTTACTATAAAATGGGAAAACAAAGTACTCCCTTTGGTAACAAAATTTATGGTTTGTGAATGACCCATTACTCATTCATTTTCTGACTCAATAAAGGGGTGGCACTGTAACCTGTTTCGTTAACTTCACTATATCAATCCCGACTAACTAAAAATTATATGATTCATACAACAACAAAAGTAATCACTCAAAATTCACTAAAAAAAATATTTAAAATCCTCCACTAAAAACTAAATTCCTATTCCCAAAATATAAGGCTGATCAATCTAAAATTTAAATATTAGTATACCATTAACCTGAGTTTAAAATGACCTTCGAGAAAATATTTGCAGAATTGCATATAACAAGACGTTGAACTTTATTCCTCCTTGAAACTGAATCTTTCCCCGACTAAAAAACTAGGAAAATCCAAAGCGCGCTTCGCTTTTGAAAGAACAGTAAATCTTTTACCCTAATTTCGCTAAAGGTTTTACTTTGAGTTGAGTTGTTCCTGGTGGCTTCCTGTGGGTCTCCTGTTGTCTTTTTCTTGAGACTGCGGACGTTTTCTAATGGTCGAGTTACTTGAAGAAGCTCCACGTCTGATATGTGGGGTGGCGGAGAGGGAGTGGGGTACTCTCGAATCCCGCAAAGGCAGCCGACGGAAGGAAGACGATGGATAGCGTTGGATGACGTGGTCAACAAGATCCTGGTAAGGTCGCCAGTGGTATAACGGGTGAGGTCCTTGTCACCAAATGGATGGGCTCGTAATTTCTTGCTCACTTTTTAAAGTGGTAGGGATTCAGCACTGGTTCACGCAACGGTTCTTGGAGATAAGAAAGGAAGCCTCACTTGAGAATGACTTCTTGAAGCGTGACTTAGTTGTCGTCATGGTAAGCAGTCAAGAGGTAGGAACTCTGCATTGACTGAAGAAATTCAGACCAATGGATAAGGACCAAACAGGAGTGAGTTTTTTCCAAGTTAAATTATCAATTTAGCCTGAAATTCTCTGTCAAATTTTATAGTTTTCAAAAGGTTTGATATCAAATTAGTAGGTGGTCACCCTTTGGAAAATTCTGAGCTAAGCTTCCATTTGCAACAATGTCCTAGGTATATACAATATATGACAATCTTCGGAACTAGGTGGAGCTAAATTATATTCACCATTTTTTTACAAAGTGTGTCCTTTTTCAATCTTACTTTACTTCGCATGCGCTAGGAGGGCTTTTAAATTGAAAACCCAATTAAAACATACTAGGGTGGTACATGGTCATTTTTCCTTATATCTGAGCCAATCGCTCCTTGAAGGTAAAATAAGGTTGGATAGGATTTGTTGATATAATTATTAAGAACGGAGGGGAACCTTAGGTCGAGGGAATATTTTAGCGAGTGTGGGGATCGGAAGAAGTGGTTGGTTACATCAACATAAGGGAACGTACCTTCAGGGGAATTTCTTCCAATCTAATGGGGCTTCTTATTCAGCAAAGGGGGTGGGGAGGCAGGACATGACTTAGTGATAATATATAATGAATTACTTAAAAGATCGTAATACATTGTTGAAAACGGGTCTGTCAAGAAATACTTACCTCTGTTACTTTTGAAAATTTCGTCCTTATCGGACGCAGCTAAGGTAGACCTCCGCTGTGACCAGAGAGTTCTGCTCTTATTGCCCCCATTTGATGCTTGTGAGGGAGTTCCTTGTAGGGCCAGGGTAGCCTGGTGTTGGGGGCTCGTCAGTTATTGTTTCCAACCATCTTTCCAGTCTGAGTTTGAAGTAGTCAGGCCCTGACTCCTAACAGTTCCCTGATTTCCTTGGGCACTGTGTTGAATAGTCGAGCTCCACTTTTTGAGAAGCAGTTGTGTGATACAGTTCCCATTCTCTTTGGTTACTGCCTCTGTCCTTTGGATGTAGCACAAACGTCTCTTCTAGGGTGGTAGTTTGGTGTCAGTCCCGTATTTGGTACAAGTCCCTCCAGAATCTTCCACGTGTAGATCACCAGGTAGCGCTCTCTCCTTGTTTATAGAGTAGAGTTTTAATTCCTTCATTCGTTCCCAGTAATTCATATGCTGTAAACCCTGGATTTTGCTTGTGAAACCTTTTTGCAGGGCTTCCAGCTTTGTTATTTCACCTGATTTGTGTGGTCACCAAAGCTAGCAACAATATCTATCCTAGGGAGGATCATGGATTTCCAGACAGTCAGCATGCATGACCTCTCCCGTGTGTAAAACATCCTTAGGACCCATCCAGTTAAGTTTCTTGCTGTTTCAATAGTGGAGTTTATATGTTGGGTAAAGGAGGCGTCAGCACTCATATAGACTCCCAAATCTCGCACATGTTCTTTAGGGCCGATGTTGACATTGTGTGCCTGGTAGCTGGTGGTGTTTTTTTATTTCTTGCTGCACCCCGTACCTCAATATTTAATACTTTTTGCTGTTCATCATCATGTTGTTTGTTTCGGCCCAGTCCAGGAAGTGATTCATGTCTTGTTGAAGCAGAGCTGTGTCTTCCTCTGTTTCTATCGTCTTCCTGACACTGGTATCATCGGCAAAAGATATAACCCTTCAGTGTTGGAGTTTTTAATCAATGTCTCCAACCATAATGAGGAACAGAAGGGGTCCGAGCACAAACCCTTGTGGGACTCCGCTCTTAATATGGCTGGGGTCTGAGAGTTGGCCCAATATTAATACTCTCTGTTTCCTGCCTGTCAATAAGCTATGTATCCATCTTCCTAGGTTTCCTCCAATGCCAAGCTCCGTGAGTTTCTGAAGAACTATTCCATGATCCAGTTTGTCAAATGTTTTGGCGAAGTCCAGGTAGATTACGTTCTTGCCCTTTTGAAATCTTGCAATATGGCCTCATGGTGATCTAGCAATTGTGAGAGGCAGGAGTGTTGCTTTCCAAAACCATGTTTCCCGTCGTTTAATGCTTGGGTATCTGTCATGTGATTTGTAATACGAACCCTTACTATTATTTCAATTATTTGGATTAAATGTGAAGTTAGTATCACGGGTCGTTAATTTCTAGCCAGTCCCTTACTACCCCCTTTGTGGATTGGGGTAACTATTCTTACTTTCAGGGATGCAGGGACTATGCCGGTAGTTAATGATTTGGCTGCCAGCAGTCTCAGTGGCTAAGCAAGCTCCTTTTTGCATGTTTTTAGAAACTTTGCACTAAAACCATCCAATCCTGCTGCTGAGTCAGAGTCTATTTTATTGGTGGTAGAGATGATGTCTTCATGTTCTGGTTCAATGTCAGTTAGTTTAGATATTCGATTCCTGGAAGAAGGTTTCTGGATCCTCCACCATTTTGCCACCTTGTGGTATGTAGAATACACTTTCATACTGCAACTTGAGGGTCTGTGCCATTTCCTTTGGGTGTCCTACTAGGTTCCCTTCCTTATTTTATAGGGTGCCAATAACAGCTACATTTCTTGATTTCTTGTTTGCATAGGAGAAAAAGAATTTGGGGTTTTCTTTTATATTGTGGACTGCTTGGAGCTCCTCTCTCCTCTTCTGTTCTTCGTGAGATTTTAGTAGCCTGATTTCTATATCTTGGAGAGCTATTTGTAGTTTGCCAGCATTGTTTTGCCCAGGTTTTCTTGCTAGTTTGTTTTTTTAGTGGTTCCTTTTTCTCATAAGAATACGTCTATCTCTCAGTATTTGCTTTTTCTTGGATGCGCCACTCTTTTTCCGAATGTGGGCCTCGGACATGTCTTGGCATTTACTGTTAAATGTGTTCAGGATCTCTTCACAATCTTTGTCAGCCAAGATTTCTGTCCAGTTTATTAACGTTAGTTTATTTTGAATTTCTGCACAATTTATTTCTTTATCGTAGAAGTTTAGTCGTCCCATGTTTGACAAGAATATTCGTCCATGCTGGGTTTGGTATGTTGTTAGCTCGTTTATATTGACAGTGACCTCACAGAGCTTTTGGGCTGACATGGTGGTTTCTGTAAGCTCATACATGTGTATTATGCCATGGTTATTATTGAGGACTAATTCAAGTATGTTTGATCCTCTTGTGGGTTCCCTTATGTGAACTGTGTTAGTAATTTTGTTTGTATAAGCTCCACCAAACCTCTCGCTTGATGTTTTATCTTCAGTCGTACCCCCGGTCACATTCAGAGATTCCCAGTTCACATGTGGGAAATTAAAGTCACTAAGGAAGAGGACTTATGTAGCCATGGTTGACAGGCGGTCCAAAATATGCTTAATTTTATCTAGGACCTCTGTGAAAAGGTCTTTGGGAGCCTATAAACTATTATTACTACTAGTTTTAATGTTTTGACGGAGAGGGAAAGAAACTTATTTGTTCCATTTGAAAAGCTAAATAGTGTGTCCATATTTGATGCCAGATTTTTGTCAAGATATATAGGTACTTCACCATGGCTTATCCCTCTTCTGTCTGTACGGAAAATTTCATAATCTTGCATATTTACCTCGGCATCCGAGATATCCATATGCAGTTGTGTTTCTGTGAGAGCCATTAGGGAGAGTTTGTCACTTTTTGCTATTTCTTGTAAGTATGGTATTTTGCTCTGGTTGCATTTTGGGTATAGCCCCCGAATGTTGCATGTTAGGAATTTTATTAGTGGGAGGTCAATGATCCTCGCTTCGACATGGTTTGGTATTCTATTTTGTCCAGTATGTGGTTCATCATTTTCTGGAGCTGGTTCTGTTGTGCTACCAGCCTGTAGGGAAATCGATATCCCACCCTCAAAACTGAGGCCTAGTTCGGTAACCGCAACGTCCTGGCATTTGGCGGCGTAACCCTATTATTTACCGCCCCTCTCTCTCCCCTCGCCTCTAGGATCACCAGTAAGGTCTCCCACAACCACATAATGCCCGAATCATCAAGTTTGGGGTCCGGCGAGCCTAACATTGTTTAAACCGGTAATATTTCCCCTAAGAGATGGTATTTAATTTCACTTCATTAACGAAATTAGAGGAGAGTCGACCAAAACCAAGAAGGTGCCTTTAGGTCTAAATGAAAGACGCTAGGAGAAGCACCTTGAGAGGAGGAGTCTTAATTCCGAATACCTCACCCCTCCCTCCTTTCCTTACCCCGAGTGAGGTGGCGAAGTATATATGCGGATAATTGTAGAAAGACGGGGAGATCGAGTTAGTCATCGAGACGACGAAGTCCGGCTAGAGGCTCAGCAACCAACGAAAGGGACATATAAGAAGTTCATCCTGAGCCAGTTGCTGGTGATCACACCGTAAATTAGCATCTTGTGTTAGGAAGATTGAGTTTGCAATCGAGACGACGAAGTCCGGCTAAGTGTCCGGCAACCTTACGAAAGGAACACAGAAGAAGCTCATGCTGAGCCAGTTCCTGGTGGTCACACCGAAATTTAAGTTAGCTTTTATTGAGAAACAAGCTCAACTATCTCTCGTTAGAGAAATCCCCGATCTGAGTTTATAACAAAACCCAGAGAAAGTCCTCACCATTGAGGAATACCCCAAAGTAAACTTCATCAAACACTTCCCATTTGTCAACGGATTCACTCGTTTGCTCATCGATCGTCAGTGCTAATTATTCCAAGATTAACCAGAAGATTGGAAGAAGCATACTTTCCCTGTCCCGTTGGTGAAATCATCTTACCAAGATAACGTGCTTAACGCCATCCGTCGCCCGTACCGAATTCATCTGTGACTTTAAACCTATCCCCACGCCAGATAAACAGCTGGAGTGGCTGAGAATACGTCCACTCTCTTGTCCGCAAACACCATTCTCACGTCTACCTAAAAATTGAGGCCAAGGTCAGTCTCCAACCAGATACCATTGTGGTTGTTTTTAAAAGTAAATAAATTCCAGTATCTTTTTTTTGAAGGTCAATTAGCGTTCGATATTAAAGTGGGGTTTGGGTCAACCCTTACTGTATATTCATTTGTGTAATTTAGTAAGTCTCAGTTAAACTCGTTTGATTCATAACTGTGTAGTTTGTTTAGTTAGATTTCATTATTTGTTCATGTTGTAATTAAAAGTCTATTTACTCAGAAATATTTAATTCAATCCTCGAAACGCTGAGCATGGCACTAGAAACCCTCAAAGATTAAAAATAACGTAATAATAATAAAATATAGCACTCTTAGAGAAAACGTAATTAAGGAAGTTTTGAAGTACGTAACAAACCTATACGTACGTACACCACCACTCGGTCCTTGCAATACCACGACACAACCTCTCCATCGTTTTCCCTAAAAAAGAATTTTCCTCGTCACTCACGGCTGGTGGTGGTGCTCCACTACTCTTGCCACTCTGGTGTGATGGTATTTCAGGATTTGTCACCGTTGTAGTCTTGAAATGGTTTGTGTGCGGAGGTTCAGTTTGAGGGTATTTCACTCTGTTTTTGTTTTCAGTGGGTGCTCCCAACTTGTCCTCATTGTACCCTTGATGTGTGGATATCGGCAATCCTTTAGCCGGCTAACTACCCCACTGACAAGAGCCCGACGGACAACTGACTGCTTGACGCAAAAATGCCCGACAGGGACAACTGCCCGACGGAAAAATGTCCGATATATATATATATATATATATATATATATATATATATATATATATATATATATATATATATATATATATATATATATATATATTGTGATAGAACGGGTTGAGGCCGCGTTAATTTAAACCCCTATCACATATTATTTAAAACCACGATGCTCCCACGTGCATCTTCGCTTTGAAGCTTGGCGCCTTATCGCAGCCATCTGAGTCAATTTTTAAACAAGGAGGTTTATCTTCCTCCGTTTTCCCCCCACGCTGACCTCGCCTGATTGAGTTAGGCTTATGGGCAGATAAGGCATTGTTCCCCAGGCTCGGCTGTGCATTCCCTCGAAGCTCCCACTCCATTGTCCCCCCACGCCAAGGGAGTGTCTCGACTATTTAGATGGAAACTTTACCACTAAGATCAGATTGGAGATCCAGATTTTCGTCGTGAAACATCACCACGACCCTCTCTCACTTTGTGCGCCAAGGGACCTAAACCTCGAGATTCACCATCACTTGTCCAGAAGAAGGACAATATCCCTTGAGTGCCAAGGTTCGAGCCTTTCGTGACGCCAAGTTCACAAGGCTTCCCCCTCGTTGTTCAGAAAGAGAACAACGTTAGAACAGCCATTGTTCGTTCGAGCTCGTTGACAAAAAGCGGTTCTCAACCCTTCCCCTGTTGTTCAGAAGAGAACAACGTAGAACAGCCATTGTTCTTTTGAGCCCGTTCGCCAAGAAACGGTTCTCACCCTTCCCCCTTGTTGTTCAGAAGAGAACAACATTAGAACAGCCATTGTTCGTTCGAGCCCGTTGACAAGAAATGGTTCTCACCCCTTTCCCTGTTGTTCAGAAAGAGAACAACGTTAGAACAGCCATTGTTCGTTCGAGCCCGTTGAGAAGAAACGGTTCTCACCCTTCCTCTGTTGTTCAGAAGAGAACAACGTAGAACAGCCATTCTACGTTTGAGCCCGTTCGCCTAAGAAACGGTTCTCACCCTTCCCCCTTGTTGTTCAGAAGAGAACAACATTAGAACAGCCATTTTCTTGAGCCCGTATACAAGAGACGGTTCTCCCCCCCCCCCCTGTTGTTCAGAAGAGAACAACGTAGAACAGCCATTGTTCTTCAAGCCGTTCGTCGAGAAACGGTTCTCATTCCCAAGACGCCACATCAGGATCATTTTATTCCCCCCCTTCGGCTGGAACTCACCAGCGGACCAAAAATTCCTTCACGTCGACTTCCTTTGCACCACTAGTATAAAATTACGTAAGCCGAACGTTACCTTTGAGTATTTAACCTTTTTGTCAATTCTATCCTGTGCTTTAAATGGTTTAGCGAACCATTCTATCCTGTGCTTTAAATGGTTTAGCGAACCATCCCATCTCTTTAACTTTATATTTGTTTTACCTTTTTAAATCTTTTAATCCTCGGATTAGCCCGACCCCCCACGACCCTTTCCATTCTCTGTTTATGTCAATATTATCCGTTTTGTGTATTGTTGATAGTTATTATTAATAAAACTCTATTTTATTAATGATAGCAATATTATTATCCTTGAGCTCAGTTCCACTTCTTAAGCATATCGAAGATACATAATATCGGCCCGCCAGACATCCACGCACTCTAAAGATAATTAAAGAAGTTCCCTCAACGAATAGTTATATATGGTATATCGTCGAGAGTCCATTCTACGACATATATATATATATATATATATATATATATATATATATATATATATATATATATGAAGTATAATGGTAAACCATAATATTTGAATCAAGATTTTAATTAAAACTCTCGGACTAGTTTCGGCAACATGCCATCTTCAATTAATGATGAAAAAACTAAGTAAGGAACACAGTATATACAAGGTAAGACACATCCTAAACAAAATGAAACAGCAGGAAACAATCTGGGAAAAATTCGAGTGAATCTGATATCAGTTAAATTAAATGTTCTTTCATCCTTTTATTAAAGTGGCCCGACTCTCCGATGTATGTTAATTTGCAATTATAGTATGGTATTCTGTATACTTCAGCATACCATTAGTTGAAAATGGCATCTTGCCGAAACTAGTCCGATATTTATAAATAAAATTTTGTTTCAAATATTGTGGTTTACCATTATCTTTCACTGATATACATCACGCCAATGTGATACTTTCCATTCCATTATATATATATATATAGTGGCGACTCCGGAACTCGGGCTGTTCGGGCTTAGCTCGAGTATAAATTTAGTAAAGTGAACATGTATTAGCATGTTGATTTAATTTCTGCCAACACTGATTTCAAGTAAGTAATTGCAGCCAATAACTCGGGCTCCTTTTATTGAGCCTGGTCGCAGTTCATATATTTTCGTTCAGCGTCTGGCGGTCGTCTTAGAGGTGCCCTGTGTAAAAAAATATCATTCGTAGCAGACGTTCTCTGAACATTATTCACACGCGCTTGACTCGGGCTCAGAAAATGCCTGAGTTGTTATCTATAATCATAAAAAATTAAAATTAATTAAAATTCAATGTTTTCTTGCAACAATAGAGTTCAATAGATATTACGATTTAAATTCCAATCTATGAAAGGTTTACGTTCTACAATATTCTTAAAGGAACGAAAAATTATCCTGCAACTCGGGCTAATACGAACCACCCTGGTATGTGTAAGTGTAAAAGACTAACTGGAATCTCTTCTCAAGAGTACAGTACAGGCAACAGTCAGATCTGCCTCTGGCTAATGTTTGTTGTGCACGCCGCTGTCGTTATTTGATTGGTGTTATTCTGTGCGTATGTGTGTAAAAATCAGTTGTGTTTTGCAGGGCTGCTTTATTTTGACCCTTAACTTAGAAATGTAGAAAGACAGAGTGCTAGATATAAAAATAAGCCATGTGGGGTAAGAAATATTGCGGGAAAATGTGAAATGCCATCAAACCAAGACGACTGGAGTTCATGTATAAATGAAGTGAGTATTTTTATATTAAAACTATATTTCTGTCGTATTGTTAAATTATCAGTGCACATATAAGTCTGCGGTGTGCATTACGTCTCTTACCTTGTTTTATACATGTGTCTTATGCGAAATCTGTGATGTGTCCGAGTGACGCTGATAACCTAGAGTCAGGTTAGGTCTCCTGACCTCCGTTTTTTTCCGTGTCCCGGAAAGGATAGCGAATAGCACACAGGGCAGCTCTGCAATTGGGCCTTGCCCCGAATGGGACAATTTAACTATGGGTTGCAATAAATCTTGTAAGAGTGAAGATTTTCTTTATGATAACAGCTACACTTAGCAGAATTAAATCAACTAGTTATCTAGGAGGTTCTAGATATCAAACTTGGCGAAACAAAATATTCTTTACTACTGTACAGACAAAAATAAAATAATGGACATGAAATATAATGCAAAGAAATAACTGGGCGAGTTGGTTTAGAATGTTGGCTCCAGGTGGGAGCCGTGAGTATACACAAGCGGCCGCACGCGACCGACAAAGTGGACTCCATTTCCGGGTGGATCTGCCACGCAAAGATTTTACTGCTCGAGAGGAGCAGGGTATGAGCGTCGAGCTCGATTACTTTCCAACAGCACGGGTTGGGTTGGCACTTAGGGCTGATTAGTACACGGCCTGTTCGAAGTTATGACGGAGGATACAACCAGTCTTCCAGTAACCACTGCTAGCCTCGAAAGTAAGAATCGAGGGAGTATTTTGCCGGGGGAAAGCTGGGCTCGAATATGGCAGTATATAAATTTCTCCTCTCTCTAGGGAGCATACATCGAGAAATTTGTTTCTCTTTTTTTCTTGTCTTCGGGCTCTTGGGGTATGGGAGGCGGAGAGAAAGAAGTTATAAGGAGAGACAGAAAAGACACTCGTAAGGACAATGCAAGCAACCAGAAAACTGGGTCGTATTTTAATAGTTATGGCCGAGTCTTCTTTAAGTCTAGAATTATTCGGAGGACAATGAATGTTTTAGTCAATGTCGTAGGTCAGATAAGCTTCACTGACCTTCGCTTGGCCTCTCTAGACGCGGGGAAAGTCCCTTTTAAGTAAGGGGGATATTCGAGTCCCTTTTCTACCATTAGCCGACTTCGAAAATAGATCAATGGCTCTTTATATGGTTCTTGGATTTAAACAAGGGAAACAAACTAACCTATATTATTATACAAACAAATAACAGAATTTAACAATAATTTGTACACTATGGGAAAAGTAATCGTTTAGCAAAAGGAAATTAATTTACAATGAATGCTTCGGCACGAGCTTTGAGTAGCACAATATTTACCCGAAAGAAAACGGGAGGAGATGATGAGGTGAAGCTTCGTAGTCGGAACGTGACACGCCTCTTTGACGGTGATAGAGAAAAATGTAAGAGGGTTTACGATTTTCCAATAGGGGGAGGGGACCTTGTGTGGTTGTTCGAGACAGTATCCTTGAAGGGCACGGAGCAAAGCGCGTTATTCCAGAATGAGTCCTTACGTCCTTGACTGCCGTAGTTCTGAACAACTGGTTTCTTGCCTGCGAGAGTCCTTAGAGTAACAGAGAGTCCCTTGTGAAGTGGCGCGTTGTTTCCTTTGGCTGGTTTCAATGAATCCTCTTGATCACTGCTTGGATACTGCGTGAGCAATGCCTGCCTTCTAGTTAAATACTAATTTGCTGGTTTCCGCGCTGGGAAATATATACACTTCGCCAGAAGCGATGTTGTTTTCCGTCGGAAGTGGGTCCCACTCCAATTCCAGGCGCAGCGGGGAAGGGCGTAGCACCCTCTCGCTGATTTGAGTTTCGGGCTCCAATTTAACTTATCTCGCTTCTTTATCGCCTTGGAAGTTTACCGAAAGACGCTGGTTGAAGGTCCGTTCGTCCGCGAGATACCCCGCTTAAGCTTCTTTGTCCGCGTGAACCTCTCTCTCTCTCTCTGATTGTCAATATTTAACATTTATCACAGTTTAATTCCCGCCTACACTCGGCCAGCAATAGGAGACTGCAGGCCTTATCTTATGTGTCATGTCCTCTTGGCAAAATACTAATTTTGCTCAGGCCGAGGCTTTACTATTCATGCAGAGCCCCGGAAGTGTAACCACTTTTGGGGGGCTGGATAGAAGTTATCCTGGATTGTGGTCTCCCAGTTCGAGGACGAAGGATGTCACGCTGTCTGTAGTCCTACATTTATTTAGGTCCATTATGAAAAAACTTCGGCGATACCTAATTTTATTCATTCAACCCCATATTTTTCTTTTCCTAAATATTGAATCAGGGAAACTTTCAATTTACTTTTTACCAAATCTCAAATAAACATTAAAATGGTACTAAAGAAGTAATTTGATGCACATAAAATAATTTTTAGAATTTGAGAGTAGGCCTACCTGTAATTAAATCTAATAATTTCCAAAAACCTTTCTCCAATATACAAAATAGAAAAAATAAATTTCACTGCATAAAAAAGTGTAATCAAAATCAATCTTATCGTTTCTTTTACTGACAAATTTAATAATTCGAACGAAATCCTATCATAGGGAGTCATAAATAACAAAACCAAGACCTTTAGTGGAAACATCACCTTCTCTTCTCCCAGCATGAACCTTCATGTGAAAGTTTGTTTGTTCAAACCCCAATTAAACTCAATGGGAATGGTGATGTTGAAAGCCATCGACCAGCAGCTTAATACTTGGTTTTGTTTCACTCAAAGCAAATCGTAGGTCATTGTGGGGGAATTCCACGTGGAATTTATTTTCCAGCACGGAAGTTCCATGCGCTGGAGAAGGTTCTGTTAGGCTTAAATTGGTAAGCCTCCCCCCCTTCTTTCCACAAGCGGTAGCCTCGAACCGCGTCCACCACGGACCACCTTTACACGGGTTAGAATCGCCTCGGGAAGAAAATTCGAGTCCATTCTAGAGTAGAGCTGTTTCCCACTCACCACCGCAGGGAGAGCCTCGGACATATATAGTGCTCGTCTTCCATCAGGCAGACACAGAGTTGAGAAGTCTCGCCCGGACACAAGAAGATTCCCCCAGTTCCAAGTCAGGTGCTAACAACAAAGCAAAGTGACGGCTGAACTATTTGTGTGTTGGAATTAGCCCCAGCCAGTGAGGTAATTCCATTTAACGATCACTACCAAGCGATTTTTCCGACTCCACTCATTAACTCCTGTCGAAACCCTCCTCGTTCGCCCCTCATTTTCGGGTGGCCGAAATACTCTTTCCTGGACCGGACGTTACCGCCCCCCCTCCTTTTTGGAGAACCGTCATCACTTTAACTTCCCGCTCAGAAGCTCCGAGCGCACTCGCCTCACGTGCTGAAGACATCCGTGAAGCCTTACCCCGACGTCCCACTCGGAATCCTCCGTAAGCCAACCCTCTCCCCCTCAGTAACCCATTTGAGTTAATTCCCCCTATTTGAATAGTCTCCTCCTGTAATACATTAAATTTTAACTTCATAGTCTGATGCATAACTACAATTACCCCCCTCGTTTACCGATGTAATTTTGCCCATTAATTCTCTGATGTAATTTTCCCCATCAATTCTCTTATTTTTATGTAAATAAAATTATATTTTTGTTCATGCCTCTTTAAATAACCTTGAGCTTTCCAAATTTTCCTGACCTCGTTGCACTCTTATCTCGTTGTTTCGCGTGTCGAACTCGTGGCGTTCCGTTCCTTGTCGGTTCACCTTTAAGTTATTGGTCCCTCCTTCATAGATATAATATGGTATTGATATAATGTAATGTCATACCACGACAGTCATGCTTCATCACATCAAGTCTCTTGCGATATTTTGATTTAATATACAAAAGTTGAGAGAATGCAGCCTCACAGGAATAAGTGATGCAAAGAGTGATAGTTGGCGGAAAGCTAAGTTACATAAGTTTTGGTATGAAGCTGCCATTGATGACCAAAATACAGTGAGAGATTCCGTTTAAAACTTCATTTTGGCTCCTGTATCTTCCTGAAGTGTTAGCAGCTCAGTCTGGCAATCATCATTATCATGATGTATGCATGTCACTGGAGCAGTGAAGGGGAACCTTACTACCCGAGAGGTCTGGCTTTGGATATCTAGGAAGTACTTTTTAAATTCCTCCACTAAGGCTTCAAAATGTGGAAAAATCAAGTTCTTTGTAGCAGTATCACACTCCTCTGCAATGTCTGACACTGTTTCTAGCATTGTCAAGTTTCCCATTCCAACTTTCCGCCTCCAATTTTCCATCTTACGAATGGTAGCTTTAATTTTGTCCACAAAATCAATCATCAAAGTCCCTTTCCTTTGGAGTTCAAGGTTGAGTGTGTTCAACTGTTTAAATATGTCAACAAAGTAGGCTAGCTGTATTTCAAAGCCATATACAGACCATTCTGACAACAAATCTTGCTTTTCCTGTACCTCAAGGAAGAATCTGATCTCTTCTTTGAGCTCAAATACACGCTGAACTACATTTCCTTTGGATAGCCAGAGAACTGCTGTAGGAAATAAGAGGATTTCACGAACTGCATTCATATCATGGTTTTCAGTAGGGTGATGACTTTTTTACAACCTCATTTTCCTGTGTCATAATTTGATTAGATTTAATTAAAGATTATATAAAATCTTACTTTCAAGATGATTTGCTAAAAAAAAACTCACGCACAAAATGATTTTTAAAATTTTATTTGTCAGCTTTTTTGTCCAGTTTTTGAAGTCACTGGCAGCATATACAAGATTGAACACAAGCTTATGAGTCATATATATATATATATATATATATATATATATATATATATATATATATATATATATATATATATATATATATATATATATATATATATAACATTATATAGGGTCATCAAACACACAAGGAAGTAAATTAGTTACAATAATGTCATTGGACAGGATGAATCTTAGTGATAGTTTGTCCTTGTTGCGGCAGGACCCGTGCAAGTCTTGCATAACTTTGACCGCACGCTCACAGCAGTGGTTGCTTCGGGCAATATTGATTGAAGATTCAGCTGTTTTGCAGGTGGTTTTCAAGCATTTGAGACATGTTGGGTATTCATTCAGAGCTGCAGATAGTTCATAAAAATCTTCAGCGCGGAACAAGTGGGTGCTGAACCAATGGTCAGCCCATGAGTAAGAAATGAATGAACAGATTCTACGCAGACTTCTCCTGGTGTCAGGCATCAAAATGAATGCAAGAAGGGCTAGAATGGCGCGAGAGTTCCAACGTGCATTGCTGATGTTTGGGATCTTTTTAAACTTTACAAAGGGGACCTCATTCATCTCAGTGAAGTGAGGGAAGACACGCGTGAGGTGATAGAGAAACTTCATGTCGTCTCTCCAGCCGCCTGTTTCCTTAATCTCAGTTTTACCATTGCTGAAGGCTACTTTCAATTTATAATCATTCCTCATAAAATTATGCACAAAGAAGTACTCTATGTTTGGTAATTTAGTCGACTCATGGAGCTCATTGTCCATGACAACGCGAAGAATCTGATCCAGGACATGGTGCTGGCAACTGATGAACTTGAGTTTGGGGTGACCTTTATCTTCAAACATTTGCTGCAGTCGAACAACAATGCCTGTCTTTTTGCCGGTATTCAAACGTGTTGTGTCGGCGACAAGCATAACAATTGATCCCCACAGGTTGAACTCCTCTAACACACCCTGGTGCCCTTTTGCAATTTTAAAGCTTTCCTATCCTTCAATTTGAGGGCAGCCAACTTTATTTCTTTCGCTTCATTCTTGAGGACCACGACCTGAAGTCCTCAATGTGTTTGCCGTCAAAGTGTAAGCTTCACTTTTCCAGATGAAGCGTGCTCACCAAATGTTTCTTGACCTGAGCAGCTCTCGTGTAGATAGCCTTGTGGATTGCTGACTGACATGGGGTTGGGATTTCAATGCCCTCACCAGAAAGCTGGCGACATACCTTTGCTGCTCTGTGGGATGACAGCTTTGAGCTTGTAGCAAGGAGTCTCGCTAAGCCTGTTGGGTTATGCTTCATTTTCGTCGTTGATGCTGCATTCTCATCCTCCCAAGAACTGTCTTCGCTAGTTTCGGAACAATCAGGTGGTGCTGAGCTGGATGGGTGCTGGTTAAGGCACTAGCAGGTTTATCAGTGGAATAAACAACCTGGTCTTTGGTTAAAATTTGCTGTTTATAGAGGTTCTCATGTTCTTTGCACAACCAGTTGTCTTTCACCTTGGTCACGTCAAACAGTTCATTCAAAGAATTAAAGTTTTGTTTCTCTCTGCAGTACTCATAGTCTTTCAGAAGGTTTTCTAGTTTTTCACAAATGGCTTGATCAGATACATGCGGGAAATTCAATGTTTTGCTCCATAGGGCTTTTAACTCCACAACAATTAGGCCGATCCTCTCCCTCCGTTCTTTGGCGGTGGATTCAACAAATTTGAAGTGTCCAACGACGTGGATTTTCAGGGGCATGCGACTCCGTTCACTTAAGAGTGCTTCATAAACTGCCACGTTGCCTCTTCTTGATGGTGCTTGAAACAGGACTAAGTTATTTGTCCAGGTTTTCTTGTTCTTCTCCGTGTTAAAAAAACTCTTCTTGAACGACATGTTTTGTACTCAGCAACCTAAATAGAAAATAAACTTAAATATTAAATAGGTAATAAATTAAAGAAACTCTTATTGAGCTTTTATATATTTTATTAAAAAACAAGCAAATTACAATTATAAAAATAAGAGAGAAGGCAGACACTAATAAAATATTATATGCTATTATATTATATAATTAGTGAGAGAGTTAAATGTAGCTTACAAAATAATACCAGGATCTCTTTACAATAAACGCTGGAGAATACACAACAATTATAATAAGGCAATAATAATATCAACGCCGTTAAAACTGAACTAGTAACTACCCGCTTTAAACACTTCGCTTATATACCGCAAGCGAAATGGCTGAAGAAAATTCTGAACTCTACAGAAATCACCCAAGCGATGACGTGATGATTTTCTGGAAAATTCTATACAATTCTATGGTACATAAATTATTGCACAAGTCTGTTTGGTGGCTTATATATTTAATATAAATATTTTTAACACATATAAAATGCTAAAATGGCCTATATTACATTTCAAAGTGGTTTGTGCGTGACCTTTTTCAATATTTCATTGGAATAAAAGTATTTTATGTCATTAATAGACAAAAGTTCATTCATTCGTGCTACAGGAAATAATTTTCGATAAAAAATATCAAAAAATCATCACCCTAGTATTCAGGGTTTTCTGTAATTCTGAGGGTAGGGTTTTTGAAGCAAGAGCTTGCCTGTGGATCATGCAGTGGAGAGGTGATTTTTGTATAACTTTTAAAAACAAAACCTGACTTAGAACCTAACATGTTTGGGGCCCCCGTCTGTGCATATTCCACAGAGATTGCCCCAGTCGAGACCATCTGCTTCAAAGAATTCTGAAAGTGTCTGCATTACATCTTCACCTTTTGTAGATTGCTCGAGAATTTCACAAAACCAGAATTCCTCCTTCATATCCTCACCATGAACATATCTAACAAAAACCATGAGTTGTGAGCAGGACTGGACGTCAGTGGACTCGTCGAGTTAAAAACTGAATAATCCAGCTTCTTTAACTTTCTGTATCACCTGTTCTTTGATATCATCTGACATAAGAGATATTCGGCATTGCACTGTATTACTTGAGATAGAAATAACACTCAGCTTTTGAGAACTTTTCTCACCCAAAACAAGCTTGACCATAGTTTTGGCACATGACAAAATTAACTTCTCCCCAATGGTATGAGGTTTTCTTTTCTTTGCTATTTCAAGGGATACGAAAAATGATGCCTCCACAAATGCAGCATTTTGTTGGTGAATGGAACCGCTGGCACCGAGTCATTGTCTCTTCATATTCAATTCCTGTCGACTAAAGAAAGAACGATCCTTGCCAACATATTGAGAATGTGTAGTTACCAGGTGTAATTTAAGCTTGCTAGGCCTTAGTGATTCAGCGGAGAGTATTTTGTGACAAATCAAACACTGAAGCTTCACTACACCTTTATCATTAATGCTTGTAAATCCAAAATCCAGATAGCTATCATCGTATTTGCGTTTCTTGTTAGAAGCCATCACAGAAGCGTCTTAAGCGGAAATAAATACTGCTATAGCTAAATGACATCACTCATAATGAGCCTACAAAAGGTCAATATGAAGCTTCACAATACATGAATATTTGGTATGTAGTGTACTATCCACGAGAGGGAAGATTATTGCAATTGATTTGTATATATATATATATATATATATATATATATATATATATATATATATATATATATATATATATATATATATATATATATATATATATATATATATATATATATATATATTTTTATATATATTTAACATAATGTCTTTAGCATTCCAGTGGACTACCCTATGAGAGGGAAGATTATTGCAGGTGTTAGCTAATTTGACTTTGCCATTTGACCAGAAAATAGCATTTATTAACTTACTTTACCAATCACTTTTTTTTCAAAAGCAGATGACCTCGATAGGCCCTAGCCTAGTGGCTTTTTATTATCTAAACTTTCCTAATGTTCTAATTTTCTAAAAGAGTAAAACCGTCTTTAAACAACATTTCCAAGTGGTTCATAACAATGAGAAGTTGGAAGGAAATAAAATTTCAGGTTACTAAACTCTCAAAAAAACAAAAACCTTTCATGGATTGTGCAAACATACAACATATATTTTTTCCCTTCTTCTTAATACACTTCATGATGCAAAGCTCAGTTACCATTAAATTGGTATTGATGGTGGCTTAAGTCCCAATAACACTAAAATTGGCGCAAACAGATTATTTGAGGGAGCCACACACACTCACAAAGTGTTTGCTTTTTTAACTGTGGCCTCTAAAGTGGGTCTTTCCGCTGTAGCGTTATTCAACGGATATGTTGGTTCTATTACTTCGTTTAACTGGTCTAATATCCCGTTCCCAAATTCTGTGTCGAAATTTTCTTCCTCTTCAGGGGAAATTTTAAATATATTTGACCAGTATTCTCTAAATTCTACTTCTATCTCATCTGGTTCAGTGATCACTTCACCTTCCAGATTCTTGATATTCGTTCTTTTTTTATGGTATATAATGGGGGGGTAGAGAATATAAATGAGTGTTAGTTAGTTGTTTTTTTAGATGTAATTAATTAATGGCACGTAGATAAATAAGAGAGTATATGTATTTTAAATTCTGCAATACATAACGGTGCGGAAGTAGAATCCTTATTTAACTGAGGTTGATTGTGTTTAATTAATAGGGACTCAATTATGAGTAGGTCTGATTTAGATTTGGAGGAATAATTTTTTAAAATTGTTTATAATCTATATGGATTTTATATGAATAGGAATGACATCGGATAACAGAGTTTTCCTTTACAGATAGATCCATTCCTGTTCTGTAGCTGACTCTCTGTTGAGCATCAATGCGAACCTTAAGAAGGCATTCTATCTATGTGTGGTTTATTCAGCAGTGCTAGGGAGGAGTTCTGTTATAAAGTCCACGACTGATTCAACGCAATCAAAGCCACCCAGCATGGCATGGCATCAGTGTGGGAAGCATGGTAGAAGTTATTCCAGTCAGCTTTTCGTAAAGTCCATTGGAGGGAGAGTTGTGGACAGTGGTCAAAACAGTGGAAATTGGTCACTCCCGTGCAAGTCGTCGAGAACTGATCACTGGAAATCGAAAAAGCAATTTGGAGATCACAAGAATATGTCTACACTACTAAAATAATCTATTTAAACATGATACGAGCACCAAAATCGCCTAAAAATAAAGACAGCGGAGGGTAGTTGGTCTACAAGTTCCTACATATATGACTTAGTCACTGCCAAGTCTGGTGGAAGGTATGGGTAACATTTAGCAGTTTCGAGAAGAAAGCCCTTACGGCGACTGCTTGCTGAGCAGTACGGAGAAGAGGCAGTATGGATTAACGAGCTTTCGCTATTAAAATGGAAAGTCACCCATCTGCTGAACCCCCAGGGGAGTTGATGACTCGGATTTCAGGAATTAAACGAAAGGGGCGAAGTCCGAGCTTTTTTCCTGAAAATAAACAACTTGACAACTACACTGTAAAAGTAACCTATTGTCCATTGCGAATTTACTAATGTGGAGATTTTACTTCCAATGGCGGAAGTAATTGGTGTGGAGGCAATCTCTCAAAGATATGGTGGAGAAAGCAGCGACTTGTTGCATCGTCCCAACTTGGATGATGGCGAGGCTGAAGAACTAAGAGGAGTTGAAGTCCTAATGATTGAGTGAGCATGAGGAGCTTCATAACCAGGTAGGAAAGGTAAGTCCGAAATGGACTATTGACCCGTATGTGGAGAGTTAATTGATGAAACCTATCAATCTGGTTTCAAGTCAGGTCACTTCACAGAAACCGCCCTTCTCAATGTGTCCGATTGCTTACGAAGAGCCGCAGACAGGGGTTGTGTCTCCATCCTCGTTCTACTCGACCTCTCCTCTGCCTTCGATACTATTGACCATACCGTCCTACTTGATCGTCTCCACTCTTTCCTCGGCATATCAGGCACCGTGTTTGACTGGTTCCGCTCTTACCTCTCGTCTCGTACCCAATCCGTTGTGATTGACGACGTTTCATCCGACTCTACCCCCATTCGCTTTGGAGTGCCACAAGGCTCTGTCCTTGGTCTTCTACTATTTCGTATCTACCTTCTCCCTCTTAGTTCCCCTCTCCGTAATCTCGGTCTATCCTTCCACCTATATGCTGATGACACTTAAATTTTCATTTCCTCATCCCCCACGTCTCTTGCCTACTTTATCACTGACATCCTGGCCGCCTAATCCTCCATTTCTGACTGGCTCTCTACCAACTTCCTCAGGCTTAATCACTCCAAAACTGAGGTCCTCCTCGTCGGCACCCCTGCTCTTGTCAAAAAATCTAAATCTCTCTTTCCCTCGCTTACTCTGGGCGGTAATACTATCATTTTCTCTGGCTGCGTTAGGAATCTGGGTGTTGTTTTTGATGAGCATCTCTCCTTTAAGCCTCATATCCGCAATGTCAGCAAATACTCTCTGCGTTTCCTTCGTAACTTCTCTCACATTCGCTCTGACTTTAAGTCGCCAAAGTCTTGAGACTGCTGTTCATGCCTTCATCACCTCACGCCTTGACTACTGTAACTCACTGCTTGTGAATCTGCCATCCTCCTCTCTCCACCGCCTTCAACTTGTACAGAACTATGCCACCCGGCTTCTCCTCCGTCGCCCTCGCTTCTCTCCCTCAAAACCCTTGCTGCATGAACTGCACTGGCTCCCTGTCAGATCCCGTACTCACTTCAAGATACTTCTCTTCACATTTAAGGCCCTAAACAACAAGGCCCCGTCTTACCTCTCTTCTGCCCTCTCGCCACGCCATGTCCATCGGGCCCTTCGGTCATCACATGCACCTCTTTTGAATATTCCTCGTTCATCCTTCTGCTCAATGGGGGACTGCTCCTTCTCAATCTGCGCCCCTAAGTTGTGGAATGTTCTTCCTGCTGAAATCAGGTCTTCTCCCTCTCTTACCACATTTAAGCGTCTCCTGAAAACGCATCTTTTCAGTATTGCCTTCTCCCCCCTCTTGAATTTCCATTGAATTTCCATTCTCATATCAGCACAACGTGCGCTCTGGGAAGGCCTCTGGCTTTGAAGAGCGCATTACAAAAGACTTATTATTATTATGTATTACTGGGGCAATCGGCCTGGAAGGACAGGTCCTTTAAGAAGGAAGAGGACTCGTCGACAGAGTCATTGTCAACTTCCAATCACAATGAACCTGGATCCTTAAGCTAAGATCGTAGTCCGGAATAGGAGAAAGGATGGATCTATGTACCTCAGTAGAGGTCTGAAGGAGGGAAGGCCAAAACCCCCTAAGAATAACTTAGCGATGCTGAAGAACGTGACTTATGTAGGGATGTATTTGTTTTTAGGTTAGTTGTTGTTGACATAGACAAGTCAACATTCATGATTTCATCACCACCCGCTGGGTATGACTAGAAGTTTTTTCCTGGCCGAAAGACAGGGAGCGGAAGATTGGGATTTATCTCGCGTAGAGACATCCCAGTGAACTGAATGCGATCGAAATTGGATCGGTGCCGCTGTATTAAGTGCCACTGCATGCGATACCTCAGTGGTGGTCAAACAGGATCATGAATAGAATTAAGTGGTTAAGAAAACCAAAGGTGAGATGGAGAATTATGTCCAGCATCGCGGAGAACCTCCAAATAAAGACGGTTGAATGTTTTGAACCTGACTACGGGCTTTCCTAAAGTCCAGGCGAACTTAGTCACGAAGGGAAAGAACTTCTTTCTCAAACTGCTACACTGGGAAGTTTGAGATCCCCATCGTAGTTGGTGCAACATGCGTTATTGTTACATATACCTTAATTGTCGCTGAATCACAATTAACGCATGTGCATGCTGTCGTGGTATGACATTACATTATATCAATACCATATCTTATCTATGGGGGAGAGACCAATAACTTAAAGGCGAACCGACAAGGGACGGAACGCCACGAGTTTCGACGCGCGGAACAACGAGAAAAAGTGCAACGAGGTCAGGTAAAATTCAGGCAATGGCAAAGCTGAAGGTTATTTAAAGAGGCATGTACAAAAATATAATTAAAGTTTACATAAAATAAGAGAATAAATGTGCAAAATTAAATTGGTAAATGATGGGGGAAATTGCAGAGTTATGTGTCAGACTCAGAAGTTAGAAATTAATGCGTTCAGAAAGAGACTATTCAAATGCGGTACTGAAGGGGAAGAGGGGTTGGCTTACGGAGGATTCCGATTGAGACGTCAGGGTAAGGCTTCACGGATGTCTTCTGCAGGCAATAAACGTGAGGCGAGGGCGCTCGGAGCTTCTGAGCGGGAAGTTGACGTGATGACGGTTTTCCGAAAGGGGGGAGGGGCGGTAACGTCCAGTCCAGGGAAGAGTATTTCGGCTACCTGAAAACGAGGGGCGAACGAGGAGGGTTTCGACAGGAATTGATGAGTGGAGTCGGAAAAATCGCTCGGTAGCGATCGTCAAATGGAATTACCTCACTGGCTGCGGCTAATTCCAACACACAAAAAGTTCAGCCGTCACTTTGCTTTATTGTTAGCACCTGACTTGGAACTAGGGGAATCTTCTTGGGTCCGGGCGAGCCTCCTCAACTCTGTGTCTGCATGATGGAAGACAAACCCTATATATATCCGAGGCTTCCCCCGCGGGGGTGGGGGAAACAGCGCTATTCTCAAATGGCCTTGAGTCTTCACGCCGAGGCGATTCTAACCCGCGTAAAGGTGGTCCGTGGTGGACGCGGTTCGAGGCTACCGCTTGTGGTTTTGGGGGGGGGGGAGGCTTACCAATTTAAGCCTAACCAAATCCTAGAATCTTCTCCAGCGCATGGACTTCACTTCCGTGCTGGAAAAGAAATTCCACGTGGAATTCCCCCACACATGCATATCGACACGTAAGACTGATATGTCCGAACAGATGGCAATTAAAGAAACGATTTGGCAACTCAAAGTAACGGCTTACGGGGATTTTTTTCAGCGCCCATCTGGCAAACGCCTACCAGAAAACAACTCGCCGCAATCATCTTGCAGAATATAGCTAGGCTAGATCAAGGTGCTTTGTGAGTCGCTAAAAATCACAATTTGGTCTTCGAATCGGTCACGGCGCGTTATCTCCCGTACCGAGCGGTGCATATTAACCAGCTCAGCCATGAAGACAGACACAGTACCTGGTAGAGATCTGTGAATTTCAAACAGAAGGCTTTCGCTGTGGAAGCTGACCCCTCCTAGGACTTGGAGCAATCCGTATACACTGGCACGGACCCAGTGTGACACGAAGTGTGCTCCAAAAAAGCCGAACGCATTATGCCCGGCGCTAGGGAAGCTTTGTGAACAGAGGCGAGGTATAATTTAGTCAGAGGGGTACCCTGCAGGGTGACATCCTGGGCATAGTCAGATGCACGAGCGGCCCGAGGGCTACACCTAGATGTCAAAGACTTTCGTAACCTTAAACCGAAAGGGCTTAGTGTATGACTAGCATCTCTCGGCGACATAAGCGCTATCGAAATCAACTGTGGATGTAGTGAGTGCCGTTTGTGATTGAGGGAGGCGCCGGTTTGCGCGTACTAGCTCATTATTCACTGTGTATGGAGCAGAGTGAGTAGTATCTCCCTAGTATTGACAAGTAGGCTCTCAATTGAGGACGTGCGTAAGGCACCGATCAGCAAACGGAGACCGGTGTGGTAGATCGAGTCCACCTTCCTCATTACACTCTCAGTTGCGGATGCGTAAATCTCGCATCCGTAGTCAAGCTTCGAACGAACAAAGGATCGTTAGAAAAGAAGGCTCTAGCCCTATCAGCATTCCAAATGCTGAACCTCACGGAACGAAGAATGTCCATGGAGCTGGTACAATGGACCCTACGTCTGCAAATATGAACCTCCCAGGTGAAGATGCACCATTTCCAGGTGAACTCCGTTTAGGAACAAGTCCTGGTCGTTGTGGAGCCGTGGATGGCGTGAGAAGTGCAGCACCTTAGTCTTGTCCAAGGAAATCCGAAACCTGTGTGCTTCGGCATACCGTGAGATCCGCTTCAATACATGCTGGAGTCTTCATCTGGGACGAACCAAAAGAGATCGAAAAGTCGTCCACATACATAGAGCAGTGTTTCTCAACCTTTTTTGAACTAACGCCCCCTTGGACACTAAATCTTTTGATATCGCCCCCTCTGCCAACCGAATTTTATTGTTCTTAAGTTACAAGACATATTATTTTAAATATAAAAAAATGAGAAGAATCTCTTTGAAAACTTACCTCAATATGTTTTAATGGATGGTTAACTCTTGCACCCTAGGTTCCATCCTACTACGAACTAACCTTAAATCTCCTCTTTTTGTGATTTGCAGCTGGTTTCTATGTTTTGTGAGAAATCGAGTAACTGCACTAAACCTGCGCTCAGCCATATATGAAGATGGAAAAGCTATAAAATATAGTTTAATTGTTTCCCACAGCTTTGGATATTTTCAGGAATTTCTTTTTGTAACCAAAATATCTAGTTTGATTGCTTGAATATAGGCTTCAATTCGAAGTCAATTTTAAAACCAATTAACTCTTCTTGCATTTCAAAATTAGTTTCACCTGTATAAGCATCTGTAAATGGGTTTATCAGCCAGTCAGGTATTTTCATATCTATGAGATCTTGATATCTACAGCTTATGTCCTCGTATAACGCTTTCAAATGTTCGTAATAAATCAAGAGGTCATCATCCAATATATAATTATTAGTCTCATTATATTCTAATTCATTTAGATTTGGAAACAGAGACAGATTCTTACGACCAATATTATTCTTGAAGAAGGAAAGCTTGTCCAAGAATGCGCAAATTTTAGATTTTGCTTTGATAAGAGTTACATCACAGCCTTTCAATTACAAATTCAGATCGTTGAATATGCTGAAGTTATCTGTTAATTATGCAATATCCTTCTTGCAAGCTAGGAGTTCATCACTTAAATTACCACATTTATTCTCTCGGAAAAAAATTGATTTATGCTGTTGAAAATTGAATAAAATCGCTTTAGACAGTTTTCTTTTGATAACCACCTCACTCGAGTATGTGAAAGGAGGCGATCAAATTCTTCATCATTGTTATCACAGAGCTGTCGAAATATTCTGGAATTAAGGGGATGGCATTTTATTTTATTTACTGATGTAATAACAACGTTAAGAGATTTATGAAGTCGATGATTCAAGCTCCTAGCAACCAGATGTTGTCGATCTATTACGCAATGTATTTTAAAAACACCGGATAAAACTATCATAAAAAAATGCTGTGAAAATAGATTCACCTTTAGTGTATGTTTCAAGTTCCTTTGCAAAGAGCAGCTCTTGCTCGATTTTGTTATCATTAATAAAGCGAACAAATCCTAAAAGTAGTGCTTCATTGCCTGGCAGTGTAGACTCATCCAATTGTAAACCAAATTGCTTCGCTTTGACAATTGTGCCTGGTAAAGAATGATGTACTGCTGTACGCAAGACTTTCTCTATACTCGTAGCTGGCAAAATCAGTTCTCCAATTATATGAGGATTCCCAGACCTGACAATCATTTTGAGATATTATATGAACAAACAAGTCTAGTGTCGCATTTCTGGGGATCGTTTTGTTATACAGGAGCCAATGTTTTTTTCTGTTATCAAATCTGTCTCGCAAAGTTTGAAAATATGACAAATTCTCTTTTTCTTTATCAGGATGAATTTTTTTAAGTGATCAAATATTCAACACTATATTGTTTGCCCTTTGGTTTTGAGGAGTTTTCAGACATGAATATGGGTAGTTAAACATGGTCAATATAATTCAAATAGATTAGAAAATGGCAAACACAGAAATTCACTGGCAATAATGATTACAGGGAACACGCCTAACTCAAAACTGAAAAAATCAGGCACAGAAAACATAGAACTGGAAAAAGGGAAAACAGCAAAAATATCTGTTAGCAAGACGATGATTAAGTTTGTATATAGTTATTAAAGTTATACACAAATCACCATTTTTACTACTTGCATTTGTCACAATATGGGTAAATGTTATGAAAAAAATTACAACATCAAAGCTTATTTGAAAACTATTGCAAAAAAACACTAAATAACTAATATCACGCACAGGAACAACACTTAGCAACACAGAACTTGCGCGGAAACTAACAGCAATCCAAAACAGACGTGGACCCAAGAGAGTGTGGCTGTTACGTACATGTTTTATACAAGTACAAAACGGATCAAGTTAAAAGGAACAATAACGAGTGGAAGCTTTGTGTACTTATTTTATACAACTACAGATCCAACCTCAAGCATGTTTGGCATTATTGAAGAAGTTATAGCAAACTATAAGTCAGCTATCACAGGTCTATTAAACGTCATCAAACAACCTTTTCAGTAACAGAGCATCAAACATGTCACCGCAAATCAAATGCCGCGTGAAGTATCAACAACTAGTCGTTCATTAGGTAGCTGGTCAGGTTCTCAAGCCTACTCAAGGTGTTGAAGGGATATTAGTAGAGAAAAAGGAATGCTGTGATAGATCGAGGATGAAACACACCAACAACTTGCCAAGAGCAACTTTCCCAGGCCCATCAGTGTTCAATGTTCATGTCAGCCCATTGAAAGGGCTTCCATAATTTGCGCTTTAGGCCAGGAGGACCTGCAGCTCCTCCATATGCCAAGTGTAACAGCCCCACCCCCCTCTGGTGCAGCTTACTAGGTTTCGAAGATGATCGGTCTTAATAAATTGTGCGAGTTTCTGCTGCTCAAATGTCAGAATTAATATAGGTGTTTATACGGATAGAGCCGTATGGCTTGGTTACCCTAAAAGCATTGGTACCCCTTTGAGTGCCAGCTTGTTTGGGAAGCAAGATAGACAATCTTTCAGCTCGTTTAATCTTGACACTTTTTACAAAGTTGAGCCCGGGATGGTGTAACGAACACTGGAACTTCAGCAAGAGAAGACATATTTCGAAAAGCATAGTGTTGTGTGCGGGAAAAGCACACATAAGACGTGGTTCACTACAACGAGATAAGAACATAAGAAAAGAAGTCTGAAAAATGCTAATTAATAGCCGATATGAGGCAGTTCCTGTTCCCATCACATAGTTTAGTCCCACATAGCATCATCATCTATAAATATATTCAATCTTTCTTTTCGACTTAGCAAGAAGGACGTTTCTATTTCATGAATAATTAACCTATTCTATTCATCAACCACTTGATTCGTAAACAAATTTCTAGCAATCTTTTTCCTAGACCTAGACTTGTCCAGCTTAAACCCATTGGTACGTGTCCCACCATGTTCACTAAAAATAATAACATTACCTGTCTTCACTATTATAACCTTTTACACACTTGAAGACCTCAATCAAGTCACCTCGAAATTTTCTCCTTTATAACGTATATGGATTTAGTCTCTTAAGCCTTTCACAATAAAGTAAGCTCTTCGAGCCATGATTCATCTTAGTCATCTTTCTTTGTACAGACTAAAGCTAACCAATATCCATCATATAATAGCCCCCGTCTCTCTGGGTCCTTTTCTTTTAAGTAGGGGGAGGTTCCAGCAAGAGACTCCAAACTGCTCCGGAGCACTTTAGGGTTTTTTGTTGCTGCGAACAAGACTTTTATCACACCCTTTTCCCCCCTTTCCTATTATTTCCATATACTGCCCTTTCTGCCCCCCTCTTCTTTATCCCTGTATACTCTGACAGTTTCATGACCCTTTCTTGTTTTGAGGCGGATTCTGAAATTTTCTTTCCTGAAGGTCAGAGGTTCGGCGTCTCCGTCGCCTTGGTTTGCCGATGCTCAAAACGAAACCCATCATTGGTCCTTTTGTCTCCGCGCGTAGAAGAACTCGGGCAAACCCTTTGGCCCATAAATATGGTATGGTGGTTCCGTATCTACTCTCCGAGAGGAAATAAGGGACCCAACCGAGTCGAAAGTTGCAGTAGCACGGGGCCCTTGTAGGCCTCCGTGGTGGGGGTGTCTCGAGGGAGAATGTGAAGTTTATTTTGTTTGCTATGGTTTATCTTAAACTTAAAACTTCCCCTTTTCATAGGAGTTATTGTGTTAAACGTACCTCAGTTCCTCTTTCAGCCTTCCCTCTTAAGGTGGGTCTCTATGCTAAATATGTGGACCCAGATCTAGATTATTCACGCTTTTTTGTCTTGAGTTCTTCGTCCAAAATTCCGCTTGCAAAATTGGACGTTTTTGACGCCAACTAATTGTTAGAATAAGAACACTGCCGGGTGTGCACAAAAGGTAGTGGTGATATTGTGTTTGACGTTTTATCTCACTCTCAACATAACCTTCGATTGGGAAGTTATCGTAATACCATCGATTCGCCCTTGTCTGAATTTTGTCAAAGGTGTCATCCGTTTAAATAATTAAGGAACTTCGATATTCCCTGTCTAAAAAGTAAGCTTTGTGCCCAAAGCATCACACATGTACACAGAATTACCACGATTGTGGGATCTGTTCGAGTCCCTACTGCTACAGTGATTTTGAAGTCTGAGCGCCAGGAAATGTCCCAGTTTATTAAAAATGGGTACCTTCGTGTCCCGGTAAGTCCCTACGTCTAACTACCCAGACGTTGCTTCAACTGCAAACAATTTGGACATGTTCGTCCTGCCTGTCGGCATCCCCGTTCCTGTGCAAATTGTGGTTCTGATTACCATGGTTCTGAATGCGCCAGAACACCGCAGTGTGCCAACTTCGGCGTTGCTCACAGCCCTGTGTCGAAAAAATTTTAGTCGAGAAGGAGGTCCACGCTTTGCGCGACTCTCTGCGCCTGGACGTGAGGGAGTTTTGGCCATTTTTCTTTAGATGTTTTGCACGACGCTCGACCAAACGGATCGTAATGTTGAAGTTCCGACACACATGTAGAATCCCATCGCCTATTTTCTACGTCTAATGTCAGTAGTGTACCCGATATACATTCGAAGCAAAGCTTTCACACCGAGATACCTAGCGTTGCTCCCCTCTCCCCGGTGGCTCTGGCCGGGACCGCAGCTCAGAGTGAGACCCTTGAAGATATTAGACGTTATTTGAAAGAATCCTTTGTATCAATTAGTGATGTTTCATCTACCCGACCTCATGGTGAGAGGAAGGATTTAACTGCCACCAATAACCCGGCTGCCTCTGGAGCTGACTAGACTGAGCCTTGAGAATCTTCAATAGACTGTTCAATATTCTTTGTCCTCAACCCCGTCCCGTTCCTTAGAGGACGTAGGCCTTTTATCACTCCAAATGGTTGCAGATATCCACCCAGTGCCTTATAATTTGCCCCAGACACCTGCTTCAGTTACTCAACCTCGTACTTATGTTCCGATGGAACGCAATGATATTTTAACATCGCCAGCCGACATCGCCCCCCCCCCCCTCCTGACATCGAAAGTGCCCTCGGTCTACGATTCCAGGTATACTGGCTGAAATCTTTCTTGAACTGCCGTTTATGCCTGCCAGGCTGTGCGCCCAAGTTACAGACAGGGGTGTCTACCGGTTCCTCGAAACCATCAAAAACATCAACCGTCACTTCAAATTTACAATATCTCATTCCCTGCTACAGCAACCTCTTCCAAATCTGTTCCCCGATATCCAAGCTATTTGGAACGCTCTTCAAAGAACTAAACATAAGCCACAAGGGAAAAAATATATTTATTGTGCTATCTAACCGTCCCACATAATATCTTCTGTTTTAAAATAGAATTGTAGAGGTGTCCTTCCTAAGTGCGAAGAACTTAAGGTACTATTGACGACTCTCCATTCCGCGGTTTTTTGTCTTTAGGAGAACAAACTAGGAACTCGCCGTTTTCCGGCGATGCCTAGTTTCATCGTATTTTCAACTCTGTTGCTCATGTCGGAGGCTCACCTCATGGCGGGCTGTCAGTTATGGTCTCGTCATCTCATCATGTATCTCCCCTCTCCCGCCACACTACCCTCCAAGCTGTTCATGCAAGGCTTTTTATGTTTGCTCCATTTACCTCCTTCCTTCTTGGGGCGACGTTACTCGTAATGCCGGAAGTACTATTTTAGAGTCTCTTTTATTATCTGATTTTCTCTGAGTTTTAAGCTCAGAGAATTTTACGTATTATCATGTCTAGACGGACTCTTTTAGCTGTGTTGAATTGTATCTCTGTTCTACGGATTGTCTCACTGATTTTTGGTGGTCCGTGTCTTTGGTGTCTTTGATGACCTTCATGGGAGTGACCATTTCTCCATTGGCTTAATCCTAGATCTCATTCAACCATGGCTCTCAAGTGGGACTTAGGCCATGCTAATTGGGAAGGCTTCCGAGAGGAGTCTTCCAAAAGTGCCTCCTTGGAGGCCCGCATAGTGTAGACGCGGTAGTGTCGTAGTTCATATCAATTATTTACAATGCGGCCGCACAGACCATTCCCCAAAGGCGACTCGAAACGGGTCGCTCAACTGTGCCCCGGTGGACCTCGGAGTGCGCGACAGCCGTTAAGAACTACAAGTTAGCTCGTGCCAGGTTTCCGGGGAACCCAATCTTGTGTAACAAAGTTGACTGAAACCGAGGTCGGGCGCTTCGTCTGGCCCCAGAGCTTCCTGTCGTCGCTATGTATTATTGATTTCCTCTATGACTCCCGACTGCAAACATCTGGAAGAGGATTAACAAGATCCAGGGTCGTTATGTTCGCCACAATACCTTCCCCTCCAATTTGCAGGGATCATTAGTGAATGACAGTTTGGTAGTCAAAAACGCTTTTGCTAACCATTACCGTGCCGTCAGTAGTGTCAGCCGTTACAATAAGGCTTTTCTAGCCTTGAGGGGTGATCAGAAAGTAATGACAGTGAGAACGTATATTTTGGTAGAACAGAAATAAATCTAAACAGTTGTCTACATTTCTTCAAAGTACTCCCCTCCTGCCTCTATGCAGAGTTCCATCCTCCTTCGCCAATTCATGAAGCAGTCACGGTATTCAGTAGCTGGTGTACCTCGTAGTACTGAATTGACTGTTTGTGCCAGATCTTGGATACGATGAAATTGCTTCCCTTGCACTCGCACCCTTGATCTTTGAAAACAACCAAAAATCACAGGGAGCAAGTTCCGATGAGTAGGGTGGGTGGGCAAGAAGTGTGATCCTCTGCTGCTCCAGGAATTGCACAGTCAGGCGCGCTTTGCGGGGTGTAGCATTGTCGTAGTGCACCAAAGGGCGTAATCTCCGGCGGGTTGGTGCAGACTGGACTAGATGTTCCAGGACTTTGTAAGTGTAGTACTTGGCTGGGATAGTAGACTGTTGAGGCACGCCATCCATACACATTGGTCATTGAGAATTGAAGAAGATGGTGAAAAGGTGCTTCGTGCTACGAAATCCTTCCTTCAAAATCTGAAGTCAAGGCTCTTCATCAGTCAACTACATCATGTTGGAATGCTTGGATAAGTCCTCTGTGGACCATTGCTCTCTTAACTGCTGGTCCCTCGAGCACGCGACCTCACATACACAACATTATCCCATATACACAGACGGTTCCAAGTCAGACCGGGCTGTGAGTGCTGCAGCCGTTTACTCAGGAGTTTTTAATTTTTTCTTTGGGGCAGGCGGCTTCCATTTTTATCGTAAGCTTTCGGCCATTCTTTTAGCATTTAGACTGATCACAATTTTGACCTTTAGAGTTTCTGTAGCTTTCTATGACTCACAGAGGGTTTTAGAAGCGAGTCGCTCTTTTAGTGATTTCCATCCATTAGTTGCAGAAATTTTCCACTAGCTGGTCCAGAATGCGTCCCGCGATCGGGTTTCCTGGCATGTAGGGATCCTGGACAACGAGAAGGCTGATCAGCTGGCCATTTCAGCCTATTCTGAGGCTCTAGATAACTTTTCATTGCCTTTTCGAGATTTCTTTTCAAATCTATAAGGGATTATGTTTTTGTTTGTGTCAGGACGAATGAGATAAGTGTTCATCATTTAAATTATATAATATCAGAGAGTCTGGCGATTCTTTGTCCCTCGAGCCTTCAGAGATTGCTGTGCCTAGTAGTGACTCTTTTTCCGCGTTTGCACCGGCTACACGAGACTTACGTACGTTCATCGTGTTTCGGCTGGTGTTCGAATGAAACGTGGCTGCTGTTTTTTTTTGTGCTGGGGACTAATCGGTCGCCCATATTCTATTGGAGTGTCCTCATTTTTGTCACTCTCCGGTCGTTCTGTTTCCCAGGCTTTTCAAGTATCCCTCGGCTGTCCCGTTTCGTTTCATTCTGGCAGAGGAATCTTTTAAATTTTTATCTCTTATATAATTAATTCCCTCCTATTTGTGCTTTAATCTAGAATCCACTGTATTTGTGAGGCTTTTAATTTGCACCGCATAGCAAGATGAAGCCTAAATAATACTAGGTAGTTTCAGAATGACATCAGCACTTTCTATTTCGCATGCTGCTCACAATAAACCCTAATAGCTCTATTCAGAGCACTTCTTTCTATGCCAGAACTTACAAGAACACCTATTTCTTTCTAATTATGAGCTTTCTAAAACTCTCATTCGATTTCTAAATACTCAGCGGATTACACCTACCTATATCTTAAATTACATTTGTCATTTCTACAACCATTGGAATAATTTGGCCAATTGGTCAGAAAACTTGTTCAGGTCGCTACTTACAACTATGACGAGGTCATTAATATAGGTCAAGAAGAACTACAGCCTCAACACTGACCCCCAAGGAACACCACTGATAACATTCCCCAACTCAATTTAATACCGTCTATACTAAGTCCTTGCCATCTGTTACTAAGCCACAACTGAATTCAGCTTAAATTACCCCTTTCCTCTATGCATAGGTGGGAGCGATAACCGATAAATCGATAATCGATAAATCCAAAATTATAATACAATATTGATTATTAACTATATAGAGCGTTATTTTATAATACAATAGTAAGAATATTTGAATACTGTTTCTTAGTTTCTTACCTGGTGAGGCTCTCCTTCATCTCCTCATAGGTTTTGAAGATCCTCCTTCCAGCTCGGACCTACATATTTCTGCCTCCATGGCACGCGCGGCTCGCCCCTGTGCAAACTGGAACCAAAAACTGAACTGAAATTATCGATTATCGCTAGTTTGGAACCAAAAGTATCGGGGATACAGATTAATCGATAACGCGGAAAAAAGATCGGATAACCCGATATCGTTATCGCGATAACGCCCACCTATGCAGGCTCTATGGGATCTTTTCTTTCTTCAGTGGTTGGTCCCCAGAGAGGTTCTGGCCTTCTCGTGGCGAGGGGGTGGGGGGTCAACCCTGGAGCCCTTAGTGGTCCACTGGTGCTGGGAACCAGACTTTTAATATAACCCCCCCCCCATATTACTTTTTTTACTACCCTTTATTTACCTCTCTTCCTTCCAGGGTTGGGAAATAAAAAAACCCAGTCCTAAAAAAAACGGAGTTTATTCCCGGTTTTGATGGGGGGGGTTTCAAGTGAAATTTGAAAAAAAACGGGGTTTTTTGTTTTTTTTCAAAATTACACCTTTTTTTCAAGAAACGAGGGTACTTATCATTATTTTATTCAAAATGCATATTTATGTTATAATTTCAACAAATATGTATCAAATTAAGGTTATTTCCCTCATACTGATTCATAATTCATCTCTCCTTCTACAGGTTATGGCTATCATGGGTACCCACCCACCCATAATTCTCAATAAGTGATCTGTTCTTACCTTAATGTAATTATTAAACTAATTTATTATTAATATTATAAAAATAAAGATAGCTATTCTTTTTCTATGTTATTCTAATGTTTGTAGTGTTTTTGTTAAAACAAAAAAATAAACTGGGTTTTATTGGCCTTTTTCAAAATTTGGATTTTTTGCTAACCCTGTTTCTTTCTCCTATCTAGTGGCCATGAAGGTTAGCTGACCTCTGCTTATTCTTTTCGGAATGATTCTGAATTGTTCTTTTATGGAGGTCGGAGGAGGTTAGGCATCTCCCTCGTCTGTCGATGCTCAAGGAGAAACGCATCATTGGTCCCTTTTTTCCGTGCGTAGTAGAACTCGCGCAGCCTCTTTGGTCTATAAAGATGGTGTGGTGGATCCGTATCCATTCTCCAAGAGGACATACCGGAAGCAACCGAATCGAGAGTTTCAGTAGCGCCGGGCCCTTGTAGGCCTCCGTGGTGGGGAGTCCCGAGGGAGAATGTGAAGCTATTTATATTTGCAATGGCTTGCCATAAACCTAAAACATCCACTTCTCGTATGAGTTCTCGTGCCAAACGTTCTTCAGTTCCCCTTTCAACCTTCCCTCGCTCGTTGGATCCCTATGCCAACAATGCGAACCCAGATTTAGATTATCCCCATTTTCTGGTCTTGAGTTTGTCATTTGACACCCCCAATTTCAAAAGTCGATGTGTTTGACGTTAATGAATCCTTTAAGCCCCGCTGTAGTGAACCCCGCCGGATGTGGTCAAGAGGTAGTGGTGATATAGTGGTCGAGGTGTCACCTGACAATCAACATAATTTTGTTCGAAATCTGTTTCAATAGCCGAAATTCCCGTAACTGTTTCGCCCTATCCAAGTCTGAATTTTGTCAAAGGTGTCGTCCGTTCAAACGAATTAAGGAACTACGACCTCGCCCGTCTCCAGAGCAAGCTTTGTACCTAACGCGTCACACATGTACACAGGGTAACTAAAACTGTAGGCTCTACTAGAATCACAACTGCCACATTGATTTTAACGTTTTAACGTCAGGAAATGCCCCAGTTTATTAAAGTTGGCTATATTCGAGTCCCTGTAAACGTCTACGTCGAACTACCCAGACGTGGCTTACATTGTAATCAATTTGGACATATTGATCGTGCCTGTCAGCGTTCCTGTTCCTGTGTTAATTGTAGTTCTGATTACCTTGGCCCTGAATACACATAAACACCCCGGTGTCAAGTTTGCTGGTGCCAGCAATGTTGCGTCGAAAATCTGCCCAATATTCTTATATGAAAAAGAGGTCCTCGCTTTGCACAACTCTCTGCATTCTGGACGTGAGAGAAGCTAGATAACGTGCTCAAGCACAAACCTCACCTCTTGGCCCTCTCTTTTCAGATGTTTTGTGTGACGCTGGACGAGACCGACCTTCACGTTCGAACTCCAACACACCTGAAGCATCTCATCGACTATTTACCGTTATTGTTAGAAGTATTCACGATATACCGTTGAAATCTCGTTCTCATACCGAGATACCTCATGTTAGTCCCTTCTTCCTGGCAGCTCTAGCTGAGAGCGCCGCTCAGGGTGAGACACTTAAAGACAATCAGACGTTATCTGAAAGAATTTTCTACATCGACCAATGAAGGTTTTTCTACCTGTCCCCGGGACTCAAAGCCCCGTGGTAAGAGGTCTTCTTCTCACAGGGCTTTGAGTCCCTCAGGAAGGACTTCTCACCTGGGTTATTGGCCACCAATAAGCGGCTAGCTTCTGCAGCTGACTCAGCTGAGCCTCAAGAATCTTCAATGGACTCATCTCCTGTTGCTGAATATTCTCTACTTTCAAGCCCGCCCCGGTTTTCATATGACTTGGGCCCATTACTGGTCCAAACGGTAGCAGAAATACACCCAGTTCCTTGTACTTATCGCAGATCGCCTGCTCCACCCAATCACTCTCCTACTGATGATCTGAAAGAAGCAGATGATATTCCAACATCACCAGCCGCGGATGTTGGATCAACCCCTCAGACATCGAAAGTGCCCTCAGCCCTTGTTTGGATATACCATCTGAAAATCTCTTATCGACCTCCCGTTTTAGCCTGGCTGTGCGCCCCAGTTACAGGTAGAGACCTCGGCCAATTCCACGAAACCATCGGAAATATCTCATGCCACTGCTCCTTCCAGGATCTCTTCACATGCTACAGCAGGTTCTTTGAAATCTGCCCTTCGTCTCTCAAGCTCTTTGGGACGCACTTCAAACTTAACCTCAGCCACAAAGGAGAAAAGGATATCTAATGTGTTATCTAAGCGTCCCACATAATATCCTCCCTCTCTGCAGTGGAATTGTCAAGGCGTTCTTCCCAAGTGGCGGGATCAAAGTTCTTTTGGCGACTCTCCAACTCACCTGTTATTTGTCTTCAGGAGAACAAGCTGGGTACACTGCCTTCTCCGGCGGTATCCGGTTTTCGTATTTTTAAGTCTATTGCTCATGTCGGGGCTCGTCTCATGGTGGGATGTCAGTTATGGTTTTGTCATCACATTATGGACGAGGGGTGGTCGTTAAGTTTTGCGAATCGGTAGGGCAAAACAGATGAAGGGGAATGGCGGTTTGTGGGGGTGTTAGGACAAGTTATGACAAGTCAGGACCTGCAGCTGCACGCTCCTGCCTCGTCTATTTAAGAAGCAGTAGCTGATCGCGGATCGCCAGTCACAAATTTTTCAACAATGGAGAAGGTTGAGCACCGCGCAGTAATCAAATTTTTGACCAAAGAAGGCAAGAATGCAAAAGAGATCCATGAACGCATGGTTACAGTGTACACCGACACCACCCCTTCCTATGCAACCATTGCTCGCTGGAATAGGGAGTTCCGCCATGGTCGTGAGTCCCTTGAATATGACCCCGTCCAGGACGCCCGTCAGACGTGACGAACGAGGATAATGTGGCCGTGTGGAGAGGATGATTCTCGAAAATCGACGGGTGAAGGTCGAAGAATTCGAGCAAGAGCTTGGAATATCACATGGAAGTGTTATCAACATCATCCACGACAATTTGGCCATGACCAAGGTCTCTCCCCGTTGGGTCCCTAGAAACCTCACGCCCCATCATCGACTTCAACGTCGTCAAAGTCCACAAGGCCAGAGTTGCATAAGCTGCCTTGCGCGAGTGCAGATTCGAGGAGCTCAACCATCTCCCCTACAGTCCAGATCTGGCCCCTAGCGATTACTTTTTATTCCGCCAGCTCAAGGCTGCACTGCGTGGACGCCGGTTTGGGGACGATGAAGATGTCCAACTCACCGTCCAGGAGTGGATTGAACAGCAGTCGGGAGATTTCTGGTTGTCGGGAATTCGAAGCCTCAGGGACAAGGGGCGCAAGTGCATTGAAGTCGAGGGTAGTTATATTGAAAAATAATATAACACTTTTCCTCATATCTCGTTTCCTTATATCCGAATTGCAAAACTTATTCACCGCCTCTCGTATCTCCCCTCCCTTTCACACTACGCTCCAAGCTGTTGCCGTCAGGGTTTTTCTTACGAGGCTTTTAACTATGTTCTCTATTTACTACCGCCCTTCTTTTCCATTGTTAAGACCCGACCTTTTAAGACTTGTAGATCAGTTGCCCTCCCCGTTTTTATTACTAAGAGATTTTAATGCCCGTCATCCACATTCGGGCAACATCACTCGGAATGCCAAAGGCCATGTTTTAGAGTCTCTTTTATTATCCTACTTTTTTTGCTTTTTAAACACCGGCGATTTTGCCTCTTATCATGTCCAGACGGATTATTTTAGTTGTGTTCATCTGTCTCTCTGTTCCCCGGGATTGCCTCACTGATTTTTGATGGTCAGCTCTTGGTGACCCATGGGAGTGACCAATTTCCTATTGTCTTGTCGGCCGTTCATTATAGCCGCCATAAAACTATGCCTGTCAAGTGGGACTTAGGACATGCCGATTGGGAAGGCTTTCGAGAGGCGTCATTCACAACTGCCTCCTTGGGGCCCTTTATTGGTGTGGATGTGGTAGTGGCGTATTTCACATAGATTACACTGTACAACAATGAAAAAAGCGGAAATTAGAATTAACTTTTCTAGGGGAATTTTTAGCGTAAATCACGAATATAACATCCGTCTCTTTCTGCGACCCTCCAGTTTCTCACAAATTTAAATCTTACATACGTTAAATACACTTATGGTTCCGTAGGGATTGAATGCGAACAGGATGGGGCCAAAACTCACAACTCTAAAAGTCATAAACGGATTTTGATATAATTTTAATGGGATGTTTCTAATTTATTTGTCAACCTAAGCTATTAATTATTAAAGAATACTCAATATTTCTTTAGTTATATGGGTCCATATCCGTGGTAACTCTTACTAATTTTGTAACTTACTATAAATGCTTCCTATTTTTACTTTTTTATTTAATATTTGTTGCTGTTACTATTTTTATTATTTTACATATATTACAGTATATTTTCTTTACAGGAGACAGAGCTAAAATGCCTAGAGAATACAAAACTTCTCCAGACAGTTTCTGGTATATATGTGGATCAGCTACATTAAGACCATACAAGAGACAGTTGATTCAACATGGGAAAAAAATTTATGAGCTGCCCTTTCTGCCTGGGTGAAAGACGAAGTGCTTGGCTTTATGTTTGGCGTAGGAATGGTTTGGAGTGAACCAAAGGACCATTCAACGGATTGCTACTTCTGCTTAACAGATATTAAAGGTGGGTATTCAATGTGTTTTCTTTCCTGGCCTTTAATATATTTTCAAGAGATGTATCAATTAAAAATATCAAATTACATACTATGTTGTACTTCCACTATTTCTGCAAGTGATCACAGCCAGTAATATCCATTTTTAGTCTGATTTTATTTTATTTCACTGCAGGTCACAACAGAAAAGGGAAGAAATCTATCATGTATCCAGATCTTCATTCTGATATTCGCCCAGTTCGACATTCAAGTGCTATTCATGTACCAGAGCCGCCCTCTGAACTACCAAGCGATGACACGAGCAACTCAGACGATTCAGAATCTCAAGATACACCATATGTGGCACAGTTTGAATCTGAAGAGAAACCACACATCATCACCAAACCAGAACTCAATAATCTAGCTCGTGATCTAACACTTACTAAGCAACAGAGTGAACTTCTGACCTCGCGTCTGAACAATGGAACCTGTTGGATGAACATGCTCGAATTACAATATTTAGGAAGCGTTCTGCAGATCTACAGCAATTCTTCACTTTTAAAAACAACTTGACTTATTGTAATGATATCAAAGGATTATTCAATGCCCTTGAGCTGACCTTTAAACCAAATGAGTTTAGGTTATTCATGGATGCATCCCTCTACAGTATAAAATCGGTTGTGTTGCAAATTGGGAACACCATACCTTCAGTTCCAGTTGCTTACTCAGTCATTTTAAGAGAGACATATGAGAACCTTGATTTAATTCTACACCGTATAAGTTACAAGGAGCATGAATGGCTACTTTGGGCGGACTTGAAAGTAGTAGCCCAACTTATTGGGCTGCAAACTGTGCTTCTTTTGGAAGTGGGACAGTAGGGCCAGATCATAACATTATAATGCAATTCATGAGCCACTAGTTAAGAAGGACAAAATCATTTTACCCCCACTGAATATATAACTAGGCCTAAATAAGCAATTTACCAAAGCACAGCAATATAACAAACCATGTTTCTAGTACCTCAAAGCGATCTTCCCTAAAATAAGTGAGGCCAAGATTAAAGAAGGCATAATCGTAGGCTCTCACATTCGTCAACTTATAGCTGATGAGGACTTCGGGGTGACAATGGATAAAACTAAGCTAGCGACCTGGCATGCATTCTGGGAAAGCATCAAGGAGCCCAGCGAGAGCCTAATCGAGTGCTACTGTAGATATAGGTGACTAGAAAATGGAGCAAAGAAAAAATAATAGTGTAGACGAGCTGTGAACAGCTTCCCGCGTCGTTGGACCACTGTTAGCGAGCGGTGAATCCACTCCGCCATCCAGAGTCTCAAAAAAAAATCATTCAAGCGAAGCTTTTAAGCCGCTCGCCTGCACTTCTCGTACGTTACACAACCCCCATATTAGAAGCGGGGCGTATTTTGAGAAGGTAACACTTAAAATAGGCGTTCTCTCAGATAGCCTATTTTAAGTGTTAACTTCTCGTGTATGTGAGAAGAGCTCCTACCGAGGGCTTTGATGAAGTTGTCTGTCTAATATAGCCTTTTAACCGCATAATTAATTCTGTTACTGCAATATTTTTTCTTATATATATATATATATATATATATATATATATATATATATATATATATATATATATATATATATATATATTTATGTGTGTCTGTGTCTGTGTATGTATGTATGTGTGTGTATGTATGTGTAAAACTAGCATCAAATATAATTAATCAATCGATTACTCTGTGCCTGGAATCGCTTTTTAAGGCCCATTCGTACACAGCGTCGATTCAAAGAAAGACCCCAATTGTCATTCCATAATTAGACGTGTCATTACATAATTACAATTACATATTTATATACATAGGTGGGCGTTATCGCGATAACGATATCGGGTTATCGTTTATCCGATATTTTTTCCGCGTTATCGATTCATCGGTATCGCCGATACTTTTGTTTCCAAACTAGCGATAATCGATAATTTCAGGTTTTGGTTCCAGTTTAGCACATGGGCAAGCCGCGCGTGCCTTGGGGCAGAAATAGGTAGGTCTGAGCTAGGAGGAGGATCCTCAAAACCTATGAGGAGATGAAGGAGAGCCTCACCAGCTAAGAAACTAAAAAACAGTATTCAAATATTCTTACTATTGTATTATAAAATAACGCTATATATAGTCAATAATCAATATTGTATTATAATTTTAGATTTATCGGTTATCACCTTATCGTTATCGATTATCGCCGATAAGGTTATCGTGATGCATTTTTTCGTTATCACGCCCACCTATGTTTATATACACCTGTGAACACACCATTCCCGCCACGTGCTTTCAAATAATAACTTTCCAATCGCATAACTTGTATCCCATTTCAACTTAAATCATCTATGTATTCTTCAATATTCTCTGCATAGCCTTCAATTTGTATCCCTTAAATATCCTCTCCTTTATTCAACTTAATTTTGTATAATAATAATAACTTCAAATCATAGATTATTGTAAGATTATAATAATATCCCATCTTCTCTATCAAGAGACTTTGAAGCTTCAATACGGAGGATAGAAGCCGATATCCAGCGGTAATAACTGTAACAGGATTCAAAGAGCGAGCACAGACACGTGTTAGGCGATCGGAGGGGCAGGTCCTGCTCTGGTCCCCAAGGGATAAACCAACGAGAGCATCCCGATGCAAAAGGTGAGAAGCAGCGAAATTTTCAACCTCATTCTTCCGCCTATTCTCACAACCTTCCACACCATCAGCGCTTATGTTGGTACCAGCAAAGGTGTGGCAACAGCGCTGTACGCTGTGCACAGCCTTGTAACCAACATTATGCTTTTCCCCACACTGCGCCTAGTAGTCTCACAAAGCACAATGGAATTTTCAACCAATCTACTTAATGGTGCTGGTACCACAACAAATATGGTGCACAGGCTGTAAAATGCTTACAACCGTGCACGTATTTACAACCAGTACCACCTCCGCATAATTTCAACTCTCCATTTCCTGCACATTACTCTTCTCAACCAAACTCCTCAAATTTTCAAACTTCAATTTCAACCTTTAAATTCTCCTTTAAACTATAAAGCAATGGGACAAAAGAGTCTACATCCCCTGCCTACACATCATTTCTTTAGGTAGGTCTTCCTTTTCGTATTTTTTACCCAATTTCTTGTTTCTCATTCCTGGTAGACACTGGTGCTGAATGTAGTTATACCAATTTCTAATGAAGAGAAAGGTTCTGTTCCCTCAGATTTAGTTCTGAAGGCAGCCAATTCGACCAATATTAGGACCTATAGAAGGCAAAACCTTCAAGTCTCACTCGGTCTCCGTCGGGTTTTTCGATGGACCTTCGTCAAGGTCGAGGTAGATTGTTCAATATTGGGCTTCGATTTTCTTTCGGCTCACGACCTTTTCTGTGGATTCTCGACCCAGAAAGCTGGTCGACCGCGAAACACTACTCACAGTTTCAGTATCGTGCTCACCTTCTCAGAGTACCCTCCTCTATATTCGTCTCACACACACAGAGCCACCATTTCAGCGCCTTCTTCAGGACTTTCCTGAACTCGCCCTTCCACCTTCGAAGGATAGGCGCATAAACCATAGTGTGGTGCATCGAATAAGGACAACAGGAGGTCTTGTATTTTCCCGTCCACGCCGTCTAGCTCCAGATAAACTGTCTGTTATGTGTGGAATTTCAATTCATGATGCATGCAGTGATTTGTAAGTCTTCCGCTTCTCGGTGGGCCTTCCACTCCCCATTGTGCCAAAATCCACGCGGAGGAATTCAGAGCAGTTGGGGACTACAGGACTCTAAACGCTATTACAATCCCTGACCGATATCAATTGGCTTTCATAGCCGATTCCACCTCATCTCTCTCTGGCTGTACTCTCTTTTCTCGCCTGGATCTGGTTCGTGTTTTCAACCAGATCCCGATTCATCCAGACGATGACCCGAAAAACTAACATCACCACTCCGTTTGGAGGTTTTGAAATGGTCAAAATGCCGTATAGATTGCGCAACTCTTGTCAAACTTTCAAGCGCTTTATGGACCAAGTCCTTAGGGGTTTTCCCTTTGCATTTTGCTACATCGATGACCTTCTAGTATTATCATCCTCGCTGGAGGAACACATTTCCCACCTTCGCAGGTCTTTTCTCGTCTTCAAGAGTACGGCATCGTACTCAACACCTCCAAATGTCTCTTTGGTATCTCGCAACTCTCCTTCTTTGGACACTATGCCTCGAGTGCCGGGATTAGCTCACTCGAAGATAAAGTTACAGTGATGCACAACTTTCCTCGACCCACATCACGCAAACAGCTCAGACGTTTCTGTGGTATGATTAATTTCTACCACATATTCATTCCAAGCTGTGCCCAGGTCGTGCAACCTATTAATTCTATGCTCACCAAAACCAAAGGGAACTCTTCTCTTGAATGGTCTACTGAGGCGTGCGACGCATTCTCTTGCACCAAAGAGGTTATTACCTACGCTGTAAAGTTGGCTCATCCTTCTCCAGGAGCCCGCATCAGCGTATCCTCAAAAAAGATTAGTGACCAATGGCAACCTCTTGCTTCCTTCTCTAGCGTATCACTAGCTACCACCCCCAAAGCAACACCAAAGTGGAACGGTTGCACAGAACCCTCAAAGCAAGTTTATGCTCCACAGATCCGAATATAACTTGGGTAGACAACACCTACAAATGATTATCCTGGGTATTCATTCATCCTTGAAAGATGACTTGGCCTGCTCTGCGGCGGAACTTGTCTACGGTACACAACTTCGTCTTCTCGGTCAATTCTTCTATTCTTCTGACCAACCTCTACCATCTCACCTCGATCCTGCTTCATATGTATATAATTTTGTACGGGTTATGGCTGAAGTTAAGTCAACCACCCCTAGAGTGCCTGGCAATTATAAAACCTTCGCGCCGAAAGATATGACAATATAGCTTCCATGTTATCGTCCGTCGCGATTCAACTCGCACTTCTTTGTAACCAGTCTATGACGAACCCTTTCTCATCTCCAGGAAGTTGAAGTTCTTCGTATTTCAGCTTAGCACCACACATGATACTGTCTCCATAGACCGCCTGAAACCCGCCTATATAGAAAACGTCCACCTAAAACGCCCTTTACCTCCTCTTTCTCCCACTATAACCCTTTATGCTCCAGTAAGCCCCCAAAACAATCTTCAACCTACCCTTTCAACAACCCCTTCTACTCAAACTCCACTTTCCGTTTCGTTGCCTCCTTCTTTGATCAATCGAGGTCAGGCTTTGTTTCAGCAAGACAATGCGAGGCCACACACTGCCAGGTTGACTATGGAGTTCAAAAAGATTCTTCCACATCAACCATTTAGTCCCGATGTTGCTCCAAGTGACTATGGCCTATTCCGCTCAATGGCACACTTTCTCCGCGACCAGCGATTCAACACTTTTGATGGAGTGAAGGAAACTTGTTTACATTTTTTTTTTTAATCAAAGCTAACTGACTGGTATCTGGGACAGATTCGGATGCTTGCTGGAAAAAGATCGTAGATAATAAAGGACTTCATTTAGAATAAATGTTGCTCCTCCATAAAATTTTGTTGTTTTTATTTCCGCTTCCTAAGTGAGTCAGGGCTTTCTGGCCAACCTAAAATTTTCCACTATACATTAACTATTCTTCAGGAAATGCAACATGACGCATTACTATTCGAACAACCCTTTATCTCTAATTTTAAACGTTTACAAGTAGTACCCAAGGCAAATGGGTCATACAAATTATTAAATTTAGTTTAATTAATTTTTTTATAGTTTTGCTGTTCATGATTTCGACAAAGACCACTTTCATACAAAGTGGGGAAAAGAAATTGGTATGGGTTTTACCTCCGACCTGCACTCATTTAAGATTAGTTATTTCTCAGCGGAGACCTACTTATCTACGTAGGATCCGAACTACGGATCCCACACTTCCTTCTTCATACCGATCCATCACGCTCGTCTGCACTCCCTCCAAAGTAATTGAACGCCTCATTCTAAACTTAGTCACGTCACACATTCTCTTTAGCACCCTCACAACACTACACTCAACAAACTCCTGACAGAGACAATTGTTGAAAGTATCAACTCAACTAGACCTCCACACAGTCCTAACTATCAGCAAAGCCTTGCATCATACCCAGACACAACCTCACAAGCCAAATATATGACCATGTATCAATTGCTGACCAGTCATCACACAGAAATTTCACAAATAGTGTGCCACAGGAATCCATATTTTCACCAACTCTATTCAACCTGTACATGCAAAACATTCCCGCACTACACCACGAAAGTCAAGGACCACCTGGACAAGAGAAGCACATAATACTTGCCAGTCTCCACGAACCCAAAACGCCAGGACACCGACGCACTTCAAGCAACACCTAGTACACGATATACACCATCTCATCATTCCCACCCTGCCTACCACAAACTAGCCTCCGAAAACAAACCCACAGACAAATCACCCCAAAACGACACTCGGCACCCGGGAATTCACCCTTCCTCGTCAAGACAGAGCTCACCTGACTAGGCTCCGGGTGGACACGCCAGCACTTCTGACCTATCAGAAGGTTTAAGGTAAGGAGCCAGAAAGTGAGGATCCGATTTTCAGAGCCGGGAAGTGAGGCAACGAGTTGCGACTTTGTCGCACATGAATTTCGAAGTCGCAAACGTTTTTAAAAAGTCGGACTAAGCAAAATCATAACGCCAATATTCCGCGACTTTGAATAGGAATAAAGACTACCTTTTTGAAAGAAATTGCCACGGCCGTTTTATGTGTTTTTCTGCATTTAAAAGCATGTTTATGTTATCGCGCTAAAGTTTACTTTGTAATTTAGCAGTCGCACCGGGGGAAAAAAATCGGTCGCAATTTTCTGACTGAACAGGACTTTTTTTTAAAGAAATTGCCGTGGCTGTTTTATATGTTTTTCTGTAGTATAAAAGCATGTTTCTGTTATCGCGCTAAAGTTTACTCTGTAATTTAGCAGAGTCGCATCGGGAAAAAAATTCCAAGTCGCGCCCAACTCTGATTTTCATATGAATATTTTGCAGATTTGTGACGCAAAACTAAAACTAAACTTCACGCAGGAACGAGCAACATGGACAAATTGCTTACAATTGAAGCAACGTCTGGACTTACCGGGCCACTAAAGTACCCAGCTTTAATGACTGCGGCAGTTCCTGTCGTTCGAACGTTGAAATCAATGTGACAGTTGGGAATCTAGTAGAGCCTACTGTTTTAGTCATCCTGTGTACATGTGTGACACGTTGAGTACTAAGCTTGCTCTGAAGGCGGGTGAGGTCTTAGTCCCTTAATTCGTTTGAACGGACATCTTTGACAAAATTCAGAGGTGAATGGGGCGAAACGGTTACAGGAGCTTCAGCTATCGAAGACGGTGTTTCCACTCGGCTAAGCCTTAGTCCCACAACAAAGTGGATCTGGTTCAAATTTGGCAAATCTTCCATTTCATGAAAAGTTTAATCTTTTTGGCCTCTTTAAAAAGACATCCCCCACATCTAAAGCTTATCCACAACCCCATATATAAACTTTGACGAAAGGGTAAGAAAATATTCCATATCAGAAAATGTACTTAAATTAAAAATATAAAATAGGATTTGAGAAAGTATCTAGAATCTCCAATTTTATTACAAAATCAATTTACAAATAAATGAAATCAGGATCCTGCCTTTTACACACTATCGTAGTGGAGGAAGATTGGACTTTTTTAGGAGATGCCGAATATTAGAAGAAAAATTCTTGATTATTTCGTTAGACTTTTAATCTGGCCGAGTAAAAAAACGGAATGAACCGGACAAAGGAATGGCGATTCGTAAATATATATATATATATAGACCCCCATCGAATTTAGATAACTTATCTAAAGCGGGGCTGATTAGTGGTTACTTCATTGCTGCACTGCGTGGGTAAGAGGTGGTGTAGGAGTGGACATTGGAGCTGGAGACTGTGCGGGAGAAGCTCCCTGAGTGAGCTGGTGAAGGGCATTGTGTCTGGCGCGCATTTCCGCTGCTTTAAGCTGCTCCAAGTGGAACTGCTGTCGCTCCTGAAGCAGCTGCTGCCGCTGAGTCTCGAGTGATTCTCTCTCGCGATCCATGATGGTCTCAAGCTCCTCGAAATGACGCAATTTGATTTCGAGCTTTTTCATCTGGGTCTCGACAAGAAGTGCCACTAAGGACTTGATTTTACGTTCTTCGACCGCGGCCAAGTGCTTCGCTTTGGTGGCCGCAGCGCCCAGGGCGGCGCTCGCTGCTTGCTGGAGCGACGCATCCTTGCGCAGCCTCTCGCGCTCAGAGTCCTTGGCGGACGAGAGATCCCCCTCTTTTTTGTCCACTTCCTTCGTTATCGCCTCCTTCGACGGCTTCTCATCCTCACCCGAGGTCACCCCGCCACCCTGAGTGGGAGATTCTTTTTTCATGTCGGCGTCACCAGCTGAACCCTCTTCTTGCATCGCGTCTCCTTCTTCTACCTTCGTTTCATCACCGACAGGATCGTCCATTTCCATCTTCTCACCGCTTACCCCTTCCGCCTTCTTATCTGCCCCTTCTTTCTCCCCATCGCCACCTTCCTCCTCGTCTTCCTTGCTCTTTTCTTCATCCTCTCCTTCACCCTTCTTCTTGCCGTCTTCGCCGGCTGAAGGGGACGAGGCGTCGCCTACTTCCTTCTTCATCGCAGATTCGCCTCCGGCTTCGCTCGACGCTTCCGTCCCGGCGATACCCGATTTTGCCAGTCCGGCACTAGGGTCCACTTTGCCATCGTGGGCAGCCGCATGGGCAGCCACCTGGCGGATATGCGAGTCTAGGAGGGCAGCCGGAACTTCGTCCTTGATACGGCAAAACTCGTCCATAGCTGCCTTGGCTGCAGAAGCCGCGATTCGGGGATCTACCACAGAAGCCAGGAAAGCCACTGTCGACATAATGGGGTTGCCTGCTTTGCTAAATGGTATGGGCTGGTAGGCAAGGGGTCCCATGATCCCCGGAGTAGAGGCAGCAGTGCTTCCTCCAACATGTGCCCCTGTCCCTACACCTGGGGCATCTGCATCTTCCAGGTATGGATCTTCGATAGGTAGGCGCAGGAACTGCAGAATACACTCGTCCTGTGTGCGTGTTCCGACATGCTCACACACCTTGTTCCAATCATCTTTGTGCATCTAAAAAAGACCAGCGATGGTTAGAGAAGGTCACAAGTCCTAAGAACAGGTACATAAGGTTATTTAGATAGCAATTTGGTTCAACAAAAACAAGCCTTGATAACATCAAATTTAATATAATTGTAAAGAATGAAACGAAATATAGTTTTCACTTGGGGATACCTGGTATTCATACCAATTATCCTGAGTAAGTATTCCAGGACTCGCATTTGTTGAGACTTAAAGAACCCAAATGGTTCAGCCGTCGCATGGAGAGCGATCCTTATCAAGTTTACCGCAGATGCTATTTGTATCTGGGGGTTCGGAACCCACGCTAAACTGACCAAATGTGAAAGCATCCATTCATCAACATCTTCACTCACCTCAAGAGCTTCCAAGAGCAGCAGAGTTTCTTGTTCGGTCCATTCCCGCGCCTGACTCGCAGCAGATTTGTTCTTGAGAGCGCCAGTCTTCTTGCTGTACTGGTCCAACTTCAGGCCAAAGTCGGTTCCGATGGAGACGTCGGGCTTCTTGTCCGACGAAAGCAACGGTTTCTTATCGAAGTCAAGCATTTGTTTAGCTGCCGATGGCTGATTTATCTAAAGGAACAGAGAATACTTCAACTAAATAGTTGCGCAGACTAGAGATTATTTACAAGAATACTTTGCACCCAGAACACCACTCAGCTTCAATAAACTAGGCCGACCAGGCAAGTCTCTCCCAGAAACTAAACACGCCGCTTATTTATAGTTTTGTCTAAGATGTGGAAGTGTTGGTGGTGACTTAATTATGTTGCCCACATGTATGGATGGTCCTTCCCTTAGGCTGGCATCCGTAATGAAATCTGTCGACCCGACTGGGTTCTCCCAGAGATATCGCACAACACGTGCTTATGTTGTGCGGTGGCCGCACCTGAGTCTTTAGAGAGGTTTAAGGTAAGGAGTCAGTTGGGTTGCTGTCCAATCCAAGTGGATTCGAAATGGCAACTCAGGTAAAACAAGATAAATTAGTTATAAAAGGGAAGGAAGACCACTCTGTAATAAAAAAAATAAAAATGAGGGTTTAAAAGATTCCTCTGCCAAAATGAATCGAAGACGGGTGAGGCGAGAGATAATTAAAAGGCTCGGGAAACAGGACGAACGGAGAGTAGCGAAATGACTGCATTCTAGTAGAAAGTGGGCAACCGATTGGTCCAAACACAAAAACGGCAGCGAGGCCTCGAAGCCAAGAGGGAACAGACATTTTGATTTTATTTAATTTAAATCAGGAAGACACATCCCATTCGTTCTGCCACAAATGAAAAATATATTTTCTTATAGAAGGAAAGAAATCTTGAAAAGACAGCAGTGTTGTCCGGGGACACATAATAGGCTGATCAGCCCTGCCTAGGACCCTTACAATTTTTTTGGGGGGGGAGGAGGGGCTATCTAGCGACTGCCCACTTAGGCATAAGTCGCCGCAAACAAACAGCCAAGTTCTAAGCTACTTAAAAATAAAAATTTGAAAACAAAACAACGAGAAAAAGGGAAGATGACAATTAGGAAGCAAGCTCCGGCGTCGGGGGGGGGAGGTCCCCTCCCCCGGCGTAGGAACGTGCGACCTACAGAAAAAACAACACTAACAAAAAAAAACCTAGTTAAATAAAAGGGAGAAGGCCGGCCTCCACCAAAAGGTCTATGAGTCCACCAGTCAAAGTGCATGCACTCGTCCCAAGTACAAGGGACAGGCAGTAGCGACCCGGCCCCTACCGGTACCGGGATAGGTAACGTGCGCGGAGATCGCCAAGACTGGAAAAATCGACAAGAATGTGCCGAACAGTGTCTGGGGGACGACGCAGACGTAACAATAGGGCGAAGGCGAGCGCTCCATCAAATAGCGATGCGTTACACGAGTGTGTCCGATTCGGAGAAGACAGAGAGCGACCTGAAGCCGTCGCGGCATTGGGGGATAGGTCCATGGGAACAGTCGCTGCGCAATGGCTCGCAACTTTAAGTTCCCTCCGACCATCTCCCATCTTCTTTGCCAAGCAGTCTGAAGAGCTGCCAGTATTCCTGCCATGTTGTCGGTGTGAGGAAGAGCAAAACGCTGGTCCGGTCGCAGAGTCCTCGCGGACTCTGACGCCCTCATCGGTGCGCTCACTCCCCGCAATTCCTACATATCCAGGAACCAAGCAGAAGATAATCTCGACATCCGACCGGCTCACCAAAACCGTGGCGTCACGGATATCGCGAACCAGGGGATGCGGAGATTCCAATGCCCCGAGAGCACTCAGGGCGCTTTGTGAGTCGCTATAGATCACAATTCGGTCTCCGAACCGGGGACGTCGTGTAATCTCCCGTACCGAGTGGTGTATTGCCACCAGCTCGGCCGTGAAGAAAGACGCAGCGCCTGGGAGAGCCCCGCTGACTTCAAACAGAGGAGATACGGCGTGGAAGCCGACCCCCTCTTCGGACTTGGAGCCATCCGTATACACTGGCACGGTTCCAGCGTGACACGAGGTGTGCACTAAAAAGGTCGAACGCAATACTACCGGCTCTGTATAAGCTTTGGGAGAAGAGGCGTGGCGACAAATAGCCAAATGTGGTACCCTCCAGGGTGGCGTCCTGAGTAGAACCAGGGGCAGCACCGGTCCGAGAGATATACCTAGCTGTCAAAGGAATTTCCTGGCCCTAAACCCAAAGGGCTTACGGTATGACTGGAGTCTCTCGGCGGCATAGGCAACGTCGAAGTCAGCTGCTGATGCAGTCAGAGCTGTTGGCGAATAAGGGAGGCGCCTGGCTCGTGCGTACAGGCGAGTGATGCACGGTACGCGGTGTAGAGCGAGTGGCATCTCCCCAGCATCGACCAACAGGATCTCAATAGGGAAAGTGCGGAAGGCACCGGTTGTAAGGCGAAGGCCGGTGTGGTGGATCGAGTCCACCTTCTACAATAAACGCTCGGCTGAGGATGCATAAAACTCGCATCCGTAGTCGAGCTTCGAAAGAACAAAGGATCGATAAAAAGGTAAAGCAGTAGCCCTATCAGCGCCCCAAGCCTAAGAGACCCTAAGGCTGCGAATATGAGCCTCCCAGGTGAGGCGTCGGTCAAATACAGGACCAAGGAAACGGTGCCATTCAACCAATTAAAGGCGCACCCCATTAAGAAACAAATCTGGGTCGGGGTGAAGCCGTGGATGGCGGCAGAAGTGTACCACTTAGTCTTGGCCAAAGAAAACCGAAACCTGTGCGTTTCGGCATAGCGAGAGACACGGTTCAATGCCCGTTGGTGTCGACGCTCCAGAGTTGGCATCTGGGCCGCGCGAAGAGATCGAAAGGTCGTCCACGTAGAGCGTAGCGAGAACATCTTCTGGCAACAGCGAGGTGATGCCGTTGATGCTCAGGGCAAAGAGTGTGACACTGAGGACACTTCCCTGCGGGACACCCTCTTCCTGCTCCATTGGGCCGGAGAGGGCTACCCCCGACCGTACGCGGAATCGACGATCTCGCAAAAATTCAGATCTAAACATTGGGAGGCGTCCCCTCGCCCCCATCGTGTGGAGAGTCTCCATGATACCGTATCGCCATGCGGTATCATAGGCCTTCTCCAGATCGAAAAACACCGTGGCGTAGTGCTGTCTACGAAGGAAAGCCTCGCAGACAACATTTTCCAGTCGGAGCAGAGCATCCGACGTGGAGTGGAACTTGCGGAAGCCGCACTGTGCAGAAGACAGATGGCCTCCGCTGCCCAGGAAAAAGGCTAATCTAACATTTACCAATTTCTCCATCAATTTGAACACACAAGAGGTTAGAGAGATTGGGCGGAAACCGGCCGGAGTAGAGTGATTTCTCCTCGATTTGCGAAAGTCGAGCACAGTAGCGATTCGCCAGGAATCTGGGAGGAGACCTTCGACCCAGATCCTGTTGAACAAATCTAACAGAAAGGCCATGCCTCGCTCACCCAGGTGTCGAAGCATGGCATACGGGACATCGTCCGGACCATGGGCGGTGTCCGCGCACGAAGCAAGAGCGGAACGCAACTCACTCACAGTAAACCTGTCGTTGAAGGGTTCTCCGCCTCTGGAGGTAAAGTCCAGCCGGCGGCCTTCCGCGACATCACGACGTGCATTGAATGCTAGCGGAGTAGCATCCCGGCTAGAGAATGCGGAGAAAGCAGTCGCGAAGGATTCCGCCACGGACACGGGGTCCGAGATTGTGGTCCTGCGAGAACTTGCCCCGAATCCTAACTCGCCTCGACACCTCTGCCAGAAGGGTCTTCCCGTTGGGTGAAGACACGAATGCCCGCCAAGAAGAGCGGCGGGGGTGCTTCGAAATATACCGGAACTTAGCTCTAGCCCGACGAAATTCACCGACAGTAAAATCGTTCGGGCAGCGCTTATAGCGCATGTAGGCATAACGCTTCTGTTTCAGGGCCGTCTCACACTCAGCCGACCACCACGGGAGTGGTCGGCGTGCAAAACGACCAGACGTTCTGGGAATAGTAGTCAGGCCCGCGGCAATGAGGTTACCGGAGAAGAACTCAACGGCCACATCTACCGACCTAAACTCCTCGACTGAGATAGAGAATTCAGTCATTTCCTGAAATGCAGGCCACCGCACCCGCGCCAAGCACCAGTGAGGTGGGCTCTCGGGCGGTAGTTGCCCTGAAAATGATATTTGAATGGGAAAGTGATCACTACCATGGAGGTCATCGACCACCCCCAATCAAAATCGGGCTGTGCATCCAAAGAGCACAAAGATAGATCAAGTCAAGAAAATGAAGCGGTTATCTAGCAATGATGCGTAAACTCATCCACATTTAGGACACCCATCTCAAGCGCTTTTATCAGATCGGCAAGGACTTGTCCCCTGGGTTTATTGAGTAATCACCCCAGAGAGGATGCCTGTCGTCCAGATCTCCAAGAAAGAGAAAGGGCCTCGGCAACCGTGCCACGACGAGTCGAAAGTCCCCCACGTCAAAGTCAGCTGACGGTTGAATGTACGCAGAACTGATAGTATACCTCCTATCCAGGTGAAGCTGCACAGCCATTGCCTGAAAGGAGATATCTAAAGTGAAAGGAAGAACGGAGACATCATGCCTTGTGTAAACCGCGCATCCCCCAGCCCGGCCATCTCGTGGTGGTGTGGTCGCAAGACCATTATACCCCGGGAGGGTGGGGAGGGGGCACGCGCCTAGCATGGTCTCCTGCAGAAAAATAGCTAACGGAGAACTGGACGAGACGAGCCTCCGAAGCTCCTCCCAGTTGGCCCGGAGTCCACGACAATTCCATTGAAGGAATATTCCCTCCAGGCCTAGCTCGGAGGAGACGCGGGAGCCCCCTTCGAACAGAAGACCCTCGAAGGAATGGCCGTACGCTTCCCAGGCAGAACCCCGGGCGCTGTTAGCCGGACAAAGCGCTGAAGGCGCGCCGCCTTCGAGGACTTATTGGGTGGAGGTTGGGCTCGCCATACGAGTCTTTTCCTCCCTCCGCCTCGAACCCTTAGGGGGGCGTTGCGTCTTCGGTGGTTCCTCTTTTCGAGGAACCACCGTCTCCGAGCCACTTAGCCCACAACTAGGCGTGGGCGAAGGAGCCGAAGCTCCTTTGTTTCTGTCCTCCTTTAGGAATCCAGGAAAATGGCCTGCGACCATGTTCAGGGGTGTTGCCTCCTGTGAGTCTAACTACTCGGTGGACGCGCGTGGCCGTTTCGCCTTACGGGAAACGGTCACGCTGGGGGAAAAGGAATGGAGCCCTGGTTTTAGCCGGGGCTGGGTGTGAACACTTTGTGCAGCCAGCTTTACCAGGAGAGCGCCCGGGTTAAGTAAAACCCGCAGAAGGGCTCCGAATGGGCGAGGGAACAACCTTGCTTGTTGACCTGGAGGGGCCTGGAGCAGAGGGTATCTTTCTAACCATTGAGGCATAAGACGTCCCAGGCAGAGCCGGGCGCGCCAGGACCAAGTCCTTAGCCTCGCGGAATAAGAGTCAATCCTGGGCGTGATCGGCCAGGATTTCTTTCTCAGGGAGATATGCACCACATTGCTTCGAAGAAGCGGGGTGCGGCTCTCCGCAATTGATACACTTGGTCACACAATTTGGACTTATCGTATGCGGTCTTGGAGCAATTTACACAGTGCCACGAATGTCTTCACGCGCGAGCGGTAGCAACCGGCACGCACCGACTCAGTGAGCTTTCACAGTCGAACGTGACGTTTTTTTGTTTTTTTTAATTAAGGGGCTATCTGGCGACTGCCAACTAAGGCATAAGTTGCCGTAAACAAACAGCCTAGTTTTAGGCTACTTTAAAAAATTAAACAGAAAACAATAAAAAGAAATGACAATAACAATAACAAAGCAATAACAAAACAATTACAAAAACAACAACAATTAAATCGGGTTAAATAAAAGGGAGAAGGCCGGCCTCCCCCAAAAAGTCAATAAGTCCACCAGTCAAAGTACACGCACTCGTCCCGAGCACAAGGGACAGGCGGTAGCGACCCCGCCCATCCCGGTACCGGGACAGGTGTCGTGCGCGAAGATCACCCAGACTGGGACATTCGAAGGGAATGTGCCGAACAGTCTGGGGGACGACGCAGTCGTTGCAATAGGGCGCAGGCGAGCGCTCCATCAGATAGCGATGCGTCACACGAGTGTGTCCGATTCGGAGACGACAGAAAGCAACCTGAAGCCGCCGCGGCATTGGGGGATAGGTCCATGGGAACAGTCGCGGCGCAATGGCACGCAACTTTAAGTTCCCTTCGACCGTCTCCCATCTTCTTTGCCAAGCAGTCCGAAGAGCTGCCCGTATTCCTGCCATGTAGTCGGTGTGAGGAAGAGCGAAACGCTGGTCCGGTCGCAGAGTCCTCACGGACTCTTTGGCGCGCTCATTCCCCGCAATTCCTAGATGTCCAGGAACCCAGCAGAAGATAATCTCGACATCTGCCCGGCTCGCCAAAACCGTGGCGTCACGGATATCGCGAACCAGGGGATGCGGAGATTCCAATGCCCCGAGAGCACTCAGGGCGCTTTGTGAGTCGCTATAGATCACAATCCGGTCTCCGAACCGGGCACGTCGCGTAATCTCCCGTACCGAGTGGTGTATTGCCACCAGCTCGGCCGTGAAGACAGACGCAGCGCCTGGTGGAGCCCCGCTGACTTCAAACAGAGGGGATACGGCGTGGAAGCCGACCCCCTCTTGGGACTTGGAGCCATCCGTATACACTGGCACGGTACCAGCGTGACACGATGTGTGCTCCAAAAAGGTCGAACGCAATAATCCCGGCGCAGTACAAGCTTTGGGAGCAGAGGCGTGGCGACAAATAGCCAAATGTGGTACCCTCCAGGGTGGCGTCCTGGGCAGAACCAGGGGCGCCACCGGCCCGAGAGCTATATCTACCTCTCGAAGGAGTTTCCTGGCCCTAAACCCAAAGGGCTTAGGGTATGACTGGCGTCTCTCGGCAGCATAGGTACCATCGAGATCAGCTGCGGATGCAGTGAGAGCAGTTAGCGACTGAGGGAGGCGCCGGGCTCGCGCGTACAGGCGAGTGATGCACTGCACGCGGCGCAGAGCGAGTGGCATCTTCCCAGCATCGACCAACAGGCTCTCAATGGGGGAAGTGGGGAAGGCACCGGTCGCAAGGCGAAGGCCGGTGTGGTGGATTGAATCCACCTTCCGCAATAAACGCTCGGCTGCGGATGCATAAAACTCGCATCCGTAGTCGAGCTTCGAGCGAACAAAGGATCGATAAAAAAGTAGGGCAGTAGCAATATCAGGGTTCCAAGCGCTGAACGTCACGGAACGGAGAATGTCCATGGCGCGGGTACAAGAGACCCTAAGGCTGCGAATATGAGCCTCCCAGGTGAGGCGTCGGTCGAATACAAGACCAAGGAAACGGTGCGACTCAACCACATCCAGGCGCACCCCATTAAGAAACAAATCTGGGTCGGGGTGAAGCCGTGGATGGCGGCAGAAGTGCACCACCTTAGTCTTGGCCAAAGAAAACCGAAACGTGTGCGCTTCGGCATAGCGAGAGACGCGGTTCAATGCCTGTTGGAGTCGACGCTCCAGAGTTGGCATCTGGGCCGCGCCAAAAGAGATCGAAAGGTCGTCCGCGTAGCGAGAACATCTTCTGGCAGCACCGAGGTGATGCCGTTGATGCTCAGGGCAAAGAGTGTGACACTGAGGACACTTCCCTGCGGGACACCCTCTTCCTGCTCCTTTGGGGCAGAGAGGGCTCCCCCCACTCGTACGCGGAATCGACGATCTCGCAAAAATTCAGATATAAACATTGAGAGGCGTCCCCTCGCCCCCATCGTGTGGAGAGTCTCCATGATACCGTATCGCCATGCGGTATCATAGGCCTTCTCCAGATCAAAAGACACCGTGGCGTAGTGCTGTCTACGAAGGAAAGCCTCGCAGACGGCATTTTCCAGTCGGAGCAGAGCATCCGACGTGGAGTGAAACTTACGGAAGCCGCACTGTGCAGAAGACAGATGGCCTCCGCTGTCCAGGAAATAGGCTAATCTAACATTTACCAATTTCTCCATCAACTTGCACACGCAAGAGGTTAGAGAGATTGGGCGGAAACCGGTCGGAGTAGAGTGATCTCTCCCCGGCTTGCGAAAGGCGAGCACAGTAGCGATTCGCCAGGAGTCTGGGAGAAGACCTTCCACCCAGATCCTGTTGAACAGATCTAACAGAAAGGCCATGCCTCGCTCACCCATGTGTCGAAGCATGGCGTACGGGACATCGTCCGGACCATGGGTGGTGTCCGCGCACGAAGCGAGAGCGGAACGCAACTCACTCACAGTAAACTTGTCGTTGAAGGGTTCTCCGCCTCTGGAGGTAAAGTCCAGCCGGCGGCCTTCCGCGACATCACGACGTGCATTGAATGCTGGCGGAGCAGCATCACGGCTAAAGAATGCGGAGAAAGCGGTCGCTAAGGATTCCGCCACGGACGCGGGGTCCGAGATTGCGGTCCCATTCTCCTGGAGAACGGGAGGGGGGTCCTGCGAGAACTTGCCACGAATCCTTTTGACTCGCTTCCACACCTCAGCTAAAGGGGTCTTCCCGTTAAGTGAAGACACGTATGCCCGACAAGAAGAGCGGCGGGCGTGCTTCCAAATATACCGGAACCTAGCCCTAGCCCGAAGAAATTCAGCGACAGTGAAATCGTTCGGGCGGCGCTTATAGCGCATGTAGGCATAACGCTTTTGTTTGAGGGCCGTCTCACACTCGGCCGACCACCATGGGAGTGGTCGGCGTGCAAAACAGCCAGACGTCCTAGGAATAGTAGTCAGGCCCACGGCGATAAGGTTGCCGGAGAAGAACTCAACGGCCTCATCTACCGACCTAAACTCCTCGACTGAGATAGAGAATTCAGTCATTTCCTGAAATGCAGGCCACCGCGCCCGCGCCAAGCACCACCGAGGTGGTCTCTCAGGCGGCAGTTGCCCTGAAAAGGATATTTGAATGGGAAAGTGATCACTACCATGGAGGTCATCGACCACCCCCCAATCAAAATCAAGCTGTGCATCCGAAGAGCACAAAGATAGGTCAAGGCAAGAAAATGAAGCGGTTCTCGGACAGTGATGCGTAAACTCATCCACGTTTAGGACACCCATCTCAAGCTCTTCGATCAGATCGGCAAGGACTTGTCCCCTGGGATTTATGGTGTAATCTCCCCAGAGAGGATGCCTGCCGTTCAGATCTCCAAGCAAGAGATAGGGCCTCGGCAACCGTGCCACGACGCGGCGGAAGTCCCCCGCGTCGAAGTCAGCTGACGGTGGAATGTACGCAGAAATGATAGTATACCTCCTATCCAGGTGCAACTGCACAGCCACTGCCTGAAAGGAGGTATCTAAAGATAAAGGAAGAACGGAGACATCATGCCGGGTGTAAACCGCGCATCCCCCAGCCCGGCTGTCCCGCGGTGGTGGGGTCGCAAGACCCTTATAGCCCGGGAGGGCAGGCAGTGGGCACGCGCCTAGCATGGTCTCCTGCAAAAAAATAGCTAACGGGGAACGGGACGAGGCGAGCCTCCGCAGCCCCGCGTCGAAGTCAGCTGACGGTGGAATGTACGCAGAAATGATAGTATACCTCCTATCCAGGTGCCACTGCACAGCCACTGCCTGAAAGGAGGTATCTAAAGAGAAAGGAAGAACGGAGACATCATGCCGGGTGTAAACCGCGCATCCCCCAGCCCGGCCGTCCCGCGGTGGTGGGGTCGCAAGACCCTTATACCCCGGGAGGGCAGGCAGTGGGCACGCGCCTAGCATGGTCTCCTGCAAAAAAATAGCTAACGGGGAACGGGACGAGGCGAGCCTCCGCAGCTCCTCCCAGTTGGCCCGGAGTCCACGGCAATTCCATTGAAGGAATATGCCCTCCAGGCCTAGCTCGGAGGAGACGCGGGGGCCCTCCTCGAATTGAAGACCCTCACGGGAATGGCCGTACGCTTCCCGGAGGCAGAACCCCGGGCGCTGTTGGCCGGACAAAGCGCTGGAGGCGCTGTCGCCTTCCAGGACTTATTGGGGGAGGTTGACCTCGCCATGCGAGTCTTTTCCTCCCTCCGCCTCGATACCTTAGGCGGGCGCTGCAGCTTCGGAGGCGGGGGGCCCTCTTTTCGAGGAACCACCGTCTCCGAGCCACTCGCTCCACCTCGGGGCGTGGGCGAAGGTGCCGAAGCTCCTTTGTTGCTGTCCTCCTTTCGGGGGACAGCTTTAGGAACCCCCGAAGATGGCCTAGCGACCATCTTCAGGGGTGTTGCCTCCTGTGAGTCTAACGACTCTGTGGAGGCGCGTGGCCGTTTCGCCTTACGGGAAACGGTCACGCTGGGGGAAGAGGGGGGAGCCCTGGTTTTAGCCGGGGCTGGGTGTGAACCCTTTTTGCCGCCAGCTCTACCAGGGAAGAGCCCGCAGAAGGGCTCCGAATGGGCTCGGAAACAACCGTGCTCGTTGGCCTGGATGGGCCAGGAGCAGAGGGTGCCTTTCGAACTACTGAGGCATATGACGTCCCAGGCAGAGCTGGGCGCGCCAGGACCAAGTCCTTAGCCTCGCGGAATGAGAGTCTATCCTGGGCCTGAACGGCCAGGATTTCTTTCTCCAGGAGATATGCACCACATTGCTTCGAAGAAGCAGGGTGCGGCTCTCCGCAATTGACACACTTGGCCACACACGATTTGGACTTATCGTGTGCCACCTTGGAGCAATTTACACAGACTTCGGGTGACCCCGACTTTGCACGTCTACATGAGCGATTCGTATGGCCGAAGCGGTGACAGTAATAGCACCGCCGCGGCAGTGGCACGAATGCCTTCACGCGGTAGCGGTACCAACCGGCACGCACCGACTCAGGGAGATTGTCACTGTCGAACGTGACGAAGAGTGTAGGGGTGGGTCTCGAAGCCCCTCCCTGTTTTCTCATCACACGTTCGACCTTGACCGCCCCATGGTCGGCCAGCTCTAGGGTGATGTCCTCAATGGAGTAGTCAACGAGTTCCCTCGCATAAACTACTCCTTTCACAAAGTTCATGGTAGAGTGCGGCGTCACACTCACCGGGGTGCCATGAAGTGTCCGAAGAGCACTTATCTTGGCCGCCTCGGCGGGATTCGCCAGAAGGCTGCCGTCCGAGAAACGGGTCACCTTCGGCTCTCTACCAATTGCACTAGCTAATCCTCTCCTCTGATGGATCATGTTGCACTTGGACAACATGGTGCCATCAGTGGAGCGAATAACGAGGAAGCGTTTGAAGCCAGCGGGCTCGAAAACGCCAGGTAACCTCTGAATCAGGGGCCCCGATGTCATCGAGGCTCCGCCCTGTGCACTTTTGGTGTTAGTCTTGGTCAGGGGCTCCGCACACGAGGGGGTAGAGGGGCCGGATGTGCCGATCTTGGCTTGGTCGCCTACCAAAGTGGCAGCAGACCCATCCGTCCCCGCAGCCCCCGCGGATGGAGAGGAGCCCCGAGTCTTTTTCGTCTTTTTTGGAGAGGAGGGCAGGGAATGAACCCGCTTTTCACCTCCGCCGGCAGAAGCCCCCAGGCCAGATGGACCGGCCTCAGCCAGGTCCCTCTCCGAAATGGAGAAGGTCCTGGTTGTCGTAGGGGCACCTGTCGGAGGAGATCCCTTCCCTCCTTTTACTGCCTCGGAGCCCTCAGCCATTTGAGGAGGACCTTGCATAGGGGCGGATTCGGGTTCGGTGCTTGGCGCCGAGCCCGAATTCCCCCCCATGGAAGGCCCTACCGTCTGAGGCTGGGTCTCCTCAAAGACCATGTTTATCACAGGAGGGGCCTCCAGTTGGCCATCCCCTCCCAGGACATCACAGGTCCCCTTGGCAGTGTCGCCAGTCTTGTGTGGGGAGGCACAGGCCTTGACCCCAGCAAGGTTTAAAATTCTTGCCAGCAGGTCTTTTGAGGGAAGCGACCGAAGGGGCCTGGCTTCCCTCTCCCCCCTAAGGGGGTTTGCCCTACCGAGCCGCTTTGATGGGGAGCGGCTGGCTAAGGGCTGCCTGCTGGCTTTCTTGGCAGTCCCCTTGGAAAGAAAAGAGGGGACTGCCGCTGGGAAAAGGGAGGTGCCCGAAAGCACCTCCAGAGAAGGGGGTGAGGGGGAGTCCCCTGCACCCGTAGGCGAAGGAGAGGAGTAAGCCTCCTCTCCGGTTAGAGAAATATGGAGGGGGCGGCTCCGTCGATGGAACAGGGGAAGTTGAGGGTTGGGTTTGTTTTGTTTTTTTATCATCATTGGGCATGGTGACCCTTTTTTAAACACGGGATGCAATCGCGCACACCTCTCGCAGTAGCCCGCACTGCGAGAGGTGCTTACAAGCCCGGCCGAGCCAGGCGCCGCCATTTGGGACCACCCCTCCCGCCTGGTGGCCTGGCAGTCCATCGGCATGGCGGCTCTACCTTAGACACGGCGTAAAAATTAATAGATTGTGAAGAGGAGAGGAAAAGGGATGTGAGGAAGGTATGGGTGGGGATGAAGCGGGTAGTTAAAAACCAGCCACCCCAGACTGGAGCTCAGGGGTTAGGGAACATTGTCCCCCACCCCCTCAGCCCCAATGCGGGACGGTTGGCTGAAAGGAAGGTCAGCATCTACCCTGTGAAATTAGAGGCTAACCAGAGAAAGTTCTGGGAGAGGTTGTGTGAAAAGAGAGGAAACAAGTGTTTTGAAGGAAGGAAGGGAGGCTAAGCTGGGGCCGGACGGGGTGCTGAGTCCAGTCAGCACGGCGGCCAAGATGGCAAATCACCGCGCCCCTTACGGGGTCGAACGTGACGAAGAGTGTAGGTTTGGGTCTCGAGACACCTCCGTTTTCTCATCACACGTTCGATCAAATCCTCCCCATGGTCGGCCAGCTCTAAGGTGATGTCCTCTATGGAGTAGTCAACGAGTTCCCTCGCGTAAACTACTCCTTTCACAAAGTTCATGGTAGAGTGCAGCGTCACACTCACTGGAGTGCCATCAAGTGTCCGAAGAGCACTTATCTTGGCCGCCTCGGAACGATCCGCCGCATTCGCCAGAAGGCTCCCGTCCGAGAAACGGGTCACCTTCGGCTCTCTACCAATTACACTAGCTAATGCTCTCCTCTGATGGATCTGTTGCCCTTGGCCAACATGCTGCCATCAGTAGAGCGAATAACGAGGAAGCGTTTGAAGCCAGCAGGCTCGAAAACGCCAGGTAACCTCTGAATGAGGAGCATCCCCCATGTTATCGAGGCTCCGCCCTGTGCACTTTTTGTCTTAGTCATAGTCAGGGGCTCCGCACCCGGGGGGGGAGGGAGATGCCGGATATGCCGATCTTGGCTTGCTCGCTTACCAAAGTGGCAGCAGATCCATCCGTCCCCGCAGCCCCCGCGGATGGAAAGGAGCCCCAAGTCTCTTAGTCTTTTTCTTATTTTTTTATTTTTAGTAGAGGAGGGCGGGGAATGAACCCGCTTCTCCCCTCCGCCGGCAGAAGCACCTAGGTCAGATGGACCGGCCTCAGCCAGGTCCTTCTCCGAGATGGAGAAGGTCCTGGTAGTCGCAGGGGCAGCGGTTGGAAGAGATCCCTCCCCTCCTTGTACTGCCTTGGAAACCCGGGCCGTTTGAGGAGGACCTTGCATAGGGCGGATTCGGGTTCGGTACATGGCGCCGAGCCCAGATTCCCTCCCATGGAAGGCCCTACCGTCTGAGGCTGGGTTGCCTCAAGGACCATGTCTATCTCAGGAGGGGCCTCCAGTTGGCCATCCTCTCCCAGGACATCGCAGGTCCCGTTGGCAGCGTCACTAGTCATTTGTGGGGAGGCACAGGCCTTGACCCCGGCAAGGTTCAATATTCTTGCCAGCAGGTCTTTTGAGGGAAGCAACCGAAGGGGCCTGGCTTCCCACTCTTCCCTAATGGGGTTTGCCCTACCGAGCCGCTTCACTGGGGAGCGGTCGGCTATGAGCTGCCTGCTGGCTTTCTTGGCAGTCCCCTTGGAAAGAAAAGGGGGGACTGCCGCTGGAAAAAGGGAGGTGCCCGAAAGCACCTCCAGAGAAGGGGGTGAGGGGGAGTCCCCTACACCCGTAGTCGTAGGAGAGGAGTAAGCAAAGGGGGAGGGCCTCCATTTTGTCTGTGGAGCTGCCCGATGGCGGCCCGGTCGATGGAACAGGGGAAGTTGAGGGGTTTTTTTTTATTAGTTCATCATTGGGCATGGTGACCCTGTATTTTATACGGGAAGCAATAGCTCATCACCCCTCGCAGTAACCCGCCCTGCAAGGGGTGCGTACAGGCCTGACAGAGCCAGGTGCCGCCATTCAGGACCACCCCTCCCGCCTGGTGGCCTGGCAGCTCCACCTTGGACACGGCGTAAAAATATAGATTGTGAAGTGAGAAGGAAAGGTATGGGTGGGGATGAAGCAGGTTGTTAAAAACCAACCACCCCAGACCGGAGCTCAGCCCCGATCCGGGACTGTTGGCTGAGAAGGTTAGCATCTACCCTGTGAAATTAGAGGCTGACCAGAGAAAGTTGTGGGAGAGGTTTTATGAAAAGCGACGAAGTAGGGTAGAAATACAGGCTGTCTGAAAGGAGAAGAGGCTAAGCTGGGGTCGAACGGGGTGCTGAGTCCCGTCAGCACAGCGGCCAGGATGGCAAATCGCCGCGCCCCTTACAGGGTAGGACCCCTACATGCCGGGGAACCAATAAAATAGAACTCCATATCGGGACGCATTCTGGACCAGCCAGTTTCAGATTTCTGAAAGGGGAGCTAAAGAATGTTTGGCACAAGAGCCCTTACGAGAAGGAGAGGTTTTAGGTTTATGGCAAGCCATTGCAAAAAGAAAAAAACTTCACATTCTCCCTCGGGACTCCCCTCCATGGAGGCCTACAAGGGCCCGGCACTATTGCAACTCTAGATTGTTACGTTCGGTATGTCCTCTTGGAGAATGGATACGGATTCACCACACCATCTTTATAGACTTAAGAGACTGCCCAAGTTCTCTTACGTGCGGAGAAAAGGGACCAATGATGGGTTTCTCCTTGAGCATCGGCAGACGAGGGAGAATTCAGAAAAATGAGCAGAGGTCAGGTAACCGTAAGCACCACTAGATAGGAGAAAGAAGAAGGGGAAATAGAGGGCAGTGAAAGAAATTAATAAGGGGGTAGGTTAAAAGTCTAGTTGGCAGCACCATGAGACCCCTAAGGGGCCCAGGGCTGACCCTCCCTCGCCACGAGAAGGCGAAAGCCTCTCTGGGAGAAACTCTTGAAGAAAGAAAAGGTCCCAGAGGAAGGGGGGTCTTTACAGAGCGACCTATTTGTGGCGTGGGGACGATCTCCCCTCTAGGTTGATGTCCGATGGCGTTGAGATGGTGGTTTGGACTCAGAGATTGTATGCCGTGTTGTGTTTGGATTTCTTAGAGTCTCTCAGTGGAGGGTATCTTTGGAGTTTTTGTGCAATGCACGTGGAGGATGGCATGGGTCTGGTTTGGGTTTCTTGTAATAAAGAGAAATTGTGTTTCCAAGATATCGAGGTATTGATGGTCAGGGTGTGAATGCCTTGAATTATTCTGGTTCCAGGTAAAGCCGATACATGGTTGTGAGTGTAAAGCGGAGATTTGCCAAGGAGACTTGTATGTGACCTGGGGTCCAATGTGTGGTGGAATGGGGTGAATTGTATTTTGCGTTGGATTTCTGACGCCGAAGTTTCGGGTTCAATAAGAATGCACGGACACAAGTTGCAACGTCGTCATTAGCTGGCTGCCCAATGGGTGGATATATGGATACCCCCGAGGGGGTATGTAGCTCCTAGCCACGTATGGTAGGAGCTACTACACGCCATCACGCAAATAGCCATTCACACCACTCAGTGGCGTACCTAAGGGTGGGAGGGGATGGGGGGGGGGAGCAAGCTTGGCAGCCGCCCTCCCCGAAAATTTGCTCTATGGGAGGGAAGGGCGCCCCCACCTCCAAAAATGTCGGCCCAAGATGGGTCGACGCCTGAATTGTACTATGAAAGAACCTTACTAGTCCCATTTCTGGATGCGATGATAGCCAAACTAGTGAGCCTGTTCGACGACAAATGCATGTGCCAGGTAGTGAAATTGCGAGAGCTCATACCCCGATTTGCTCGGGAGGAAACTTCGAAGAAACTACTCCCTGTCCTCAAGATCTACGAGCAAGACCTCGCTGATGGAATCGATAATGCTAACTGCCAAATTCAAGAGTGGTTGACAGAAATAAGTGAAGTGGAAGATCGAGAGGATTGGACTTTTGAAAAGTGCATCAAGGAAGCGACTTGAATGTTGCTGCCCGACGTGGCAACACTCCTTCGACTGTTGAGATCTGTACCGTCGTCTACCGCCAGTTCCGAGCGATCCTTCTCTCATCTTCGAAGACTCAAAACTTATCTGAGGTCGACAATGACTCAAGAGCGTCTCGATGCTTTGGCGCTAATGACACACGACATTGAGGTGTTCCCAGACAAAGTTATTGATGTGTTCCGTGATAAGGGCAATCGAAGGCCCCTGCTTTGAACTTTGTTCTGCAGTCGTCAAAATGAGTCATGAAGGTACTGAGGCAGTCATTTGGTGAAATGTTTGTTAACTGCCTAATGGTGGTTAATTCACTAATTTTATAATTTGATATTTGTGCCGATTATTATTAATACAATAAAGACTATGTTCAAGAGTGTGTTTTGTATCTCTTGTTCATGTAACAATACAAAAATAATTCTGTTTCATTCTGTTCTGTGCCTTTCTTCACTTTTAAACTCAAAAACTTAACCGCTGATAGCATGAATCTGGACCATAAAACCCTCGATCTAGATGAAATCGAGTAATTGAAGTGAAAATTTAATTTGAGTAAGTGAAGAATTCTAGGTTTCGCCCCCCCCCCCCCCAGCCTAAAATTCTAGGTACGCCACTGACACCACTGCTATCATTTCCCTACGCGTCTCTAAAGCACAACACACACTCCCTTCTGCCCCACAGTCTTGCTGATGGGGTAGCCATATACCTGGAAACCTTCACCATGCAACACGGACCGGCCCTAGAACTCTCGCGCTCATCAACTTCCCTGTACAAATACTGTCATGTTGCTGTTTACCTAACAAAGTGATCTACATTGCCACTCAAATATAAAACTTCCTTACTCTTCATGTTTTCACAGTAAGCCTCCTGTATTTTTTTGTACAGTAGCACCTTCCTTACCCTCCTTCACATTCCACACACTAAGATGATACAGACTAATGTTATATCCAGTTCAAGGCAGGGGTCCAGAGAATATAGGAGGTACCATCTCCTTTCTTTTGTCAAGTTACCTTCGGCGGATTGATAGACTGCAGGCCTGATGGCGTGTCAGCGAGTACGTGGAAGTGGGACGTAGGTGGGGGACCCATTGGTGTGGGCCTGGCGTCTGCATCGACTTGGTAGTTAATGAGCCCCCACTGCTCCATGAAGGCGTGGACACGCATGATGGCGCACACATCGCCGGCCAGGTTTCGGCGACAAGCCGTAGAGGTAAGGTACTCGGTCGGATTTAGTCTGGCGCAAATGGAAAAAAATAATATCGATTTTACAAACAAACTTGGGATCGCATAAAGACAAAACAATTAAAGGAAAAAGAATATCAGAATTCGAACTTTGACTACAACAATTCCCCCCTACACCATACATACATACACAATTTGGGGTCGGCGCACACCACCACCACTAAAACTGGATGGCGCATTGTGCTCGAGGGCTGATCGACGTGGGAAAAATGATGAGTGGCTTTGAGCTCGAAGTGCCATATGGAGTATGGGCGGTTCCTTTTAGTCGCGAAGATGAACGCCGACCACACTTTGCGGGTTACTGAATGGTGACCACCATAACCACGTCCATTCATTTTCAGAAGGATAATGAGAGGGATGATCTTGGATCGGGATTGTGGGCCGCCTCCTCCTCAAACGATCTAGCTTGTTTATTCTGCTCGGGCCAAAGGCTCAATGTAACACTCAAGAATTATCTCCTGTAGTTATTGCACAAGCCTTTTTTTCTTTTACACTTATACAATGCTACTATCACAGCATTCTTCCTCCTCAAGTGCCTTACAACATTTTTTTTTCTAAGGGGCTATCTGGCAACTGCGCACTTGGGCATAAGTCGCCGCGGTTCCTTTTAGTCGCGAAGATGAACGCCGACCACACTTTGCGGGTTACTGAATGGTGACCACCATAACCAAGTCCATTCATTTTCAGAAGGATAATGAGAGGGATGATCTTGGATCGGGATTGTGGGCCTCCTCCTCAAACGATCTAGCTTGTTTATTCTGCTCGGGCCAAAGGCTCAATGTAACACTCAAGAATTATCTCCTGTAATTATTGCACAAGCCTTTTTTTCTTTTACACTAATACAATGCTACTATCACAGCATTCTTCCTCCTTAAGTGCCTTACAACATTTTTTTTTCTAAAGGGCTATCTGGCGACTGCGCACTTGGGCATAAGTCGCCGCAAACAAACAGCCAAGTTCTAGGCTACTTTAAAATAAAAATTTGAAAACAAAACAAGGAGAAAAAGGGAAGATAACAATTAGGAAGCAAGCTCCGGCGTCGGGGGAAGGTCCCCCTCCACCTGGCGTAGGAGCGTGCGACCTAGAATGAAAACAATAACAAAACCTAGTTAAATAAAAGGGAGAAGGCCGGCCTCCCCCCAAAGGTCTATCAGTCCACCAGTCAAGGTACACGCACTCGTCCCGAGTACAAGGGACAGGCGGTAGCGACCCCATCCATCCCGGTACCGGGACAGGTAACGTGCGCGAAGATCACCCACACTGGGACATTAGACGAGAATGTGCCGAACAGTCTGGGGGACGGCGCAGTCGTCATAATAGGGCGCAGGCGAGCGCTCCATCAGATAGCGACGCGTCACACGAGTGTGTCCGATTCGAAGACGACAGAAAGCGACCTGAAGCCGTCGCGGCATTGGGGGATAGGTCCATGGGAACAGTCGCGGCGCAATGGCACGCAACTTTAAGTTCCCTTCGACCGTCTCCCATCTTCTTTGCCAAGCAGTCCGAAGAGCTGCCCGTATTCCAGCCATGTAGTCGGTGTGAGGTGCCTTACAACAGCCACCAGACTGACTCCATAACACAATCACCATCACTTGTAGCATTTCAGTGACTATATCATTTACTCCATTTTCTTTACCCCTTTTCAGACCTTTCAAAGCATTGCTAACCTCGTGCATACTTCTACTGACCAGAGACGCTCCATCTGGCAACTACTTACATACAATGTAGCTTAGCTTGGCTCGAATAGGGAGACAATGTTTTACTCAGCTAGACCATAATAGCTTTAAGTGAATTAAAAATGTGCAGTAGGTACAAAGCCGAGACACGAAAGATTTGCTTGTAGTGTATCTTCATTAAATCCTTTCATTACACTAACCAGCATTAAAAAATGGGCACCAATTTACAGATTAGAAGGAAACGATCACTACCTGTAAGTGTCGATCATGAAGTTCCTATAGGCGAGGTAGATTTCGGGCGTCTTCGACTTGTTCTTGGCGTTGAAGAACTCTGGCAGTCCTCGCTTCTCGATCGCGTGGATGGCGTTGTAATCGAACCAGGCCGCGTAGCTCGGCACGATGATATTATGCGTTTGGTCCGTGGCGGTATCTTCCGGCTCGACGGGCTAAGGGGGAGGATGCATGATTAGTTAAATGAAAGCCAAGTTAAAAAAAAGAGTAAACAAAAATGCATTCATCAAGACCATATTACACAGGGGTTGGGGGTGGGCATCACTATGGACCTCACAAGTACTGAGACCAAATGCCTGCAAGGTGGGACACCAGAGACTTTGGGTATAAAATAATAGAAATGAAAAAGATGGGGGTGGAGGAAAGATAGGAAGAATGCAGGAATATTAAAGAAAACACACTAAAACAGAGCCAAGATGGAGGGGATGACTCCACTGTTGGGTGGGTGAAAGCTGGTCAGTGACTAGCCTACAAAATTAGCTACTCAAAGAAAATAAGTGCGATCATCATGAACAAGGAATTTTTATCAGTATGGATGACAAGTATTGAAAATAATGACCCATAATTTAATAATAAAATACCAGTGCAGAGAAAGCCTAATTACATGTATTGAGAATATGCCTAACGAAATACCAGATCAATAATATAGATGAAAGAAAAACCTGATATTAGCAGATACTATTTATCCAATGAACGAATAGATAAAGGAGGAATATAGGATTAATATATATGTATGTCGTGGTTTCCTTCAATTAAATCGTTCAACAAGAATTCACCATCAGAAAGTAAATCGAGAGGAATGAAAAAAGTGAGAAATAGTATTTATTATTGTCAGAGCAGTTACAAATATTCTAGCCAATAGAGATTCTCCAAGAATTAGGGGGGATGGGACAGAAACCATTGAACCAATCACGCAACTCAGAAGCACAGCCACAACCTATTTACCATATGGCAACTTGATTTACACCCGATTGTACTCCAATATATTTGAAGTTTTCTAATAGTAAAAGCATCCTTTATCACATAAACCCCTTGGAATCAACAAAGTAATTAAATTCACACATTAATTGGTTGAGTGGACAGATTCTGTAACAGCCCCAGGCCAGTAGCCCATATCCAGAATTAGCACCTTTTACGACATACACAGAGTACTATATCAAGGTTCAAATCCTAATGATACAAAGAGCACCGAAGTTAAGCCACAATAGATGTGGTTAGCATCTAGATTGAGGCTCAATTAGGGTTGACTTTCTGGTTGTTGCCATAAGCTGTTGCGACCTGCTAAGACTGCAAGGAGATATGCAATCAATGACAAGTCCAAATGGATGCCCCCTTCCTCCTGCAATAATTTCAGTGACCTTACCTGTGGTTCAACCTTCTCCACCTTCTCAGGGTTCTCCTCATCAAGGTCAAGATAAGTACTGCCTTTGGCTGGGGTCACTTTTGATCCCTGAGAGCTGACCTCTGTGACATTGGGCTCAGGGGTTGGATTCTCCATGTCTCTGGTGGCGTCTTCCTCTTCCTCTTCAAAGCGTCCCTTCTTCCCTGTTTTGGCGGGAGTCACAGTACCCCGAATCCTGCGGAAGGAAAGAGGAATGCCTATACGAGGGTTTAGCTCCCACAGTGGATAATTGACTAAATGCATTCCGATACTAAAAAACTTCTGGCGACACCAGCTGAAATTACAAAAAAGGGCACCCATAGACCAACTCACTTAAAACCTAAATTAAAAAACAAACCCATCTCTACAAAAATATAAGGCACGCTCAGGTGCCTGTTCTTAAGCTATATTAATAATGCAATGCTCCCCCCCTAAACAATCAGGTACTAGTGGGAGGCCCACTCACCCCAGGATGTGCGCCCCCCCCCCCCAAACTATATACATCGGAGGCTCACCTCCTTCCAAACTCAATAATGACAATCCAGTGTGCAATGTATCTGTGCCAGTACCAGGACACATATGGGGTGCCAAGATCTCCCAGATTGGGGTATTCAACAAGAATGTGCTTGAGAGTCTAGAGAACCAAGTAGTAATCATAATCAGGTTCAAAGGAGCAGCGTCCTGTGAATGTGCATGATTTGCATGAGACAATCGGGAGGATGGGGGGTAACCTCCAGTCCTCTTTGCCATGGAGCCTGTCCATCCTGGCTCGCAGCAGATACTGTGCCAAGATGGTGCGGAGAATCTAATGCCCAGATGGAACTCGGTGCACTATGAGTTACTATAGATCACAATCTGGGTTTTGAACTGAGCATAGAGGGTAATCTCCGATACCATGTGGCGATTACAACCCGCTCAGCCAAGAAGAGTCCTACTGGCTTCAAACAAGGGGAATTGAGAAAGCCAAGCACCCCTGTGGGTTAGGCATCTGCGTACAGAGGAAAGTTTGAATGCAATGTGCTCAGGGGTGTAGAAGCTTTGGCAGCAGAGTCATAGTGCTAAATATTAAGAGGTGCTAGCCTCTAGGGTGGCATTCTGGACAGAAACTGAGGCGCCACCAACCTGAGAGCTAGATTGAGATTTCAAAGGAGTGGCATTGTCCTAAACCCAAAAGGCTTAGGGTAAGATTTGTGTCTCACAGTGGTGTAGGCACCTTCGAGATTGGTTGAGGATGAAATGACAGACATTGGCGACTGAGGCTTGCATATACAAGCATGTAATGCAATGTATGAAGGAATGCAAGAAGTATCTGCCAGCATCACTTTTTTTAGCGCCAATTGGTGACTGCCTACAAGGGCACAAGTAGCCATAATTATCTTACAGCTTATGCTAGGCTAGATTAAAATACAAGCAAGAAGCAAACCAAAATAACAAAAAGTAGAAAAAATGCAAGGACGAAATATGCTCTGGCATCGAAAGCCCGCCTTCCCCCTGGCAAAGGAGCATGGAACCAACACAAGAGTCAAATAAAATGGAGACCACCCTCCTCCAAAAGGACATAGTTCACAAGTGTATGTGCAAAACTTGTCCAAGTACAAGGGACAATCGGTAGTGACCCCATTCATTCGGGAACCAGGACAGGTAACATACACTAAGATCACCCAGGCTGGGACATTCAACAAGAATGTAACAGAACAGTCCAGTCTCTGAACCAGGCATAGCATGTTATCTACCGTACCATTCAGTGTATTGCAACCAGCTTGGCTGTGAAGATACAGACATCGCATGCTAGAACCAAGGAGAGATCACAGAGTGGATAGAACATGGAAGCTGACCCCCATCCTGGAACTTGGAACAATCTGTACACTGGGACGGACCCAGCCTGAGACAAAGTGTGCTTCAAAATACCAAATATGCAATGCTCCCGGCGCTGTGGAAGCTTTGGAGAGTAGCGGCGTGGCAACAAATAGTCAAAGGTGGTAGCCTCCAGGGTGGTGTCTGGGCAGAAACAGGTGCCACTGGCCCGAGAGTTACGCCTAGCTCTTGGAGTTTCCTAGCAATAAAGGTACGACTTGCATCTCTTGGTGGCATAAGCACCATTGAGATTGGCTGTGGATGCAGTGAGAGCTGTTGGGCATACAGGTATATAATGCACTTGCACAGTGGCCTGTGAGTGGCATCTCACCAACAATGACAAGTAGGCTCACAATGGGGGACATACAGAAGGCAGCAGTTACCAGTGTGTTGGATTGCCCCCACCTACCGCAATACATGCTCAGCTGTTATGCATAAAATTCGCAATCATCAAGCTTCAAACAAACAAAGGGTCAGTAGAAAAACATGGCAGTAGCCCAATCAACATCCCTAATTGCTGAACATCACAGCACAAATAATGTCGATGGTGCGGGTACAAAAGACCCTGAGGTTGTGAATATGACCTTCCCAGGTGAGGAATAAGTCACAACAAAACCAAGGAAACGCTGCAATCCACCACTTCCAGGCGAACCGCTTTAAGGAACAAGTCAATGTTGTGGTTGAAACATGGAATGCGACAGAAATACACAACCTTAGTCTAGGACAAGGAAAACCGAAACCTGTGCGCTTTGGTATAGCAGAGATGCAGTTCAATGCTTGTTGGAGTCAACGCTTCATAGTTGGCATTGTGTCCACAGCCAAAGAGATTGAAAGGTTGTGTAAGCATTTTTTTTTTTTTTTATTAAGGGGCTATCTGGCGACTGCCGACTTAGGCATAAGTTGCCATAAACAAACAGCCTAGTTCTAGGCTACTTCAAAATAATTCAACAGGAAACAACAATAAAAAGAAATAACAATAACAAAGCAATAACAAAAACGATAACAAAAACAACAACAACAACAACAATAAAACCGGGTTAAATGAAAGGGAGAAGGCCGGCCTCCCCCCAAAAGTCAATAAGTCCACCAGTCATGGTGCACGCACTCGTCCCGAGTACAAGGGACAGGCGGTAGCGACCCCGCCCATCCCGGTACCGAGACAGGTATCGTGCGCGAAGATCACCCAGACTGGGACATTCGACAAGAATATGCCGAACAGTCTGGGGGACGACGCAGTCGTTGCAATAGGGCGCATGCGAGCGTTCCATCAAGTAGCGATGCGTCACACGAGTGTGTACGATTCGAAGACGACAGAAAGCAACCTGAAGCCGCCGCGGCATTGGGGGATAGATCCATGGGAACAGTCGCGGCGCAATGGCACGCAACTTTAAGTTCCCTTCGACCGTCTCCCATCTTCTTTGCCAAGCAGTCCGAAGAGCTGCCCGTATTCCTGCCATGTAGTCGGTGTGAGGAAGAGCGAAACGGTGGTCCGGTCGCAGAGTCCTCGCGAACTCTTTGGCGCGCTCATTCCCCGTAATTCCTACATGTCCAGGAACCCAGCAGAAGATAATCTCGACATCTGCCCGGCTCGCCAAAACCGTGGCGTCACGGATATCGCGAACCAGGGGATGCGGAGATTCCAATGCCCCGAGAGCACTCAGGGCGCTTTGTGAGTCGCTATAGATCACAATCCGGTCTCCGAACCGGGCACGTCGCGTAATCTCCAGTACCGAGTGGTGTATTGCCACCAGCTCGGCCGTGAAGACAGACGCAGCGCCTGGTAGAGCCCCGCTGACTTCAAACAGAGGGGATACGGCGTGGAAGCCGAACCCCTCTTGGGACTTGGAGCCATCCGTATACACTGGCACGGTTCCAGCGTGACACGATGTGTGCTCCAAAAAGGTCGAACGCAATACTCCAGGCGCAGTACAAGCTTTGGGAGCAGAGGCGTGGCGACAAATAGCCAAATGTGGTACCCTCCAGGGTGGCGTCCTGGGCAAAACCAGGGGCGCCACCGGCCCGAGAGCGATATCTACCTCTCGAAGGAGTTTCCTGGCCCTAAACCCAAAAGGCTTAGGGTATGACTGGCGTCTCTCGACGGCATAGGCACCATCGAGATCAGCTGCGGATGCAGTGAGAGCTGTTGGCGACTGAGGAAGGCGCCGGGCTCGCGCGTACAGTCGAGTGATACACTGCACGCGTCGCAGAGCGAGTGGCATCTCCCCAGCATCGACCAACAGGCTCTCAATGGGGGAAGTGCGGAAGGCACCGGTCGCAAGGCGAAGGCCTGTGTGGTGGATCGAATCCACCTTCCGCAATAAACGCTCGACTGCGGATGCATAAAACTCGCATCCGTAGTCGAGCTTCGAACGAACAAAGGATCGATAAAAAAGTAAGGCAGTAGCCCTATCAGCGCCCCAAGCGCTGAACGTCACGGAACGGAGAATGTCCATGGCGCGGGTACAAGAGACCCTAAGGCTGCGAATATGAGCCTCCCAGGTGAGGCGTCGGTCGAATACAAGACCAAGGAAACGGTGCGACTCAACCACATCCAGGCGCACCCCATTAAGAAACAAATCTGGGTCGGGGTGAAGCCGTGGATGGCGGCAGAAGTGCACCACCTTAGTCTTGGCCAAAGAAAACCGAAACCTGTGCGCTTCGGCATAGCGAGAGACGCGGTTCAATGCCTGTTGGAGTCGACGCTCCAGAGTTGGCATCTGGGCCGCGCCAAAAGAGATCGAAAGGTCGTCCACGTAGAGCGTAGCGAGAACATCTTCCGGCAGCACCGAGGTGATGCCGTTGATGCTCAGGGCAAAGAGTGTGACACTGAGGACAATTCCCTGCGGGACACCCTCTTCCTGCTCCTTTAGGCCGGAGAGGGCTCCCCCCACCCGTACGCGGAATCGACGATCTCGCAAAAATTCAGATATAAAAATTGGGAGGCGTCCCCTCGCCCCCATCGTGTGGAGTCTCCATGATACCGTATCGCCATGCGGTATCATAGGCCTTCTCCAGATCGAAAAACACCGTGGCGTAGTGTTGTCTACGAAGGAAAGCCTCGCAGACGGCATTTTCCAGTCGGAGCAGAGCATCCGACGTGGAGTGGAACTTGCGGAAGCCGCACTGTGCGGAAGACAGATGGCCTCCGCTGTCTAGGAAAAAGGCTAATCTAACATTTACCAATTTCTCCATCAACTTGCACACGCAAGAGGTTAGAGAGATTGGGCGGAAACCGGTCGGAGTAGAGTGATCTCTCCGCGGTTTGCGAAAGGCGAGCACAGTAGCGACTCGCCAAGAGTCTGGGAGAAGACCCTCCACCCAGATCCTGTTGAACAAATCTAACAGAAAGGCCATGCCTCGTTCACCTAGATGTCGAAGCATGGCGTACGGGACATCGTCCGGACCGTAGGCGGTGTCCGCGCACGAAGCGAGAGCGGAACGCAACTCGCTTACAGTAAACTTGTCGTTGAAGGGTTCTCCGCCTCTGGAGGTAAAGTCCAGCCGGCGGCCTTCCGCGACATCACGACGTGCATTGAATGCTGGAGGAGCAGCATCACGGCTAGAGAATGCAGAAAAAGCGGTCGCGAAGGATTCCTCCACGGACGCGGGGTCCGAGATTGCGGTCCCATTCTCCTGGAGAACGGGAGGGGGGTCATGCGAGAATTTACCTCGAATCCTTTTGACTCGCTTCCACACCTCAGCTAAAGGGGTCTTCCCGTTAAGTAAAGACACGTATGCCCGACAAGAAGAGCGGTGGGCGTGCTTCAAAATATACCGGAACCTAGCCTTAGCCCGACGAAATTCAGCAACAGTGAAATCGTTCGGGCGGCGCTTATAGCGCATGTAGGCATAACGCTTCTGTTTCAGGGCCGTCTCACACTCGGCCGACCACCATGGGAGTGGTCGGCGTGCAAAACGGCCAGACGTCCTAGGAATAGTAGTCAGGCCCACGGCGATGAGTGTGCCGGAGAAGAACTCAACGGCCTCATCTACCGACCTAAACTCCTCGACTGAGATAGAGAATTCAGTCATTTCCTGAAATGCAGGCCACGGCGCCCGCGCCAAGCACCACCGAGGTGGTCTCTCAGGCGGCAGTTGCCCTGAAAATGATATTTGAATGGGAAAGTGATCACTACCATGGAGGTCATCGACCACCCCCCAATCAAAATCAGGCTGTGCATCCGAAGAGCACAAAGATAGGTCAAGGCAAGAAAATGAAGCGGTTCTCGGACAGTGATGCGTAAACTCATCCACGTTTACGACACCCATCTCAAGCTCTTCGATCAGATCGGCAAGGACTTGTCCCCTGGGATTTATGGAGTAATCTCCCCAGAGAGGATGCCTGCCGTTCAGATCTCCAAGCAAGAGATAGGGCCTCGGCAACCGTGCCACGACGCGGCGGAAGTCCCCCGCGTCGAAGTCAGCTGACAGTGGAATGTACGCAGAAATGATAGTATACCTCCTATCCAGGTGCCACTGCACAGCCACTGCCTGAAAGGAGGTATCTAAAGAGAAAGGAAGAACGGAGACATCATGCCGGGTGTAAACCGCGCATCCCCCAGTGGTAGGGTCGCAAGACCCTTGTACCCCGGGAGGGCGGGCAGGGGGCACGCGCCTAGCATGGTCTCCTGCAAAAAAATAGCTAACGGGGAGCGGGACGAGACGAGCCTCCGCAGCTCCTCCCAGTTGGCCCGGAGTCCACGGCAATTCCATTGAAGGAATATGCCCTCCAGGCCTAGCTCGGAGGAGACGCGGGGGCCCTCCTCGAACTGAAGACCCTCACGGGAATGGCCGTACGCTTCCCGGGGGCAGAACCCCGGGCACTGTTGGCCGGACAAAGCGCTGGAGGCGCTGTTGCCTTCCAGGACTTATTGGCGGAGGTTGGGCTCGCCATGCGAGTCTTATTCTCCCTCCGCCTCGAAACCTAAGGCGGGCGCTGCGGCTTCGGAGGCGGGAGGCCCTCTTTTCGAGGAACCACCGTCTCCGAGCCACTCGCTCCCCCTCGGGGCGTGGGCGAAGGAGCCGAAGCTCCTTTGTTGCTGTCCTCCTTTCGGGGGACAGCTTTAGGAACCCCCGAAGATGGCCTAGCGACCATCTTCAGGGGTGTTGCCTCCTGTGAGTCTAACGACTCGGTGGAGGCGCGTGGCCGTTTCGCCTTGCGGGAAACGGTCACGCTGGAGGAAGAAGGGGGAGCCCTGGTTTTAGCCAGGGCTGGGTATGAACCCTTTTTGCCACCAGCTTTACCAGGGGAGCGCCCGGGTTGGGTAGAGCCGGCAGAATGGCTCCGAATGGGCGCGGAAACAACCGTGCTCGTTGGCCTGGATGGGCCAGGAGCAGAGGGTGCCTTTCTAGCTACTGAGGCATATGACGTCTCAGGCAGAGCTGGGCGCGCCAGGACCAAGTCCTTAGCCTCGCGGAATGAGAGTCTATCCTGGGCCTGAACGGCCAGGATTTCTTTCTCAGGGAGATATGCACCACATTGCTTCAAAAAAGCAGGGTGCGGCTCTCCGCAATTGACACACTTGGCCACACACGATTTGGACTCATCGTGTGCAACCTTGGAGCAATTTACACATACTTCGGGTGCCCCCGACTTTGCACATCTACATGAGCGATTCGTATGGCCGAAGCGGTGACAGTAATAGCACCGCCGCGGAAGTGGCACGAATGCCTTCACGCGGTAGCGGTACCAACCGGCACGCACCGACTCAGGGAGCTTGTCACAGTCGAACGTGACGAAGAGTGTAGGGGTGGGTCTCGAGGCCCCTCCCTGTTTTCTCATCACACGTTCGACTTTGACCGCCCCATGGTCGGCCAGCTCTAGGGTGATGTCCTCAATGGAGTAGTCAACGAGTTCCCTCGCATAAACTACTCCTTTTACAAAGTTCATGGTAGAGTGCGCCGTCACACTCACCGGGGTGCCATGAAGTGTCCGAAGAGCACTTATCTTGGCCGCCTCGGCGGGATTCACCGCATTCGCCAGAAGGCTGCCGTCCGAGAAACGGGTCACCTTCGGCTCTCTACCAATTGCACTAGCTAATCCTCTCCTCTGATGGATCATGTTGCCCTTGGACAACATGGTGCCATCAGTGGAGCGGATAACGAGGAAGCGTTTGAAGCCAGCGGGCTCAAAAACGCCAGGTAGCCTCTGAATGAGGGGCCCCAATGTCATAGAGGCTCCGCCCTGTGCACTCTTGGTCTTAGTCAGGGGCTCCGCACACGGGGGGGTAGAGGGGCTGGATGTGCCGATCTTGGCTTGGTCGCCTACCAAAGCGGCAGCAGACCTATCCGTCCTCGCAGCCCCCGCGGATGGAGAGGAGCCCCGAGTCTTCTTTGTCTTTCTAGTATTTTTCTTTTTTGGAGAGGAGGGCGGGGAATGAACCCGCTTCTCACCTCCGCCGGCAGAAGCCCCCATGCCAAATGGGCTGGCCTCAGCCAGGTCCCTCTCCGAAATGGAGAAGTTCCTGGTAGTCATGGGGGCACCTGTCGGAGGAGATCCCTCCCCTCCTCGTATTGCCTCAGAGCCCTAGGCCGTTTGAGGGGAACCTTGCATAGGGGCGGACTCGGGTTCGGTGCTTGGCGCCGAGCCCGGATTCCCCCACATGGAAGGCTGGGTCTGGGTCTCTGAGGCTGGGTCTCCTCAAGGACCATGTCTATCACAGGAGGGGCCTCCAGTTGGCCATCCCCTCCCAGGACATCGCAGGTCCCCTTGGCAGGGTCAAGAGTCATTTGTGGGGAGGCACAAGCCTTAACCCCGGCAAGGTTTAATATCCTTGCCAGCAGGTCTTTTGAGGGAAGCGACCGAAGGGGCCTGGCTTCCCTCTCCCCCCTAAGGGGGTTTGCCCTACCGAGCCGCTTACAAGAGGGGCGGTCGGCAATGGGCTGCCTGCTGGCTTTCTTGGCAGTCCCCTTAGAAAGAAAAGGAGGGATTGCCGCTGGAAATAGGGAGGTGCCCGAAAGCACCTCCAGAGAAGGGAGTGAGAGGAAGTCCCCTACACCCGTAGGCGTAGGAGGAGTAAGCCTCCTCTCCGGTTGAAGAAGTATGGAGGGTCCCCTGCGCAAGCACAAGGGGGGAGCCTCCATTTTTTTGGTGGAGCTGCCCGAGGGCGGCTCTGTTGTTCTTGGGGAAGTTGGGGGTTGGGGTTTTTTTTATACTCATCATTGGGCATGGTGACCCTCTTATTTACACGGGACGCAACAGCTCACCACCTCTCACAGTTGCCCGCACTGCAAGAGGTGCTTGCAGGCCCGGCAGAGCCAGGCGCCGCCATTTGGGACCACCCCTCCCACCTGGTGGCCTAGCAGTCCATCGGCATGGCGGCTCCACCTTAGACACGGCGTAAAAATGATAGATTTTGAAGACTAGAGGAAAAAGGGATGTGAGGAAGGTATGGGTGGGGATGAAGCAGGTAGTTAAAAACCAGCCACCCCAGACCGGAGCTCAGGGGTTAGGGAACATTGTCCCCCACCCCCTCAGCCCCGATGCGGGACGGTTGGCTGAAAGGAAGGTCAGCATCTACCCTGTGAAATTAGAGGCTAACCAGAGAAAGTTGTGGGAGAGGTTGTGTGAAAAGAGAGGAAACAAGTGTTTTGAAGGAAGGAAGAGAGGCTAAGCTGGGGCCGGACGGGGTGCTGAGTCCCGTCAGCACGGCGGCCAGGATGGCAAATCGCCGCGGCCCTTACGGGGGGTTGTCTAAGCAGAGCATAGAGAGAACATCTTCTGGGAGCACAGAGGTGATACTATTGATGCTCAGTGACACTGTGGACACTTTCCAGTGGGACACAATCTTCCTGCGCCATTGGGCCAGAGGATGCTCCCCCAACATGTACATGGAATGGAAAATCTTGCAAAAACTCAGAATTTTTTTTTTTTAATATCTCATCTGGCCACTGCCTTCTAGGGCATAAGTCACCGTACTCATGCTAGCCTAAATCTAGGCTATATTAAAAGGCAAATAAAAGAAATAAAAGAAAGAAAAACATTGAAAAAATATAAAGAGCGTTCCGTCGACGGGGGAAGAACCGCCCTCCCCGGCGAAGAAGTACACGATCCATAGTCAAATATTAAATAAGAAGGAGAAGGCCAGCCTCCTTCCAAAAGTCTAAAAGTCCACAGGTCAGTGTGCACGAATCCCGTCCTGAGTACAAGGAACAGGTGGTAGCGACCCCACCCATCCCGGTACCGGGGACAGGTAACGTGCGCGAAGATCACCCAGACTGGGACATTCAACAAGAATGTGCCGAACAGTCTGGGGGATTATGCAGTCGTCCCAATAGGGCGCAGGCGAGCGCTCCATCAAATGGCGATGCGTCACACGAGGGTGCCCGATTCGGAGACAACAGAAAGTGACCTGCTGAAGCTGTCGCAGAATTGGGGGATAGGTCCATGGGAACAGTCACGGCGCAATGTCACGCAACTTTAAGTTCCCCTGGACCATCTTCCATCTTCTTTGCCAAGCAGCCTACTCAGAAATAAAGATTGGGAGGCAGCACTTCACCCACATGATACCATATCTCTATGTGGTATCATAGACCTATTCCACATCAAAAAACACTGAGGCATAGTGCTGTTTACGAAAGACCTTGCAGATGGCATTTTCCACTCGGAGGTTTAGATGTTGAGTGGAACTTGTAGAAGCCACAGGTGGCATCTGCTGTTTGGAAAAGGGCTAGTCTAACATGTATTAATTTCTCTATCAACTTGCACATGCAGGAGGTTAAGAGACACAGGGTGGAAACTGGTCGGTGTAAAGTGATCTCTCCTAAGTTTGTGAAAAGCAAGCACAGTAGCCATTCACCAGGAGTCTGGGAGGATACCCTCTGCCCAGATCCTGCTCACCAAGGAACAGTGAGCACGCATGAGGCAAGAGTGAAACGCAACTCATTCAATTTAAACCTGCCTTTCAAGAGTTCTCCTCTGGAGTTAAAATTCCAGTCAATGGTCTTCAGTGACATCACAACGTGCATTGAATGCTGATTAGGCAGCATCGCTAATAGAGAATAATGATAAAATGGTTGTAAAGGAATCCAAGATTGAGGCCCCATTCTCTTAGAGAATGGGAGGTGGGTCATGTGAAAGCTTGCCCAAATCCTTTTCAGCCCCTTCCAGCCTAGTTAGTCAGTCTACACCAATCTTCCTTTATCCAGGAGGATCCCCGACTGGATAATGAAATCTACATAAAGGTCAGTATGACAATCGCTGGTCAGCACAAGGGCACCAGTCCTCTTTTGCAGAGAGGTGCCAGTTTTGTGTCAGAGGTATGTGGATATAGATACTCATCGGCAGGATTCCTTGGAACAGTGTGTGTGTGTGTGTGTGTGTGTGTGTGTGTGTTGTACTGTGAAAATGGGAGATGTAAGAAAGCAGTGTTGCAATTGGCTATGAATACAGGGGTGAGCAGTGTGTGTCCAACAGAAAGAGCAATGTGCGTGCTTTGAAACATATAAAACCTAGCCCAAGCTCAATGAAATTCACCAATATTGATATTGTTTGGGCGAAGCTAATAGCGCATCTAAGCATAATACTTCTGTATGAGGGACGTTTCACACTCAGCTGACCACCATGTAAGCAGTCAGTATGCAAATTGGCCAAACATTCTAGGAATATTAGTTAGGTCCACAATGAGGTTGCTGGACAACTCAACAGCCTTATCCACCAACCTCAACTCTTTAACTGGGACAGAACCAATCATTTCCTGAAATGCAGATCACCGCACAGGTGGCTAGCATGACTGGGGGCTCTATCGGGCAGCAGCAATGCAGAACATGATATTTGAATGGGAAAGTGATCACTACCATGCAGGTCATCGACCACCTTCCACCTAAAATCAGGCTGTGCATCCAGAGCACAGGGATAGATTAAGACAGGAAAATGAAACGGTTCTCAGGGTGATGGGTAAACTTGTCCACATTGAGGACACCTATTTCCAGCTCAGCAATCAGGTCAACAAGGACCTGACCCCTGATTGGTTGAGTAGTGTCTCCAGAGGAGATCTCTACTGTTCAAATCCCTGATCATGAGAAAGGTCCTCAGCAACAGTGCCACGATGCGGTGGAAGTCTCCTGTGTCAAAGTTGGCTGATGGTGGAATGTATGCAGAAATAAACAGTATACCTCCTATCCAGGTGCAGCTGCACAGTTACTGCCTGAAAGGAGATATTTAAAGCAGAGAAGAACAAAGACATCATGCTGGGTGTAAATCTAGCATCCATCCTCAAGATTAGTACTTATCAAACTAGGGGGTGCTTGGGGGATTTGCTGTTATATCTTTTCTTCTAGTTTTATTTATTGGGTTTCGGTGGGTTGTTTTTATAAGTAAAGAATTTGTTAAGACAAAAAAACAGCCAGAAACTTGAGAAAATGACCAGGAGTTTGGTTTCCAGCAACCACTGTGGATGCCTGTTGGTGCAGACAATGGACCAGTTCTAAACTAAAAAGTTGGCTTGTAGGACCACAGACATCCATGCATAGAGGTTAACCTATTTGGGCCATTCAGGATCTATACTGGTTGGTCACTATCCCTGACATAATGCAGACTGTGGAGTTCCACTCCTTCTTGGCCCCCCAAAAAAGAAGAAAAAAAAGGGAGGAATGGGTTAGTAGCTCCAAAATTTTGCTTCGATTAGGATGGGGGGGGGCAAACTAAGGACAGTCTCAAAGACTCAGGCCTCGCCATGACTAGTTAACCAGTTACAAGCCTGGGACCTTACATAGAGGGAAAAAAATGCTTTGATGGAGAGTAGTAGTAGTAGTAGTTACAGAAAAGGAAAAGGCAGAGAGGAGGCTAAGCTTGGGCTGGATGGGGTTCTGAGTCCTGTCAGCAATGCAGCCAGGTAAACACATCACTGTGCCCCTTATTGAGGAGGGGAGGAGACACACTGGCACCCATCAGGGTTACAAACCTCGGATCTATGAGGTGTCATGGCAAGGTCCAGTGGACGACGCTGCCTCTTATGCCTATAAGTTGGTGTGAAGGGGTGACCCCCTCTCCTCTAGAAGAGTCCTGGAGCTGCCCAGGGGTGGCTACGAATATGGCAGAGAGGAAACCCCTTCGAACAAAAGGTTGGAGGAGAGCCCCTCTAACAGTCAGTGACTTCAATCTCCTTGTCTGCCCCAACACCAAGGTAGGTGAGGATTTAAAGAGGGATTTAGTTGAGGTACCAACACACAGGAGCTCCTACACCTGTGACCACTAAAAAAAAAGAGGTGATTGATGGACTATATCCTGCCTACCATATCTGGTGGTTTTTTTCTTTACTTCTCAGGGGTCTCCCCAGGGTGCATTAATGGTGGTGTTTGCGACCAGAAGTTGGCCAGTGGAGCCAGGGCAACAGAGCAGAGGCGGGACAAGAGATTCTAGCTTGCATGCCACAGGCACTAAAGCCCTATGCACTCTAGAACAACTGGAGGGAGGTGATCAGCCCATTACACAAAGTTGATATTGGCACAAAAAATTAGCTTACCAACGCCCAGGACCCATCTAGTCCCGGTCTCATGACCTGCGAGCATTGTTTATAGAGGTTCCATAGCCTCTTCTGACACAGCAACAGGTAGCTGGTCAAGTGCTTAAGCCTAGGCAGAGGGATGAGGGGGTAGTCATTGAAATAGAGGAATGTTGAGAGGGAATGAAGTGGAAGGACACCAAATTGCCATAGCACCATCATACAGTTCATGTCAACTTAATGATGGGTCTTCTCTAATTTTTACTTAGTCTGGGAGGACCAAGTGTAACAGGCTACCCCACCATGCAGTGAAGGAGATGAGAAGGGTTGGTACAAACTGGCAGAAAATAGATGGTAGTGAAAGAGGAGAGGCTAAGCTGGGGCTGGACAGGGCGTGCAGTCCAGTAAACTCAGGAGCCAGGAAAACTAACATGCCCTTTATGGAGGATAGGAAGTTTAAGGTAGGCCGGGAGTTACCCACACCACCATCAAAAGCAGAGCAGGGAGGCAAAGGGGGCACCCTCCCAGCCCAGGAGTGAATGGATGAAAGGTATGTGAATACCCTCTCAGGAAGTGCTCAATCAGAGTTCATGGAGGGTAAATAGGCATTGTGTTGTTCATTGAGTGTCACAGCTCACAGACCCAATTAAACAAGCTAGAGTTATGCTGCCACTCGGTTGTCAGTAGGGTTCAATGGGTGTTACAGTCCAGTGAAACATGTTAGAGCTGTGCTATGTCGCTGTCTGGCTGGCCCAAATGGTGTTAGATGAAGGCTCAAAATGGGTGTTTAGGGAGGACATCAATGCAAGAAATTTTGTGAGGAGAGATGTGCAATGAAAGTGGTGAAGATAGAGAAAGTGAAATGTGTGGAAGATATATAGCCACAGATTCACCTATAGACATTTTGGCTGGGATGGCAGTAAGCTTCCATAAGTCAACTGTAGCACAATCACTCATGCTACACTCGCTTGCTGGGACCAAGAAAGAGTACAAACATATGAGCATCAATGTCATACAAATCCTGAGAGTAATAAATTTTATCCTCTTCACATACCCTTTGCGTTTGCCCCTTGGCGAGGGTGGTGATCTTGGGCGCTTCTTCGCTTTCTTCCGCTTATCAGGGTCATTGAGGGTAATTGTGTCATCAACACTCAGGCATCCAAGGTGTTTCTTCTTGTTACCAGAATCATCCACCTCATAATCCTCCTCATTCATCCACTCATTGTATGACTCTAAATCTTGAAGCCAATTTGCACATACCTACATAAGTAATTTTTTTTAGGGAATAACAATAATTTAGCATTTTCCTACCAACCTGCACTCATTTCAAAAGTTTATTTATACATGGGTAACAACAGTTTATTAATTGGGGGCTCCTTTTACCTTTAATTTAAAATGCAATATTAAATGGGGGCAATGTATAATGATTTCTAGCATTTTTTTTCACTATAATAAAATAGCATGCTATAAACCTAAAGGTTCTTATAGATCAAAGAATTTGTGCATTTGCCAAAACCCAAGTGAAAGCATTTTTATAGATATATAAATAATTAAAATTGACCAGGACACTTCAAGATGCTAAGGGTGTCCTCAGGACCATCTGAATAAGATGAAGATATTAATGAACATTGTGAAAGTTTTTACCATGGAAGATTAAATTCTAATGAAGAATGCATAATAAGAAAATTAAAATTTTAAAAGCACTAGGTCCTGATAAAATAAATCCAATCTACCTTTTAAGAGTAAGAAAGCAAACTATTAAAACTTCTTTGTATCAATTTTAAAAAAATCCATGAGTGGAGTAGTTCCTGAAAAGTTCAAACAAGCAAATGCAGTTTCATAAAAGGAATGAAGACTGATCCTGGAAACTGTTGACCCATTTCCCATACTTCTTTCATGGGTAAATTCCTGGAGTCCATTGTTAGAGATAGAGTCATAGAGCATCACAAAGTCAATAAATTAATAACTCGCAGTGCAGATTTTAATATCAACATTCAGGCATAATTAATTTATCTTTTCATGCAATTGTGTATAACCAGGATAAAGCTGTAGATGTAGTCTATCTCAACTTTAAAAAGGTCTTTGACACTGTTAAGCAGAGAAAATTGATAAAACTAAAATTGCATGGAATAGGGAACAGCACACTAAAATGGATTGAAGACTGGATGGAAAACCATAGGTTAGAGTGTTGCCAATGAAAATAGTTTGACCTGTGCATTGTCACTAGCAGCATACGTCAAGGAACTGTTCTTAGACCCTTGCTTATTTTTAATATATATAAATGATCTTGTTAAATTTATTAGGAAAAAATTTCAAAGTTTGTGGATGAGATGAAACAGCATTAACCCCTTCCGCACGAGTCTGTGGCACCGGCGTATGGTGCTGTATATGACATTTTATTTAAATTAAAATTTTGCATTTATTGCATTATTCATTTTGTTATGTTTAAATTTTGCCTATTCTTATGATGTTGAACTGTTTATGTTGAGAATATCTTTCAAATAATTAAATAAAAAAATGATATATTGCTTCACCTAAATGCAATGTTTATTTAGTAGGCCTACTATGAAACATTCTTTATCACTGATTGAAATATAAGTGTCACTATCACTACTATCATTTGATTCATTGTCACTCTGCATGGGTTTGAAGTCACTATCTTCATAATTATCACTATCGCTTGAAGACATTGTCAAAATATACAACAAAATTAAAAGTTTATGCTATATATTTTACGCAATCAATCATGAGTAATTTCCAACTGGCAGAGAACATAGTTTCGCCTTGTGGATATAAACAAACCCCATCAGTTGAGAATGACATCATTATAAGACAGACACTTCGAGTAATGCTCAGGAATGTTCATAGCATACTCCGGCAAAATTACAGAACAGAAAAACAATCATTTATTTCATGATGATAACCGTTTCATCATCGGAGACATGGTGACAGTAGGGGTGACAAATGCAGTTTTGTCATTGTAGTGAAGAGGTTAAGGCAAAATATTATAGACTGAAAACTTGCAAAAAGGTTTGGATATAGCAAAATGGTCAAAAAGATGACACATGTAATTCAACATTGACAAGTATAAGGTAATGCACATAAACCATGATAATAATCATAGAAGAGACTATAATCAAAGTTGTCAGATTTTAAGCACAGTTAACATAGAAAGGGATTTAGGTATCAATCTAGAATGATCTAGGTGTTGAAATAATGCACTGTAGTGCCAGAAAAACTGAAGAGGGTTCTAGGATACAGAGTTAGACATTTTGCATTTATATTAAGGAGATACCACATTTTTTCATTAGTCACTTTCCAAATTCATTCGTCCAAAATTTGCATTTTGGGGGGTTTTGTATAGCATTTTATTGCAAATTTTATGCATTTTTTATGGTATAATTATTTTTTTTAGGAACATGACTAAAACAGTGAAAATTAAGATAATCCAAAATTGTATACATTCCTGGAAATTTTTTTTTAAATATTTAAAGTTAATTTGTGAAACAAACAAAACTAAACCATTGATTTGTATATCATTTTATTGCAAATTTTATGCACTTTTTTATAGTATATATTTTGTTTAGGCAACATGACTAGAACATAGTGAAAATTATAATAATGCAAAATTTTATACATTAGCGGAAATTCTCTGTAGATTTTTAAAGTTGATTTGTGAACAAAATGCAAAACTATACCATGCGATTTTAAATATTCACTAAAAAAAATGATGCCTACGAACTGGTTTATATTTTTAGCATCATTTGAATATAGATTGAACTAAATTCCAGGGCATTCAGAACACCCCTACTATTCACCTAACATCCCCCCCCCTCCAACTAAAAACAAAGCCTATAGTTGACCTTGTGCAAAAAATATATGTTTTAGGTCCACCATTAACAAATTTTAATGGAACTAAAGAAAACTGATTTCAAATGATAACTAAATCATATGTGCATGTTTTGGTCATAAATTGAATTTGAATACTTAATTTATAGTAATTCTATAGCTATTTATATGATATCAGGTTTCAAGGAGGGAGGGGGCAAAAAATAATCCCCTGTACCTCAAAAACAGTGCTGTAGGTTATTATGATTTTGGAAGAAATAAAAGGGCTTTTAATGATCTTTAATTTCATATGATAATCTAACGTAGTAAAAAGTTGAAAAAATGAATGTGGTATCCCCTTAAAGATATTGTTTCGTTGTATAAGGTGTTTGTAAAATTAAAATGCATTCAGCATCAAGCAACAAAATTAATTCCTGAACTTAGAAAAAGAGAGTACAATAAAGACAGAAAACTCAATTTACTTTCACTGAAAGAGGGGCAGATGCACAACAAACTTTTGAAGTAATTAAAATACTAAATATAATTATTTAATATTTGATCTATGTAGATAGCAGAACAGCAACTAGAAATAATAGTTTCAAACTGGTAATCAAAAGATTAATTAACACTGTGATAGCACAAAATTTCTTTTCTTATAAAATAATAGACTTGGAAAGACTAGCTTAGAAATGTCATTGCAAGCAGTACAATGTATATAATTTAGAATAGAATCAGTAAATATTGCTTTAAATTATGACCATGCCAAAATAAGAGGTGTAAAACTAATTTTTTATCTATAGGCTGACTCCCATTCCTTATCTGACAACTTTGGAGCAAGGATTCTCTAGCCTGTAATCACATTATTGTGAAAGAAAGGTGGACAGGTACATCAGCCTCCAACAAGGTCAGACGCATTGGACAATTAAAGTGGCAGACACAGCACAATGTGCCTCACCACCCCTAGAAGTAGAGTCATCCAAGAGCAACTCCAAACAAGGGGCTGAGGGGAAAGCTGCCTCACCTTTAGACATAGGAGAGGGATAAACTACCTCCCCACTAAGAGATTATTGGAGAGGCCCCGGAGAAAGCATGGGAGGGGGCACCATCGCAGAGGGCAACTAAAGATGGAAAAGGGGAAGCCCCTTTGTTACAAAAAAAATTGTTGTAGGGGAGCCCCTCCACCATTCAGTGCTTCTGTCACAGTTTTCACCCACCCCAACAATTTGAAAATGCAAGCCAACACAGATGAGCTTCTGTAAACTTATAACCAAATGAAAAAACAAAAGAGGGGGAGAGGTGTGCTATATCCTAACTCTAGCCAAATATGTTAAAAATGTCAAACTCTCAAATAGAAATTTTCATCTATCCTAAATAGTGAGGTCAGGATTTTTTTTTTTTTTTTTTTTTATAGAGCCCATCTGGCAACTACCCACTTGGGCATAAGTCGCCGAAAAACACGACAGCCTAGAATTAGGCTACTTTAAAGTTAAAATATGAAAACTTAACAATCAATATAAATTTGAAAAACTTAACAATCGAAGCAATCTCCGGCAGCGGGGGGAGGTCCCCCTCACCCCGGTGCAGGAGAGTGCAATCTAAAACAAAACAATAACAAAAAAAGGAACCTTAAATAAAGGGGAGAAGGCCGGCCTCCCCCAAAAAGTCAATAAGTCCACCAGTCATGGTGCACGCACTCGTCCCGAGTACAAGGGACAGGCGGTAGCGACCCCGCCCATCCCGGTACCGAGACAGGTATCGTGCGCGAAGATCACCCAGACTGGGACATTCGACAAGAATATGCCGAACAGTCTGGGGGACGACGCAGTCGTTGCAATAGGGCACATGCGAGCGCTCCACCAAGTAACGATGCGTCACACGAGTGTGTCCGATTCGAAGACGACAGAAAGCAACCTGAAGCCGCCGCGGCATTGGGGGATAGGTCCATGGGAACAGTCGCGGCGCAATGGCACGCAACTTTAAGTTCCCCTCGACCGTCTCCCATCTTCTTTGCCAAGCAGTCCGAAGAGCTGCCCGTATTCCTGCCATGTAGTCGGTGTGAGGAAGAGCGAAACGCTGGTCCGGTCGCAGAGTCCTCGCGGACTCTTTGGCGCCCTCATTCCCCGCAATTCCTACATGTCCAGGAACCCAGCAGAAGATAATCTCGACATCTGCCCGGCTCGCCAAAACCGTGGCGTCACGGATTTCGCGAACCAGGGGATGCGGAGATTCCAATGCCCCGAGAGCACTCAGGGCGCTTTGTGAGTCGCTATAGATCACAATCCGGTCTCCGAACCGGGCACGTCGCGTAATCTCCCGTACCGAGTGGTGTATTGCCACCAGCTCGGCCGTGAAGACAGACGCAGCGCCTGGTAGAGCCCCGCTGACTTCAAACAGAGGGGATACGGCGTGGAAGCCGACCCCCTCTTGGGACTTGGAGCCATCCGTATACACTGGCACGGTACCAGCGTGACACGATGTGTGCTCCAAAAAGATCGAACGCAATACTCCCGGCGCAGTACAAGCTTTGGGAGCAGAGGCGTGGCGACAAATAGCCAAATGTGGTACCCTCCAGGGTGGCGTCCTGGGCAGAACCAGGGGCGCCACCGGCCCGAGAGCTATATCTACCTCTCGAAGGAGTTTCCTGGCCCTAAACCCAAAGGGCTTAGGGTATGACTGGCGTCTCTCGGCGGCATAGGCACCATCGAGATCAGCTGCGGATGCAGTGAGAGCTGTTGGCGACTGGGGGAGGCGCCGGGCTCGCGCGTACAGGCGAGTGATGCACTGCACGCGGCGCAGAGCGAGTGGCATCTCCCCAGCATCGACCAACAGGCTCTCAATGGGGGAAGTGCGGAAGGCACCGGTCGCAAGGCGAAGGCCGGTGTGGTGGATCGAATCCACCTTCCGCAATAAACGCTCGGCTGCGGATGCATAAAACTCGCATCCGTAGTCGAGCTTCGAGCGAACAAGGGATCGATAAAAAAGTAAGGCGGTAGCCCTATCAGCGCCCCAAGCGCTGAACGTCACGGAACGGAGAATGTCCATGGCGCGGGTACAAGAGACCCTAAGGCTGCGAATGTGAGCCTCCCAGGTGAGGCGTCGGTCGAATACAAGACCAAGGAAACGGTGCGACTCAACCACATCCAGGCGCACCCCATTAAGAAACAAATCTGGGTCGGGGTGAAGCCGTGGATGGCGGCAGAAGTGCACCACCTTAGTCTTGGCCAAAGAAAACCGAAACCTGTGCGCTTCGGCATAGCGAGAGACGCGGTTCAATGCCTGTTGGAGTCGGCGCTCCAGAGTTGGCATCTGGGCCGCGCCAAAAGAGATCGAAAGGTCGTCCACGTAGAGCGTAGCGAGAACATCTTCCGGCAGCACCGAGGTGATGCCGTTGATGCTCAGGGCAAAGAGTGTGACACTGAGGACACTTCCCTGCGGGACACCCTCTTCCTGCTCCTTTGGGCCGGAGAGGGCTCCCCCCACCCGTACGCGGAATCGACGATCTCGCCAAAATTCAGATATAAACATTGGGAGGCGTCCCCTCGCCCCCATCGTGTGGAGAGTCTCCATGATACCGTATCGCCATGCGGTATCATAGGCTTTCTCCAGATCAAAAAACACCGTGGCGTAGTGCTGTCTACGAAGGAAAGCCTCGCAGACGGCATTTTCCAGTCGGAGCAGAGCATCCGACGTGGAGTGGAACTTACGGAAGCCGCACTGTGCAGAAGACAGATGGCCTCCGCTGTCCAGGAAATAGGCTAATCTAACATTTACCAATTTCTCCATCAACTTGCACACGCAAGAGGTTAGAGAGATTGGGCGTAAACCGGTCGGAGTAGAGTGATCTCTCCCCGGCTTGCGAAAGGCGAGCACAGTAGCGATTCGCCAGGAGTCTGGGAGGAGACCTTCCACCCAGATCCTGTTGAACAAATCTAATAGAAAGGCCATGCCTCGCTCACCCAGGTGTCGAAGCATGGCGTACGGGACATCGTCCGGACCATGGGCGGTGTCCGCGCACGAAGCGAGAGCGGAACGCAACTCACTCACAGTAAACTTGTCGTTGAAGGGTTCTCCGCCTCTGGAGGTAAAGTCCAGCCGGCGGCCTTCCGCGACATCACGACGTGCATTGAATGCTGGCGGAGCAGCATCACGGCTAGAGAATGCGGAAAAAGCGGTCGCTAAGGATTCCGCCACGGACGCGGGGTCCGAGATTGCGGTCCCATTCTCCTGGAGAACGGGAGGGGGGTCCTGCGAGAACTTGCCCCGAATCCTTTTGACTCGCTTCCACACCTCAGCTAAAGGGGTCTTCCCGTTAAGTGAAGACACGTATGCCCGCCAAGAAGAGCGGCGGGCGTGCTTCGAAATATACCGGAACCTAGCCCTAGCCCGACGAAATTCAGCGACGGTGAAATCGTTCGGGCGGCGCTTATAGCGCATGTAGGCATAACGCTTCTGTTTGAGGGCCGTCTCACACTCGGCCGACCACCATGGGAGTGGTCGGCGTGCAAAACGGCCAGACGTCCTAGGAATAGTAGTCAGGCCCACGGCGATGAGGTTGCCGGAGAAGAACTCGACGGCCTCATCTACCGACCTAAACTCCTCAACTGAGATAGAGAATTCAGTCATTTCCTGAAATGCAGGCCACCGCGCCCGCGCCAAGCACCACCGAGGTGGTCTCTCAGGCGGCAGTTGCCCTGAAAATGATATTTGAATGGGAAAGTGATCACTACCATGGAGGTCATCGACCACCCCCCAATCAAAATCAGGCTGTGCATCCGAAGAGCACAAAGATAGGTCAAGGCAAGAAAATGAAGCGGTTCTCGGACAGTGATGCGTAAACTCATCCACGTTTAGGACACCCATCTCAAGCTCTTCGATCAGATCGGCAAGGACTTGTCCCCTGGGATTTATGGTGTAATCTCCCCAGAGAGGATGCCTGCCGTTCAGATCTCCAAGCAAGAGATAGGGCCTCGGCAACCGTGCCACGACGCGGCGAAAGTCCCCCGCGTCGAAGTCAGCTGACGGTGGAATGTACGCAGAAATGATAGTATACCTCCTATCCAGGTGCAGCTGCACAGCCACTGCCTGAAAGGAGGTATCTAAAGAGAAAGGAAGAACGGAGACATCATGCCGGGTGTAAACCGCGCATCCCCCAGCCCGGCCGTCCCGCGGTGGTTGGGTCGCAAGACCCTTATACCCCGGGAGGGCAGGCAGGGGGCACGCGCCTAGCATGGTCTCCTGCAAAAAAATAGCTAACGGGGAACGGGATGAGGCGAGCCTCCGCAGCTCCTCCCAGTTGGCCCGGAGTCCACGGCAATTCCATTGAAGGAATATGCCCTCCAGGCCTAGCTCGGAGGAGACGCGGGGGCCCTCCTCGAATTGAAGACCCTCACGGGAATGGCCGTACGCTTCCCGGGGGCAGAACCCCGGGCGCTGTTGGCCGGACAAAGCGCTGAAGGCGCTGTCGCCTTCGAGGACTTATTGGGGGAGATTGGGCTCGCCATGCGAGTCTTTTCCTCCCTCCGCCTCGAAACTTTAGGCGGGCGTTGCGGCTTCGGAGGCGGGGGGCCCTCTTTTCGAGGAACCACCGTCTCCGAGCCACTCGCTCCACCTTGGGGCGTGGGCAAAGGGGCCGAAGCTCCTTTGTTGCTGTCCTCCTTTCGGGGAACAGCTTTAGGAACCCCGGAAGATGGCCTAGCGACCATCTTCAGGGGTGTTGCCTCCTGTGAGTCTAACGACTCGGTGGAGGCGCGTGGCCGTTTCGCTTTACGCGAAACGGTCACGCTGGGGGAAGAGGGGGGAGCCCTGGTTTTAGCCGGGGCAGGGTATGAACCCTTTTTGCCGCCAGCTTTACCAGGGGAGCGCCCAGGTTGGGTAGAGCCCACAGAAGGGCTCCGAATGGGCGCGGAAACAACCGTGCTCGTTGGCCTGGATGGGCCAGGAGCAGAGGGTGCCTTTCTAACTATTGAGGCATATGACGTCCCAGGCAGAGCCGGGCGCGCCAGGACCAAGTCCTTTGCCTCGCGGAATGAGAGTCGATCCTGGGCCTGAACGGCCAGGATTTCTTTCTCAAGGAGATATGCACCACATTGCTTCGAAGAAGCAGGGTGCGGCTCTCCGCAATTGACACACTTGGCCACACACGATTTGGACTTATCGTGTGCGACCTTGGAGCAATTTACACAGACTTCGGGTGACCCCGATTTTGCACGTCTACATGATCGATTCGTATGGCCGAAGCGGTGGCAGTAATAGCACCGCCGCGGCAGTGGCACGAATGCCTTCACGCGGTAGCGGTACCAACCGGCACGCACCGACTCAGGGAGCTTGTCACAGTCGAACGTGACGAAGAGTGTAGGGGTGGGTCTCGAGGCCCCTCCCTGTTTTCTCATCACACGTTCGACCTTGACCGCCCCATGGTCGGCCAGCTCTAGGGTGATGTCCTCAATGGAGTAGTCAACGAGTTCCCTCGCATAAACTACTCCTTTCACAAAGTTCATGGTAGAGTGCGGCGTCACACTCACCGGGGTGCCATGAAGTGTCCGAAGAGCACTTATCTTGGCCGCCTCGGCGGGATTCGCCGCATTCGCCAGAAGGCTCCCGTCCGAGAAACGGGTTACCTTCGGCTCTCTACCAATTGCACTAGCTAATCCTCTCCTCTGATGGATCATGTTGCCCTTGGACAACATGGTGCCATCAGTGGAGCGAATAACGAGGAAGCGTTTGAAGCCAGCGGGCTCGAAAACGCCAGGTAACCTCTGAATCAGGGGCCCCGATGTCATCGAGGCTCCGCCCTGTGCATTCTTGGTCTTAGTCGTAGTCATGGGCTCCGCACACGAGGGGGTAGAGGGGCCGGATGTGCCAATCTTGGCTTGGTCGCCTACCAAAGTGGTAGCAGACCCATCCGTCCCCGCAGCCCCCGCGGATGGAGAGGAGCCCCGAGTCTTCTTCGTCTTTTGAGTCTTTTTAGTCTTTTTCTTTTTAGGAGAGGAGGGCGGGGAATGAACCCGCTTTTCACCTCCGCTGGCAGAAGTCCCCAGGCCAGATGGACCAGCCTCAGCCAGGTCCCTCTCCGAAATGGAGAAGGTCCTGGTTGTCGTAGGGGCACCTGTCGGAGGAGATCCCTCCCCTCCTTCTACTGCCTCGGAGCCCTCAGCCATTTGAGGAGGACCTTGCATAGGGGCGGATTCGGGTTCGGTGCTTGGCGCCAAGCCCGAATTCCCCCCCATGGAAGGCCCTACCGTCTGGGGCTGGGTCTCCTCAAGGACCATGTCTATCACAGGAGGGGCCTCCAGTTGGCCATCCCCTCCCAGGACATCGCAGGTCCCCTTGGCAGTATTGTCACTAGTCAGGTGGTGTGGGGAGGCACAGGCCTTGACCCCAGCAAGGTTCAAAATTCTTGCCAGCAGGTCTTTTGAGGGAAGCGACCGAAGGGGCCTGGCTTCCCTCTCCCCCCTAAGGGGGTTTGCCCTACCGAGCCGCTTGCACGAGGGGGGGTCGGCAATGGGCTGCCTGCTGGCTTTCTTGGCAGTCCCCTTAGAAAGCAAAGGAGGGACTGCCGCTGGAGATAGGGAGGTGCCCGAAAGCACCTCCAGAGAAGGGGGTGAGGGGGAGTCCCCTACACCCGTAGGCGTAGGAGAGGAGTAAGCCTCCTCTCCGGTTAAAGAATTATGGAGGGTCCCTTGCGCAAGCACAAGGGGGGGGACCTCCATTTTCTCGGTGGAGCTGCCCGAGGGCGGCTCCGTAGATGTTTTTGGGGAAGTTGGGGGTTGGGGTTTTTGTTTTTTTTCATACATGGGCATGGTGACCCTCTTTTGATTACGGGACGCAATAGCTCATCACCTCTCGCAGTTGCCCGCACTGCGAGAGGTGCTTACAAGCCCGGCAGAGCCAGGCGCCGCCATTCGGGACCACCCCTCCCGCCTGGTGGCCTGGCAGTCCTTCGGCATGGCGGCTCCACCTTGGACACGGCGTAAAAAATATAGGTTGTGAAGAGGAGAGGAAAAGGGATGTGAGGAAGATGTGGGTGGGGATGAAGCAGGTTGTTAAAAAAAACCCATCCCGAACCGGAGCTGAGGGGTTAGGGAACAATGTCCCCTCCCCCCCTCAGCCCCGATCCGGGGTGGTTGGCTTGAGAAGAAGGTCAGCATTCTACCCTGTGAAATTAGAGGCTGACCAGAGAAAGTTGTGGGAGAGGTTGTATGAAAAGCGACGAGGTAGGGGAGAAATCGGGCTATCTGAAGGAAGGAAGAGAGGCTAAGCTGGGGCCGGACGGAGCGCTGGATCCCGTCAGCACGGCGGCCAGGATGGCAAATCGCCGCGCCCCTTACGGGGTAGTGAGGTCAGGAGGGGATTCTTATAAACCCCCCAGTACAAATCCATGCAAAAATATAAGTGTTCAAGAAAATAAAAAGTGAGACAGTGAAAAGAAAGATGATAAATGTAGGAGATGGGTGGGAAAGTAAAGTAAAAACAAAACCCCTAAAAACAACTACCATACCAAATTTTTCTTTCAACTTAAAGTGTACATGCAAACCCTTTGAGAATAAAAAATAAAGTGGATGAAAGGTTATAAATTTAAGCAAATACCTTCCAAGTGCATTCTGGGAATTGTGGAGACTCTGGAGGGTCAGTGTCTAGCTCCACCCCAGTCACCCAAGTATCGTGGGAATCAGGGAGGTAATAAAAATGAAACAGTGTCTGCTTGTCTCTCTTCAGTGCAGCGCGAGCAAATTCATCATCAAGTGGATCTTGCTCATCAAATACAATGTGGGTTGCTTGATACTCATCATCTGTAAGAGAGTATGAACACATGACCAGCACCTGTCGGAATAGCAGTGATAGGCAAAAAGAAATTGACATGCATAATGAAAACAATCATTCAATGGAGAATGATAAAGTCAGAAAATGCTCAAACAGGAAGAAAATTGCAGTGGAAATACCTATTTAGTCTGCCATCCTATGGCATTGATAAATGCTTTTGGAATGTGTACTGAGATGATGACAAAGATTTAAAGAACCCTAAGGCTTCAATTAAGCTCCTTCTTCCAGTGATGCCCCTGTATGAGGGACAGGAAAAATAGCCTACCATCTTCTGGCATAAAAGACCATTTAACATGGACAGAGTGCTTATTTAAAAGCTGTCCCCGACCCCAAAGTTTTGTTCCTGCTAGAGTAATACATGAGTCACAGTGATACATGCCAGTCCCACTTTATGGGAATGAGGTCGATGAAAAATAACTAACTGGTCAACCTGAATGTGGTGAATTTTGTTATAGCAAAAACTGATGCTCAAGCACTAGAGAAGTCATTGTCCTTGAACCATTTGACTGTCTCAGAAACTGGTGGATTTGTAACATTTCCTTGGTCTTGTTTTCGACACCTTTGCTTTTATTGTTTGTTTGAACAATACTTGGATGCTATCAATTTTTATTGGACCAAGAACACTGACTCAAAAAGAAAAAAATCCTTAAATGATATACTCTAAATGTAGTAAAGGCTTTTAGAGTTAGGAATTAATATTATTTCTGAAAACTTTGCCTGCCATCTTAAAATTACAAGTACTCCAAATTACAGACAAACAGCAGAATTCTCATGCAAAGCTATAAAAAAATATGAGTCAATTAAAAGGTTGTTACTTACCAACTATTTTGCCATCATGCCGCTTCACAATGTCTTCAAGCTCTTTTCTGAGATCTTTGTGAACATCAGGATTGATAAATATGGCAGGTTTTTGCCAATTGTAATTTGTCTCCAATGCCTTCTCAATTTCTTTGAAGAGATCAACATTAGCATCTCTTTTTGAAGGCGACTAGTTGAAGGAGAAAAATGAATTTACTTTTAGGAAGGAATTACTCTTATGCCCAACCATCCTTCCATTTCATGCATTTACATAGATCAAACATAATAGGTGTTACATAGCACAGAGCTTTATGGTTGATTTAAGTTGTCAAACATAGGTCTCTAAAAGGCAATCCAAAATCAAGCCTTTCATACTAACATGCCATAAGAAATGGAATCAAGTTCATATAGTTGGGTATTCAATTGCATCTGATTCTTTTCAGTCATTAACTTCTCACAGTACATTAATGATGCAGGGAAAGTACAAATGACAATGGCATTCACTTTTCTCCAAGATGTGGAGCTATCTTATTATGAATATGATATCAGTAGTGAAAGGGATAATGCTGTGAAATGAGTTTACTGCTTAGTTAATGAAGATTAGATCTTAATGTAAATGAAACAAAGATACTTTTGTAACAAACCTGAAAATCAAACCTTCTCCAGCCTTGATCACTTTTGAATTTATAAACTGTATGAAGAATATGACATAATCCACCACTTGGTTTGAAATCTAGGAAGAATTTTATCTAAAAAAAGATGAGAAAAGGGAATTATATAATTTAATGTAGTCTTCTTACCCACCAACATATAAGTACAATACCATGACAAGTTTGTTGCTCATGTGAGGAATAGATGCTCCAAATTACTGGTGCATTAATATACAAGATTTTTATACCTTACAATTACCATGGTCTTTAAGACCTCCAAAGTATGGTGCAAGCTTGCACAATCTCTGAATCACAAATTAAAATCAAACTAATGTAATTTAAGTCAAAATACTTACTGGGAGTTTTGTCATCGGAGGCTTGGTAACTTTGGGTCCAAAATTGTCTTCCATGAACTGAATAAGTTGGATGACAATTTGTGCCAACCCCTTCGTTGTAGGAGGGTCTGCTGCCACATACTAAAAATTAAACAAAATTACAAATGTAATAAGACAGTGTATCAAATGTAATTTTAATTATTACACCGGAGGAATTCAGACATATTAAAACCCACCACCCCAACTGGAGCCAAGAGAGAGGGGTGACCTGATCCCCACCTCCCCCTCCCTGACCATGGATGAAAGTGCCAAAGCTGGTTGGTAACTGGCCTGAAATATTAGCCACCAGTCAAGAAAATAGGCATGATGCTTGGTAAACAAAGTGGTGAAGAGGCAAAATGTCTAGAAGGATTTTAGCCTAGGCAATTTCAACCTAGTTCAAGACTGATGGGTACAGAGGCTAGGAGGGCATGCTATTCATTATAGGGGTAGGTAAGAAAACAAATAATTATGTTTGGATACCCAATTTTCAAATTACTAGTTTCTGAAACTAGGGGGCTATGCCGAGGTGTTATAAAGCACAAATACTTATGCATGATTTAAGTTGCCAAACATAGATCTCTAAAAGGAGGCAATTCAGATTAAAACCTTTCACACCACACTAACAGTCCATAAGAAAGGGATCAAGCTCTTTATGGTAGGGATTCCACTCCTCATGCACCCAAATTGTTTAATTATATACACATCTCAAAAATAAAAATATTGGCACACGAATGTACAGAGGGTGTATTCACATGGCATGAAGATTTATTAATCTGAACTAATAAGGTAAACTTAAACTTCAATGTTCAAATTACCAGTTTGTAACACTAGACAAAAATTTTGTACCTATCTAACAATGGGAGCCCCCCCCCCCGCGAGTTTTGAATTAACTTTTAGTATAAACACCTCAAAAACACAAAAAGCCCTGATATTGCCACATTTCACCTTATGACCACCAAAAATGGGTAATCTTTAAGAAGACACTCAGCTGTTTTTCACCTTTTCCCTCCTATAATGAATTTAAACCTTTGATTCACACGCATGATTATGTTGTTGCTTGACTTGGAATTTAAAGTATTTAATTCTAAGAAACTTAAATATTCAAGAAAGAACAAATAAAAAAAGCAAAAATGTAGTGAATAAGTAACCAAATAGTAATAAAAAAAGTGTTAAAACTAAAGAAAAGAAACTAGTTCTAGTAATAGAGGAGGAAAAATACATGTAAAAAAACTAAATAAATATACAAAAAGTATTATAAAATTTGTAATACTTCAGAATAGGCATTTTATTCATTTTGTATTTTTGTTCCAAAATGATTCCTCCTCTTTCCCAATGTTTCATTGAATTTACTAGTGGCAGTGGGCTAGCCCCCACCAAAACAATATAGGGGGAAATATTTGAATGAAATGCCAATTGTGACATCATACACAACAAAAAGAAAACAATTATTTGCTTTCTCAATTTTTGATTTCTTTACATTTTTTTCAAGTTATTGGAATTGTACTATACAGCAATCCCTTGATTAGCACGGTTTTAATTAGCGCGCCCCCAAAATTTGAGACCTTCATCAATATACGTGGTGCCAATTTTGATTAGCGCGCTATTTTTTTCCCTCCAGTGAGCATTGGCAACCCACGGCAGAGCCTTCAGCGAAGGAGAGTTGAAGCGGGCAGTCAGGCAGACGCCAGTCACTCGCCAACCTTCATCTAGGAAAGACCTGCCATACTTATTGCTCGTTTGCATCAGACTACGTACATAATTTGATTTTATTTCATATATTTTCATTTAATAAATTACCTTTATAATTATGGACAAAAAAGAAACTCTTAAACGTAAACACATTACTTTGGAGACTAAACTTGATATAATCAAACGATTTGATAATGGCGAAACCAAAGCACAGATAGGTAGTAGGCTAGGTTTTAGCGAGCCAACAATACGCACGATTTTAAATAAAGCGAGCGAGTACAAGATAAAGGCAAAATTGCATCTACATCCACAAGCATGCAATACACTAAAAATAGGTGTCCTTTGATGATTGAAATGGAGGATTTGCTTTTCATTTGGTTGGAAGAATGCAATCAGAAGCGCATTCCTATTGATGGGAACATCAAGATTAAAGCTTTGAGCCTTTTCTCTTCATTGAAAAAAGAAAAATATCAAGAGGATGCTTCAACATTTTCTGCTAGTAAAGGCTAGCTCGAAAATTTCAAAGCTCGATCAGGCATAAAAAATATTAAATTATCAGGGGAAGCAGTCGAGAACATTCATAAATCATGGGAAGAAGTTACAAAGAGCTGAATGAGGGGTGTCTGGCAGAATCTTTTGCCAGAGTGTGCAAACAATTTTTGTGGTTTCAATGAAGTTATTGATGAAATTGCTACAGTTGGAATAGAACTTGGCTTTGAAGCAGATTCGGAAAACGTTAGGAAATTGTTGGAATCTCACTCAAAAGACTTAACTGATGACAATCTTCTCGCAATTGACCATGAATATGCTTACAAGGAAGAAGATGAAAAGGGAACAGAAGAAAAGGAAATGGCTCCTAAAGAAATTTCAAATAAAAAGCTTGAAGAACTATTCAATGCAATTGAAAAAGCAAAAGAAATCGTAAGAGAAATTTATCCAAATGAAGAGAGAAGTATGAAAATTCATCGTGGAATCGATAAGCAAGTTGATTGATACCGCAAGATTATGGAGGAAAGGAAGAAATCTAATACTGTTCAATTGAAGTTGGATATGTTTTGGGATAAAAAATAAACTTTAAGTCTTACTTTTATTTCTTTTATTTATATACTTTTATTATTTGAAAAATATAAAATGAGTTTTTAGTGAAAAAAAAACTATATGTAATTTAAATATTTTTGAGGATTCATTATAATTATTCCCATTGGCTCTTAAGTTTGATTAGCGGGGTTTTGCTTTACACGGTAAAACTTGGGGATTTATTAACCACGCTAATCAAGGGATTGCTGTATATCATTTTTATCATTTTAAAGGCACTTTCAAAATGGGGGCTTTGCCCCATATCCTCCTTTAATTATGGAGTATTGCACCCCCTCACCCCCACTATAATTAAATAATCTAGTAGTATTCACAATTCAAAAGCCTAACATTAAATTTGAATTCAAAGGCGATTGCCAAATATTGTTAGGCGCTCCAATTTTTATTCCACGTTTCTTGACTTCAGACATATAAGCCCCATCCCCGAATGCTATTTAAATTAATCATATTTTCTTTAGGTGAAATTTCAGAAACTGCCTACCCTCCATCTAATTTGGGGATAATTCATAAATAAAAGTGTTTAACCCTAGATAGGCATACTGGGATTGACTGGAACCCAAGGTTTTAATTTTTTTTTTCCCAGGAGTAAATTGAACATTTTTTGAGATTCTCAGTACCTTCTAGTTGCCAATGAAGCTACCAAACCTGACAAATTCTTTCATGTCTAACGCATGTATAACATATGGGAAATCATCCTCAGGAACCACTATTCACACCTGTGCAGATGAATTCAAGGCTTTGATTGGCATCCTCATCTTTAACGCAGCTCAGAAGGATAACCATCTGATGACCCTGGAAATGTTTAAGACCAAACCTGGCAACCCAATTTACTGAGCTGGCATGAGTGAAATGAGTTTCAATTTCCTACTGAAATGCCTGCGGTTTAATGATATGGCCACTCACGATGATAGATGCTCTGACAAATTGGCACCGATCAGAGAATTCTGCGATATATTCAACAGAAATTGTGTTCAGAGATATAATCCAGGAATTAATCTAACAGTAGATGAACAACTGCTCGTTTTTTGTGGAAGATGTCCCTTTCGGATGTACATTCCTAACAAGCCAGCTGTTTAAAATTTTCTGGGATAGATAAATTGGATGTTAGCAAGTTTTTTGAGTTAGATGATGGAAATCGGACTAGAGGTCACCACTTGAAAAGCAAGGGTGTAGGTTGGATTTAGGAAAATATTTTTTCGCCAATAGAGTGGTAGACTTCTGGAACAAATTGCCGTGGAGGGTAGTAGGTAGTCCAAATTTAAATGTATTTAAGAGTAGGTTGGATGAGTTTATGGGGAGGGAAGGTTGTGATGGTTCCTAAGTTTTGTATATATTAATATTGGGTAATTGTGAAGACTATGGGCGGATGCGACTCTAGTTTATTTTGGGGGCTACTTTTCATTGTTTTTCTGCTATCGCAGTGGCCAATCACAGATCTGGATTCAGTTTCATAAATGACCAATCAGAAAGCTGTATTTGTTTCAAGGCTTTTTGTGCTTTTTATATTGATCAAAACTTGGTTTTTCTTATATTTTAGATGTTTTTCCCCCTTATTTCTTTTCTATATATCCTACCTACACTATGCCTGACATTATTTAGTCTTTTTATTTACTTGTTATTAATTTCCCATTGTTTAATGCTCGATTAAACCATATTTTGGTGTTGTAAATGAAGTCTCACGTCTTAATTCTGACGAAAACAGTACTTTTTCATTTTTTCTGTTCCGTATTTATTTCTCTTCTTTGATTTTTTTGACAGTTTTTTTTACAACCTTCATTTTGATTATTAGGTAAACATGTAGACAAGCGGCCCGGACGGAAAAATTATTTTGTGTAAATATTATCATTCACCCGTTTCTGAATATTCATGCGCGTTTGAGTCGTCTGACATCATACCTCACCCCCAACCCCTATTATAATTCGCAAAATGATTAAAGGCGCTGACATGTTGCAGTTAAAGCATTTACCTATGTAAATGTCAGAATATTATAAAAATTAGGATTATATACTGGGGGCTGTGCCCCCCAGCCCCCCCAATTTAATGAAACAGGATCATCGTAGTGCGGTCCACGCATCGTGTTTATCCCCCCACGAGCCGTCCCCTATAAATGTACTCCAAAAACGTGAAACATTTTGCAACACGGACGAAATAGTACATCTTATCGGCCGGGCCGCTCATCTACATATTTACTGATTATTGTTCCAAATGGATGCGTTCAGTATTGAGTGTTTTTATTACTATATGTGTGTAGTTCAAGAAACACAAATGGTCAATTTCAGTAAAATAAAAGAGTCACAAATTTTCCGTGAACAATCAAGTACTTTTCCATCCGCACTCCTCACATTTAAACGACCACCCACGCCGTTTCCCGCTCATGTGTCAAAATGTCATTTTCGTGTGAAGTTTGTTCGTTACCTATTCAAGGTTTTGGTGCTATTTTAACCGATAAGAAATATGTTGCGTTTCTCAAAACCCATGGGCCATGTAGTGGAAGGGCAGTGGGTTTTTGGAGGGTTCGAACATGAAACAAAGAGAATTTTCATTGTTTCGGTGGCAAATCGAAATCGAGAAACCCTCCTTGCAGCGATAAAAAAGTGGATTTAGCCGGGCACGATAGTCGTATCTGACGGATGGGCAGCCTATTCAAATTTGTCATCTGAAGGATACGAACATCTTACCGAAGTCTGGCTTGCTGCCGGTAAACTCTACCCACCCGTCTGACGTAGGTATTAACGATTATTTGGAGCGTCGGCTCGTTGTTGGGTACGGCTCGCCGCAGGGATAACACTGCGATGACCCTGAGTTTCAATCCTTTGGGGGGGTCTGGGGGCACAGCCCCCCCAGTATAAAAATGAATATCGCCATAAAATTCTTTGATTTCATCTCTAAAAAAGTAACAACTAAAAGTAGCCCAAAATAGCCTGAAAAAAACTATGCCTACGATCCACCCATCGTCTTCACAATTACCTTAATATTGTTTGTATATATCTATAGCTGCATGATTTAGTTCTTGACAAGCCTTGATTGGTGATACCTTTGTTTCTGGACGCAATCCTCTGGATGTAGTTTTCCTGGGAGTTTGGGTGCCTTAAAAAAGAGGCCGTTTGACTCGGATGACCTATGATGGGCCCTTGTGGCTTTTGTCGTTATAATTATATTATGGGAAACTTTGATTTTGCCTTCCCCTAGCAATGGTGCTTTTTGTTTTTGATCCGCTCCTGTGGCTGGTTTAAATTGTATATTGTGGGCGCATGATGACACAATCCTATGGATTGTTTAAATTGTATATTGTAGATGCATGATGACACAATCCTATGGATTGTTTATTAATTAGTTGCATGATCTGATATAGTGCTATATGGGTGGATTTTGACGGATGCGGATGACCTTTGATAGGCCCTTGTGGCTTTTGTCATCCCTGAAATTATGTTATGTTATGTTATGTTAGGGGTGTACAAGATGCAAAGTGATTTAAGCTAAGTTCTGATATCGGCTTATAATGCACCGAGGATTATTACATACCTTACGGCCATTTTTCATTAACCATGAACGAACATTGTCAAATTGAGAAAGTGTTTCTGCAGATTCATAAAATTTAGTATTTGGACCTCCATCTCTCTTAGCATTGATCGCCATTTTTGAAACAAAATAAACAGTTTGGAAAAGGGTGGTTTCTTAAAATTCGTTTCTCACCCAAGAGATGAAAAAGAATACAGATCACATTGACCCATTAAAGTTTTAACTTTTATTGTTCCAATAAATGGATATTATGTAATTCAGTGAATTATGCAGGTTATATTTCTTTTGCAGAGGAGTAATCATTACAAACTTTTTAAAATTTTGTAGTTAAACTCGTTAATTCTGGGACAGGGGGGCATAAAATTAAATTTCAGAAGAAGAGCTGCATGATCTGAAACAATCATATGGATGCATTTTGTGGGTGGGTTTTGACATATGCGGATGACTTTTGATATGCCTTTGTGGCTTTTCTCTTCCATGAAATTATGTTATGTTATTCGATTGCATAAGTTCTCTACTCAAAGAGTCAATTTCTAGGGCCGACAGCGATAGCGATTTGACGTGTTCTCGGAGAGTTCTCATGTTCAGGAACATAGTTAAGTTTGAGTGTTACGACAAAATAGTCGAGTAATTTTTAATCATATTTTAAATTAAATCGTGAAATTTCTCCCGTTTATTTACGTTTCAGGGTGGTCGGAATGTGCGTAGTAAATACTAAAAGGAGGATCGACCTGATGAAAAACTGAGCTTGCAAAGGTGATAGACCCACGAATCACTTGGGTTTTTAGTTTAAAGGATTATCCTGTGCTGGTGAGCTTGAATTTGGGTAAGAGAATCCGTAGAATTTTACTGTTTTTGCGCGTTTGGGGTTGGTGAAATTAGAGTATGTGAGGAAGTTGGAGTTTTTAAAAGCACATGATGTTGGTACGTGCATGGGTATAAGCATTTTTCTGTCTTTGCACAAAACCTGCAATGGTACCAGCACCAAATTTGAAATTTGGGGGAAAAAAACTTGAGCAGCATGATTTGTTGGAGGGTGAAAATTTTGAGAATAAGGATTAGGTGAAGAACGAGAATTAAATGCGTGGTAGAAGCTACAAGGCTTACTCAACGTACGGTGTTGTTACCATATTTAGAATGATACCAGCAGAGACCCTGAGAATTATTGTCAGGATTTGCGGAATTGGGTCAAGAATGAAAATGATTCTGCCATGCCTCATCTCTTGAGCTGGAGTACCTCGTCGGTTTCTTTTTCGGGAGGAAGAACAGCGAGTTTTGGTCAGTTGTCTGAAGACTTCCTCGGTAAACGAACCTGTGAAATAGACACATTTGATCATAGTTCTTGGGAGATTGAAATAGATCCCCAGCTTATGTATGGATTAGTGAGCAACTCATAGGCTGCTTTTGCCATTTACTCCACATTAGTGGGTGATGTCATTAGGATGAGTAGCCTAATATTTTCAGGAATTCCACGCATAAATATTTCTGTGGGCAGGGAGTCGAAAATTCTAACTGAGCTCCCTTAGTTTGAATTAAGTTTTTTAGATGCTCCAGAAATCGTGTGGGGCGCCGGTCACCCATCACCTGAGTATTTAATAACAGCCTTAGATCTTCGACTTGCGATCTCCCAAACTCCTCCCTAAAAGCCTCTTTTAACTTGCCCCAATCCCAATTCTACCACTTTCTAGCAAGATGTTTTTTAAAAAGCGAAAAGATACTCAATGGTAAATTCTGAGTGATGCAGAAAATCCGGTTTTGTTCAGAGATGGCGTGATGCATCATTATAATTTCTGACATTTCTAATTGCCCGAATCATATTTTGGGAGAACAATCGAGGGAGGAAGGAATCGAAATCGATCTTTTTGCATGTTGGACGAATGATGAAGGATGCTTGCTGAAGTAACATTAGAAATACTCGTATTGTGGAAGCAGTAAGGCCAGCCTGCGATGTCGTAATGGTGTGAGTTGTCAACGAAGCTGCTGATGTAACCATCGTGATTTTTTACCAGTATGAGGTGTGTGTATCGTTTGTGTGTGTGTGTGTGTGTGTGTGTGTGTGTGTAAAACTCAGTCACACGAATGAGCGTAAAATAAAAATAATCGGAAAAAGAAATATTATTCACTCGTTGTATTTATATAGATATAAATCAATTTAATTTAATAAGGATATTATTAATTCAATTAAGGATGTAATTGGAAACTTGGGATAAGAAACTAATACGTGTTCAGAGTCGAAAATCGAAAAATGAACACATGGGTAAGTGACTCGAAAAATATGAAACCATGTGAATGGGTTGAAAATTTTATATTTGATTTTATAATTAAGAATGTATGAACGTACGGTAGATAATTAAACTAATTCTGGGCACCAATTTATAGATATAGGTCCATCGTGGTATGACCCTAGATAGAAACTTCACAACCATCCTATATCTCTAAGTTTTTGAGGAAAGTTATTGAATCGTAAAAAATTGCTCGAGCGGCAGCTAAAGGCGAAGTTAGGCTTAATGGTTGGACACGAAATGTTAAGGAATGGAGGAAATACAACGAGGATAGAACAAAATATATATTATTATAGATTAACAAGAATGGAACATATTTGAAATTATATTGGTTGAATTTGAATTTAATTATACAAAACGAACATGAGTCTAACATTGAATTTTTGTCGTAACTAAACTTGCCGTAAGGTAGATAGGTAATTAATTAAAGTGTGATTGTAACTAATTAAAATGTAATAATTGAAATCACAATTGTAGATAAATTTAATTGTAATTAATTGAAATATAATGAAAATGTAATTTAAATGTAATTGCAAGTATTAAAATGTAATTGAAATCATTGAAATGTAATTGTAACTATTAAAATGTAATTAAAATAATTGAAATGTAATTTTAACTATTAAACTGTAATTAAAATAATTGAAATGAAATTAATATGTAATTGTAACTATTAAAATCACGATGATTAAAAGGGGAAATGTATGAGAGTCTAGAAAAGAAAAAATAAGGAATTAGACAGTGTTTTTGTTTGTAAAATCTAAAGATTATATGGAGAAAGAATTCAACTGACCTTGATTTTGAGAAGGCTAGGTTACAAGTGAATATTTTAGTCTCACATGGGAAATATTTGGAAACATTAGTTGTGCGTGTAAATGTTGCGAAAAATGTTTTCAATTGTTTTTGAAGACTTTTTATACAAATATATAATATTTAAGAAAAATGATATAACATTTTATATATATATATATATATATATATATATATATATATATATATATATATATATATATATATATATATATATTCAAGTGAACCGTTCTTTATAGTCCAGAGTTTCAATATATATAAGAGAACCATGGCAGCAGAAAAGAAATGCATTTTTCTTTCTCCATTTAATTTCAACCAACGTTTCGAGGGCTAGCCTTATCTTCAGGGGACTGGAATTATATTTAGTATAAATACAAAGTAATTATAATTGACATTGGATAGGTAACATAAGGGGAATGGTCTTACAAGTCACTTTTTTTGTATAAGTCATGATACCACATCGATAATTGATGGAATTGCATTGGTAATAGTAATATTACACAAATTAACATGGAAGTGGCAAAGTAAGGGAAACATTATTTCAAACTATGAAGGTAGTAAAGTGAGGGAATCTTCTAACGTGTAATATGTAATGGGAAAGGCGAAGTTTGGTCGTTAAGTGTGGGTTTACTATCTAAAATATATATGGATTCAAGAATTCGTAAATCAGAGAGGGTATTAGCTGTAGAGACTATCAAAAAGTCTTCAAGTATTACCTGTAAATTACAGGAATTGGCGTAGAGTCGGATGATAGAATAGTCAGGTTTGGCTAGGGACAAATCCGTACGGCAGGACCTCCCCGTGTGCTGTTCAACTCTTAAACAGCTGCTATACTTTAAATGAAGGAATGGATGAGAAGGCGCTAGAACAGAGAAAACTAGGTAGGTGGTGACTAAAGTAACCAGGTAGTTTCAAGGCAAGTTTATTTTTTAAAACTTAACAATGAAAGAACATAAGTATAACAAAGAGTAAGGATGAAAATGGAAAAACACAGTTGGAGTAAATGAATTATGAATGATTATAATTGGATTAATAATTTGAGTGGTTAACGAAATTATTCGATATGAATGGTATAGCAATGTAGAAAATTATTTGTTGTAAATTATAGTTGGTAAATTTTGTGTAAAAACCACTGAACGTTTCACGAATTATAACCTCAGGGGAACTGGAAATGTAAAGAAAGGAAGGAATTACATTCAAAACACTTAAGACATTCGATAAAGCTGATTATTAGAATCTATATAATTAATAACCTTGTCCAACTGGTAGGCACAACACAAGTGAAAGATTGAAAGTTTGAGTGAGGCAGGAACGAGGATGTCTACACTGATTGGATGGTTTGAAATGCATCAGACAAGGTTTGTGATTAGGTGAAGGTAATCGTACTTCGTATATGGTAGTCATATGGGGTAAATAATTTCGAATGTCGTACCAATTAATTTTAAGGGGCTAGATGCAAAATCTCTTAAAAGGGGAAATGCTAACTGCATCTTTATTAACTTTTGTAGAAGCTAGCAAAGATGTCTGCTATAATGGGTGGCTCTCAGATTAGCTATTTATATAGGAAGTTGAGTGCGAGGAAAGGGAAGGGAATTATAGTTTGCTTGCCGGGAGCTGGTGTAAATGATGTTTCTAAAAGGTGTGGTAGTCTGGTGTTTGGGTGTGAGACGGATGCAGTTGTGATTAAGCATGTAGGAGTAAATGAGTTAAAGAAGGTGGCTTCATATGAGTTAAAGAAGAGGTAAAAAAGGTTAGTTAAAATAATGAGTGAAAGGCGTTTTTTTCTCAGGTGTGCTTCCGAGAATGGGTGTGGCTATGGAATGGTTGTCTCGTGAAATTGGACTGAATGAGTATGTGAAAGGCCTGTTTGAGGAAGCTAGATTAGTGTTTCTAGATGTATGTAACGGCTTTGGGGGCAATAAGGTATTGTATCTATTGGACGGACTCCATCTAAGCCGGGTTGGGGTTGACGTGTTGTGGCAGGAGTTAGATAGTCTCATTAGGTCTTTACAGGAAGGAAACTAGGTACTGATAGCGGTCAGAAAAATACAAGAGCACAGGGCGAGGCAGGGAAAGGAAAGAGATACCAAGGAGATAGAGAGGAAAGTATACAGGCTGTTTAATGTTCCCTCTTCCTCATTTATATTTGTTCATATGCATTCATATTACTAATATTTTGTTTCGTTTCTTTTTTAGATGTATTATGAATATAGTTAATTAAACCCTATTAAAAGGGGCAGTTTGAATATACATTATTACTCAGTTCTATCATTACAATAAAATCTTGTAAGGCAGCTATGCTCACCACTACATATAACTTCCTTTCTAAAATATCTAATCATTCTGAAGACAAGTTAGAAGTACTACTTGTACATTGGTCCTCATGTCGTGGATGTAATAGACGGCTGTGGTAATTATTCGAAGGCTATCGAATTGTTGCAAGCTGCCTATATTAAGGCTCCCAGTGAAATTCATGCCAGACATTTGCTTTCTACTCGAATTCGAATTTTAGAAGAATCGATTGACCAGTACCTTCAAGCTCTCAATTGTCTTACTGTGGATTGCAACTTTCATGATGTTACTGCTGCAGTATATCGTCATAAGAGTATCAGGGATTCCTTCATACGAGGCTTAAAATCTTCGAACATTCGTAAACGACTCCGTAAGAATCAAAAGCTTACATTAATCAATGCTACTCAACAAGCTCGAGCATTAGAGCAAGCATTGCTGATATGTGAATCCTACTTAGTTACTCCCGGTCATGAACCTGCTAGTGTGGCGGCTGTTCCTGGTACAACTATGACCTCTAGTAATGAAGAAGATATCCTTCCACTTACAGTTGCTGTTTCAAAAAATATTATTAAATTGAAGAAAACACGCTACAATTATGCTGGTCACCGTCATCCTGAGGAGGACAGAACACTTTGTCTAGCTCGCGATGTAATTTGTCATAAATGTGGGAAGCTTGGGCATTTTTCAAAAGTTTGTAAGTCAAAACTAAACGTCCGGTTTCATTATCTTCTGCTACTGTTCTTGTTCAATTGAGCGTAGTATAAGTTGTTAAGTAGTTATTACGCCAATACACTAGACAGCTCTGGTCAAAATAAACCCCCAAACCTATATTTTTGTTATACAACGGGAATGAAGTTAATCGCTAACGGGAAATCTGAATTTGCAGATGAAATTTCCTTACGCCTAAATCGGCAACGTCGTTGGAATACGTGTATTAAAACAAAGAGATACGAAAAATATATATTAGGAAATGAACATTTATGATTAAAAAGTGAAATTATAATTTATGATTGGATTGAATTTTATGCTGTTGAATTAACTTTCCACGAGTTAATGAAAATTAGAGTACACATATGATGATTGACAAATATTAATTATATTATAGTTGAATGTTAAAGGAGTAAATATTATAAATGTATGATAAATATTTATATGGATTGATAAATAGATTGTATTAATTAAACTAGATACATAAATAGATTGTAATTTAGATACACAAAGGGATTAAATAAATAAATTGAATAAATAGATTATATAAATAGATTATATAAATAGGTAATATAAATAGGTAATATAAATAGATTACAACGGAGTTGGGAAGGTCTGTAAATGAGAGAAAGAATCACGTATTCAAAACGAGATTCTTTTGGGACATTTAGCTAAATATTACAATTTCAATATTACAGACCTGATTCCGATGAGCCGAACACAGTGAGTGAATGAGCATGTGATCTTATTTGAAAACGCTCGAGAGATCGGGCGTACCAATCACACGATTTAATTTATGGTTACTAACTTTTGTTGAAATAATATATATATATATATATATATATATATATATATATACAGTTATGATTAAATATTTCCACTTGTAGGGGTGTAGACCGCTACAGGAGATCCTCAGTTTCTTCAAGGTCTGCTTGACAGTGGAAGTTGAGAGAATTTTTTAATGAGGCTGTAGTACAAGCTATGCATCTCCCACTTCATGAACAATCCTCTGTTGTTTTGATAGCGTCTTCTTCTTTATCAGTAAATCTTAAAGGTTACTGTATCGTTAACGTTTCGATGAATGGTCGCACTTATGAGAATGTCGAAGCTACTGTACTTTTAAACGCTTGTAATATATTATTCTTAGCTTATCATTTTTAAGAGTGTATAAAAGCGTTAGCTTAAATTATGGGGGCACAGAACCATCCTTAACTGTGTGTAGGCTGACTAAACTGAAGATTCCCCTAGTTAAACTGCTTAGAATCTTATCCTCAGGTTGCACTTAAATTGCTCCGAAGATGCTGGTTTAATTGAAAATGAAGTGAATTGTCTACTTTGTGAGGGGATTATTGAACATAGTAATTCTCCTTGGCGTGTACAAGTGGTAGTGACATCAAACGCAAATATGAAACAAGGTCTGCTGATAAAAAGTCGCGTGCTCTCACTTATACTGATTTATGACCGTACGACCTTCAAAACTTTCAATAATTCACGGACTAATCTTGGAAGGACTTTGGTAATTTTACCATTCGAGAGAATGTAAAACAACATGAGGATTTCAAATTTTGTTAGTTTTGAAGATATTGCCAAATAATTCCCAGGATAACCTTGGGAGGACTTTGGCTATTATATCATTAGAAAGAGAATATAAAACAACATAAGGATTTCAAATTTTGTTAGAATCAGCAGAATAGTTATGATGTAATTGCCAAATAATTCCCTGGCGAACATTGGAAGAACTTTGGCAAATATAACATTCGAAAGGAAATGTAAAACAACCTAAAGGTCTCTCTCAAATTTCGTTAGTATCTTTAGAATAGTTATGATGTTATTGCCAAAACAAAATAATTCCAGGGATAATCGGGGGGGGGGTAGGGTAGGTGATGGTGGTGTAGATGGTGTTGGTGGTGGTGTAGGTGGTAGTCGTGGTAGTGGTGTAGGTGGTGGCAATGTAGGCGCTGGTGGTGCAGGAGATGTTGGTGTAGTTAGTGGTGGTGTAGTTGATGTCGGTGTAGGTGGTGGTGCTGTAGGTGGTATAGGTAGTTTATGTGAAGGTGGTGTAGGTGTAGGCAGTGGTTGTATAGGTGGTGGTGTAGACGGTAGTGATGTAGATAGTGTAGAGGGGTGATGTAGGTATAGGTGTAGGTGGTGTAGGCAGTGGTGGTGTGGGTGGTGGTGGTGTAAGCGGTAGTGAAGTAGATAGTGTAGGTGGCGGTGGTGGTGGTGTAAGCGGTAGTAATGTATATAGTGTAGGTGGCGGTGTGGTTTATGTGTTCATGATGTAGGTGGTGGTGATGTAGATGGTGGTGGTGGCGGTGTAGGTGGTATCGGTGTAGAGGGGTGTAGCTGGTGGTGGTGTAGGTGTCGGTGGTATAGTTGGCGGTTGTGGTTGTGTAGGTGGTGTAGGTGGCGTATGTAGTGTAAGTGATGGTGGTGTAGCTGGTAGTAATGTAAGTGGTGGTGTAGGTGGTGCAGGCGGTGTTGGTGTAGGTTGTGTAGGCGGTGATTCGAAAGAGAATGTAAAACAACATTAGGGTTTAAAATTCCGTTAGAATCGGTCGAATATTTACGTCATTAAAAAGCAGAAAAAAAGCTAAACGGGGACCGACCGACCGACCGACTGACCGACCGACAGAGATAGTGAGAGTCGCCCGCGACTAGACTCGCTCGCGAGTAAAAACGAATGGTGGTAGACTTTTCTAGAACATTAAATAACTGAGATGTAGGTGGTAGTAGATGTAGGTTGGTGTAGGTGGTAGTGTAGGTTGTGTAGGCGGTGATTCGAAAGAGAATGTAAAACAACATTAGGGTTTGAAATTACGTTAGAATCGGTCGAATAGTTACATCATTACAAGACAGAAAAATAGCTAAACGGGGACCGACCGACTGACCAACCGACCGAGATAGTAAGATGTAGAGTCGCCCGTGACTAGACTCGCTTGCGAGTAAAAACGAATGGTGGTAGACTTTTCTAGAACATTAAATAAGTGCACCCCTTTAGACTCTTGCCCGCTACCCAGGATTGAAGATATAGTTACAAATATCGCTGAGAATCACTATTTCAGCGTTATTGATCTATCCAATGCATATCATCGGATAGAAATATGCTCAGAGGACCGACCTTAGACTGCTTTTCAGGCCGGTAACAGTCTTAATCAATTCAGGCGCATACCTATAGGTATTATTACACTTATGCCTATCTCGACGACATAACAGTCTGAGGAAAAACAAAAGAAGAACATGGCAGCAATCTAAAGCGTTTCATGGAGGCTGCTTCAAAATACAATCTCTGCCTGAATTCTGAGAAATCTAAGTTTTCTCTAACTTGCATTAATATTCTCGGTTACCAAATTTCTGGTGGCAATTTGAAACCCGATGCTGAACGAATGATACCTTTGTTAGAATTATGGGGGTTACGTTTGTTGTAGGTGCCCAGTTTATGGGAGGAAGGTGCGACTGGCTGATGCATATTATTATTGACCGTCACCCGGATTAATAGAGGGAAGGAAATTAATGTCACGGATATTTTGGAGAGGTCCCTCAAGTCCCGCGAGCTAGGTGATAGGTGGCGTTAACCTCGTATCTCGCCCTAAAGATACTCAAATAATAATCCGATCGAGAAAGGACTGAAAGGATTCAGGTAAACAAAAATAAATGTTTAATTCCAACAAAAAAAAACAAGCAAAGCAAAAGGGAGGCTTGCGCTTACACGATACGGCCAGGGAATATTTCACTACCGGTAAGGAAAACGAGTGTTACGGGAACAAGACTTAGGCGAGTACAACGAGGGCTTCGCAACGCTAAACGGACCGTAATTATTTCTTAAATATCGATTTTACGGTATCTCTCCGTCTGTCTGACTTAACTGTCTACCCGAGTGACGAGTTCTCCATTTTTCTTCTATAAATATTACAGGAGGCGTGGCCTCTTTTCGTCTCTGAGATCACAATATTGTTAGCTCCGTCCACTGGTCGGGATTTTCTCATCCCATAGGCTCCGAACCTAATCAATTAATGGTGCTACGATTTTTCACTTTTTTGATATAATTTTGTCATTTCTGAGACGCAGACAACTGTCTCAGCCTAATTCCATTCCCAGACGCGGAATGTTCGTTTTTATGACACTGGCGTCAAATTTTACTGCTATCTGATTTATCGCCTTTCCGCTTAATTCCAGGGCCATGTTCTCCACATAATTACCCGTACTATCTAGTAAAAAATCCTTGCATCGTTGTTTGGGGTTATTTGCATACTACGCCGAGTGGGTTCGCAACTATTCAGAGAAAGTACAGCCTCTTGTAGATTGCTGCAGATTTCCTTTATCTCTTTAGGCTTCAAGCATTTGAAATTTTAAAGAATAACATTTCCAAATCTTCAATGAAAGTTATTGATGAAGACGCCCTCTTTCTTCTCACGCTCATTGAACCGATCAGAAAAGAGACACCACACCGTTGAAAAAGAAGCGTATGCGGTAGTAGAGAACATACTAAAATGAAAACCTTTTTTGGCTGGTAGACATTTTGACGTAACAATTGATGAAAGAGCTGTGCTATTCATGTTTGATACCAATGTAAAAGTTAAAATCAAGAATGATAAAATTATTCGCTGTCGTATGGAATTTCTTCCATTTTCCTTCCATATTCATCATCGCCCGGGTCACGAAAATGTTGTTGCTGGTAGATTATGGCGGTCGTATTGTAACGCCGCTTCGAATATTATAAGTTTAAAATCGCGTCGTGAGAGTCTCATTCATCCTGGAGTCCAGTGAATGCTACATTATGTTAGTGTTAAAAACCTTCCTTACTCTATCAATGAAATCCGCCGTATCAAAATACTTCTTTGATACGGGCGACTGCGCGTTTCCAACATCTTTCAATTGATTTCAAGGGTCCTGTTCCAGTTTCCTCGCACTCTTCATGTTATCTCCTTACAGTCGTTGATGAGTTTAGCTGATTTTCCCTTGCATTTCCATGCCGCGATATGTCATCCAAAGTAGTTATTGACTCTCTTACAAATCTTTTTTCGTTATTTAGTCTACGGGCTTATATCCATTCAGATTGCAGCCTGTCATTCTTTTCCAAGGAACTGAAAGTATTTTTACGACGTCTTGGTGTAAACAGCAGCCTCACCTCTACCATACAACCCCCGTGGAAATAGCCAATGTGATTGCTATACTGGCATTATGTGGAATACTATGAAGTTGGCTATTGAATCTCGAGGTTTGCCATTAAGTGCATGGTAATATGTGTTACTTGATGCCTTACATGTCATACGTTTCACTACTTTGTACCTCTACAAATACTACGGCGCATGAACGACTTTTTGCTTTTTAGAGACGTTCAGTTAATGTTTCTGCCCTACCTTCTTGGCTAATTGAACCTGGAGAAGTCTTCCTCAAACAATTTGAGGATCGAAATGAATGCGAGCCAGCTGTGGACGTCATTGATCTCATTGATGATAACTCTACACATGCTCGTGTGAAATTTCCTGATGGGAGAGTGAGCACTCTTGCTCTGGGTAATTTAGCTCTACATCCTAGGAATATCCCACCTAATGATTCAGAATCACAAAGCCCATGTGTCCTTTCCGATCCAGCTTCCCATTTCAGTTTCCCATCTACAACTACTCGTTTTCCTCGAGTTAATGAGAAAATATTGGGAAATGAGCAACAAAAAAATATCCAGATACAAGAAGATCATGTTCATGATACTGATAACAGGGTTAATAGTCATCACAATCTGACAATACAGTTGCCTGGCCCTAGAATATCTTTGCGTGCTCATAAACCTGTACGTCGTTTAGATTTGTAACCTTTTCGATTTTTACTTTAACTTTCTTTATCTAGTGTATTGAATTTTTTTTTATTTTAAAAAGGGATGAATTCTTTTGGGTTGGAATGGCTGTTATATGTTCCCCCTTCCTCATTTACATATATTTGTTCATAGGTATTCATGTTACTAATATTTTGTTTTGTTTCTTTTCTAGATGTATTATGGATATAATTGATTAAACCCTATAAAAAGGGACAATTTATTTGAATATAATTATACTCAGTTATATCATTACAATAAAATCTTGTAAGGCAGCCTTGCTCATTACGACTTATAACTATCATAACACAGGCAAAGAGAGGTGCTTCAGGGATAGGAGGGCTAAGTTGTCTTTATACCTATGCTCGTAGTCTTAGAAATAAGAAGGAAGAGTTATTTAGTTATATTAATGATAAGATATAAATATAATATGTGTAATAAAATCATGGGTTAATGAAAATAAATTTAATGACAATGTAAGTGAATTTTAACTACAGGGTGTAGCACTGCCTGATTCTCATTAATCTTATAGATATAGGGCCATCGTGCTATGAACCTAGATAAATACTTTACAACAAACCTATATCTATAAGTTTTTGAGGAGAGTTATTGAATCGTAACAAGGCTCGAGCGGCTGAGCTTATGGCAAAGTTAGGCTTAATGGCTGACCACGAAATCGTTAATGAATGGATGGAATACAACGAGGATAGAAGAAAATATATATTATAGATTAACAAGAATGAAACATAGTTTAAATACTTTGATTGAATTTGAATTATACAAAAATGAACATGAGTTTCATACTGAATTTCTTCGTGAATAAGCTTGGTGTAAGGTAGATAGGTAACAAGGTAAATAGGTAATGGTGAATAGGTAACAAGGTAGCAACTAGTGTGTATGGGAGTCTTTACGATGAGAATGACGAGACACGAATGAGGAATATTTGTGTTCAATGTGGAACAGCAGAAAACATGTTAATTTGTGTGTTTGAATAAAGGAAGTGTTGCCAAAAAAAAAGTATTGAAAGCGCGAAATAATTTACTTGAAGATATTATTGAATAATTTTTTTTTAGGAATAATTAGTACAATCATTTATCGATTATATGTATGTAGTTATTAGATTAATTCCTATAACGATATATTTCCTTATAGTAGCAATACCTGTATATCATTAAGTCAAAACTAGCATGCCCGCCAGTCAAAAACGTGGAAAAATATGCTTGATAATGTATATATTCCTAACAATACTGAAAGACAATATTTTACTAGGTAATTCTGAATATGGAGGACTAATAATATATTTATGAATTAATGTACCAGTCATATACCGGGTGTCCCAGAAGAAAGTTAACCGTACTTTGAATTTGTATGACTCAAAAATTATTGGAGATGTTTGGGTTCTGTAAAATGTATTTTATTTACCAACTATTTATCTGTCGATTCTGGAAATTTCATTAAATTCCCTATTATGATATTGATACACTAATGAGTTTAGTGGAGGCTACCAAAAATATGTTTGCACAAGGAAGTAAAATAATGAACCGAAGCCTAAGAAGGCTAGGCCACCGTGAACTTTCAAGATAAGCGTAGGGAGCCTAGGTAGCCTAGGTCAGTGTTTTTTTCAGCCACGCTGTGGTATGGTCTCGTCATTATTGCTTACTAAGCAAATTAAAGCGTTTCTGTGTAAAAGTTTACTACCATAGAACCTTTTTAATCATGCAGTTAACAAAAGTTCAACGAGTATTTGTAGTCACAAACTTTAGTAAGACTGGCAGTATTAAACAAATACAAGATTCATTTGAACAACGTTTACCAGGTAGGCACAATTGTCAAAGTCATCATTTGACCGCATTATTAAACATGACTTAAAATGGCATCCCTATAAGATGCATGCAAGACACCAGCCTTTTGAAACTGCTTTACCTCGTCGTAGACAATTTGTCGAATGGGTTCTCCATAAAACTGCTCGTTTCTTGGAAACCATTGTGATTAGTGATGAGGCAGCCTTTTTCATGAATGGAAAGGTAAATAGCCATAACATTCGCCAATATGCGCCGCTGCCCCCCCCCCCCACCCTCTCCCTACCTCCCCAGCATTCAACTTTGACACACGTATTTGTCAGCAGAAAGTGTCTCTGTGGATCGGAATATGCGGGAATGGCTATCTTGTCGGCTTATTGTTTTACGATAATAACTTAATGATGCTGCCTACCTGAACATGATCAATGAAAAGATCTTCTTGGAACTCCACCAGGTTTACAGCAATCGATTCAATAGACTTTCGTGGATTCAGGAGGGTGCACCAGCTCATAGACAGCCTGCTGTAAGAACAAAACTAAGAGAAACGTTTGACAACCGCACTGTCGCGCTAAATCATGCAATTGAATGGCCCCCCAAGATCCCCTGACTTAACACCGTGCGATTATTTCTTATGGCGATATCCAAAGAATAAAGTGTATTTTACTCCACCACAAAGCATCAACCAGTTAAGAGATAGTATCACACGTGAAGTAAATAGACTTAAGGAAAATCACAAGTTAATCAAAAAAGTTGTTCAATAAATGCGATCAAAGGCGCAACTGTGCTTGGAAAGAAATATAGGACATGGGAACAAAACGGTGTTTAGAAAAGTAAAAAATGAATTTGTATTACACATATGAAGAGGTGGTTCGTTAAAAATGGATTTAAATATATTTGTTGAATTTAAACATCGAAGTTTGATTATTTTACTTCCTTGCGCAAACATAATTTTGATAGCCTCCACTAAACCCATTAGTGTATCAACATCGTAAAAGGGAATTTAAGGAAATTTCCAGAATCGAGAGATACATAGTTGGTAAATTTGGTTTGTTTTGAAGAACTCAAAAATCTCTAATAAGTTTTGAGTTATACTAATTCAAAGTACGGTTAACTTTTTTTCTGGGACACCTTGCATATGTAGCTATAGGATATTCATATAGTTACATTTTATATATAAAATTTTATATGCATACCATATATTCTCATTTCCCTGTGAAAATCAATTTCACTCACAATAATCACACATTCCACTACCGCAGGTTTAAATTCTTCAGTTGACGTCATTTCAAGGCGGACGCTAGGCCGAACTCTTATAGAAGAATAGAAAGTGACAAGAGGTTTACTGAAGAATAAACTATACAGCACCTCTTACTAATGTCTTACTGCAAATTTGTTGTCAACTCGTCACCGTAGATTTTTGGGCGTTACAGTTCATTGGGTATGTTAAGACTTTGCTTTTTTATGAAATATGAAATTGAAAATGTCTGTACAGTTAGGGAGTTATCAGCTCTGGGCTGAAAGCTGACCTATTTTTTGTTGAAATTTATCTCGATTATATTAATGTGTAAAATTTATGAAAGTATTGGCATGCTGTCGCTTCAAAGGAGAACATAACTACATCAAGATTGATTAACATATAGAGAATATCATCAATGAATACGATATCCCACTGCAGAAAACCATGAGCACCGTCACTGATAACAGCTCTAATTTTGTTAAAGCATTTAAGAAATTTGCAGTCACTGCTGCAAATGTTTCCACAGATTCAGAAGATGGAATCCAGGTAGGCGAAGAAGATAAGGGTGAGCACGAGCTGGGGGATAGTTTCGTAATGAGAAGTACCTTGGATGAGGAAGAAGACCTTTCGTCTGACCCATGCAGCTTCAGCCAACCTAAGCATGTGCGCTGTGCTTCACACACACCCAGTCTCGTCGCCACAACTGATGCAAAACGGACACTGAAAATATCTTCTTATGTAAATATCAATCATGCTGCGATGGAGAAATGCCCAGCATTATGGAACAAAAGCGGTCGTTCAAAATCAGCAGAGATTATCGAAACTGTTATCAACTGCTAATTAAAGGTGCCTTGCATTACAAGGCGGAACTCTCTGTTTGATGCATTGTCATTACTTTAAACACACAAGGACAAATTACTTCAACTCATGGCGTTATTTGAACTTCCAGTGTTAAGAAGTCAGGAAATTGAATTTCTTGGGGAGTATGTCTCAGTTTTGGCTCTTATTGAAGTGGCAATTGATCGCCTACAGGGAGAACAAAACTGTTTTATTGTGAATTGCTCCCTACCTTGCTAACTGTGGAGAAAATGCTGAAGAGCCTTCAGTCACGTTCTCTGAAATTTGCCAACCTTCTTTTAAGTGCAGTCAATAAGGGATTTGGAAAGCGCTACCACTCTTATTTTGACCTTGAAAAATGAAGCCAGCTTTACAGATGCCATTATTTCATCACAAGCCATCCATTCTTCAAACTTCGCTGGTTAGATATCAGTATTTCTTGGGACAGTTCAAGCCACCAAGACTCTGTTAAAAATATCATGATTCTATAGCAATGCCTTTGGGCATTACTATAATAAAAACCTCCTGGGAAACTTAAATATCTATATACATCCATTATTATGTAAAATTCATTATGCATTACTTTAACTTTATTAATTTAATCATATAATTACTTTACTTTAACTTTTAATTTAATCATTTTACTTAACTTTGTCTATTTAATCTTCCAAATTAATTTACTTCAACTTTTGTAAATCAAATCATTATGTTAGACTTAATAATTAATTCATTCATTTATTTTCTTGCCAATTCAATTAACGTATACTGTCCCAAACAACATCTCTTAAATTTCACACACAAACAAACAAACACACGTTCCCAGTTCGACCAAATAAGCACGCGAACTTTCCCATTTGACTCGCCGCTCTCGTCATCTAAAGGTATGTAACCATTCTTTCTACAATTATTCATTTACCTCGAAATAAATCATACTGAGTTAATTCCACTCTCACATTCTTTGCAAACGACAATACGAGAGAAATTCCTAATTATTTTGACTTCTCCTTGCAGTCCCAATTTACAGTCCATTATAGATACTTTAAAATACTCTAAATTACTACACTATATTACTTACAACTCAATATTATTTACTATATCAAAGATTCTCTATTATACTCTATATTATTAATTACTCTATCATTCACTCTATATTGCTTCACCATATTATTCACCATATTTACTTGGACCTACTTATCTCTGTACATTCGTTGAATTTTATAAATATATTTATATAATTGTCTTTCTTAAAGCCAAAGTCTTTATTCCAAAATTTACTTCGCTGTCGCATTAGGCCTAAAGCTAACGGCATACATATTCGATCAAACGTAATTTATGGTTATGGTTTTCGAAACGCTATTTAGGCTGATTTATTAACCGAAGATAAATCACATTGATAACCATACACTATAATTCAAGTGATTGGGAATTTAGCAGAGGGAACCTAAGCTGAATCATCCAGTGGTGTATCGAATAGTGACAATTATTTTGGATTTATAAAACCCACTCAAACACGATCAACCACAGATTTAAATTGTTCAGTTACCTTCAGGATTAAAATAAAACACTTCAAAGTTTAGATAGATATCCAAACATAAAAAAAATTATTAAATACAACACCTCCTTTCCGCCGTCAGCTCCTGCGGAACGTCTCTTCTCTTTAGAAGGATTGACCTTATCTCCAAAACGGGGTTCTTTATCTGACGAAACATTTCAGCAACTGATATTACTTGAATGTAATGCTGATATAAATAGCTAACTGGAATATAATTCTACCGAACTTTCTATTTTATTTGTAGTACCTAAGTCTAATTTTCATCAAATCATACATTAGTAATTATAATATACAATTTCATTTTAATGGATATTTTGTGTTGTGATACCAATGGTCCTTATCGATTGTCATTATATATCATGTATTTGAAATGTATTTAAAAATGTATCTAAATACGTTTAGTGTATTTAGTATTTAAATATTAAATACATTTCCAAAATGTATTTAGTATTTATTATCTAAATACATTTTGTCATGTATTTAATATTTAGTATTTAAATACTTTAAATGTATTTAGTGCCCACCACTGTATACCAATTTATCTAAAGTTATATACAATCCATCCTGTTTTCATTTGTTAATTCTTAAATACATTTTATTTTCTTTATTATTCATTCTTTTATTCCTTCTAATTTTCAAACGCGTTAACCGTCAATTCTCCGGCTCATTAGGCTAAAATTCATTGTTCAATTTTTATCTCAACATTTATTATGTGTTTAATACTTGTTGCTATATTGGCTAAATAAAACACTAATTAATTACATAATAATAGAGGGTTATGATATGTACATTAGCCAAATGAGAGATAGGACTAGTAGGGAGTTGATTACACTGTACCACTAATTTCAGTGTCAAGAAAAAAAACATAGATCTCATGTGGATTTTCTTATGTAGTTGAGTGTGCTGAATTCGAATTTACTAAAAAAGATTTCCCATCACGTAACATTTTCTTGTGAATTGCAAATTTAATAATTATGTAATTGATACCGATTTTCACGATACCATAAATGTATTTCGCTCCCAGAGTCAGATTAAATGTGTCCATTGTAATTAATTCATGAATATATACTGAATTAGCATGTATGTTAGCATTATATAATGTATTAACCTACATATTAGTATTTACTTCTTCGTTTTTAAGACATCTCAGGTGTGTCACGCTTCAAGTTCCAGCAGAAGTCAGCCAGCATAGCAGCGCTCAATTTTTCCCTTATACCTTTCTTCTATTGACGCTATATTTTGATGGAACTTCTCTCCATGTTCATTACTCACATCTCCTGCATTCTCTAGGAAGGACAGATTAGAATGAAAACAGTGATTCTTGAGTGACATATTGCATCCAAGATTTTGTTAGTACTTAATTAGGCTCTCCACTATATGTTCCCGCTGGGCCCCTTGGTGCTTTCCCAGAAGTCCTTTGCATACATCTTCGAATGTATGTAAGGCTGCTAGCTCAGTTTCATCAATTGTCGCCTCGAAGTCCCCATCAGCTATAAGCTGACGAATCTGAGGGCATACGAATATGCCTTCTCTAATTTTGGGATCACTTATTTTAGGGAAGATCGCTTTAAGGTACTGGAAACATGGCTTGTAATTTTCAGTATAGAATATGGTTGTCTATGTGATTTATATTCTGTTAATAAATCAGCCTAAATAGCGTTTCGAAAACCATAACCATAAATTTGTTTGATCGAAGTTGTCTGCCGTTAGTTTTAGGCCTAAGGCGACAGCGAAAAAAATTTTGGACTAATGAACTGGGCTTTAAGAAAGACAATTGCACAAATATAAATATATTCAAGAATCAACGAATGTACAATGAGATAAGCAGATTAGGTATACAATGTAAGATATTTTAACATATGATTTATAGCAACAATATGCGAAGAGAATTGAAGTATGTGAAATTAATATGGTGGAATAATATGGTGAAGAATAGTGAAATAATAATATAGTAAATCATATAGAGTGACTATGATGGACTGTGAATTATGGGCTGCAATGAGAAGTAAATATAATTAGGACTTACTCTCGTATGGTCGTTTGCAAAGAATGTGAAAGTGGAAAATGGAATTAATTAAGTATGATTTGTTTGGAGGTAAATGACTAATTGTAGAAGGAATGATTACCGACCTTTATACGAAGAAAGCTGGGAGTCAACTGGGGGGGGGGAGGGAATAGCTTGCTATTTGGTCGAGCTGGAAACGTGTGTTTGTTTGTTTGTGTGTGAAATTTTAAGAGATGTTGTTTGGAACAGGATACGTTAAATGAATTAATTAATTATTAAATTTTACATAAAATGATTTAATTTACAAAAGTTAAGTGAAATAATTGTAAGATTAAATTGACAAAGTTAAAGTAAAATAATTGAATGATTAAATTAACAAAGTTAAAGTAAAATAATTGAATGATTAAATTTTACATAATAATTTATGTATATACATATTTAAGTTTCGCAGGAGGTTTTTATTATAGGAATGCCCAGAGGCATTGCTATAGTAGTGCTTTAGTAAATTGCTTCATTAGGCCTAGTTTTATATGAAGTGGTGGGAAAATGATTTTGTCCTTCTTAACTAGTGGCTCATAACTTACATTATGGCATCCAGGCGTCATAGGTTCCCGAGGTGACCATTCTGAGCGTACAGAATATTCTGATCTGACCCTACTGTCCCACTTGCAAAGGAAGCACATAAACTTGGTGTATCCAGTTTGTAGCCCATTAAGTAGGGCTACTACTTTTAAGCCTGCACAAATTAGTCACTCATGCTCCTTGTAAGTTATGCAGTCTAGAATAAAATCAAAGTTTTCTTATGTCTCTCCTAAAATGACTGAATGAGCAACTGGAACTGAAGGTATGGTGTTCCCAATGTGGAACAGATCCGCTTTGATGCTGTAAAGGGATACATCTATGAATAACCTCCACTCATTTGGTTCATAGGTCAGCTCAAGGGCATTGCATAGTGTTCTGATATCATTACATTAAGTCAAGTTGTTTTCGAAAGCGAAGAATGGCAGTAGATCTGCAGAACGCTTCCCAAATTCTGTATTTCGAGCATGTTCATCCAAAAGGTTCCATTATTGCAGATATGAGGCCAGGAGTTCACTCTGATGCTTAGTAAGTGTTAGATCACTAACTAGATCAGTGAATGCCGGTTGGGTTATAAGGTGTAGTTTCTTGTTAGATTCAAGCTGTGCCACATATGGTGTGTCTTGAAATTGTCTGAGGAAATTTTGCATTCTCTTGGCATTTTAGCTCTGTCTCCTGTAAACAAAAAACGCCGTAGTAGGTAAAAAAAAATATATATAGCAACTGCAGCAAATATTAAATAAAAGTGTAAAAATAGGAAGCATTTATAGTAGCTTACAAAATTATCAAGCGATACGTAAGAGTTACCACGAATTTGGATCCATATAACTAAAAAAACTATTGAGTATACTTTCATAAACTTCATAGTTTAGGTTTTCAAATACCTTAGGAACACCCCATTAAAATTATATTAATTTCGCTTATAACTTTTAGAGTTGTCATTTTTGGCCCAATCCTATTTACATTCAATCCCTACGGAACCATCTGTGTATTTAACGTAAGTAAGATAGTAATTTATGAGAAACTGAAGGGTCACAGCAAGAGACGGATGTTATATTCGTGATTTACGCAAAAAATACCCTTAGAAAAGATTATTCTCATTTCCATTTTTTTTTTCATTGTTGTACAGTGTTATTAACAAGTGGCATATTATTTTAGTGTTTGGTTTGTGTGCCTATTTCAAGATTTCATAGGGCCAACGGGTTGCTCAATTTGTAAGGTTCGTTGTTGGCTCAACTTCACCTTGAAATTAAGCGCTACAAAGACCCCGGAGAAACGGAGTTTTACAACTGCTATTCCTTAACTCTTTGGGGACTAAACATTTTATCGCATAAATAATTGTTGCACTATTTGCATAGCTTAGATAATTGTTTTTAATATAATTTAGGGGACTCTTTTTTACCAAATGATGTACTATTCGGTCTACAGGCAAAAATCCATTAATCTTACATAGACATATGTACAAAAATATTGAGGCGCGCGACCAATCTGCCTGCTTTTATTATAATTGTACCGTGTCAATGGAATGAAAATGTATGTATATTTAATAATTTGAGATCAACCTACTTTTATACAATGCAGCTGACTTCTTAAAAATAAAAGAATGAGAGATAAACTCTTATTTCACGAACATCTTTACATTGAGTTTGGATTCTTTTGACTTTCAGAGTCTGACAATACTTTATTTTGTCATATCCATAATCACGCACGGTAGTTAAGGGTTCTTTAAAGCGTCCATAGGTGGGAACTGCAGCTCTTTAATGCGAACAAAATTCGTGTGCATGTATGTGTGCGCCACTACTTTATTTTTGTTATCTTTTATAAAGAATCTTTCAACAAGGACGCTTGAGCTTTGTCAGGCGATAATGGGCATGTTGTTAAAGCGACATCTGGCAACCTCACTGTGAACTGTTCAGTAGTACTTGGCAAATCACGATAGAAGGTAATAGCGTTGAACAGCGTGTGCAAATCATCAAATGTTATTATCAAAATCAGTGCTCCGTTCGACAAACGTTCCGCGCATTACGTGATTTCTATCCTCGCCACAGCGACGAGGCCCATTTTTGGATGAATGGATTTGTGAACAAGCAAAATTGTCGGATTTGGGACAAAAACAATCCATATGATATACACCAGCACCAATTGCATCCCAACAAAGTCACTGTTTGGTGCGGATTTTCGTCTAACGGAATCATCGGTTCGTATTTTGTTGAGAACGAAGATGGGATTGCCATAACCTTCAACGGCGGGACCTACAGATCGATGATAAGCAACTTCTTGTGACCTCAACTGGATTATATGACTGATATGGATACTGACGAGATGTGGTTCCAACAGGACGGCGCTACGTGCTGCACTGCTCACGCCACGATAGACATTTTGCACCAGCAATTTCAGGGCAGGGTCATCTCGCGCGGCGGCGACGTCAACTGGTCACCAAGATCATGCGATTTAACGCCATTAGACTACTTTCTTTGGGGCTACCTTGCATCGCAGGTCTATGCGAATAATTCTCAAACAGTTGATGTCCTCAAAGTCAAAATAACGAACACCATCCAGTAAATTCAACCAGATTTATGCGACAAAGTCATCGAAAATTGGGCCTCCCGAATACGTTCCACCAAGCAAAGCAGCGGCGGACATTTAAACGACGTCATATTCCACACTTAATGCCATAAAATGTACTTTCAAATTTAAAATAAATTGAGTGCATATATCACACATAACTTGTTTTATTTACATTTAAAAATTGAGCAACCTTATTGAAAGACCCTTTAGATTTGTGCACGCGCACCACAACATTAAATTTACTTTCTTATTTCATTTTGTTATGCTTGGTTGCAAAACATGAGTTTTAATGTGGCAGCAATCCTGCGATTCTTTGTTTAAACCATGTGATACGAAGCGGGTTAACATTTGGGGGTTTGGATGTCAGAGCTGCAGATCCTAATCTGCGAACAAAACCTATTTCTTTTTTCCTTCTTTTATATACATTAATTTGTGTACCATCCACACTACTTTTCTTTTAACCAGATGGAACTAAGAATGCGTGGTTAACTCTAAATTAATATTTACACGGACTTTTAACCCTTATGTACTATGGAGTTAACTTGAAATTAATAATTTTGCATACTTTTTACACTTGATTCTTTCTACTAAAGTTAATGTTGTTCTTCCCAATACCGGACACTGGATTTTAATTATTTTACCATTTTTAAAGTTAATCGGCACTGAATTCATGCTGTCAAATTGGCCTGCACTTGAATCTTTCTCTACATTATTGGTATCCAAAAAACTTTTTACAATTGTTAATATTAATTAAAAATAAATAAATACCTGAACGTATGTCGTGTGTTCGTCCGTTGTTTTCATCTTGCTCCTGAGTCGTCCTCTTTGAGCTGCGATGATGGGCGCTGTGTTCGTATGCAGAGATTGGACAAACATTCTGGGGCTATTGGCTGCGGCTGTTTCAAGCAAGTGAAATTTCTGCGTCACTGGTTTGTAATATGCTCGCGTCTTAGTCTCTCGGACTGACTGACTGAATGAATTAATCATAGGTGGGCGCGATAACGAAAAATTGTATCACGATAACAGATAAATCGATAACGATAACCTTATCAGCGATAGCCGATAACCGATAACTGGCGATAAATTTATCGCCCGATAAGGTGATAACCGATAAATCGCTAAATACAAAATTCCGTTGGCCTTGCACGCTTCATCAACTTGTTTTTCCTTGTCAGGATGAATTATGTTGTAGTGGCTCTTCAGGTTGGTCTTGGTGCCCTTGTTCACCTTCAACTCAGTGATATTGGGGAGGCAGGACAAGCACTGAAAGATGTACCTGTCGCCAACAATCTTCTTGTACTTCACCCACTTGCCAAGGAATGGCCAGGATGACAGAGGCTCAGCCTCAGTGAACTCAGAGTCAATAGACTCCGCTGAGTCTCTTTGGCTTGATGCGGGCACAGTCTCTTGCGACGCCATCAATAATTTAATACTATAAAATAGCAAAGCACTGCACTAATAAATTACAATAAAAATAGGATCAGCTTAGAATAGGGGCATAACTTCGTAAGTGTTCAAAATTCTAAATAAACGGATAAGAAAGAATAGCACCGAATAGTACATGAATTCATATACACGTGCACAAAAAATTAGAACAGAAGAAGCACGGGAACATAGGGACAAAATCATCAAAGGACAAGTAAAACCCGTAGCGCGCAGGAGCAAACCTCATGACCTCTCGTCCGACAGCTGTTGAGAGACTGAAGCTGAGCGAACGTTTTGAGAAGACGTCAAGACCGGTCTCCCCGCATTACGTTCAATATACGTTCGGTTTCCAGCTCGGACCTACCTATTTCTGCCTCCAAGGCACGCGTGGCTCGCCCCTGTGCTAAACTGGAACCAAAAACTGAAATTATGGATTATCGCTAGTTTGGAACCAAAAGTATCGGCAATACCGATGAATCGATAATGCGGGGAAAAATCGGATAACCGATAACCCGATATCATTATCGCGATAATTTATGGCGATAACGCCCACCTATGAAATTAATTAATGTCAGTAGTTAAGGTGACGAGCTAAGGAAGGCTTTATTTTTTATAAAGAATTCACCAGTCTTCTTCTTTTTCATTTCCGAGGGTCACCAGTCATGGATGTGTCTACCTCCTTGCGAGAGGAGCACCCCATAACCGGTAATGAGGCCTACTTCTTCAGGCCTACTTAATGTTTACGAAGCTGTTCTTGTGATGACCTGGCCGTCTGAATGTCTTGGAAGGAGACTGGTCCCCTCTGATATTAAATGTTGGTCTCGATCTTGTTACTGACTATTCTTTCTCTGACTGACTGTGTTTTTTTACAAGCCTTTTTATTCTAACGAAAGATTAGGGTTGTGGCTCCGTTTCTCCAATCCGAGGACTAGGCGGAGCTTATTTGATCAGAGGATATATGCGTGCATTGATTGTAGGCGCGTGTATACCAAGAGAGTGTTCAAATTCGGAAATCTGACTTCTATCTATTAGGCCTATATTTGTAGTAACAGGTAATTTCGTCTTTCGCGGGTCAATGTCAAAGTTGATGGGTCAGAAATCCCTATCTATCAAACTTATTATTTGTGTGCATAGCTGTTTCAATTGTCTCTGTCAGTGCAGCGCGGACAAAATGATCGGCTCGCACCTGTTTTCAAATGTGTCAATGTTTGTGTTTTTACCGTGGGCAAAAAAGAGATTTCATTGCCTCCTGGCTTTTGCCTTATTTACAAATATACTGTTTGCTTTGCTTTGCTACATTAATTATTGACAAAGGTATAGCATTATTTACAAGTATAAAGGTTGCTTTGCATTAATTAATTATTAACAAATGAGAAATTATTGTAGTGTTTGGTTTGTGTGCCCATTTTAAGATTTCATAGAGCTAACGGGGTGCTCAAGTTTTGAGGTTCCTTGTTGGCTCTACTTCACCTTGTAATTGAGCGCCGCTGCAAAACATTAGCGCAAATGGTTAATCTACAGTTGTTCAAAAGGTGCTGTTTAATATTTTTGTTGTACGTTAATGTTGAGCTAGAAGGCCAGGTTTTCCTTTGAAGATGGATTTAATGATTAAAAAAAAAAAAAAATTCAATTACCGATTTAACGAATCGGCTCATGTTGATAAATAGTTGGAAAAACAGCTACAGGAAAATAAGAAATATTGCTTTGAAGTTTTGAGACGAGTTGTAGCTGTCAGTGGCGTAGGAAGCGTGGGAGCCGTGGTTTCAACCCCCTTCCCCCGCACTTTTTGGCAAGGCCAGAAAAGGAAATAGGGGTTTTGAGCATAGCTAAAAACCTATTTTTGGTCATTGACTAGTCAAAAATTACCCGAAAAAGAAGAATCACCCGTTCAAAACGGATGTATTTGTGAGTTAACCGTCCTAGTGACGTCACAAAACAAGCCCAGATTTCTTGGTGCCGCCTGCGTGGGTTGGCATGTGTTTTGCGCTCCTCTTCTTTTGTGTTATTTCGACGATATTCCTCTGTCATCTTGCCCTCGGCGTATCGTGAGTGTTATTATCCATATAACTCTTCTATGGGGGTAAGGTATTTTGGAGGTTTTCGTTTCTTTGGGGCCTTTTCTACGCTCTTTTTTCTCGCAGGCGGCACCGCATCCTTCCTTCCAGCTTCCTTCTCCCCAGAGCTGTTTTTTTCTGTGGAAATTCTACAGATTTATGAAAGAAATTTCCTTAAAAATAAAATTATATCACCCTGAAATATAATATTTTTTGTACCATTTATGAACATAATCTATTTAATAATAAAGTACCAAATATTTTTAACAACAAAAATAAAAGAAAATGTGGAATAAACAACGTAATGTGTTTCTCTCTCTCTTCCTCTCTCTCGCTCTCTCTCTCTCTCTCTCTCTCTCTCTCTCTCTCTCTCTCTCTCTCTCTCTTTCTCTCTACAACCACCTTGCCGTCGGTGAGAGAGCTAGCGCAATCTGCTTGAGTTCATCTACCTAAGCTGGGGGACTTTTAGTCCAGCAGGGTCACCCATGCCAATAAGGTAACTTTAGTAGGATCCAGAGAAAGAGTTGTCAAACTTCTCTACTATTTCTTTGATGCATCTCCTAGCATCCCCCTATTAGCTTTATCGATTATGTTAGCATTAAGTTTCACCACCATTCCTCAACTGTCTTAAAAAAACAAAAACACTCATCTATTATAGATAAGTTGTTTAGTTATAAGGACCTCACCAGCTACCTTATGCCGTGTGAGAATAGAGGCTTTGGAACCTCTTTAAATTACGCCTTATAGCACTCATAGGTTGCAAGAGACTGAGATTGAAGGGATCTCAGGCGTTTGGGGTACGATAATGGAGAAATGCTAAGTACCCTTTAGAAGCTTTCTCTTAACGTGTAATGGCCTGACCAGCCCCCTGTGACCGTTACGTGGTGAACAAAGGCTTAACTGCTCTTTGGTGAGAAGGGTTTGTGCCTTGCTGGTTGCCAGATCAGCAAAAGATCTTGGATTAAGTGGCAGACAACAAGCTTTACTATTGCTTTAAGTCTGGTCGTTTTTGGTTGATTAGTAGGGATTAATAGGAAGACAGTTACATCTCAAGCACCCCTGTCGAAAAATCAGGGAACCAGATTACCTGGGGCTCTTGTGCTGCTCAATTGGGAGCTGCGGCACGATTGAGGACGTCCAGCCCAAGGGAAAACTTAGAGTTGGTGTGCTTGGTCCAAAGGGTTTCTGTTGGCCGAACGACCGAAAACCTCCTGAAAATTGGCGGATGTGGCTTGTGCGAGAGAAAATCACAAAAAACGTTTTATGCATATGGTGTGATGTTAAGGTAATTATGATGGCGAAGAAGAATAGTCCTCAGTTTCGCAAACTGAAATGCAAGGTCTACAGATGGAGTGAAAACTTCGGTGACAGGAGTTGTAAGGAGCTCACTGAAAACCGTTAGTGTCTGTGACTTCTGCGACCTCGAGACACCTCTGGGCGAGCGCATTGACCAGTTGAGAAAGTAGAAATCCCTTCTCAAAAGGAAGGTTTACCTCTTGAGATCGGAGAGGTGTAAGTGCCTAGGAGACTTCGAAGGGATGAAGACAACCAACGTCTCAGAGTAGGAGTCTTCTGCTGCAGGACTGCTGGCTCAACGAGCCAAAAAAAAGAAAAAAAGACGAAGAAGGGAAAGAAGAAAGAAGAAGATAAAGTAGAAAGAGAAGTAGAGAACGTAGAAACATAAGAAGAGAAGCCAAAAGAAGATAAAAAGTTAAGAAGTAGAAAAAAAGAAGAAATATAGTGAAGAAAGAGGAAATTGACAAGTCGCTCCCGAACGGGAAAACTCTGTCCCCTACAGCTAAATGTTCGAGGGCCATCCTTATTGGTGATTCTCAAGCACAGGACCTGCAACTCCTGCTTACCAATGCGAAGGTAAGCTGCCTGCCTAGACGAGGAAACACCCAAATTAGAGTAGAGGCGGAGAAATCTCAGATTTCTGAGAGCTCGGTTGTTGCCCTGGTTGTAAGTGGCAACGACCTCTACCTCAGATTATTGAGATGGGAGCTGTGGACGACTGTGGGTTGAAAACCCGCAGACGTGTCGTGGTTGGGATGTTCCCGAGAAGAATTCCAACCCGGACAGCTCACTCGAGGAACGTCTCTTTAAACCGACGCCTGGCAGATCTTTGCACGACGGAGGGGGTCTATTTTGTGGACCCTTACCGCATCTTTTAGGGTAAGAACGATCTCTACCAAAGGGATGGGGTGCTGCTTTCATTTAAAGGAAAGATTGTACTCTGTAACATGATTCAGGATGTCGTAGAGCGGACCCAAAGAAGTGTCAGGTCCAGAGTGAAGGCTGAGGTGCGCCAGTACGCCGGTGTCACTCCTGGAACGACCCACTCGGAGGTCGCTAGAAAGGGTGCCGCCACGCCACCAACAGGAAATAGAGAGACGAATAAGACGGGAAACGGAAAAGCGTAGGGAGTCCTACTTCAGGGACTCCCTGAAAGTTCTTTTGTTTAATGCGAGGTCAATCAGGAACAAGTTTTTTGAACTTCGTGTCCTCGTAGCGACGTAAGAACCTGAGATGGTGTCCATAACAGAGTCGTGGGTAAAACCTCTAGCTGAGATTTTGAGATTGAATTCACGATTCCAGGATACCACCTCTTCCTAAAACGACCTTTACCAAAGGGACCGAGTGCACCTTTCATTCAAGGGAAAGGCTTGTACTCTGTAACTTAATCCAGGATGTCGTAGAGCGGACGCAGAGGAGCGTCCGACACAGAGTGAAGGCGGACATAAGACAGTATGCCCGTGTCACTCCTGGAACGACGTTCTTAGATGTGGCAAAGGGGGGGTACTACCACACAAAAGAAGCCGGGAAACGGAAGAGCGTAGGGAGTCCTACACTCGGGGACTCCCTAAAAGTTCTTCTGTTGAACGCGAGGTCAATAAGGAATAAGTTTCTTGAGCTCCGTGGCCTCGTAGCAACAGAGGAACCTGAGATGGTGGCCATAACGGAGACGTGGATTAAAACCTCAAGCCGAGATTTTGAAGGTGAATTCACGATTCCCAGTTACCAGCTCTTTCAGAAAGATAGGCCAGACAGAGAGGGTGGTGGTGTAATGTTGTATGTTAAGGATACATTCAAAACGACGAACTGCTACATTATATCCGACCACGAGCTACTAGTTGTAGACCTCTAGATAGGTCATGTCAGATACAGAACCCTGCTGCTTTATAGACCCCCTGCCCAACTCGTTGAGAAGGACAGGATTCTGTAACGGCTGCTGGGTGAACTTGTTGAAGACAGAGTGTGTATCCTAATGGGAGACTTCAACACCCAAGTTGACTGGGAAATTAGAGGACCCTGTGGCGATAACACACTGCTCCTGGAGTTCGCGAACGACGAGTTCTTGACTCAATGGGTGAGAGATCCGACGAGAGGCAATAATATTCTCAACTTGATTTTCACCTCTAAGGATGACATCGTTGAAGGGCTCTCTGTAGGCGAGGAGCTTGGTGGCAGTAACCACCGACTAGTTAGATTTACAGTCAAGGTCCCCAAGGTAGAGTCTGCGACTCGTGAATCTAGGAACCTTGATTTGAGAAGAGCAGACTTTGCAAGTCTTGGTGCTGGACTGGCTGATGTGAGGCTAGAAGTGTGCGAGGATGTTAAAGATTCGTGGAATAGATTCATAACTACGTTCATGAGTCTTCAATCACGATTTATCAATGTGAAAAACTTGCTTCAGTCTTCTGTTCAACCAAGGTGGTTTAATCGAGAAATCGGTCAACTGCTGAGGGATAAGAGAACTGTGTACCGGCAGTCAAAGATTTCTGGTGAATTCGATGAGTACCTTAGGCTAGCTAGGAGAGTGAAGTCCAGCATAAGGGCGGCAAAGCGTGCCGAGGAGCTCCTAGTGGCGAGACTTTGCAAAGAGAATCCCAAGGAGTTTTTTGGTTATGTAAACAGCCGTAAACCAATCCGCCGCAAGATTGGCCATTTGGTGAATGAGGAGGGGGCATTAAAGCACTCAGATGCAGAAAATGCAAACCTCCTGAACGACTACTTCTCTTCCGTGTTCACTAAAAAGTGTGGCCCCATCTCCCAGCCCATGGACTTTTACTTGAGTTAGAAGTTGGAGGAAATGGCCTTCACCCAAAGCGAAGTAGAAAAAAATATCAATGACCTAAAGACGAATAAGTCCCCTGGCCCAGACGGGTTTCTACCTCAAGTGTTGAAAGAAGTGCGTGATGATGTGGCACGACATCTGGGCACACTCTTTAACATGTCAATCCGGACTAGATGCCTTCCTAGAGACTGGCGTGAGGCGGAGGTGACTCCTATCTTCAAGAAAGGAGATTCTAGCCAACCGTCTAAATACCGACCTATTAGTTTAACTTTGATAGTTGGTAAACTCATGGAAAGCATCATGGTAGGAAAAATGACGTCATATTTAGAGTCAAACTTGCTATTGAGGAGTTCCCAGCACGGGTTCCGAAGGCAACGGTCATGCCTGATGAACCTTGTGGAATTCTTCCACTTCGTTTTCAGTGAACACGATCGGGATAAGGCGGTGGATGTTATCTACTTAGACTTCAAAAAGCCTTCAATAAGGTAGCACACCTCCGCCTCCTCCGGAAAGTGCGTGCACTGGGCATAGACGGAAACGTAGCAGGTTGGATAGAGAACTGGCTAAGTGGCAGACGGCAACGGGTGGTGTTGAATGGACAGGTTTCTGAGTGGGTGCCCGTTATTAGAGGTGTTCCTCAAGGTTCTGTCCTGGGACCACTACTTTTCATCAGCTATGTTAACGACGTGGATGATGACATGGTTGCGAAGATTTCTAAATTTGCCGATGATACCAAGCTTGGTATGAATGTTGCAAAGGAAGGATATACTGCCCGCCTACAAGAAGATCTTCGGAAGATTGAGGAGTGGTCGGACACGTGTCAAATGCCTTTTAACGTGAACAAGTGCAAATTGATGCATATCAGCCGCCGAACCCCCCAATCGCAGTATATCCTTAAGGGCACTGCTCTTGAATACCCTGATACTAAGAAGGACTTAGGTGTAACTATCACTAGTGACCTTAAGTTCTTGAAGCAGTGTATTGAGGCGGAGAAGAAAGCCCAATGGATGTTAGGTTACATAAAACGACAGTTTAGATATCGGAACAAGGAGATAGTACTGTGTTTGTACAACTCTCTTGTCCGGCCGCATTTGGAGTATGTCGTAAAATCTTTGAGTCCTTCGTTTCAAAAGGACATTACAAGATTGGAACGTGTGCAAGCCAGGGCAACTAAACAGATTGTCTCTATCAGACACAAGAGTTATGAAGATAGGTTATGGAAATTAGATTTGTTCTCGTTGGAGACCCGGAGGCTGTGTGGTCAGCTTATCGAGGTGTTTAAAATGCTTCAAGGCTTCGACAATGTAGACTACATGGATATTTTCCAGCTTAGCGAGAACAGAACCAGAAATCACGTTTACAAACTTGAGCTGAAGCGTTATCACCGTGATGTGCGTGGGAATTTTTTCACATACAGCATCTGTGGTACATGGAACACACTTTCATTTGAAGTTGTCAACAGCAATTCTGTTGAACAGGTCAAGTCGCGTCTAGACAAAGTCTTGAAACGTAGCCGTTTGGGCACATAACCGTTGTGTGAGTGTTCTTCGAGGGCGTCAATTGACACTTTCTAGGACTGCAACTGTTACGCCAAAGGTACCCTCTTTGAATGGACCGTAAGGTCTACTATGGTACTTCTTTTCCTTGTAGCTCCTTGTAGCTCTCTCTCTCTCTCTCTCTCTCTCTCTCTCTCTCTCTCTCTCTCTCTCTCTCTCTCTCTAAGTTCAGTTCAGTTCCGTTGAGAGTTAGAGTAGGCTATTGCTGTACTGTAATGCACCCTGAAAAATCACTCTCTCTCTCTCTCTCTCTCTCTCTCTCTATATATATATATATATATATATATATATATATATATATATATATATATATATATATATATATATATATATATATATATATATATCCTCTCTGTAATCTGTAGTCTTCATCGAAAATCTGTAAGTATAGAAGGAGCCAGGAATAACTACCTCAAAACAACCTCAATATTCAATAATCAGGCCTGCCAGATGTTACATTTTTTGGTTTTGGGAGATCCATAGGTTGCATCTGAAATTTGCAATTTGGAGTTATTACGGATCGCTTATGAATGAATTTTTATCAGCCCTAATATAAATCAAAATATATCTTTAGTTTTTATGGAATTATCTCAAAAATTTTCAATTTCTAACAATTTCCTTAAAAAAAAATGAATTACTTAAAGGCCTTCCAAAAGAGCCTAAATTTCCTTAAATTAAAGAAATTTCCTTGAAAGTGAGAGCCCTGCTCCTCCCACGCTATTCTCATCTCTCGTTTTTTTCTTTTTTCTTGTTGTTTTCCCCTTCTTTTGGGGGTTTCTCTCTTCTTTTCCTGCTGTTTCTTAATAGCCCCTTGGGGTTTTTGTTAGTTCTGGGGGGTTATTACTCTTTTGGAGTAAAATTACATTTTACATTTACGGAGTGGACGTGAGTTGAGGATGTTTTTTTCGTGGGCATAATTTTATGTTTATTGTTTTTGTCAATGTGTATGTATTTAGTGGTCGCGGTTGGGTTGGAAGCTTGCTTCTTTCATAACTGCGTTCATTTGCCGACCCCATGGGTCGGAGGTCCGGTCTTCTGGTGGTGAGCTGAGCTCCTTTCGATTACCAGTACCTAATTTTGTGTAATTTTGCCAGATGGTGTGTTAGGTTTACTGGTAAAGTGTAAAGTGTGTAGCCAGGTCTTACTGATTATTTTGTTGGTCATGCGTCTTTTAGGTGGGACATGTGTTCTGATGTAGCCTACAGTGCAAGTATCCGCCGAGCCTACCCACCGCTAGTAAATTGTGACCTCGGTGTAGGTTCAGGGTCACCAATTAAAGATGGCATATATTTTGCCTAATTAAAAAGTGCAATAAGGGTTAACCTTGCATAATTGTTCACATATTGAGTAGAGACAATATTGTTAAATTAACAGTGAATTGAGGTTTCCCATATATGGAAAATCTGACTTAGAATATATTCGAAATAATAAATTCTAATTATAATATAATATATTTATTTTTTTAATATTCTAATAATAATAATATATTCTAATAATAAATATAATTATAAATAAAATTCTAATAAATATTTCTTTGTAACGGAAGTGGAAATGTCAGAGGAACAGAGAAAGAAAAGATATCCTGTTAATAAACACACTCAAAATAGAGATGATTCCCCTTCTCATTCTCAGAAAAAAGGGCAAAACTCAAAAAGTCTTCCAGGCAGAAAGCTACCAGTACATCATTTTTCAAGCAAAATGAAAAACAAAATGAACTGGACAGTCAGCAAGTTGGAAAGGAAACATTACCAAATACATCCTCTGGACTGATAAATGAATTTACACAAGAAACGTGTGCATTTTCGCCATCCTGTCATAAAACACAAATTGAAAACACAAACACCTTATTATCTGCTGGTGATATAGCAGTGCCTCAAGAGGATTATCATGAAATACAGTGCAATGATATACCATGTGTTGTCAACAAAGTTTCAACCCTTATCAGCCAACAGACAATGTCACAATTGATAAGACGGAAAGAGCATTTTCATCCAAAGGTGAGACAAGAAGACGGACATTCCAAGCCAACTGGTACAAGGAACATACCTGGCTAACTCTTTTTTACTTCTAGGAACCAAGCATTTTGCTACATTTGTCGATCTGCAGCAAAGTTGAACATTGTGACTTTCAGTAAAAATGCAGAGTGTGCATTTACAAGTGATGTGTTTGACAATTGGAAGAAAGCAACAGACATATTCAAGATTCATGAAAAATGTTCTGGACATATGGAAGCTGCATACAGAAATAATGTGCAGGTAAATCAGCTTCTAAGGGAACAGAGCAGGAAATCACAGGCAGATAATTGCAAAGCAATCCTGACGCAAATTAAATAGTTGAAGTATCTGTTGAGACAGGGTTAATCTATCAGAGGTCACAAAGAATTGGAGAGAAACCTTATGCAGCTGTAAAAGCTCCGCAGCAGAGAAGTCCTAGAACTAAAGCAGTAGCTACATGCCAAAAGATACATGTCCCCTTTAATCATTAATGAACTGATTACCTTGATGGGCAACCAAGTATTAGGATCAGTCATTACTGGTACACAAAAAGAAAAATGGTATGGTTTAATTACTGATGAACTGTAAAGAGTAGTAGGTCTTATTAAATCCTGACAAACTCCACACATATAAAATAATATGTCTAATATGAGAATAAGAAGATAAGAATGTATATATTAATTTGCATATATGAATTTGTATATAAAATAAAGAATGAATATATATATATATATATATATATATATATATATATATATATATATATATATATATATATATATATATATATATATATATTTATGTCAATAGAGAGGAGGCAAGCGGTCATTGGAGGTGCGCGCGGGAACACACAAGATACGAACGCGGGAAACGGATATAAGGTCAAGACACCTGAGTCAATAAGAGGAAACGCACAAACAAACAATTCGCGTCTTGGGATAGATTTATCAGAAGACGGGAGTATACAAAGCAGCTAGGCAGATAAAGATTCTGACCAAAGGAAATTGTACCACATATTTGTGACAAGCGAATTCTATGAGAGAGATAAAACTGTTTTAATATGTAAGTAAATCTTACACACACAGCTGTTCGATAGCTCCGCCCCAGGGGTAGAAACTAATAAACTCGACGACGGGGAGCCCCACGGACGAGTCTAGGCCACGCCCCCTAGGGTCTAAAACTGTATATATAGTCGAGCAATTCTTTAAGACAAGTCATTCAGAATTATTAAGACTTTAAGATCTATTCAATATCAAAACATTAAGATTAATTCATTTCTATCGTAGCCTTACGAAACCCGTTTAATTTGCCTAAGTCCTGTTGCTCCCAAGTTCAATATTTTGTGTTGAATAGAAAACCTGCTTGTTGCCCGCAAAGTACTTCGTGACGTACCGCTTGCCCTTTTAATAGGCCTGTATTTGAATATAGTATATTTTTGCTACGTCCTTTCTCAAAGTCATTCTTTACCTCCATTACCTTAAAACATTTGGTAAGCCCAGTCTAAATCAAAGTACCTGTGAAGAATCATTTAAGTAGTCAGAAACTTAATTCACCTTGACTATAAATTGGCTACCTATTAATTAGGCAACACCGGCTCCTTACCTATAAATGATGAAAGACTGAGCTTGTTGTGTTTGATGAGTATTGATAGCCAACTAATAAGAGAAATCGATTTCGAAGATCTGATTAGAAAGTTTATGGATGCCAAATGCATGAAGAAAAAGGTCAATTAATAGTTTTTACTGTAGTAATTCTGTGATTTGTTGTGGTTAAAGAAAATATGTTTAAAGTCTAGCCTTTATTTCATTTGCATGTAAGTGGGCACGACAACGTTAAAGATAGACAAATGAAATTCATATTAGGGGCACCCCAAGTCTAATGTGCCCATGGCACCCGTAGGTCTAAATCCGCACCTAGCCATATCAGTGACGTTCCACAGCCTCTCAACAGTTAATATGGGGTGGATTTAGTCCTAAATGGCTTTAATCAAAATTTATCCAAGGAGCGTTTCATTACCCTTAGATTGTATCATCGATTCAATTTGGGCTATTTGCCTCAAGTTAGTTAGGAAACGATTGTGCTTCAGACCCCCTCTATATAGGATAGAAAGGAGCTCCCCTAATCTCTCTATCTGAAACCTCCTAAGCTCAGAGAAAGTCCGCTTTTAAGTTAACCAAAACTTCCTGACGTCTATGCACCCGCAATATCCCCTTAAAGATGTAAGTCGAGAAAAAATCAACGTAGATCTGAGGGCAACAGAAAAATACCCATCTTCAGTGGCGCAAAAATCACAAAAATTGGAAACATGAACAATGCTAAAGTTATCTGGTTGATGAAAATATTATTAGGTATTTAACAATGACTATTGCATTATTTTTTAGATGTAATTTATGGCATTCCATTTAAATATATCTTTATAGAAAATTATTTAACACGTTGACTGCGAAGGCTTCCAAAGAGCTAAGAGTAAGTTATACAGGTATTATATGTTATGAACAGCGCCCTTATGTGTTAATGCTTAGAGAGTGATATAAAAAACTGGTAAGGCTAAATTATTTGAGACTACCAGTGCACCATATATGGCCCAACTTGTGGTCAACGTGTTAAAAAAGTTTAAAAAAATAATAAATCCTATTATCAGCTCATCTAGGGCCTAGCTTTGCCAGAAGAATAGTTGTGGAGGTATTTCTCTCTTCTTGTGTGATACCAACTATGAATCATGGAGGGGGAGGGGGATGGGCGGAGCTTCAACGCCACTAAAAGTACCTGCCCCTTCACCTCCACCTATTACGGAAAAGGACACGTATCACTTTTTCACGCCGAGGTTCCTTCATAGTGATGGAGTGCGGTGTACTGTAGCTTCTCGTCCGGCCAAGTTTCATCCCGTGGTAAAAAGCCATGGGTATGATCCGTGACAAACCCACTCCAAGCACACATCTCATATAAAATATTATCCAGTTCCTTCTCGGTCTGCCTTTCTCTTTCAAACACACATCTTTAAATAATCAAATCAAATTTCACGCGATCTTCCAACATTTTTCACGCCCTAACATTCGCTCTTGTATATTCTCTTTACAACTCAATTTCCATCCATTCTTATTACTTGACCATACCACATTAAAAGAATTTAAGTCATATCCTCATTTGCACTCTTCTTCAAACCATAAATATTCTACCTTTTACCCAGTCGTTCCTCACTCTCTCTACTCTTCGCACACCAAACATTCCTCTCAAATTGTCCACTTGCACTGCTTTCATTGAGATCTTTCCTTCTCCCCCATACCATACTTTTACTCTAATAAACTTAATCAGAGCCCCACAACACCAACAACTTGTAGCAGCGGCATGTATCAATATTAACCGTATAAATGTAAATTTTTACAGTTTACCCTTTAAATAGCATTTTTACCAAAATATTTAGTACCCCTTAAACATTGCCGCTTTATTCCATAAATGAATGTAATTCACATTTATTGTATTTAGAATTATTTTTATATTTCCTAATCTTATATTTGCGTAGTATTTTATTATTAATTATTTCCATATTTTTATTGCTAAAATAACCTACGTAATTTGAATAAATTAGTCCGAAAAGTCATTTTTGGTTTTAATTTTATTAGAACCTTACAATTGGTGACCCTGGAGTGACATGGTTTGGACTTGAACGGACTCAATACGGCGGTTTAAAAAGCGTTTGTCATGCCATCTCCTTATGGCTCGTTATTAGCATGTTTGCCCTCCATCTTGGGATACCCTAAGAGAGCCTAGCAGGCTAAATACGGCGTGCTACAAGCACGTTCGCTCTCCAACTTCGGCTGCCTTCAGAAAGTCTAACGGACTAAACTCGGCGTGCCATTAGCACGTCGCTCTCTAACTTCGGTTGCCTTCAGAGAGCATAGCAGACTAAATACAGCGAGCACCAATAAAGCTTGTACGCTCTCTGTCTCCTAAACTTGGTGATCTCCAGGCCAGTACCAACACTATGGCTAAGGCGACTCCACACGTCACCCACGTCGGCATCAAGCTACCTGCCTTCTGGACTTCCAACGCTGCACAATGGTTCATCCAGGCTGAATCACAATTCAATATAGAGAAAATTTCATCCAGCAAGACGAAGTTTCTCTACATCATTTCGTTACCATCGATGATTATCACTGAGGTCAGGGATGTCATGGTTTCTCCGACCTCCAGTTCGTTGCCCTATGAGGACTTGAAAACCGCCTTCATCTCAAGAACGGCTGCATCGGAAGGAGAGCGCCTGAGACAACTCGTCTCGCAAGAAGAGTTCTGAGATTGGAAGCCTTCACAGTTGATCCGTCACATGCAGCAGCTTCTTAGGGCGCAAGTGGCTGCCTTCGACAAGCCCTTCTTCCGCCAGCCCTTACTACAGAAGCTACCTCACTCCACGCAAAGAATCCTCGCCGCGATGGCTTCCACGATAAGCGTGGAAAAACTGGCCAACATGGCTGATCAAATCGTCGAAGCCTCTGCCCGGCAAGTGGTTTCAGTCGCTAGCCATTCGGATGAACGAATAACACGTTTGGAGGCACAAATTGAGGAGTTAACGCGCCTCGTCAAGAGTAGCCTGAAAAGGCCTTGGTCTCGATCCCGGTCGAAATCAAATTCGTGTTTCTTACCATGCGAAATTCGGTGAAAACGATCGCAAATGCGTTTCCCCCTGTAAACACAAACATGGAAAACTAGACTGCTAGTCGCTCCTAGCGCCACTCGTCCGGCAAACGGGGTCCAAGCTGCTCTGGATCACAGACCCTTCGACAAACCTTATATTTCTCATCGATATTGGTGCTAAAGTCAGCCTATGTCCTTCGAGCGTGCAGAATCCTTCTCCTATCCAGTAGCCTTTTGCAACAAATGCAACCACGATCCCCGTTTACGGAACACAACTGAAGACACCTTCTCTTATTCTCCGAAAAACCTATTTTGGGATGGGAAGCCCACTAGGTCCGATTTTTGCAAATATTTTCATGTGTAATTTTGAAGATAGATTCTTCCGTGATTTCCCTTCTCAATTTCGTCCCTTATTCTACAAAAGATACGTTGACGATACCTTTGCGGTTTTTTCTTCTGGTTCTTGTTCAAAAAGGTTTTTCGATTTTATAAACAATTTACACCCTAATATTACTTTCACTCAAAAACATGAGATTAATAATATGTTGCCATTTCTAGATGCTAATGTCTCTCGTACCCTTTCCGGCATTCAAACGTGTGTTTTTAGAAAACCAACTTTCACAGGGCAGGGTTTAAATTTTTTTAGTTATTGTGATTTAACATACAAAATTGGCGCCATTAAAACACTCCTCTTCAGAGGTTTTAATTTGTCTTCCACTTATTTTAGTATGCATTTTGAATTCAATTTTTTAAAAGAATACTTCGTAAAAAATTATTACCCCTTATCTTTAGTTGAAAGCTGTATTAGGAAGTTCCTCTTCAGGCTTTATAATCCCTCCACTTCTTTTAATGTCCTAAAGGAAATCAGATATGTCCTGTTACCAGACATCAGCCCTTGTAATGACCTTCTCCGAAAACGTTTAATTTCCATTTTTAGGAAATTTTATTGTCAAATTAATTTTAAAATTATATTCATTAATAAAAAAAATATTGGTAATTTCTTTAAAGTGAAGGACAGTATTCCCACGGCGTTTAGTTCGTGCATTGTATATAAATTCATTTGCCCTAGCTGTAAGTCGGGGACCTATATAGGAACCACAGTACGGACTCTTCAGTCGCGATTTTGTCCGCACATGTGAATTAACCATAGAACTGGTAAAACATTAAGTAACAAAGAGTTTTCTGCCATCAGGAAACATGCTATTGATTATAAAACAGACCTGTCCTTAAATGATTTATCTGTCTTAAAATTTGCTAAATCTATTTCATCTCTCCGCATTAAAGAATCACTCTGTATTAAATACAACCACGCAAATTTAAATGAGGACTCGTCATCCTTTCCTCTGTGTATAACTTAACAACCAACCAAGCTATATTCATTCTTTAAATTCCTTCCTGTTTTCACTCGTCATTGTAATCCGACCATGTAAGGTAATGTTTCAGTATCTCTATTTTAGTTTTACCTTTTTTTGTATCCAATTCTCTATTTTTTTCATTTCAGTTGTTTAATTTTGTAATATTACGTTTACTTTGTTTGTCCTTAATTGATAGTATCTCTTTACAAATATTTTGCTGTTCTTTACCTCACTATTTTTGTTTTTTCATTAACGTAACGTTCATTAAATTTTTAACGTCGTTTTTGTGATTTTCTCTGATCTGTGGTTTTTAACTTTGAACTTGTATTGTTATTTATGTTTTTAGGCTTAGATTACTCATTTGTAGTTTGTTTTTAGCTCCTGAAGATGGGTTTTGTAATAACCCGAAACGTTGGAATTAAAGATGGGATCCGCCTTCTTCGTTTTGTCCTTCTTATTGAATATAAGACTCAAGCTTTGTAGAAGAAATCTAGGTGAATATATATATATATATATATATATATATATATATATATATATATATATATATATATATATATATATATATATATATGAAGGCAAACAATCCTTTACCGAGAAGAAAGAAATAACGCCAGGGGAAAAAGTTTGAAATTCCTGGCCGCCCTCTGCTCTCTTTGATTCTAGTGTTCTTCTAATGTTCTTTTCTCTTACCTCTAAAAAACTCTTCTTTCTTGTCTCATTGCTCATTCGCGTCCAATTTCTCTTTCATCTCCTCTATTGTTAAATAGTCTGGAATACAAGGTTTCTGCAACTTTCTTTGTCTTCAAAATTGTTTTGAAAGGCAGAAAGTAAATATGAAGAAAGCCCCGTGGTGGTTGTTATCACCCGCAGAAGTTGTATTTCCTCTTTCTTTATATATATATATATATATATATATATATATATATATATATATATATATATATATTATATACCAAAACGCAAAGAAAGCTAGAGATACCTTATCACCAAGGACCTGTCTTTCATTCTACTTTTCATTTTCGCTTCCCTATCATTTTCCCCAATTTTCCCCACTATTTCTCCTACTACAATCCTCTATATGTCCAATGTCTAATAAATAATCCGAACTTGTTTTAATTTTATAAGAACCCTACAAACTTCTTGCACGCTTGTCTATTCCATACTTCTATACACCTCCCGATTTACCCCCACTCAACCAATCATATTTACACCTGCACCCTCTTCCATATATATTATAAAACTTATCAAATCATTCTCACCATTTTCGTTTAACCTGCTATTTACTCATATGTACCCTTGCATTCTTGTACTTGATGTACACAGCTATTTTTCTTGTTTCTTCACCCTTCTTACTTCCTTTCAGAATACCTTCCTGTTTCTCTCTGGATCCTCGTTCGTTTTCCATTTTCGTCTAAATGCTTGATTTGATGCTTTCATACTCTGTTCAATCCCTCGTCTCAGTTTACTTTTCATCTCCTTGTATGCATTCAACCGCATCTCCCTAATATCCTCATCTGCACTGTTAAGCATTTGCAAGCACGCCTTGTTTATGCTTCCCAGTACATGCTTCACATTCAGAATTTTGCTTCCTCTTTCAAGCTCTGGTACACGCACACACACACACACAATCTTTGCCCTACCTACTAACATTTCCTTAAATTTGTTTCACATTTGCTCTAACTCCATTTTCGCACCTATTTTCTCTCTTCTACAGTCATGGCCAAAAGTTTTAAGAATACTATATTTTTTCATACACGAAAATTAATTTATCTAATCAAACGTTGCATTTTATATTAGTATGTGGTGTGAAATATACCACAAATCTGAAATATAAAAAAAATAGAACCTAAACCCATTTTATTAATAAATACAGTCAAATGATGCGCAGAGTCAATATTTACAATGATGTTCCTTGTTCTTCAGTGCTGCTTCAATTCGTTTTGGCATGATGGAGACCAAATTTGTGATGATATCTTGAGTGATGTTGCTCCGTCTTTGCTCAATAAGCACCTGCAACTGCATACAATTGCATGGCTTCTGTTTATCAACCAGTTTGATTATCGCCTACAAATTCTCTTTTAAGTTCAAATCTGGCCAATTCCCGAACCAAAACTCCAAATGTTCGACGTTATTTTCAGCCCAGAATTTTGTTATTTCATTTGCTTCATAAATAGGTCTGCCATCATGCTTAAAAATTTAGTTATCATCCCTAAATTGGTCCTGAACTGTTGGTAAAAACGAAGTAATTTTTAGTACCATTTTGAGTTCATGGGAGTGTTCTTGAACAAAATTGTTAGTACTCCAGTTTCCTTAGATGAGAAGCAACTTCACAACATGAAGTGTCCGGATGCTTCGCCGTGGGTACGACACAGGACTGGCGAAAGCGCTTACTTTTTCTTCTCCTAACGAGGAGTCTTTCTGAAGCTCCTCAGAAGCTTCATCAGAGAATATTACTTTGTCCCACCCAGTCTTCAACAGTCCATTCTTAATATTTCCTACAAAAGAGGAGCCTATCCGTAAGGTTCTTCTTGGTGATATGAGGCTTCTTCGAAGCCCTTTTCGACTTTAGACGTTTGTCGAAAAGTCTCCGCCTCAGTTTGCGTACTGAAACGTTCACACCTGCTAATTTCCAATCGTGATCAAGATTGGCATTGGAGGCAACCCGATCTTTGAGCTTGGACTTTACCAGGAGGCGAGCTTATCGTTCATTCGAAGCTTTTAGTCGTCCAGAAGACTCCTTCACAGGAGTGTAACCAGTCTTTTTAAAGTCATTAATGATCCTAACGATGCTGTTCCTTCATGAAATACATGTAACAACTATCTTACACCATTTAAGGCCACTTTGGTGCAGAACAACTATGGTTGCACGCTTTTCTTTGGAAAGAACCATTTCTGGAATTGAAGAAGATTCATCACATTTAATTTTACAAAAAATATATTACGAAGTAGATTATAATTACACAACATCATCATTTAATCCAAATTCGTCATAATTTTACCCTTTCGATCGAATAACAAAGATCCAGAGACTGAAACTCACCTCTTACAGGAACAGGACCAGAGCGCGATTTTGGATTTAGAGAAGGAATGCAGTTTTATTCGTATTATTTTTTGAAATGCTGACTTTTTAATAAACTTTTTAATAAATATTAGAATAATTATTCCGGTCGCTAAAATTTTAAAAACAAATGATGAAAATAAAAAATATATATTAGTTTCAAACTTTTGGCCATGACTGTACTCTAGATCTATTTCACATGTTCTCTCCTTTTCTGTTTGATTCAATAACCATTCACTTCTGAATTTCCCTTCCTCTTCACTTTTGCCACATTTTATACCTTATGCACCAACCAATATAAACTTGTACGATCATGTGATTAGATAGTACCATTCTAGTACCATTTACTGTTTTCCCATCAAATACTGTCCCTCAGCAGATTTATTCTTACTAAACAGAAACCAATCACCCACTTAACTTCTCTCCCTCGTCTCTGTCCACCCGTAGGTCAGGGCAAGATTTATACTCGGTGAGGCCCTAGGTACAGAATGCTTTGAGCCCCCCTTTCAAAAGGCTACCCCAAAATGTCTCACAGGAGTGCGTACCAAAACGACACCTTGGGTTGTCACAAAAAACTGAAAACAATCGGAAGGTATTTTAAATGAGAAATACAAATTATTTTCACATTAATGCATTTATTGATTGTATATATTTTTATTTAATGCCCTGATCTATCTGATAGATTAAAGCATAATTTAAATTTATTGCATATAAAGGATATTTTAAAACTGGGAGACTAAAGTGTAGCTTGTTTAGTTTATGCCTAAATCCGGCACTGCCATGTGTATTTATGCAAATACTTGTGCTGAAAGAATGTGTTTGCTGCACATAGTTTCTTTCAACACAGAACCCTACCACTCTCTCTCCATTTTTGTTCTCTCAGAGTGTACAAAAAGATCCTGTTTCCCTTCTTAACCTTCAACCGATCCCCATTCCCGTTTCCACCCACGGCTCGTCCTAACTCATCCCCGAACCTCTCTTTCTCGGCCTCACTTCTAACATTACATGAGCCTTAAACTACAACCACGTACAATTTCACCCTTGCAAATCTCAACTCTATCTACATAATTATCGAGCTTTCACACATTCATACCCAAACATTGCATCATGCCACTCATCACTCAAAAGCATTACCACACCCACTTTACTCCTATCGCCCTAATTTACACCTGATCGCACTCCATTCACTCCACCCCACACAAACACTTCATTTGTTCTCGTGTTTGTCTTGCCCAAAGGAAGCATCTGCAATCTCCCTGCTTTAAAGACATTGACTACCATCACACATACCCCTCACATTCCATTACACCCATTCGATGCATACACTGACGAAGATGAATCACCCTGGCGGAACAGGGTCCGCGACACCCCCACCCATTACCCTCCTACGTATTGTGCTCGTGAGATAACACCTTCGCTGCCACGGGTTTTCATATCAGTGTCCTCCTATCCGGGCTTAGCGTGCTTTTACTAAATGCGTCAGATCAAAGTTTTACCAAGTAAATTAACACAGATTCGGAGATGAAAAAATATTGTCGTCAGTAGAGTTGATAACCTTGATTGCATGTACGAAGGATGTAGGCTTTGTAATGAGTGATTTTACTCTTGAACAAATTCATCACATCGTCAGTTAGCATTGACGCTTCATAATGAACAACGGTGCTCCCAGAACCCTTTGGAATGCTCATAAAACTCTGGAACCAAGAAGATAAGGTTGGCAAATGAGATAAACGCCCTCATCTGGACATTCCAAACCTCTAAATTATACACAAAGGCTTCACACTGATCATTCCTCGGACTCACTTTTTATTTACACGTATTCAGTCTAATTAACTTTATTTTGTATGGGTCTTCAATTGCCTCAAATCTCAAATAGTAAAAACCGTGGATCCAAATTAATGGATACTGGTAACAATGCTAACCACTCTTCCGCAATAAGCAAAGGCAAACCAGAGATTCATATTATCCCCCGACAGAAGTTATGCAAGGACAGAAATGTTACGTAGGAATTACCTCTCCATTATTTCTTTCATCTTTCTTTTATTAATAAGTAACCATGGCCTCAATTTTTTGGATGAATTAATCTTAAATTCGTAAATTGCCGGTGAGTATTTACCTCCACGTTTTTTATGTCTACCTGCTTCTTCGCCTGAGAAAATGCCAAAAATAATACTTCCAATTATATTAAATTCGCTATAAGTTCATAGGTACCAATCCATCAAAACGAATTCAATATACAACTCTTCTACACCGATGGTTTGTTGTCTATCAAAATAACCGAATACATTGATAAGGTTGCATCAAATATGCGGCTCTCATGCATTAGAAATTCATTGCTTCGCAATTAGAAACCTAAAGGTCGAAGCAATCAAATTCACTTCGCTGAAACTAGGAAATCTTATACCATTCACACACCAGAATCATTAAATCAAGGAGGCAAATCAGTGGTACCTGAAATCTAATTTAAAAAGGCAAACTAATTACTCCGGTAAAAGGCAACGTTTCCATCTAAGGAGAAATCTTCGAAATTACCCCAGAGGAATCGGGGCTCCATGAAATATCCCCTCATCGCCGTCCTCTTCGCATTGATTGGGGAGAAAATCGCCTCGAATCCCGAAAAACCGCTAATCATTGCGGCCGAAGGAGTAAGGAAATTTGGCCTCTTTTAAAAAACGAATTGTATTCATACCCGCCCCCATGGGTGATCACTTGTTTCCCATAAGGGTACTGACACTTGATTTTAACCATATGGGCACTAGTTTTTTTTAAGAAAGTTTAACGTCATCTCTCCTCATATTGGGGGTCTAGTCAGGCGTCGAAATGATAGCGGGAGGTTTGAAAGATGACCCGAGAGAAAGCACTAGTTTCTTTGGGGCGCCCTGGGGTCAGGAGAGCGAGTGATCCTCAAAGTTTCAGTTGTAGCAGAGACATTACACCTGCTACACCATTCCCCAATCGAGGGAAGAAAGAGAGGAATTGGTATAATTCCCTAGAAGGGGGAACAGGGAAAGAGTAGGATAGAAGGAGATAGAAATGAGAAACCTCGACAACTTCAAAACTGTGGCAAGAAGGGCGCATTATCCAGCCAGACCTTATTTATTTATTCGTTTTTGTTCTTATATCTGTCTATTCCCTTGTCGTAGAATTGCTCATAGTCTGGTCCAATAATTATTCTAGTCCTTGGTCTGGACACACCGCTTTTGTGTAAGTCGATGGTATTGACCCTATGACTCAATCTACGATCATATATATATATATATATATATATATATATATATATATATATATATATATATATATATATATATATATATATATATATATATATATATATATATATAGGTAGGCTTTAATTCCTACTGAAAGTGGGAAAGCTGGTTAGAGGCGGGTTGTGCCGTAGCCAGGATTCTCACTATAAAAGTCCCACTTATTACTGGGGGGAGGTTTGTGATTGTTGAATTCTAAAAGTGCATAACATAGGTTGAATAAATTAGCCGAAGGGATTCTTAATTAAAGTCTTGCCAAGGGTACGTCAAAAAGGAGGAGCCAAAAATAAACACACGTACAAAAAATAAACTTTACTTTACACAAATATAATAATTAGCAATAGTTAAACGGGCAAAATTAAGGATTAAATATTAAACACTGACTTTAAGCGCCTAGATTTATAATGACTCAATGGGAGTATCAATCACTGTTAATTAAATAGGTAATTTAAGAATAGAGGGACACTGGGTTTACAGATTACCATTAATGGTGATGGATTGGAGAGACGAGTACTTAGGTCCAGATGGGGTGGTTCGGGTGGCGTTAACACGAGTTCTCGGGGAGAGGGGGGGTTAAGACGACGGGTTCGGGGCTGCTGGCTGCAGTTCCGGTTAGTTCACTCCTAACTGGATGTGACACTAACAAATAGTAACTTCCAGTAACTATTTGGATGTTCCTTTTCTTTCTCAAGTTACGTTGAGCAACAGAGCGTATTCTTCTAGTCACATACTCTGCGGGGCGGGATTAACTTTAGGAACACTTTGAGACAGCGACCAAGTTATCTCGGCGGCGCGTTGACAGTCAATACGTTACGGCAACGACTCTCGTTCAACGTCAGGATTACGCGAGTAGGTTTGGGACACTGCTCTAGAGGGATCATCATTCATCATTTTGTGTATAGAAAGAACAGAGAGGGACTACTGTAATACGGCAGTCAGGTAGTCAGAGAGGAGCGTTGCGGAAAATAATTAAGAAAGGGAAAGCGAAAATAGATAGGTCGGTGGCTATACACCGAAGCGAGGTGTTGTTATGAGGGTGTAGGTTATGTGGTATTGAGTGGGCGAGGGTTGGGGGCAAGTCAGGAGGGGGAGGCTGACAGCTCATCCGGAAACACGTTATTCACGATGCCTATTGGTTTATGCGAAGAACGGTACGGGCGGCAGGTGTTCGTGGGCCGCGGGATATCGCGGCGCCATCGCGTACCTTCTCACGTGTAGCGAGGTGTAAAGTGGGTCTGTGGCGAGTTTACCGAGTTGTTTTGTAAGTCTGGTGTGAGCGTAAGTGTTGAGAGGAGTTAGTTTGTTGTTGTTGTGTAGTGCGTCCATTCTCGAGTACAGCGGCGAATGGCAAGCGCGCTTCAGAGCAGAGTTCTGAATGCGCTAAGCCTTTCGCTTCCAGGTGTCGCTCGCAGCTACGAGCGACAGTGGGGCGTACGTGAGAATGGGACGCAGAGTGCTTTATATAAGTGTAGTTTTAGTTTTTTACTCGCTGGGTAGAACCTACCCAGCGATGCGTTTGTGCGTAAGGCTCTTGCTTGTATTATGTTTTGGTGTAAGTTGAACCTGAAGGATTTGTCGAATGTTACCCCCAGGATTTTGGTGCTATGTGTGTATGCGAGCCTTGTTGGGTTTTGGTGGATCATGTCTGGTGTGTGTGAGTAGATTTGTAGGTTGGGCATGAAGTGATCTCTAGCGCCGTAGAGTGTCATCTGTGTCTTCTGAGGATTCGTGGCAATCAGCCATTTATCCTCGTAATCTTTCTTCTTATCAAGTATTCTTTGTGCGTGGAGCGCGATTTCTTCGGGGGCCCGGCCGCTGACGAGAATGGTCTCGTCGTCGGCGTAGGCCCTTATGTATGTGTGAACACAGTTTTCTGGTGGGCGTGGGGTGTCATTTGTGAACAAAATGTAGAGTGTGGGTGTCAGAACGCTTTCTTGGGGAACGCCTGAGCGTGTTGTGAAGGGTGTTGGAAGGATTTTGTTGTATCTGATGTGGCAGCGCCGTCCAGTGAGGTAGTGTGAGAGGAGCCTTCTGGTGCAGAGAGGTAACTCCGTGTTGTTGGCGAGTTTCCAACGGAGTCCCTCGTGCCACAACTTGTCAAAGGCTTTCTCCACGTCCTTACTAATGGAGAGTCTTTTGGTGTATCTGTCGTTTCTTCTGTATTCTGTCGTGTACGATGGTGACGGCCGCCTAAGTGGACCTGCCTCTCCTGAACCCGTATTGATGGGGGGAGAACCAGTCCCTCTCTTCCAGGAACTCTCGTAGGCGGCAGTTGACCATTCGTTCGAGTATTTTGCCTAGGTGCTCTAATAGAGCAATAGGCCTGTAATTGTTTGGGTGTTTGGGGTCTTTGTGTTGTTTATGAAGGAGTATATTGTGAGAGACTTTGAATATTTTGGGAAAGTGGCCTGAGGCTAGAGAGGCATTGAATAGATGTGTGAGTGTGGGGTATATGTCTGCAGGGATGTTATGTATGAGTGTGGCTGGTAGACCGGAGGGGCCAGGGGCGCGTTTTGGTGTCGATTTTATGTAGTGTTTTGTTTCCTCGACGGTGATTGGAGTGGTAAGTGTGGACGTATAGTCGAGCACCTCCATACGTATCAGGGGGGAAGGCCTCAGCTCGTGAGCATGAGTCCGGCACCATTCCTGAATGTCTTGGAAGTGCTCCTGCGCATGTGGTTTTGGTGGGTTGTGGGTGTGTACTGTGTCCCAGTGGGACCTGAATGCGTTGAGGATGTCATTAGTGTCTGTGAGTGTGTGGTTGTTTATTTTCAGTGTTATTGGTTTGGATGGTTCCGTACCCAGCATCCTTTTCACGTGCCGCCAGAAGAAGGAAGGGTCCATGCAACGGGTGTCGTCCGCGATGCGGACGACCTCACGCCACTGCCGGTTCCTATCTAGCTGCCAGCATTGAAGGATGCGGGCACGTAGTTGGTTGATGTTCTGTTGTCGTGGGCCTCTGGTGTAGTGGCTGTTGTACTGTGTGATAATTCTCTGTGTGTGTATTGAAAATGTGAAATGTTTTAAGCAGGTGTAGTTTTTGTGTGGTGAGTGTAGATTACGTGCGGTGGTGATGGTGTCTAAGAGTGAGCACCAGTGGTGGTCTATTTGTCCTAGATTGGTGTTTTCCAGTTCGAGGTTATGTGGTGTGTTTGTGGATATGTGGCTCCTGAATTCAGCCCAGTTTGTGTTTTTATAAACGTATATAGGTGATGTGGGGATGAGTATGGGGGATGTGGATATGAGAAGGCATATTGGTATGTGGTCTGATAGTACGTGGGGACCGGGTGCAATGTGAGTGTAGAATCATGTGGCGTGGTCTTTACGGAAGACCACATCCGGGGATGTGGTGCCTCCGCGCGGGCCGAAGAACGTGGGAAAGGCAGGGCCGATGTGTTCGCAGCGGTAACGCCGCAAGGCACCGGCCAAGTAACTACCCGCATCGTTCGTATTGTTTGAAAGGAGTGACGGATGAAAAGCGTTGATGTCCCCCGCAAAGAAGATAGGTAGGTTGTGGTTTGAAAGGGCCCGAAGTGGGACTTCTAAGTTTAGCTGTATTCGTGGTGGTCTGAAGTGTGTGGCCACTATTATGGGGCCAGAGCTTGTGTCAATTTTGCAGGCTAGAAAGGAGGTGTCACGTGTGTTGACGAGGGAGTGGTGTATGTTGCGCTTTACTAGGATCGCAGATCCTAGGTGCCGCGCCTGTGGGGATAAGTATGTGTGATAGCCTGCAATGCGGAGTCTGTTGTTGGGAGGGTGTAAGCTGGTGCAGTTCAATAATATGATGTCGGGTCTTTGTGTGTTGAGTACCCAGTTGGCGACTGTATGGCGAATACCGTGCCAACTGCGTACGTTTAGTTGTATTATGCTAATACGACCTATTGTCGTGGTCTTAGTGCGCGGGAGACTGATTTGCCAGGAATCGTCCCCTTCTCCTTGGTTATTGCCCAGGAGGCATGAGGGGCGAGTACCTTGACTCGTGTCGATGTATGTTTGTGAGACACGGAAGTGTTATTGGGTGGGGGAGCCGTAGTGGGTGGAGGAGTGTGTTCTGTAGAGGTGGTGGCTTTGGATGGGGTGGTGACTTGGTGGGGGGAGTTCGTGACGGAGGTGGGTGGTGTAGAGCTGGAGGATGAAGGGCTAGAAGTGGTTGGGGAGGTACAGATTATGAGAGGAGGGGTGTCGGGGGAGAGAGAAGGTAGGGACGGCGGAGGGGGGGTGAGGGAGAAGGAGAAGGATTTGGAGGAGAATGAGTTGAAGGAAGGGGGGTTGAAGGGAAAGGAGTGATAGGTGAAGGGGCGGAAGGCGGAGGAGGAGGGGAGTGAGAAGGAGTAGAGTGAGAAGGGGTGTATTGAGAAGGGGAGGATTGAAAAGGAGTGGAGGGGGAAGCAGTAGAGAGCGAAGGAGGAGTGGAGACGACAGGAGAGGGGGGGGGTTTGTTTGTCCCGTGCCTGTCTACGCGGATGGGGCTTGGGGGTGGGGTTTGGGGGGTTGGCACGGGGTGTAGTGGACTGCGAGGGGGTTGGGGTGACAGTGGAAGCTGTGGGAGAGGAGGCGGAGATCGGTGCGAGGGGGGTGGTGGCAGTGGAAGGTAGGCGGGGTTTTGATAGAGGGGTGGAAGAAGTGCGAGGAGGATAGGTTGTTTGAGTGGGGGCTGGAGCAGTGGCTAAGGAAGGTGCAGGGACAGGACAGGCAGCGGGGAGATCTTGGTGAGAGTGGGGGGCGGTGGTTTCCTGCGGGCAGGGTTGTGTACCCGTCGGGGTGGGGAGGAGTGCGAATCTAGTTGTGTGTGCGTCTATTAGAGCGAACACCTTCTCAGGGAAGGTAATTTGCTCTATGCCGTTGGAGGCGAATAGCGTGTTGAGGATCTTCGCGTATAGTCGAGGGTCACCCCTCGACATGTCCTTTGCCACCGCTGAGAGCAGGGTGGCCAGGTGTAGTTTGGTTTTTGTGTTGCCGCTGGGGTGGGGTGGGGTGGGTGTGGGTGTGTAGAGTGGGGTGAGGGTGGGCGTGTAGAGTGGTGTCGGGGGGGGGGGGTAGTGTGGTGTGTGGGTGTTGGTAGTAGTGGGGCTCTCTGAGTGTTATGAGCTGGGGTGGGGGGAAAGGGATGTGTGGGTGGAGTGTAGTTGCTGCAAGGGGGGTTGGGTGCGTCAGGGGTAGAGCAGGGGGGGCGGGGGCGGGGTGTGTGGTTGTGTGTGTGTTTGGTTGTGGGTGCCGGATTGCCTCCACGGCGTCGTGTCGTGCCTTACCTAGGTAAGGGAACCTGGGGTTGACGGCGACGTGGTCGCCACCACAATTTGCACAGCGGGCTGTGGTGGAGGTGCAGGTCGTGTAGTGGTGCCCCACTACACTGCACTTGGAGCAGATTAGGTCTGCAGTGCATGTGTTGGTGCTGTGTCCGGTCTTGTAGCACCGGTGGCATTGTGTGGGTTTTATGTTATGCTGCTCTTCAATGTGTTGAGGGTTTGTGAGGGTGCCGCAGACCTTGATACCTTGGTCTAGCAGCATGTTTTTTGTGTTGTCACTGGACAGTGTAATCACTGCCCAGTTCTTTGACCTGTTAAAGTAAAGGTCCTTGACGACCTCCTCCCCGTACTCCTGACGGAGGTGCGAGCGAAGGTCTTCGTTGGTAAAGGCCAACCACAGAGGGTTGGTCCTTGTGACTCGTATCTGGTATCTTTTTATGATACCATCAGCGAGTCTAGTCTGTAGGTTGTGTGTGTGTTGAGTGTAGTGGTGCCATTTTCGTAGGACGTTAGCGCGTCCTCCTGTGAGTGGAAGACGAGCTTGTGGCCTGTGCGTAGTTTTATTATGTTCGTTATTGGTGTGTCGTGGGTGGAGACTAGGTTAAGCAGTGTGTGGTGGTCGATTGTGTCGGGTGTTGGTTCTGTGGTGTGTGTTAGGATTAGATGAGAGGTGTTTGCCATTTTCTATACTTTTAACTTTTGATTAGGAAGGCCCCCACCCCGCCGATGAGGACCCCATGAACATGACTCGGATGAGGTGAATGGTGATGGATGGTTTTATGGACCTGGTTGGGCTCTTCAGAGGGTGTAAAAACATGGCGGACTTAATGATGACTGAAGCCAGAATCAACTGACTCCAGTCGGGGTGCCGCCCCCTCTATTGGGTTTTGGTTATTTAACAGTTACGTCCGACATCTCACAGAGACGGAAGAGTCTCCCTCTGTGGTTCTGGACGGTGGCCGCAGGGTAGGTTGTTATGCCTCCCCACGTTTGTAACTGAATCCCAAACCAGGTTGCTTCTTCCTCTGGGTTCCGCAGCGGGGTAAGCCTCAGACCTCCTTTTCCCAGAGTTTTCAATTATGCCTTTTCTAAGTAGAACGGCATAGTTGCAACGAAGCTATATGTGTAGAGTCACGTTCACGGAGCCAGACATCATGGCGGAGCAGGGATGGGGGGGGGGAGTTAGCACGTCATATCAGAATGACGTCCCTGGGAAATAAAGGTATTTTTATTCGGGGGGGGCAGGGGGTGACTTAGGGTCCTATTTAGGTCCGGGGGTATCTAGAAGGTTGATGAGAATCTCGTCCACGAGAAAAATTCGATGGTGAACAGGAGTGTCATGGAGGTGACTTGCCCTCAACGTTTCCTCCTTTGCAGGCTAAGACTTCTCTTAGGTGGTGATGTTTACGTTGGAATCGATCGCTGTATGTCTAGAGGAAAAAACGGCGTTATTATTTATACCGAGGATTGTGGGAAATCGAGAGAGAGATTCCATTCACGACAATTCGCTTATCGCAGCGCCTTCTGGACAATCTCCATGGTATCATAAAGAAGGCAAATAGAATTTAGGCTTCTTTGTGAGATAGGCCTTCTTTCGTCAGACTTCCTGTCGCCAGTTTGGGGAAGGGTGGGGGGGAGAGAGGAGACGAAGGTCAACTCAAACGACAAATGTCTTTCGTTCCCACGATTGTCTGGCAGCATGCGAGTATGTACGTTCCATACCCTCACATCCCTCCTTTTAGGGCCACATCTAGACCCGACTAAGGGAGAAAGATGGTATTGGGCTGCTTCGAGGTACTGTTCATTTTTTTAATAAGGAGTAATTCAATGAAGTCCTATTTACTCACCCTAGAGAGGGAGGGAAGACAGACAGAAGAACAAGAACGCTTGCAAAATCCTGTTTCCTCTCCCTTCTTATGTCTGTCGTCGTGTGCCCTTCTGGCCTCAACGTCTACCGAATATGCGACTATTATCTTGCACACATGTTCACTTGCTCTTTTTCACCATCTTATTTACGGATGTTTTTACAAACATCCTGCGGGAGACACCTTCGTTGGGTTTTTTATTTCTAATATATACAAAACAAATCACGCCTAGGCCCGAAAAAGGGAGAAAGCTGGCGTTACACAATCCAGAAATATACTCCACACTAATATAATCAAGCGTCCAATGGCCTGACCTTTGTAATAACTCGTTTTCAAACACTTCCTCATCAGTCTAACTCTCTTTTCCTCCACAAGGGGTCCCCATACATCAGCGTAGAAGAAATGAACGGCACCGTACATATCTATTGTCCAATGAAGAAGGTATTGGACATTCTCTCGCAAAACGCCCCCTTCAGGTACATTTCAATTTTAGAATCGCCAATCTAAACAAGCAGTTTGGGTGGGGCAGATTTTCTAACAGTAACTAGCGTTGCCTGGGATAAAAAGTCCTGTCGCAGATAAATACAGATACATATTGTTTGAAATTCTTTATTGTGGATTGTTATTATTATTATCTATGGGATGAAGGCTGATTCAGGAGAGTTACTCACTCTCCCTATAATATAATATCATATAATATACTTACAATGAGTAAACTTTTTCACATCGTGCGCCCGGCAGTTTACGCGCCTGCCTGAGTGACCGTTAGTTATGATCGGACAACGTGTGGACGCAGGAACAGATCGAGTGTCTTATAGAAACAGATGATCATATTTACTGTACCGTCCCAAATTAAAGAACAAAATACCAAAGTTTCGATTTTTTTAAAAATTACTCATTAATTTCGATGAAAATTACACATAATATTATTTGAAATTTGCCTATGATATTCCACACGTCTGATTGTATAAAGAATGTCTAAAAAAATCATGAGAAAGAAATGTGTATTTGAAAAAATGGGTCGTCCCGAACTAGAGAATTATTGACTATAACTTTCAAGTTGCCAGTAAAAAATTCGTAACGTATCTACAGTAACACTGTATTGTGTGTATTGTAGACTGCTAATCATAGTATTACAGGTGGTCTTCCTAGTACGGACCATTTTAGTACGCGCAATTTGCAGTGCGCGGTGAATATTTTTCAACAATACATATTACTGCACGCTAATTGCTCTTACGACGCGCATCTCGCTCGTCTTTTCATTCCCCCGATAATGATATGGGTATGAATAGCTGTAGCCTTTGAATAGTGATCGCAAGTGTGGTGTGTTGCCTTTTACCAAGAAGAACTATCTGTAAGGTTGAAATGGCCCCCAAAATGAAAAGAACCAACTATAAAGGAAAAACAGCAGTGTGTTCCATAATTAAAAATAATTTAAGTATAAAAGTGAAAATGAAAGACCTAAAAAAATTGGGAAAATAATGGAAGTCTCTAAATCTATGAATTTAGCAGAATCTAGAGTAAGGATAATAAATAAAAACGAACATAAAATAAGGGAATGTTCGAAATATGAGAAACACAATTTTACTCCTGAATCACAGACGAAAGAAGAAAGGATGCACCACTTAGCCTTTGTTTAATCGAAAGTAAAATAATGTCATTCTGCGAATCAATAAAAACAAAAAGAATGACGGAAACAGTAGGCACGTGGCTTAATTTTCCGGTTAACAGAGGGTGGTTCGATGGTTTCCAACAACAGTTCGATTTAAAAAAATGTGCATCTCCATTGAAAAGCGGCACGTGTAAATGTTAATGTTATACCCACGCATTTGGCTAAATTCAACAACATAATATCCTAAAGATGCTATTCTCCAAAACAAGTGTTCTATGTAGACGAGCCAGCTGATTTAGTTCGGAGTCTACAGGTGATTTTACCAATCAAAAACCTTTTCAAATTGAGCACAACTCCCTCATTGATGGAGCCAATGATTCTGAGACTAAAGAGAGAATTGAAAAACTGTCCAAATGGTTTGGAAAAGCAAATGGACTTTAAAAAAGTATGCTCTGAAATAGAAGATGATTCGGATTGAAGCAGCGCATTTTCTTTATCTATCGATGGCTTTATGAACTATTATATAAAAAAATTGCTTAAAGAATTTGAATAATAAAACATTCCATTTTTTGTATCTATATATCACTAATTTATATTTCAACCAGGCAATTGCTTCGCCACTCCACCCCCGCCGGGGAAGCTTGCGCTTCGCTACTAAGATTAAAATTTAAAATCTAAAAAAAAGCAGCCATGGTTAAATCATCATCACTAACTATAATTAAGAAGGGGAATTTTTGAGTATTTGAATATTAATTTCATCTTAGTTTGCTTATGACTTATGTTTTTTATCAAAGTTATATCTAATAATTCTTTTATAATATATAAAAAAATCGTGAATTTCATAAATAAATATAAATATCGAAATTTTGTAAATTTTTAAAACCCAAAGAATTACAAATGGTGAAGTTCAGAAATATTATTTTTATATATCTTCTTTATAACTTTATATTTTGAAAGGGGGTAAATTTAGTTCAAAGTTCCTTTTAAAAATTCTTATAATTGGCGAAGTTCAGAAAACTTATAAAAATTGAACCAGGGCTGCTTTTTTTTAGATTTTAAATTTTAATCTTTGTAGCGAAGCGCAAGCTCTCCCCCCCCCTCCGTAGGGAAGAGTGGTTAAGCCATTGCCTGTTTTTATAAATTTTCTGAACTTATTAATAAGGTAGTTGGGCATCGATGGCGTCGGTGCCCTTCATCGAGAGTATTATGGCGTCTTGAACCCCGCCGGCCTTAAGCGATTCTAATTGTCTGTGTTACCGATGTGAATTTTTTTTTCTCCAGGTCACCTATCAACGTCTGGCTTTAGCTTGGGTTCTCAGTATAGAGCCGAAGGTCACTGTTTTTTTCGGAGTGGGGCATTATGGTGAATGCTGCTAATCCTGCCCAGTTGGTCATTCTTTAGGTTCTTCGGATGCTCGATGGATCAATTATGCAGATAACCCCGCACTCTACCATAAAATGAATTAAAACAGTAGTCTATGCGAAGGGAGTCTTTGAATAGTTGGTTGACAATGGGGCGAGAAAGGTTGCTGATCCTGTGATGAAGAAACTGGGACGGGCATCGACACCCACCCCTATACTCTTCGTCAAATTCAGCGGAGAAGGACTCCCTGAGTTGGTGCGAGCTGGATATTATCACTGCTGTGTAAAGGTATTTGAAGCGTTTGCACATAAATATTGCCCCTGTCACCACATCAGCGACATAAAGTGAAAATGTGGACGTGGTAGGTCTGATCAATACGAAATCTGTGCTAACTTCTCCAAGGCCATACATGACAAAGCTATGCCATCTAAGGAATAGTGTGTGGTGTATTTTTTTTGTGGCAAGCCGTGCAATACTTCGCCGGAGCAGTGTGACTCGTATTTGTTTGGAAATTAGGTCCTGGCTGTCCAATTTGCGATACAAATTTCTTTTAGACAGCCAAGGGAATAGGCCTTGCCGCGGTCTGCTTGACCACAGACTTCGTACGCCACTCAAGTTAGGAAAGAATCTCCACCTCCTGGCTCTCCCAGGCGTACAGGCGTGGTAGCTTCCACGCTCAGTCGGGCGCAAAACGTGCGTTCTACCTCACGCAAGTGACTCTCCTCTGGGTTAAGAGAGAGGGAGAGAGAGAAAGAGGGAGAAAGAGAAGGAGAAAGATAGAGAGACAGAAAGAAAGAGAGAGAATAAGAGAGAAATAAATAAACAGAACCTAAAACTGACCCTTGAGGAACGCTGTTAGTGACTTTATCCCAGTCAGGCGTTTCTGCATTTATAAATATTCTCTGTCTATTGGTTGTAAGTCAGGTCAACGCAATAGGATACCTCTTATCCTGTGCGGTCTATATATTTTTAATAGAATTATTATAAATGGAAAACAAAATCAAAGGTCTTTTTAAAAATCAAGGTAAATAATGTCTAATCCTCTCTGATGATTCTATTTTTCCTATACATTGGGAGAAATTGAGCGAAGTCTTCCGAAACTGTGTTGATTATCTTCATTTAATTTATGTATTTTCAAGTTATTCACGATTTTGTCTTTTGCAATTGAAGCAGAAACGTATTAAAATTTGACCAACCAACTACTGCTCTTACCTTGTACCACATTATTCCATTCAGGTCTCCTAAAACCATCAACCTATACCCATACCCACATGTATTCATCACTCGTCCAAGGTAATTCTAGAATCTCTCTTTCTCACGCTGACCTCTATTATTCTGAGCTGTCTTACTCCACCATTGCATCGTACCACCCCTGCCCCCAGAGCACTACAACGTCCTATTTACTCACAACAGCATGATCCACACTATTCACTCCATCCCACACATACTCTTCATTCACTTTCTTGTTTGTTGCACATCGTGAATTAGAGAAGTTCACCCTCGGGGATATTTTTCATCCTTAACTTTTATCGGTATTCCTAGTCTTTCTATTTATTTCTTTTCTTCACGCATCTCTCTTCCTTTATTAATTTTCTTTATGGTTGAAAATGCCCTCGTTGGTAACACCTCTGTTGTTTCCTTTATTAAAAATAGCGATTTTTATCATTCTCTTTTATTGATTAATTTTGGCATTCCTGTTTAAAAGCGTCCCGTCACTGAGCCAATTTCTTTTAATTCCCAGACAGATAAGTTTCCAATTAGCCAGTATACAAAACAGCCTTCATGGTGCAATGGAAACACTCCATCCTGTTACCCCTTTAGCGAAATAACCACCCTCTTAACCTAAAGAAAGTAGCAGAATTTCGTGCCCCTTCTCCGCAAATCCATTTCCTAACTTTCAAAAGCAACAAAGACGTCCATTCTCAAGAAATTCATCGTCCTTACCTAAGACGTATCTCAACTACATTTCAAAACCACTCAAATCGATTTTCCTAACCTAAAAGGGCAATGATAACTTCATGTCTATCCTCCGCAAACCCATCTTTCGAAGAAAATAAAAAAGGGTGACATACTCGTATATTCATGTTATTCCTATGCAAAACTATCTTCCGAAATGAAAAAAAAGGCAACATAACCCGTTTCCATTCTCCGAAAATCCTTATTCTAACATATAAAAATTATATCCATTCATGTCCATTCTGCCAAATCCAACTTCTTAACTTAAAAAAAAAAACACACAACATAATTCCATTTCTATTTTTTCGAAAATCCATATTCCAAACCTAAAAAAAAGTCATACACCCTCGTGTCCATTCTCGACACGTCTTGTAGAATATGTGTGGTAGGTCTCTTAGGTGTCCTCGAACCTCTCTGTAAGAACTGATCAAGGCACCGAGGCTAAATATCATATCTGTTTTAATGATGATTATTTTAAAGGTACACCGTAGCTCGGGCGCCAGATGGTTATTGGGGAGTGCGTGACGCCCATGGAAGCTTCAATGGAATGCTGGGGCAAATTCAACGAGGGGTAAGATCTTCTTTTTAATAATTAATGAGCGGAAATAGATTTTAAGGAATCAAAAGCTTTTAACACATTCGGATTCAGCAGGTGTCTCACTTTTAGTTCAGAAGTGAGTGAAGTTATTTGTGATCGCCATATAATACAGAGACTGTTGTATATGTGCTTTTAGGATACCGCATATTACAATCTCAGTCACAGTAGTATTTTTCTCCATTGGTCTCATCCATATTCACGTTGAATGAATGCATGTAAGTTGCGATTATATATATATATATATATATATATATATATATATATATATATATATATATATATATATATATATATATATATATATATATATATATATATATATATATATATATATATATATATATATATATATATATATATATATATATGTCAAAGTAGCACGAGAGAATGATGAAAATGAATCCATTAAACCACATTGAAAGAGAAAACGGAATAATTTTTCCTTGCAGTAATATTTTTATTACCTTTTTTCGAAAAAATCCGTGCAGGGAAGCGATTCGAACCAGGCACACTGAGGCAGCGAGCACCGCTTTGATCACAGTTAAAAGTATGCCTTTAGTACACTACGCTACGCAGAGAACCAAAAAATTCTCTGAATAGAATAACTTTTAAGGGAATAAAAATATTACAGCAAGGAAAAATTATTCCGTTTTCTCTTTCAATGTGGTTTAATGTGGCGTTATTTCTGTCTTCTCGGTAAAGGATCGCCTTCACTGTGCCGCCCTCTGCTCCCTTTGATTCTGGATTCTTCTAATGTCCCTCTCCGGTTTCTTGTCTCGTTTGCTCATTCGCGTCCAATTCTTATTTTCTCTTGTACTATATATATATGAGTGTGTGTGTGTGTGTGTGTAAAACTCACAAAGTATCGCGTGAGTAAGTAATAAATGCAACAAAGCCCACAGGGAAAATTAATACGAGGATTCCAAGTACTTTCGAACTTTATTTCGAGTTCTTTATCAAGGAATAACAAATGTATTGAAAATTGTAATATTTATAAGGATGATACAGAGGAGAGGGAACGCCCACAAGAAGGCAAAAAAACAATCAACAAAATGAATGAATATGAAATGGAAACCTTAGGAGGAACGGAGATAAATACCAACTAAGATATTAAATCAGGTAAATTCAAAAGACTAAAGGTTGACAAGAGGATTAAAATATCGCCTAAGCAATTAGGGAGGGAGAAAATCTGAGCGAGAGATTAACCTCAGGTGGCAGGATTGAAAAACCAAGGTAGAATAAGTACAAATGTTCTAAAGACTTGACTCAAATGAAAATAAATACATAGATGCACAAAAAATAAAATTAAATAGTTTATTAAGATTAATATAAATATTTAGTCTCAAATTAAAAGTTTAGACAGTGCATTGTGAATATAATTTTTAAAAAACCATCGAGTTTATATAAGCCAGGACTTAAATTAAAATTTGGCAATTTACTCACAAAGGTCGATTCAATGATATTTCGTGAAAATGTATCGTTATTATGGCAGATGATTTTAGCAGAATTCCTTTCAATATCGTGATTAAGATATGACATATGAACATAAAAGCATCTGCTTTCTTCGCCACGACGGACATTATATTTATGCTGAGAAATTTGTTTTTTTAAACATTTACCTGATTGGCCAAAGTAATCTTTAGAGCAATCGATACATTTTACGCAATATACATTACCAATAGGGGAAGGGGCGTTCTTGACTAATAGTTTAGAGATAGTATTATTATAGTTAAGTACTAAACAAATGCTTAGAGATTTTAAAATATGAGGGAGAGAAGCAAAGGATGGATTAAAAAGGAAGTACAAGAGCATTTTTGTTATTAAAAGGCACGCGAGGTTCAAAAAGATAAAAAGACCTTTTAGCTAACTGAAGGCATTTATCAAGAATTGAAAAGGATAGCAAAAATTTATGGCCGATGTCAAAAATATTGGAAAGTTTAGAGTCGAAGAATTCAGGACTTACCACACGAAGTGCACGGAGAAACATTAAAATAAAAATAGATCTTTTGATTTTAATATGGTGAGAGGAGTAAAAATTAATATAAGAAGAAGAATGACAATGCCCCAATACACACTGCCCATGTGGTCAAGAATTAGTATGAAGAGCATAGGAGTGAGCTACAATACATGGAGTGCCCCCTACAATCTCCAGATTTTAATATTATTGAGCATTTGTGCTGCTCTTGGAGCGACAAGTTAGAAGTCGTAACCCTCCACCGTCTCGGCTAAAACAGCTGGAGCAGGTATTGAAAGAAAAATAGCTCAAGATTCCTCCAATGAAGTCATAAAGCTGTATGAATCAATTCCAAGACGCATCCACGCTGTACAAAAAGCAAAAAGAGGAACAACTCCGTACTAAATAAATATTAATTCAATATTTCACGTGTTCTAATTATTTTTTCTTGGAAACCCGCCTGCCATCGCGGGAAGATGTACGCTTGGTCTTCCTCCACCACCAGCAAGTGCAGAGAGAGACCCCCGGAGGCGGCCAAGAGCACCTCTATCAAGCTGCACGAAGTGTGGGAGAAAGCAAATCTCAATGTCAAGGTGGAGCACGTAATCCTTCGTAACATCAAGAACCTTCACAACGAGTACGTGAGCCCCAAGAAGAAAGCCAAGCGGGAGACACCTGCAGCCGTGACAAAGAGGGAGGTTTGGAAGGGCGACTTAAAGGATGTCTTCGATATCGCGAGTGGTAAGATCGCGGAGGCCAACGTCGCAGAAGAAGATTTAGCCTTTCTGGAACTGTAGAGGGAGGACAGACAGTCCTGTTTAATGGGGAGTGTGGATAAACTCCATGCGTCCGCTGTCGCCAAGAAAGCTGACAAAATGAAGAAGGGGCAGATGAGGAAGAGGAAGCAAGAGGCGGAAGTAGAGAAGTTGTTGAAGAAGGTTGCCCTAGAAGACACTCTTGATTCATCCTGTGTTTCTTCTGGATCATCTTTTTCGGATGAGGACTTCCAAGGCTGCCCTTCTCACGTAAAAATCCCACGGAGGAGAAGGCCGGCCAAGAACCTAATGACACCAGCACTGACCACGACTTGGGACTAAGAAAACCTTCCATGTCATCAAGCTACTGCGTCCTTCGTTGTTGCAGCCTCAAGCTTGAGGCATGATGTCTTGGAGATCACCTCATCTGCCTCCACGGTGCATCTGATGAGGAGAAAACACCGAGAAACTGAAGCAAAGCGCATTGAAGAAGTAGCCTTCCGTGATCCGCGTCCCCTTGTTCACCACTGGGATGGCAAATTGATTCAAAGTACTGCCACATCTCGGATCTCAGAGGAGAGGATCGCTGTTGTGCTTAGTTGGACCAACTTTGAGGAGTTTCTTGGAGTACCTATCGCCATTGATGGGACCGGTAGAGAAGTAGCGGCTACTATCCTTCGGGACGACTATCTCGAACTCCTTCAGCGCTCTCTTCTCTACCTTGGAGGATGGAACGGGGATCTGCTTCGATTAAGGGCCCCTAGAGCCTACCATCAGGCGAGGTAGGGCAACCGTCCCGAACAGTGCACCGAATAATGACTTGGAGTTCTTGGCGACTCTCCAGGTGTTTGTGGATAGAGGACCCTGGTCAACGGAAGAGAAGGCCCTCCGAAAGCAGCTCTGGTACTTCTCGAAGCAAGAAGCAGCCCTAGTGTTCTTCGACCATTGAGTGCGACCGGGCGGCCATGGTCAAGAACCTAAGCCGTCCAGCAACCTCGAAAACACTCAAGAGACTTGAAAAGTTGAACTTTAGCGGCCGTTGGGGTATTCGCTGGGAGGATGGTCACTACCCAGAACGTGGAACATGTTCTGCAAGATCTATGAATTCGAGCCACCGTCCGAGGCCTGCATGTCGCCAATGATGCAACAGCGAGATGAGTTGCACTGATTCAAAGACTGCAAGCCCGAACCAAAGACAAGCAACAGAAGCAGTTCCTCCTCAAAGTTGTTAATCATGACCGCAAGACCGTCAAGAGAACAAAGGCTGTAGTGGTCGCTAAGTTCCCTCCTGCTCCTTGAGCCCCATCCACCAATGACTTGATTGCCCTGCTCTACTTACAAAATTATTCTGCATTTCCGGTGCCCCCTTGGAATTTTTCACAACTTTGTTTGGTAATTTTCAGTTGAATACCGTTGGTTGCAATTTTTTGTCTTTTCCTCTAATTGATTTTTTCTAAGTTTCACTTGAAATGTGGAATCTTGTCAATCTGTGCGACAAGTAAATATTGACGAATCAAACCAAATTTTTGCATAAAGTATTTATCGGTCACCAGTTCCGTTTAGGAACAAAAGATGTCTTGTTGTTCGGTCGGAACAAATAGGTCTTCTCTGCTTATTAATCTGATTTGGGATTATTATGCTTCGTAGAGTGTTCATACCAAATAAATTTGGATTTGGATTTATGAACAATTTAATAAAATAACTTTATTGGATCCATGTTTAGTAATGTGAATTTAATGGACTCGGTGATTAATTCCATTTTCGCTGGAAGAAGTGATTTTGAACGTGGATGGAAAGAAGACGTTTTTTACTGATGCGATGCCGAGTTGTGAACTTGTTGTGAATCCTTTCCACCGAGGACTGCTTGAGGAGGCGAAAGGGTGGACTTTAGTTGAGATAAAGTCCTTCCTCGGTGGATAGAGCACAATGTGAACACGAATGGAAGAGACTTATGCTTCCTGAAGTGACGTGACAAAGTGTACTATAATGTTGTCTTTTAATGTTGTAATGTCTGAGTATTTATGTGTTTAGGGAAAGTAAGGTCACCTGCTTTTACCATTTGGGTATCTTGGGGGGAGCTTTGTCTGAAGATGGATGAATGTTTATTTGTGTGTTCGCTTGGGGCAGAGGGAAGGAGAGACGGTAAAGAGCAATCATGTTGACTTCATTATCAAAGACTTTATACGGGCGGGAGAGGGGGGAGGAACAGATAACTGTGTGAGAAAAGGTTGGTAAAAATCTAGAGTAAGTTGGGGAAAGATGCTTTTATAGGATTCCATGTCTAGCGGGTTGGCGATAATCAATAAATAGAAGGAAATGGTTAAATGACCGAGTCGTGTGACAGAGGTTATTGTGGAAGGATGTTTGACCGAAGGAAAACAGGCAAATATTATAGTCAGTCGGAAGATTTGTACCTGGGAAAATCCTGTGTATAAGAGTACTTGTGTATGTTCGTGTAAATGAATTGTAGTCTTGTTATATATCTATCTATATATATATATATATATATATATATATATATATATATATATATATATATATATATATATCATGACCGCGAAAGAATGATGAAAATTAATCCAAAAAATCTCAAGAAACCAAAAACGGGAAAAATTTTCTTCGGAAATAATATTTCCTAATTCGCACAAAAATCCGTACAGGGGTGGGATTCAAACCTTGCACACTGAGGCAGCGAGTATCCGCTTTGGTCTCAATTAAATCATCTCTTAGGCCACTTGGCCTAAGCTACGATTCGCAAGGTCGATCGGGACTATGAAAGAGAGATAGAATTAATAGGGAATTCAAAGGACAAAGGAGAATTGAGGTAAACACGTGGCAAATATACAATGTATAAATCTTTCATGAGCGCGAAAGAATGATGAAAATGAATCCAACACGCCGCAAGTAGTCCTCTTCCTTACTCTCGTGGTTGCAATTATCTTCTCACCATGATCGATCGTTTTACTCGATGGCCAGAGACGGTTCCTATTTCGGACATCAGAGCTTCCACTGTCACTCGAGCCTTCGTCTCAGCATGGGTTGCTCATTTTGGTTTTCCCTCAATGATCATGACTGATCGTGGCAGCCAGTTTGAATCCCACCAATGGGATGCACTCATGTCAGTACTTGGTTCCTTTCGCCTTCGTACTACAAGCTACCATCCCCAGAGTAACTCTAAGGTAGAACGTCTGCATCGGACCATCAAAGCAAGCTTACGCTCCACCGATCCAAACATCACTTGAGTGGACAAGCTACCTTGATTCTCCTTGTAATTCTCTCGTCCTTGAAAGAGGATCTGAAATGCTCTGCAGGGGAATTAATTTACGGTACCTAACGTCGTCTACCCGGCGAATTCCTTTCTTCCTCTGACCAACCTCTACCTTCTCACCTAGATCCTTCTTCATACGTACATTATCTTGTACGGGTGATGGCTGAAGTTATGCCAACTGCCACTCGAGTGCCTGCTAATTATAAAACCTTCGCGCCGAAGGAGATGGCATCATGCTCCCATGTTTTCGCCGGCGCGATTCAACTTGCACTTCGTTGCAACCAGTCTATGGCGGACCCTTCCTCGTCATCTCCAGGAAGCCGAAATTCTTCGTCCTAAAGCTTGGCACCAGGCAAGATACTGTCTCTATCGACCGCCTAAAATCCGCTTATACCTAAAATTTTCATCTAGAACCAGTATCACGTCATTCCCCTACTACTATACCCCTTTATGGTACAGTAATCCCCTCAAAACAACCTTAACCCCACCCTTTTAACTATCCCTGCTACTCCAACTCCACCTTCCATTTTGCTGTCTCCCTCTCTTGTGTTGCAGGAGACCTCATCGGCAAGAGTGGTCAGTCAGGACCAAATATTTATCTCACTGGTCACTCCGTCAGCGGAGAACAGGACTCCAGACTCCCACATCACGCTTGACGCCATCTCGGAAGGAACCAACAAGCGGGTCACCTTCGCTTCACCTACCTTCTCTCGTGCCGGTGCCTCATCCAATGCTACTGTCACTGCCACAGCGAATCTGCGTCCCCATACCCGCAGCCAAACCAATGGCACTGTCATCACGTGCTCCGACCGCGTCGTCAGGAGGCCTCGTCGGTAGTCGGACTTGTAATCTCAAAATAGAAAATGGAGGGTAACTTTCTTAGGGATGAAGTGTTATAGCAATGCCCTCTGGGCATTCCTATAATAAGATCCTCCTGGGAAACTTAAATATATATATATATATATATATATATATATATATATATATATATATATATATATATATATATATATATATATTATGTATAAAATTCAAATCACTCATTTATTTTACTTAACTTTTGTCAATTAAATCATTCATGTAATTTATGTATAACTTAATAATTCATTCATTTATTTTATGCATAACTTTTTGCAATTCAATCATTCAATTATTTCAGGCATAACTTTTTGTAATTCAATCATTTATTTATGGACCCTTTAATAATTCAATCATTCCGTGACGATAAACTGATTTCATTTAACGCACAGTTACAAACAACATCTCTTAGAATTTCATGCACATACAAACACACGCATTTCTCCACTTGTGAAATAATGCGAAATGACTCTCTCACTTGTATTCTCGTCGCCGTCATATTAAGGTCAGTTAAAAAAATTCCCTCTTCAATTATTCTCTAAAATCACCCCGTACTAGAGAGAGATCCTAATTCCCATTCACACTTTCATTACAGCCCCAATTCACTAATAAGGGTCACTACAGCAAAACGATTACATTCGCTTTATCAAAATCATTTCCACATTGAACATCCATTTAGAAAAATTTACACGGCGCACTTCATCTCGTCACGTGAAGTTATTTTTAACTCAAGTTCAACCTTGCCTAATTTAACGTAATTCAACTTATTGTAATCTGTTTAGGTAATATCTGATATATATATATATATATATATATATATATATATATATATATATATATATATATATATATATATATTACATTCTTTAAAAACTCGTTACATTTATCTTCAATCCCACGTGAGAAGTGTTTCCTTTGGCCCACATTGTTCATAATTCCAAATCCCTTTAATTGAAGAATATTGGAATATTATATTATATACGCTATCTAGGCCAACGATATAGTATTCGATATATATATATATATATATATATATATATATATATATATATATATATATATATATATATATATATATATATATATATATATATATATATATAAAATTTCACGGTGAATGTAAGGACACATATGAGGCTGAGGTACATGTGATTTATTTATGGAACAACGTTTGGGGCGTATCACCCATCTTCAGGTTCTAAAACATAAATTAATCTAATACAGTTAAGAGTATTAAAAATATTAAAAATAATTAGGTTAAGACTATGTAGGTAAATCAAAAATTAGAAAATAACTCAGGAATTTAAAAGTCAAGAGAATCAAATTATCAATCTAATATAACACTATTGAAACGAGAAAAAAAAACACAAAAAAACAAAAGCAAATAATTACAGTATAATATTGCTTACCGATAACTCAGGAATTTATGAATGAAATATTTTTTGAGTAATTTGTTGCATTTTCTAGTGAATAATTTATTGTAAGGTCCCATTTCTGGTACTACGAAAAAATTTCCATTTTGGGAACACTATATGAGAGAAAGGATGGAGAGTAAATTTTGATAAAAAAATTATTGATTAGTTTGTCAACCAAAGGTGGGGGGTAACAATTATTTTTAAAATAAGACTTTAGAGTCTGAAATTCATTGTGCATTATGGAATAATTGGAGGAGAGATGGTAACCTCTATATATTAGAGATTTAATTGCACTGAGTTTGTGTGACAAGTCAAAATGGCTGAAAAAATTGATTCCTAGGCCACTGAAGCTTGGCTTTCTGTATATTGAGGTAGTTAGTTTGTCGTTTTTTTCTATAATGACGTCTAGAAAAGGAAGTTTATAGTCACTCTCTAATTCAATGGTATATTTAATGTTGGGATGATAAGAGTTTATAAAATTAAAAAAATGGTGGGCATGTTCTATATTATCAAAAATAGCAAAGGAGTCGTCAACATACTTACGATAAAATATGGGTTTGAAATCTAAAGTGCAATGTTTCATAAAGTTATTTTCAAGATGAATCATGAAAATATTAGCTGCTATTGGAGCAATTGACGAGCCCATTCCTACTCCATCTATCTGTTGGTAAACCTTGTTATTAAATAAAAAATAATTCTCATAAAAAATCATTTCTAAAATAGTCTTGAAATTTTGACGAGAGAAATTGTGAAAGACGCCTGTTTTGTTGAGAATGCCCTGAAATATCATGGTAATTTATGATAAGAAATCATATGAAATCTAAAAATAAAAAACGAGTGCGTAAATTAAATTTAGAGCGTTCAAAATCAACCAATAGGCGTTCGTATGACCGAACTTTAAATTCAATTTCATACTTTAACAAATAATCCAGAGAAGATTTATAAAATTCGGAATGATATAGGGATTTCCGATAAAGCTTGAAATAAACAAAACTGGGATACACATTAGCATTACGACAAATCTCAAGAAAAGTACAGTCAAGAGAAGATTTCCTAAGTCTTCTCGATAGCCTGGAAAAAGTTCGGTAGAAACCAATTACTCAAAAAATATTTCTTTCATACCAACTTGAAAATCACTTTTGTTAACCCACTTTCCATAGGAAGTTTCTTCTCGTCAAAAGACAAACTTCCTCTAGAAATGAGCAGCCGTGTTGTTTATGCTTTTACTTGTCCTTGTTGTTTGCAAGGAACCTATATTGGTAGTACGGTTCGCTCATTGAAAGAGAGGTTTTGTTCTCACATGGGAATAAGCCATCGCACTGGAAAAATATTGTCTAAGAAGGAAGCTTGTGTAATAAGAAATCATAGTATACAATGCATGACAGAATGTTCCATAGATAACTTCAAAATAATTGGTCATAATAACAATGAATATAGTCTAAGAATTTTGGAATCCCTACTAATACGTACAAAATCTCCTACACTCAACATAGATAATACCGCTGTTCCCCTTCTTATTTCTTAATTTTAATTACCCCATTCCACAACCAACCAACCTTCTCTTATTTAACAACCAACCAATCAAATTCCTATCCTTCTTTAAGCCACATCCTTTATAATTTCTTCACTTTGTGATTTCTCCTGAACTTCATCGGTAAGCAATATTATACTGTAATTTTTTACTTTTGTGTTTTTGCTTCTTTTTTTTTCGTGTCAATAGTGATTACATTAGATTAATAATTTGATTATCTTGCCTTTTAAGTTCCTGAGTTATCGGTAAGCAATATTATACTGTAATTATTTGCTTTTGTTTTTATGTGTTTTTTTTTCTCGTTGCAACAGTGTTATATTAGATTTATAATTTGATTCTCTTGACTTTTAAATTCCTGAGTTATTTTCTAATTTTTGATTTACCTACATAGTCTTAACTTAATTAGTTTTAATATTTTTAATATTCTTTAACTGTATTAGATTAATTTATGTTTTAGAACCTGAAGATGGGTGATACGCCCCAAACGTTGTTCCATAAATAAATCACATGTACCTCAGCCTCCTATGTGTCCTTACCTTCACCGTGAAATTGAAGATTAGACTGGTCAGCAGCAACTCATATGACTATATATATATATATATATATATATATATATATATATATATATATATATATATATATATATATATATATATATATATATATATGGGAAACACAAAGTATCGCGTGAGTAAGCAATAAATGCAACAAACCCCACAGGGAAAAATATTATGAGGATTTCAAGTACTTTCGAACTTTATTTCGAGTTCTTTATCAAGGAATAAAAGAAGTATTGAAAATTGTAATATTTATAAGGATGATACAGAGGAAAGGAAACGCCATCAAAAAAGGCAAAAAAACAATCAACAAAATGAAATAATATGAAATAGAAACCTTAGGAGGAGCGAAAGTACTTGGAATCCTCGTATTATTTTCCCTGTGGGCTTAGTTGCATATATATATATATATATATATATATATATATATATATATATATATATATATATATATATATATATGCATCAAAGCCATGTAAGGGTGTAGTAATTATTAATGCAACAGATTGTATACCCCGAGACGGTGTAGGTATTTTAGAAATGAAAGAACCTCATCTGTAATACTCCGTGGTTTCGAGAGGTAGTCTTTGTGTCGCCCAACTTGCAAGCAGGAGTAAACCCAACAAGGAACCTCACAAATGAGCACCCTGTTAGATCTATGAAAACTTGAAATTGGGCACACAAATCGAACATTAAAGTTGTATGTCATGTTGTAACATAGAACTAATGTAGAACAAACCAATTAGATGTAAATAATGTTAAATCGCAATTTAATATCTATCAATGCAAAACAGAGTATCTTGTAATGATGCAAGCGAAGTCGTTGGGTTCCCACATGAATTTCCAAACATACACAATTAGGAAACAGATGTGAGCCAAAGCTCTTGATACAGATAACGGAGGCAGTAGAAAACTGCTGGACACACATAGAACGGAATCTGATCTGACCAGCCAGAGTTTACATGAACATGTGAAAGGACGAAATAGATCTTGCTATGGATGTCGACTTGATAAGCCAGGTCATCTGGCCAAATGCAAATACTCTCTTAGTGCACACGTGCCTACACTGTACATATACATACTCTTTGACACCGCCCATCAGTTCTTGTATAGAACACATGCATCCGATAAGCTTCGACCCGCGTTCAGATTAAAAGAGAAGTTACGCCCTCTTAATTGCCGTTGGTATAAATAGACGGGCTGAAATATTCTTATAATTATTCTCATTCTGATTCGTATATTAGATGCGTTATTATTATCAGCATCACGAGTCCGTTGCTCGTGCTCAATCAATCCGTCCATAGTCCCAACAATCTGACGCAGAAGGAGACTTACAAGAAACAATTCACATTAACACTGATAATCAGCCTAAAGGTGTGAGTGCACAAACGAACCACGGAAAACACAACTATTTTGCTTGCCCAAACTAAGAGAGCCCTAAACCGAGATTAAAGCCTACAAAACTGCCATTTTTCTCCCGAGTCCTGCCTTCTTCCAAGCAATAACCAGGTTGCCATTTGAACCCAGCCTAAAAGCGAATTACCCGAAAAAACACTTTGGAATCAGACCAAACTTGACTGTAAGCAGCAGCCTTACCGCCTTAGTCTTACACCCATACGCTGGTAACCCATCCTCTTCCCCAAAGTGATGACCAACCATAAAACTGACGGTGAACTTCTGATACCACTCCGTTCTCAAAGATCACAAGTGCGTCAGAAATATATATATATATACATATATATATATATATATATATATATATATATATATATATATATATATATATATATATATATAAATATATATATATATATATATATATATATATATATATATATATATATATATATATATATATATATATATATATATATATTCATTTTCCTGTGGCATTTTTTGCATTTATTGCTCTACTCACGCACTACTGCGGGGCTCGTATATATATATATATATATATATATATATATATATATATATATATATTTGTTTCTCACCCTCAACCCCATTTTCCTTTGCAGAGAGTGAAAAATTATCTGAAGAATTTAATTTAAAAGAACTGCTAGTATGGCTGGGAGGACCCAACTGAAAAGGAGGGTTTTATTTTGTACACTTCTTATTCCCTTTTAAACAACAAGAACAACAACACCATGCCTATCAGTAGCTTAGACAATAGACTATTTGTGCTGCCTTGGACTCTTCACTGAGCCACGATCTCAATATTTCTCATCAATGTTACCACCCAGCTAACTTGTCCCATTTTCTGTTATTGATATTTAATATAAATATACTAAACTTTTAATTGCATTAAAAGGTTAAGTACATTATGTATAATACAAAACCTAACTTATCCTACAGTCAGTCAAAGAAATACCCATTTAAGAATCCATCGCTGGGACCTTCATGCTATTCAATTTATATGTTTATTCTGCTGCACCCAGAGGGACCAGATTTGGACCGCGGGCCACCATTTGAGTAGCCCTGGATTATACGGTGCACTACTTAAACATAACGCCAGACTTATTATACTATGCAGTATGCTTTAGTTAAGTTTTCTATATTTTTCTAAGGCATATAATAATAATATATATAATAAATAATAATAATATAAAAAAATCAGGGAAATAAATAATTATTTTGTCTCGGCCTTCTATGTCTAAGGGCCTCCTGAAGGGCAGCCCATAGCACGTGCTACATGTGCTACTAGATTAACCCTGCACTATATATATATATATATATATATATATATATATATATATATATATATATATATATATATTTATTTATATATATTTATATATATATATATGTATATATATATATATATATATATATATATATATATATATATATATATATATATATATATATATATATATATATATATAATGGGTGTTCCAATAACTTGGACCGATTTTAAATGTGTTAAGTTTAAGCGTCTGATGATTTTTTTCTTTTTCTTTCAGATTTCACAACTTCAGTCTTTGGCAATTTCAACTATGGAAAGATTAACAATCGAACAACGTGTTAAAGTTATCGAAGCCTGTTACGAAATTGGACGTTCAAACAGAAATGCATTTCGAGCACTTCGCGATTTTTTTGGTCAACATAATCGACCAACCGAGAGTGCAATTGGGAAAATTGTTCGTATATTCAAACAAGCGCGGTCAGTGGCAGATATGAGCACGCCATTGCGTGCTCGTTTACGCCGTTCAACTGAAATCATTGCTGCAGTGCGCGAGAATGTGGCCGAAGATCCAGACACCTCTATTCGTCATCTCGCGCAGGAATTGAATCTCTCCACAACAAAGTTACATCGAATTTTGACAAAAGATTCGTCTCTACACGCTTGCAAAATTTAATTGGCACAAGAGCTGAAGACTGCTCACTATTTGAAGCGCCGTAGGTTCGTCAATTAGGTGCACAAGAAAAGACAAACCGATGATGATTTTTCGCAAAAAATAATCTTTAGTGATGAAGCTCATTTTCATCTTGGTGGATTCGTTAATAAGCAGAATTGTCGCATTTGGGCTGATGAAAATCCCAGGAAGATTGTTGAAAAGCCATTGCATCCACAAAAGGTCACTGTTTGGTGCGCATTTTTTGCTAGCGGAATCATTGGGCCGTATTTTGTCGAAAATGATGCCGGGAATTCTGTTACGGTGACAGGCGAGCGATACCGTGCCATGATAGTAGATAGAGGGGAGTAGGAAAAGGGGCAAAGAAAAAATAATAGCCTAGGCGAGTTTAGAACAGCTCCCAGCGTCGGTGGACAACTGTTAGCCAGCGGCGAATCCAATCGGCCATCGTGAGTCTCAAAAAAGACTGATTCAAACGAAGCTTTTGTGTCACTCGCCTGCACTTCTCGTAAGCTATACAACCCCCCTTCCTAGAAGCGGAGCGTATTTTGAAGAAATGAAGAGAGCACGTTTGGAAATGTTATCCAAGGGCTAACCTTCCCCCTCCCAGGTCTGGGCACCATTGTAGATAAAGGGGAGTAGGGAAAGGGGCAAAGAAAAACTAATAGCGTAGGCGAGTTGCGAACAGCTTCCCGCGTCGCTGGAACACTGTTAGCCAGCGGAGAATCCACTTGGCCATCCTGAGTCTCAAAAAAAGACTCATTCAAACGAAGCTTTTAAGCCGATCGCCTGCAATTCTCGTACGCTATAATGATAATCAACTTTTTAGGGCCTGAATTGAATTCTATGGATGTCGAGGATTTGTGGTTTCAACAGGACGGCGCCACATGCCACACAGTCAATGCTATAATGGCTTTATTGAATGAGAAGATCCCAGGTGGCATCATTTCTCGAAACAGCGATGTCAATTGGCCACCACGATCGAGTGACTTGACGCCTTTAGATTTCTTCCTTTAGGGTCATCTCAAAAGTAAGGTCCATGCCAACAAGCCAGCAACAATTCAACAGCTGAAGGATGGGATAATAAGGCATATTTGTGAGATCGAGGAACAACTATGCAGAAACGTCATCAAAAATTTTGACCATCGAGTGGAGGTGTGCCGCCGAAGCTGTGGCGGACATTTAGGCGATATTATTTTTCACACATAATTGCCATGACTCAAATAACATGATCTAATAGTGAAATCAATAAATTTTCACCAATAACCCTGTTTTATTTACTGCTAACTTTGATGATCCGTCTTAATGGAACACTATATATATGTATATATATATATATATATATATATATATATATATATATATATATTAATATATATATATATATATATATATATATATATATATATATATGTATGTGTGTGTGTGTGTGTGCGTGTGTGTGTGTGAAAGAACTCAATGCGAGTTATGGTAAATGCTAGTGAAACCACTGTATAGCAGCATATAATATATTTATAAGACTAGGTTTGGTATGAAGTTTACCATACCCTTTTCAGTCTTGTACTGAGAATGGAATGAATACACAAGTTACTCTACACCTCAGAACCGCAGCAAAAGTAAAAAATGGAGAAAAGGGTTCATTTATCAGGAAGTGTGGTTCTAAGATCATTAACTAAACTCTTTACGATCATGTTCCAGGAATAGTAGCTATATTTAAATTGACCACCCGAAAGATTAAAATTGGGAATTTCTCCTATTAGTATCGATTCTACAAATTTTATTTTACGGAAATTTTTACAATTATATATAATTTGGGCCTTTGAATAATCTATTTGGTGGTGGTAATTGCTAATATGGTTAAAAAACTGGATGTAAAACTGCCTGGCCTGACATCACCTTTATGTTCATATATTTGTTTTTTTAATGTTCTCCCAGTCTCTGCTATGTAGAATGAGGGACAGTCAGTGGATTCAGACGGGATTACATATACATCTGCCTCATTTGGATGGAAAAAGGTATTTAAACGAGGCCTAACCTGTAGAAATAACTCCTTTGGGGAGGGGAGAAAAATGGAGGGATAGACAATTCGTGTTACTCACTTTGTTTTTATTCTTGGGACGGTAGTATGTAAATTTAGCTTTAGATAAACTCTCATTGATGACGTGGAGGGGATAATTTAATTAAATGAATCTGCAGGTTATATATGTAATCTCGTCTTCTAGAAAACAAGGATTATATATTCTAAGTGCTCTCAAAAACATACCTGATGCAACGGCTTTTTTAATGTTAACATGATGATGCGAAAAGAAATGGATATATGAGTTAGAATGGGTCGGTTTACGGCATAGATGGGCGTTATCGCGATAAATTATCGCGATAACAATATCAGGTTATCGGTTATCCGATTTTTCCCCCGCATTATCGATTCATCGGTATCGCCGATTTGTTTGGTTCCAAACTAGCGATAATCCATAATTTCAGTTTTTGGTTCCACTTTAACAAATGGACAAGCCGCGCGTGCCTTGGAGGCAGAAATAGGTAGGTCCGAGCTGGGAACCGAACGTATACTAAGCGGAGTGTGAGGTGGCCGGTCTTGACATCTTCTCAAATCGTTCGCTCAGCTTCAGTCTCTCACCAGCTGTCGGGTGAGAGGTCACGAGGTGTTGCTCCTGCGCGCTCCTGATTTTACGCGTTCTTTGATGATTTTTTTCCCTATGTTCCCGTGCTTCCTCCGTTCTAATTTTTTGTTCACGTGTATATGAATACATGTACTATTCGGTGCTATTCTTTAATATCCGTTTATTAACGTTTTGAACACTTATGAAGTTACGCCCCTATTCCAAACTGATCCTATTTTATTGTAATTTAGTAGTGCAGTGCTTTGCTATTTTATAGTATTGAATTAGGGATGGCGTCTCAAGAGACTGTGCCCGCATCAAGCCAAAGAGACCCAGCGGAGTCTATTGACTCTAGTATCGCTAGTATCGGAATTTTGGATTTATAGGTTATCCCCTTATCGGGCGATAAATGTATCGCCAGTTATCGATTATCGCCGATAAGGTTATCGTTATCGATTATCATGATACATTTTTTCGTTATCGCACCCACCACTAGTTTACGGTACACATACACAGTGAAGCTAATTTGGTCACTGACTCTTACAATTTTGACATTGAGAAAGGCTATACAATTAATTATCTTGTTCCCATTCCTCTATAAATTGATGGCGGAATGGAATTCGTTAATTTTTTAAGGAAATTGTCGAATAAATTTAAACTTTTTATAGGCCAAATCGATATGACATCATCTGCATACCTAAACCATACAATATTTTGATGTGGAATAATAGAAGAGAGTAAAGTATCTTCAAAATGTTCCATAAAAAGGTTATATAATATGGGCTATAAAGGATTGCTCATGCTACGACTGTATCTCTGACGGAAGAAACCCATTTCACTACTAAATACATTGTCAATAATGCATAGTTTTACAAGATTTATAATTTTGATTTTTCCTAGTAGGAAGTTTAATTTCGGATTGTGTAATATTAACCTTGGATAGAACATCAAGGGTTTCATTAACTGGGACATTGGTGAACAGGCTATCTACATCAAAGCTAACTAAGCGGTTATCTTCTATGATGATTTTCCTAAAACCTTCAATGAAATTAGAGGAATGGATTATGTGTGAAGGAGTGGTCAATCCCACGCCGTTGACAAGAAGGGAGACTAATAGGAGAAATTCCCAATTTGAATCTTTCAGATGGTCAATTTAAATGTAGCTCCTATTCCCGGAAACTGATCATAAAGAGTTTAGTCAATGATCTTAGAATCACACCTCCTGATTAATGACCTCTTTTTTGACGTTTTTTTCTTTCTTTTGCTGGGATCCTGAGGTGTTTAGTAACTTGGGTATTCATTCCATTCTCAGTATAAGACTGAAGAGAGTATAGGTCACCAAATATGGGGTCGCCATTTCTGGGTTGGGCGTAAGAAGGCCTTTTTCGATGGCAAGGCGATCCTATAAGGGTTTGATAAAGTGGCTTCACCTAATCGCACCAGTTTGACCGATACGATAGACACACTCGCCCCCGTATTTATTAAAAATTCGCATCTTTGATTGTATATTTTTGTGGAGATCGTGAAAACAGATGGCACGCCAGCGGCCGTGCTAGCTATGGCATGCCTGTTTAGTTTTTCCGCCGAAAGCGGCGAAGATGGCCTAGAGGAAGACTGCATTTGCAAAGTCTCACCTCTCTTTGGCCACCTGCACCAAGGTTTACAAGTTTTTCCATTTCTCCAAAATAAATATGAGCGCGGCATACCATAGGTTTTTGCTCCCTTCTAAATGGCCGTAAGCCCACCGTGATATTATGCCTATAGCTACTGTTATTATGCCTTGACCACGACAAATTCGCGGCGTTATTTACACTATCTCTATATCTACAATTATTAAATGCACCAGCAATAAATGCATAATTATTAGATTCACGATTACTCAATGCACTATTATTAAAATTACTATTATTATATGCACTATTAATTGACACAGAGGAATCAGATGCGGACACTACACTGCATTCCTTCAATTACCCACTCGCGTTTACACTCAGACATTGCGCTTTGTCGAATATATTTAGTTCATCCGCTAATTTACCTAGCTGGGCCACGGATAGGTCTTTTTGCGACGCGATTACAGGCGCTATGCTCGGCGGCAAAGACTGAACAAATTTAGGGGGCACTAAATCTTCACTGACTCCTACCTGAAGTGCTGTCCTCCTTAGTTCTTCCAAATTCAGTTAGGGCCGGCCGGTAAGTGAGGAAGACGCCATTCGTTTGTCGAAAAGTTCGGTCTTGCTCTTTTCGAAAAGCCCAATGACTTCCGTCTTCAGTTTGTTGTAGTTTTGTCCTTCAAAAATTTCCTCTGGCAGTCGATTGACAGTCTCCGGGGGTAGTGAGGCTAAGACTTGATAAAATTTTGCGTCGTTCTTTTCTATTCCGGAGTTGTGGAACTGAGCTTCAATTATACGGAACCAGCCAGTGACCACTGATTCGTTAAACATAGCTGGTTTTATGCTCACCGCATTCACGAAAACTCCTTATTGCCTTGCTTGCTGGATGTCTGTGCTTTCCATCTTCTTTGTTCGGTTTTGGTGGCTAAGGTTGCTAGCCAGTTATAAAGGTTCAAAGGCAAAAGGTTGGCAATTTTAGGTCGCCAAATATGAAGTCACCAGTTATAGGTTCGGCGTAAGTAGGCCTTGTTTTGATTACAAGGCGATCTTTAAGGGTTTGGTAGAGTTGCTTGCTTACAGGTTTCTTGATGTACGGTTCGAGGGGTATTAACCGATCAAGGTTTGTAAGTAAAATGCTCCTTTGTGCAAGGAATCAAATAATTGTATTTTGATACCACTTTGAAACGTTTATACTTACGATAAATATTTAATTTGCGCAACGGAATATTCTAAATCGGGTAAAATAGCAAGAGCAAGAATAATGGAGATTCGCAGAGCGGTGAATTAAGAGTCTATAATGTTAGTCTAGTTATAATAATGATTAATCCTTTCGTATTTATACCAAGAGCATCCTGGAGGCGAATTGTAGCTCCGCTTTTCCTGAGTTACTGAGGCTGACCTTGCCCACCTAATGCTTTCAGCAGAGCCTGTGACTGGTTGGAGTCCAGGCTACGGTTAGCCACAGTTCCCCACTCAGTATCCTAATTTGGTGGTTTTCCCCTTGCTCGGGCATCACAGAGAATCCGTTTGCTTAAAGCTAAGATGCCATTTATCAAATTTTACATTAAGTCGAAACATTTTTTTGTAGCCGGTTCTGTCCCATCCCAGACAGCTCTAATTACTCTGTTTGTCTATCTGCTCGCACACTCAGGGGCGATAACCTTACATTGTGGTCGGGTTTCAAACCAGATGTTCTAATCAGATTCCGCTGATTCATAAACTGTCTTCAAACGACTTTATTATATTGCTCCTACCATTCCATCTTTGACACTTAGACCTGGCAAGATATATATTTGTCCTTTTCTCTCTCTTTCTTTGTGTGTGTACAATCATTGCACCCTACAAGAGTATGGTAAACTTCAATGAAACTAGTCTCGTAAATAAATTATAGATATATATATATATATATATATATATATATATATATATATATATATATATATATATATATATGATAATGAACGTCAACAACTTCTTTTACCCTACTGAACATATCAAGACTGCAATTTTCTCTATTTGGGTAAGATAACTTCCGTTTTCAATTGTTTGTAAAATAATTTTTCAGGCTAATTAGACTCTAATGAATTAATACGTTCTTGCCAATGATATATTTTTTTAATGTTGAGTCTTTACTAAGATTAGCATAATTTTAAAGTCATTTCTCTTTTACAACTTTAGTCTATTTATTCATTTAAGGATTCAAAGCTAAGGTCTTGTTGATTCAGGGTTTCCAAGGCGAACCCCTCGTAACAAAACTCAATCGCTTACTAGAAAGCTTTAGTTTGTTGAAAGCGACCAGGCAGAGGCAGAGTATCAGGCGACCTGGGAAACGTATGTGAAACAACAGCGAACAACCAAACGCAAGATTAGAGATGCAAAAGTGAAGTGTGAGAGGGGTGTGATTCATCTGCTAAAAGAAAAAGGCCTGGAAGGGGGCCGTGAGTGGTATAGATTCATGATAGGTGAGCGAATGATAGACAGGGAAAATGTTGAGAGTTTAAAAGTGAATGGGGAAAGTGTGGTGGACAAAGATGAGATGAAAAGGGCAATCAAGGAATTTTGGGAAAAAATTGGCGGTGTGGGGGAAGTGTTTGATGTGAGACCAAAGTGTGTGACTTTGGAGAGAAAGGATGCGAATGAACTTAGTGAAGAGATCACACAAGGAGAGGTGGCTAAGTGCATAAATAAACAGAAAAATGGAAAGGCCGCAGGCCCGGATGACATACCATACGAACTGCTCAAACATGGAGGTGAGGCTGTGATTGAAGCGTTGACTGAATTGTTCAACCGTGTTTGGTACGAAGAGAGAGTGCCAAAAAAGTGGAATGAGTGCAGGGTTTCATTGCTGCACAAGGGAGGCCACAAAAGTAGAAACGAGCTGAAGAACTATCGACCTATTTCCCTGGGGAATACGATTGGAAAAGTCTTCAGTGCAGTTTTGAATGAAAGACTGTGTAGGTGGATTGAAAGAGTGAATGTCTTCGGTGAAGAACAGAATGGTTTTCCCATCGGTAGAAGAGCAGAAGATAATATTTTTGTTGTGAGCGAACTGATTGAAAGCAAGAAGAAGAGTGGAGGCAAGCTGTACCTAGCCTTCTTGGATATTGAGAAAGCGTATGATAGGGTGAACAGAAGGATGCTATGCACTATACTTGAAAAGATTGGGCTTAGTAGGAAGATAGTGAGGATTGTAGAGAGTATGTATGAGGACACAAAGGCAAGGTACACACTGGGAAACATAGAGACGGACTGGGTGAAGAGTGAAAGAGGTGTTAGACAAGGATGCATCCTGTCACCTACCCTCTTTAGTATATACACTGAAGAATTAGCAACAAGAGTGAGGAGAATGAATGTGGGTGTGAGAGTACGTCAGGACAAAATATGCATGCTGCTGTATGCAGATGATGTGGTAGTGATGAGTGAATCAGGTGATGAGCTGCAAAGGACACTGGATGTTGTAGAGGAGTATAGAAGGGACTTCGATGTGACTTTTAGCACTGAAAAAACGCAGATAATAGTTGTAAATGGATCAGAGGAGGAAAGGGATACCACTTGGAGGCTTGGAGAGAGAGAAGTGAGGCAGACATTAGAGTATAAGTACCTCGGAGTGTGGGTGAGTCCAGAGGGATGTGGAAGAACGAAGAATGAAAAGCAAAGCATAGCTAGCCAGTGGGTGGGTAGACTAGCTAGTGCCGCAAGAATGAGAGCCAGCAAGTATGATGCCTTGCATGAGGTATGGAAGTGTGTAGCAGTGCCTAGCATTATGTATGGTATGGAGGTGATGGCATGGAACGAGACCGAAATGAACAAGCTGGAAGTGTGCCAAAGTAGAGTTGCGAGAGTTGCTCTAAATGCGCCCAGGTATGCTGCGATAGAGGCTTTGAGGGGTGACATGGGGTGGAGCACCTTCAAGGAGAGGTATATGAAGGCGATTTTGAAGTACAAGATACGTCTGGAAAGAATGAAGGATGAACGGCTAGCGCGAAAAGTATACTTAGCAAACGTAGGAACAAGTAAATGGGAAAAAAGGTGCCTGGCAATTGTAAACAGGACTGGGCTACGTATCGGTTTGACTCGCTGGTTTATGGAAGGAACCCATGATGGCTATGAATGGGCTATGGTGAATGGAAGTGGAGAAGGGCCAGAGTGGGATGGGAGGAAATGGAGAAATGAGATAGAGAGCGTAGTCAAAAGGATGGGAATGAACAAATGGAAAAATGACATGTTACAAAAGAAGACCTTAGAGTTGTTCAGAGAGAAAGATACCCCAATGTATGTCAAGTGGTATGATGGAAGCCTTGGTGGGGATCTTCTCTTCCAAGCTAGGGCCCAATGCATGGATGTAAATGCAAGGAACTATAGGTGGTCTGAATCACATTGTAAGGTCTGCCAGAGGTGTGATATGGGTGTGGACGAGACTGTGGAGCATGTATTGCTGGAGTGTGCGGAGTACTACAGAGAGAGGCACGAAATGATGCAAAAGGTCTTGGTTGAAATGGGGTGCACAAGGAATGACAGAGTTGAAAAAACAGGAAGAGAATGGATGATACTAATTCTAGGTTTGGGGAGAGAGACGACTGATAACATGATTGTGGTGGTGAAGGAATTCCTTGAGAAGATGTGGTGTATCAGAAGTAGAGTACAGTAATAGAAAATGGAAGTGGCACAGTTGAGAATGAGAGAGTACTATGTACCTTTTTTTTCCCTTTTTTTCTTCTCTCCCTTTTTCTGTTTTTTTTTTTGTTTTTTTTCCTTTACAGGTGCTGCCGCTACAAAGGCCAGCCTCCCATCATGTGAGGCTCCTGTACAATCAAGATCAAGATCAAGATAACGTTTACAAAGAAAGGGTGGGAATTCGAGAAGTTTTCATCAGCTGGTCACGGCTCCCACCATACGGATCCCCCCTCAACTACAGCAGCAGTCATCTGCCTAGAATGCCCATTTGAATTCACATGGCATTTAGATCCCCTGCACAATATCGTGGTGGCTGAACTGTCTGCCTTGTTCCACGCTCTTAAAATAGCCCGGACACTTGTCCCCTCCAGGAAAATAATCATCTACACTGACTCAATGTCCTCGCTTCAGCTTCTCCTCTCCTCCGCACCCCTCACCCACCCACAACTCTGCTATGAAATTCAGGCATTGCTCCTTGACTTCCTCATCCACCCTCTATGGGATGTGAAGCTGCAATGGATCCCAGCTCACTCTGGTATCATCGGCAATGAAAAAGCGGACAGAGCAGCAAACCAAGCTCACTCCACTCCCATTTTGGGAACACTTCCCATCTCTCCAGCCACACAAACCTCCCTCTGGAAGGCACACACCAGAGCTACATGGGAAGAAGACCGCCAACAGCTCCATGGATCCTCCAGATCCATCCTTTATGAGGACTCTGGTCCTATACTTTGGTCAAGGTCAATCAATCGTCGTCTTGACTGCCCTTGTCCGATTGAGAATTGGACATTCTGGTCTGTCTGCTCATCTCTTCCGCCTGGGTCTCTCTCCCTCTCCAGACTGCCCCTGGTGCCCCAATCAACCAGAAACCATCCAGCACTTCCTACTAGAATGCCTGCACCATCACTCCCATCGAGTACTACTCCGTGAAAAACTCAGAGAAATTGGAGTAATGCAACTCACAATCCCAGTCATCCTCAACGGAATCGGTTACCCCATCCCTATCCGCCAAGCAATTTCCAATTATCTCCAGTTCTTTCTGACTAAAACTGGGCAGTTACATAGAATATAAATCATAGATCATCCCCCTCCCTCCTGTACTAACATGGCTTATCTCCTGTTAGATTGCTAAGTCAGCCCAGCAAGCAAAGTGGCAAATAGGGCAAAGGAAGATCCTAAAAGTTTTTATCAATTATACAAAACTAAGGTTAGAGATAAAATAGGCCCACTTATAGATTCCAATGGAGAATTAGTGAGTGATAGGGACTCAATGGCTGGAATGCTAAATGACTTTTTTCTCTCAGTATTTACACAGGAGGATACTCTAAATATACCTGAGGTGTCAATGATCTTTCGGGGTAATGATGAAGAGAAATTAAAGGATATATTGATCACAAAGGAGATAGTGACAAAGGAAATTGATAAAATCAAAAGTAGTAAAGCACCCGGTCCTGATGAGCTCTTTCCTAGAATTTTGAAAGAATGTAAGGATGTGTTAAGTGAGCCCCTAGCATGCATCTTTAGAAAATCATTGGAGAGTGGCATTGTGCCAGTGGCATGGAAGAAAGCCAATGTGATACCTATATTTAAGAAAGGGGATAAAACAAATATGTCTAATTACAGACCAGTAAGTTTGACATCAGTGGTAGGGAAAATGATGGAATCTATTATAGCAAGGAATATTAGAGATCACTTGGATAAGCATAAGTTGATAAAAGAATCACAGCATGGCTTTAGTAAGGGTAAATCCTGTCTGACTAATTTGCTGTCTTTTTATAGTAAGGTGTATGAAGCAGCAGATAATGATGAAAACTATGATATTTTATACTTGGACTTTAGTAAGGCTTTTGATCGAGTGCCACACTTACGACTTCTGAGCAAAGTTAAAGCACACGGGATCGATGGCAGTATATTTAGGTGGATTCAGTCATGGCTTGGTGACAGACAGCAAAGAGTTAGTATAGATGGAGTTAAATCTGAGTGGGGGTGTGTTAGCAGTGGAGTTCCTCAAGGATCTGTTTTGGGTCCCTTGCTATTCTTAATTTATATTAATGATCTTGACATAGGTATAAGTAGTGACCTGAGTAAATTTGCTGATGATACTAAGCTAGGTAGGGCCATTAGGGCTGATTCTGATGCTGTTGTAATGCAGGAGGAATTGACCATTCTGTCCAATTGGGCCGAGAAATGGCAAATGAAGTTTAACATAGACAAATGTAGTGTACTTAGTATAGGTAGAAATAATCCATTGAATAGTTATAAATTAAATGGCAGAATTTTAGGGAGGACTGATTGTGAGAGAGACTTGGGTATTTTGGTAAGTTCAGACCTTCGTCCTAGAAAGCAATGTCTAAATGCTAAGAATAAAGCTAATAGGATATTGGGATTCATTAGGAGGAGTGTAAGCAATAAGAGTGCTGAAGTCATTCTAAAACTGTATCTGGCGCTAGTTAGGCCTCATCTAGACTATGCAGTACAATTTTGGTCACCATATTATAGGAAGGATATTGATTTGCTTGAGTCTGTGCAGAGAAGGATGACAAAGATGATTGGTGGGCTAAGGAACTTACACTATGGTGAAAGGCTCAGAAAACTAAATCTACATACATTGGAAAGGAGAAGAGTCAGAGGGGAATTGATTGAAGTCTTCAAATGGGTAAAAGGATATAATAAAGGGGATCTGGGTAAGGTTCTTATACTTAGTGAACATGACAGGACACGTAGCAATGGGTTTAAGCTTGATAAGTATAGGTTTAGGAAGGAGATTGGGAGGAATTGGTTTACAAATCGTGTGGTAGATGAATGGAATAGGCTCACTAGGCATGTGATAGAAGCCTCCTCTCTGGGTAGTTTTAAGAATAGATTAGATAAATATATGGATGAAGCTGCTAGATGGGACTGACTTTTTTTTATGTACATATGAATATATTTTTCTAAGGAGTGGGAAGATTATATTTTGCGGTTGCATGAATGGACATAATCCTCTGGATGCATTTTATGTATATTGTAGATTAGATCTGACGAACTCCTGTTAAGGGTGACAATGTTGATGACTTTTCTCTGGTAAGAAATCTTTTGTGTGTTGAATGGAACAGGAGCTGCCAAGTGTAGGCCATGAATGGTCTTTTGCAGTCTCCTTCTTTTCTTCTTATGTTCTTAAATCTTTCCTAAGCCAAAGTACAGAGAAATATTAACGGCATTGACCTTCTCCAGGGCCCATAGTGCTGACCCATGCACTCTCTGGCCCTCAATTTACCAAATTACCAAAATTCGTCAGCTGATTTTGACGTATCTGATTAGCTCCGCATAACTAATATTTCATTAACTAAATCTTTCTATATATATTTGTAGTAATTAAGATTTACTGCACTTATTTATAATTGGGAGCTTATACATGCCTACTGATTTCCGGTAGGTCTTTTGAAATGGAGGATGACCCTGATGTGTCTCCTCTTGATAATATATATCTTCCATTCAAATACTTAATAGTACCTGTAAAAGAAGATGATAAATTGGTAAATATGTAGATTAGCGGCCCGGCCGGAAAAAAAATGTGTGTAAATATTATCATTCACTCGTGTCAGAATATTCATGCGTGTTTGAGTCCTTTTCGAATTATTATTCTATAAACAATTAGGTTTATATACTGGGGGGCTGTGCCATCCATACCCCCCCCCCAATTTAATGAAACTCAGGATCATCGTAGTGTAGTCACCCCATTGTGTGTACCCCCACACGAGCCGTCAACTTAAATGTACTCTAAAAACGTGAAACATTTTGGAACATGGACGAAATATTACGTCCCATCGTTCGTGCCGATAATCTACATATTTACCGATAAATTTAATGGTAATTGTGTAGACGATGGCCGGATCCTAGGCCTAGCTTTTTGGGGACTATTTTGGGCTACTTTTCGTTGTTACTTTTTTAGAGATGAAATCAAAAAAATTTATTGCCATTTTTGTTTTTATACTGGGGGCTGTGCCCCCCAGACCCCCCCCAAAGGATTGAAACTCATGGTCATCGCAGTGTTATCCCTGCGGCGAGCCGTACCCAACAACGAGCCGACGCTCAAAATAATTAAGATGTGAGACTTCATTAACAACCCTGAAATATGGTTTAATCGAGCATTAAACAATGGGAAATTAAGTAACAAGTAAATAAAAAGACTAAATAATGACAGGCATAGGGTAGGTAGGATATATAGAAAACAAATGAGGGGGAAAAACATCCAAAATATAAGAAAAACCAAGTTTTGATCCATATAAAAAGCACAAAAGCCTTGAAACAAATACAGCTTTCTGATTGGTCATTTATGAAACTGAATCCAGATCTGTGATTGGCCAGTATGATAGCAGAAAAACAATGAAAAGTAGCCCAAAAAATAAACTAGAGTCGCATCCGCCCATAGTCTTCACAATTACCAAAATATCTTCTTAGATAGTGCAGGTTTCTTACTAGGTGAGTGGAAAGTAACTTGTAAATTACTATCAGATCTTCCAAAATCCTATGGGGTCATTGGCCCAATTGCTCTAAATGAGAATGTAGTGGAAATAAAGAATGAATTAATATCTACAGGCTACCCTATACTATCAATGTCTTGTATCAATAAAAGAATAAAAAAAGATAACACTCCAACACAATTTATTAAAATTGACTTCTTAGTTGAAAATAAGCCAACTATAATTAAAATACTGTATACAAATTTCCATGTGAACGATTATATTCCACTATTGATACAATGTTTCAAATGTCAAAAATATGGACATACATTTAATTCCTGTCGATCAATAGCAAAATGTCTAATATATAGCAATGATCACTCGGCTAAAGACTGCCAAGGGAAACTTTAAAATGCGCAAATTGCAATCATGTATCAACCTTTAAAGGATGCAAAGTATACAAGGAAGCTAAGAAAGTTGAAATCGTAGCAAAAAAGTTAAACATCAGTTAGGAAAGCGCTAAAACATAAATAAAAGAAAAACATAAACTCCTATCCCTCCTCTATTTCCAAGGAAACTGCTGCAATTATTCAAAACCCTTAAGAAGTTAACCAAGCTCTAGCTATGCTCATATCTTAAAAACACCTACAAGATAGAGCTATCAATAATAATACAGCAAATGGCAAATCAATTCACTATCAAACCTTGATTAATAACCCCAATCCACTTGTTTATGATAAGACAAGCAATCCAAATTTTCTTACTAATTCAAATACACCCTCTACCGACCCCCTCAAAATTAGTAATCATAAAAATAATGCAAATGATACACATATTTACAACTTTCTTTTAATTGCTTTGCTTAAAAGACTTGGGACAGAAGGAATTTGAAGAAGCATTAGTTAAAGCAAAACAAATGCAACAAGAAGCTATATACTCTCAACCTGCTGATACAACGCTTGTTAATGAAACTCAACTAATATTAGGTGAAAAAGGAAATAAAAATCAGGAAATGCTCATTGAAGCTGATAATGAGGGCAAAACTGTCAAGCAAGACACAATTAATTCAAAACCTAAAGAAAATAAACTAAACATCACTATATCTCATAAAAATGTAGCCCCAGATAAAAGTAGACAAAAACCTCCCATTGTTTAAGCAAATGATGCAGTTAACCTCAAAGGTAAAAATAAATCCCTAAATTCTGAACCTGAAAAAAATAAAAAACAGCAAAACTAATAATCCAAATTTAATCAAATCAAATAACAGACCCGTTTATAGTGAACCTGAATCTATAAATAAAAAAGCTAAGTAAAATGGATAATAAAACAAATGATCAAAATTTTGCAATGGAATTGCCAGAGCTTATTATCTCATCTATTGGAATTCCACATTTTACTTATATGCTAACAAACCCTACTTGTGCTATATATGTGAAACACGATTGGGCATCAAATCAAATGTTAATTTTATTAAGTATACAATTTTTAGAAGAGACAGAGATAGAAGGGGTGGAGGTATAATGATTTTAATTCTCAAAGACATTAACTATAAAATAAATCTAAATGTCTATATTAACAAAGCCCTTGAAGCTCAGGCTATCAGAATTTATCTAAAAAATAATAATGCTGTAGATATACTCAATTTATATAATCCCCATGCAAACAATTTTATTGAACAAGAACTAGAATCTATACATCTTGACTAGGTAATAAATTAATTATTTATGGTGATCTAAATCAAAGACACCCCACATGGGATAATCATCTCAAGCATCAACCTCTGCAACCCAATCAGATCTAACTATAGCAACTCCTCTTGGTCTTAAAACAAGATATGACCTAAAAAATAACTCTTACTCAACTATTGACCTTACTTTAGTATCAGCAATTCTTTCAGATAAAACTGAAATTAACTTGGGTAGAGATCTCGGCTCAGATCATATCCTAATCATTATCCATTTATCTGAACTAATAACTGTATCCAACATAGGAAAAAGACCAGATTGGAAGATAAAAAATAATAAATAGTCAGCATGGATAACTAATTTGACTCCAATTCAAGCTGACATATCTCAAAATCCACTTGAAGAATTAGATGAAATAATAGAAAATATAATAGAAGCCAGCAAATTAACTTTCAAACTTAGTATTAAACCTAAAAGCACTAAATATAACAAACCATGGTGGACAGAAGAATGCAGCAAACAGGTGGCTCTGAGGTGGAAGGCTAAACGTACTAATGAATAGAGTTGTGCCGATTCCAAAATTTTTGCCGATGCCGATTCTTATTTATACTTGCTTGCCAATGCCAATGCCAATTCTGGCTAATATTTGTTTTTAGTGTATTATGCTTAATTTATTAGATACTTATAATTAGTTTCCATAACTATATTACTCAACTGTTAGGCCTTTGGAAGCTTGGAACTTGGAAGCCAATAGACAAAGCAATGGAGTATTTTTTAGGTTTTTTTTTTACTCTTCAATAGCTATTGAGTTTATAGAATTTTATAGCTTTTGATGGAAGGTTTTAGGATACAAAATGAATATGGATCTTTACTGAATTTATTTCATTTCCTTTTATATTAGGAATAGCCTATATACCTGTAGAAGTCTAAATACCTCCATGCATTAGTACATACTTAAATACACCGACGCAGCTGCATATCCTACTCCCCCCACCTTATTCCAAATTCGCTTTTTCGCATCGAATTTCCTTCACCCCTTTTTGCGCCTTTGAGATAAACCAGATTTGCAGCCGGCCACACAGGAAAATGTCTGCCTCAAAAGACACCTGTTAGCCGACGAAGGCCCAAGTTTCTTTGCGCCATCATAAACCTGTGGCTTTAGACAAGGAAAGCTCGGATGGCATGTCCTGGTGGCAGATGAAAGATCTTTTTGCGCAACGATACAAATTTTATGAGAATCCGGTGCTCTCGATCGATTTTAACTCTTGGGAATAAGAGGAAATTTTCCCTGGAGTCGGGCAGATCTTGGACCTACGTTGTATGTGCAGCTAGTCCCACAAAGGAAATAGTTCGCCCGTTGCAAGGAAGAAACTTCGGGGAATTTGTTGTTGCCATCAGTGTACTTGTAAGTGCTAAACTTCGCAGAACCCTCCTCCTTCAGAGTCAGAGGTTACACAGGACTTCCCTAGATGCAGCTAGGTAATCGTTTTTGGCTACCCACTCCAGGTACCAATAATTGGAACGGATACTTCAAGGAGAAGAATTCCGATTTGAGTCACAGTTTGACTCGCCTTCGCGATCCGGCCTAGGATCATTATATCAGGACACCGGTCTAGGATTACCCCCCACATTCGGTAACCTAGAACGATCGGGCTAAGTGCGAATATCGTCTGAAGAAGAAGACATTCACCGTCATTCCCCAAATACTTACGATCTCAAAGGTATCATTAAAGTGAATTATCCCCTCCCCTAACTTCACCAGTTTAATCGTTAACTATAATTTCCATCCCGAGCTCATAACCTCAAGTATTACAAGTGATTAATTCGGTGCTTAATTCTGTGATATTATTCAATTCATTCTGTCGGGTGCAATTAAGATGCAAGCATCCTAGTAACTAAATTTCAAGTGTAATCCCCACGACATTATATATACTTCCCAATTCAGTGCGAAGATTAATCCTATTTATACATATACAAGTATTAAGAGCGCATAGTCCGAGCATTGAATTTTTTTTTTATTCCCATTGACAATCGATAATGGTGTTACTAACGTTTTGACATAGCATCGTTCATCTCTCTCATAGGCAAGGAAATCTTTTTAATAATTACGATCAATAATTTTTGGCATTAGACCAGGTAAGAGTGCTTCAACAGATGACCATTTACCGCCCCAGACTCAAATTTTACTCTTCCAGGTGATTTCATATCTATTATGCAATTCACCAGGCACTCTGGTGGATCTGAGGGGAAATGCATAAGGCGCTGATGAAGGGGATGTTTCTTATGGGAGGGGTGCGGTAACATTTTCAACTAATTGATAAGGGGCATACTTAAAGCGAACGGAACTTATACCACCACTAAACACTTAGCGCTCTGCTTAACCTAACCTACCCTAACCTCTCTTTAAGTTAACTAGGTTAGCAATCAAAACAAAACTTCCTTTTTCACCCCCTGACGGGTTGAATACCTTCAATTAGCCACACAAAAAAATTCTAACCTGAATTTATCTTGCTATTGTGTTTATCTATACTTGGACGATTTGGCGATAATTTGTTCTTATTCAACAAGGGTCAAAACAACTAACTAATTTGGGGGTGGGGGTGAGGACCCTGTAAGGGGCGCGGCGATTTGCCATCCTGGCCGCTGTGCTGACGGGATCCAGCGCCCCGTCCGGCCCCAGCTTAGCCTCTCTTCCTTCCTTCAGATAGCCTGTATTCCTATCCTACCTCGTCGCTTTTCATACAACCTCTCCCACAACTTTCTCTGGTCAGCCTCTAATTTCACAGGGTAGAAGCTGACCTTCTTCTCAGCCAATTGTCCCGGATCGGGGCTGAGGGGGGAGGGGACAATGTCCCCTAACCCCTGAGCTCCAGTCTGGGGTGGTTAGCTTTTAACAACCTGCTTCATCCCCACCCATACCTTCCTCACATCCCTTTTCCTCTCGTCTTCAAAATCTATCTTTTTTACGCCGTGTTCAAGGTGGAGCCGCCAGGCCACCAAGTGGGAGGGGTGGTCCCAAATGGCGGCGCCTGGCTCTGCCGGGCCTATAAGCACCTCTTGCAGTGCGGGCTACTGCAAGAGGTGGTGAGTGATTGCGTCCCGTAAAACAAAGAGGGTCACCATGCCCAATGATGCAAAAAAAAAACCATCTCCCCTTAATTCCCCCTAAAACAACGGAGCCACCCTCGTGCAGCTCCACAGAAAAGATGGAGGTCCCCCCCCCTGTGCTTGCGCAGGGGACTCTCCATACCTCTTTAACCGGAGAGGAGGCTTACTCCTCTCCTACGCCTATGGGTGTAGGGGGACTCCCCCTCACCCCCTTTCCTGGAGGTGCTTTCAGGCTTTTTCCAGTGGCAGTCCCCTCTTTTTCTTTCCACGGGGACTGCCAAGAACAGGCAGCCCTTGGCCAGCCGCTTCCAATCGAAGCGGCTCGGTAGGGCAAACCCCCCTCAGGGAGAGAGGGAAGCCAGGCCCCTTCGGTCGCTTCCCTCAAAAGACCTGCTGGCCAGGATGTTGAACCTTGCCGGGGTTAAGGCCTGTGCCTCCCCACAAAAGACTCTTGACACTGCCAAGGGGATCTGCGATGTCCTGGGAGGGGATGGCCAACTAAGGCCCCTCCTGTGATAGACATGGTCCTTGAGGAGACCCAGACTCAGACGGTAGGGCCTTCCATGGGGGGGGATCTGGGCTCGGCGCCAAGCACCAAACCCGAATCCGCCCCTATGCAAGGTTCCCCTCAAACGGCTGAGGGCTCCGAGGCAGTACAAGGAGGGGAGGGATCTCCTCCGACAGGTGCCCCCACTACTACCAGGAACTTCTCCATTTCGGAGAGGGACCTGGCTGAGGCCGGCCCATCTGGCATGGGGGCTTCTGCCGGCGGAGGTGAGAAGCGAGTTCATTGCTCGCCCTCCTCTCCAAAAAAGAAAAAGACTAAAAGGACTAAAAAGACAAAGAAGACTCGGGGCTCCTCTCCATCTGCGGGGGCTGCGGGGATGGATGGGTCTACTGCCACTTTGGTAGGCGACCAAGCCAAGATCGGCACATCCGGCCCCTCTACCCCCCCGTTGCGGAGCCCATGACTAAGACTAACACTAAGAGTGCACAGGGCGGAGCCTCGATGACATCGGGGCCCCTCATTCAGAGGTTACCTGGCGTTTTCGAGCCCGCTGGCTTCAAAGGTTTCCTCGTTATTCACTCCACTGATGGCAACATGATCCATCAGAGGAGAGGATTAGCTAGTGCAATTGGTAGAGAGCCGAAGGTGACACGTTTCTCGGAAGGGAGCCTTCTGGCGAATCCCACCAAGGCGGCCGAGATAAGTGCTCTTCGGACACTTCATGGCACCCCGGTGAGTGTGACGCCGCACTCTACCATGAACTTTGTGAAAGGAGTAGTTTATGCGAGGGAACTCGTTGACTAATCCATTGAGGACATCACCCTAGAGCTGGCCAACCATGGGGCGGTCAAGGTCGAATGTGTGATGAGAAAACAGGGAGGGGCCTCGAGACCCACCCCTACACTCTTCATCACATTCGACTGTGACAAGCTCCCTGAGTCGGTGCGTGCCGGTTGGTACCACTACCGCGTGAAGGCATTCGTGCCACTGCCGCGGCGGTGCTATTACTGTCACCGCTTCGGCCATACGAATCGTTCATGTAGACATGCAAAGTCGGGGTCACCCGAAGTCTGTGTAAATTGCTCCAAGGTCGCACACGATAAGTCCAAATCGTGTGTGGCTAAGTGTGTCAATTGCGGAGAGCCGCACCTTGCTTCTTCGAAGCAATGTGATGCATATCTCCTTGAGAAAGAAATCCTGGCCGTTCAGGCCCAGGATAGACTCTCATTCCGCGAGGCTAAGGACTTGGTCCTGGTGCGCCCAGCTCTGTCTGGGACGTCATATGCCTCAGTAGTTAGAAAGGCACCCTCTGCTCCTGGCCCATCCAGGCCAACGAGCACGGTTGTTTCCGCGCCCATTCGGAGCCCTTCTCCGGGCTCTACCCAACCCGGGCGCTCCCCTGGTAAAGTTGGCGGCAAAAAGAGTTCATACCCAGCCCCGGCTAAAACCAGGGCTCCCCCCTCTTCCCCCAGCGTGACCGTTTCCCGTAAGGCGAAACGGCCACGCGCCTCCACCGAGTCGTTAGACTCACATGAGGCAACACCCCTGAAGATGGTCGCTAGGCCATCTTCCGGGGTTCCTAAAGCTGTCCCCCGAAAGGAGGACAGCAACAAAGGAGCTTCGGCTCCTTCCCCACGCCCCGAGGTGGAGCGAGTGGCTCGGAGACGGTGGTTCCTCGAAAAGAGGGCCCTCCCGCCTCCGAAGCCGAAACGCCCGCCTAAGGTTTCGAGGCGGAGGGAGGAAAAGACTTGCATGGCGAGCCCAACATACCCCAATAAGTCCTCAAGGCGACAGCGCTTTGTCCGGCCAACAGCGGCCGGGGTTCTGCCCCCGGGAAGCGTACGGCTATTCCCGTGAGGGTCTTCAGTTCGAGGGGGGCCCCCCGCGTCTCCTCCGAGCTAGGCCTGGAGGGCATATTCTTTCAATGGAATTGCCGTGGACTCTGGGCCAACTGGGAGGAGCTGCGGAGGCTCGTCTCGTCCCGTTCCCCGTTAGCTATCTTTTTGTATGAGACCATGCTAGGCGCATGCCCCCTGCATGCCCTCCCGGGGTATAAGGGTCTTGCGACCCCACCACCGCGGGATGGCCGGGCTGGGGCATGTGCGGTTTACATCTGGCATGATGTCTCCTTTCTTCCTTTCTCCTTAGATACCCCCTTCCAGGTAGGGGCTGTGCAGCTGCACCTGGATAGGAGGTATACTATCATTTGTGCGTACATTCCACTGTCAGCAGACTTCGACGCGGGGGACTTCCGCCGCGTCGTGGCACGGTTGCCGAGGCCCTATCTCTTGCTTGGAGATCTGAACGGCAGGCATCCTCTCTGGGGAGATTACTCCATAAATCTCAGGGGACAAGTTCTTGCCGATCTGATCGAAGAGCTTGAGATGGTTGTTGTAAACGTGGATGAGTTTACGCATCACTGTCCGAGAACCGCTTCATTTTCTTGCCTTGACCTATCTTTATGCTCTTCGGATGCACAGCCTGATTTTGATTGGGGGGGTGGTCGATGACTTCCATGGTAGTGATCACTTTCCCATTCAAATATCATTTTCAGGGCAACTGCCGCCTGAGAGACCACCTCGGTGGTGCTTGGCGCGGGCGCGGTGGCCTGCATTTCAGGAAATGACTGAATTCTCTATCTCAGTCGAGGAGTTTAGGTCGGTAGATGAGGCCGTTGAGTTCTTCTCCGGCAACCTCATCGCCGTGGGCCTGACTACTATTCCTAGGACGTCTGGCCGTTTTGCACGCCGACCACTCCCATGGTGGTCGGCCGAGTGTGAGACGGCCCTCAAACAGAAGCGTTATGCCTACATGCGCTATAAGCGCCGCCCGAACGATTTCACTGTCGCTGAATTTCGTCTGGCTAGGGCTAGGTTCCGGTATATTTCGAAGCACGCCCGCCGCTCTTCTTGGCGGGCATACGTGTCTTCACTTAACGGGAAGACCCCTTTAACTTAGGTGTGGAAGCGAGTCAAAAGGATTTGGGGCAAGTTCTCGCAGGACCCCCTTCCCATTCTCCAGGAGAATGGGATCGCAATCTCGGACCCCGCGTCCGTGGCGGAATCCTTTTTCCTGCACAGCGGAGGCCATCTGTCTTCCGCACAGTGCGGCTTCTGCAAGTTCCACTCCACGTCGGATGCTCTGCGAGGCTTTCCTTCGTAGATAGCACTACGCCACGGTGTTTTTCGATCTGGAGAAGGCCTATGATACCGCATGGCGATACGGTATCATGGAGACTCTCCACACGATGGGGGCGAGGGGACGCCTCCCAATGTTTATATCTGAATTTTTGCGAGATCGCCGATTCCGCGTACGGGTGGGGGGAGCCCTCTCCGGCCCAAAGGAGCAGGTCTTGTATTCGACCGACGCCTCACCTGGGAGGCTCATATTCGCAGCCTTAGGGTCTCTTGTACCCGCGCCATGGACATTCTCCGTTCCGTGACGTTCAGGGCTTGGGGCGCTGATAGGGCTACTGCCTTACTTTTTTATCGATCCTTTGTTCGCTCGAAGCTCGACTACGGATGCGAGTTTTATGCATCCGCAGCCGAGCTTTTATTGCGGAAGGTGGATTCGATCCACCACACTGGCCTTCGCCTTGCGATCGGTGCCTTCCGCACTTTCCCCATTGAGAGCCTGTTGGTCGATGCTGGGGAGATGCCACTCGCTCTGCGCCGCGTGCAGTGCATCACTCGCCTATACGCGCGTGCCCGGCTCCTCCCTCCGTCGCCAACAGCTCTCACTGCATCCGCAGCTGATCTCGATGGTGCCTATGCCGCCGAGAGACGCCAGTTTTAGGGCCAGGAAACTCCTTCGAGAGCTAGATATAGCTCTCGGGCCGGTGGCGCCCCTGATTCTGCCCAGGACGCCACCCTGGAGGGTACCACATTTGGCTATTTGTCGCCACGCCTCTGCTCCCAAAGCTTGTACTGCGCCGGGAGTATTGCGTTCGACCTTTTTGGAGCACACATCGTGTCACGCTGGAACCGTGCCAGTGTATACGGATGGCTCCAAGTCCCAAGAGAGGGTCGGCTTCCACGCCGTATCCCCTCTGTTTGAAGTCAGCGGGGCTCTACCAGGCGCTGCGTCTGTCTTCACGGCCGAGCTGGTGGCAATACACCACTCGGTACGGGAGATTACGCGACGTGCCCGGATTGTGATCTATAGCGACTCACAAAGTGCCCTGAGTGCTCTCGGGGCATTGGAATCTCCGCATCCCCTGGTTCGCGATATCCGTTGCGCCACGGTTTTGGCGAGCCGGGCAGATGTCGAGATTATCTTCTGCTGGGTTCCTGGACATGTAGGAATTGCGGGGAATGAGCGCGCTGATGAGGGCGCCAAAGAGTCCGCGAGGACTCTGCAACCGGACCAGCGTTTCGCTCTTCCTCACACCGACTACATGGCAGGAATACGGGCAGCTCATCGGACTGCTTGGCAAAGAAGATGGGAGACGGTCGAAGGGAACTTGAAGTTGCGTGCCATTGCGCCGCGACTGTTCCCATGGACCTATCCGCCAATGCCGCGGCGGCTTCAGGTTGCTTTCTGTCGTCTCCGAATCGGGCACACTCGTGTGACGCATCGCTATTTGATGGAGCGCTCGCCTGCACCCTATTGCAATGACTGCGTCGTCCCCCAGACTGTTCGGCACATTCTTGTCGAATGTCCCAGTCTGGGTGATCTTCGCACACGATACCGGTACCGGGTTGGGCGGGGTCGCTACCGCCTGTCCCTTGTACTTGGGACAGATTCGTGCACATTGACTTGTGGACTTGTTGACTTCTTGGGGGAAGCCGGCCTTCTCCCTATTATTTAAGCAAGGTTTGTTTTGTTTTTGTTTCATTTGTTTTTTTTTTCCTTTAGTTGCACGCTCCTGCGCTGGGGGGACCTCTCCCCGACGCACCAGCTTGCTTCCTTTCCCCCTTTTTGGGGTGTTGTTTTTTTTCTCTTTAATTTTATTTTAAAGTAGCCTAAAACTAGGCCAGTTTTAATACGGCGACTAATGCCCAAGTAGGCAGTCGCCAGATGAGCTCTTAAAAAAAAAATGGTGGGGGGGGGTCATTTATAAACCTCTAAAACCTGACACCAATTTATTACGTAGTAGTTTTATATATATTTTTGACCGATGCCGAGGTTAAAAGATGGTGCCTTGCACCATCATTCCATTCCCCAATCCACTTATCCGTAACTTCACACTCGCAACATCTAAACTCATCATACTTACTCAGAATCCTCTCATTCACTAACGGCACATGCACACCAGTATCAATCAAACCACAGAAGAACCTTTCACCAACTTTCACTTTCGCTTCCATCTTATCAGGTCCACCATGTTCGCGATACACAGAAGGAACAATCACACCAACATCAGCACCGATATCTACACCATCAACTTCCACATCATCACTCACCACACACTCATTTTCATTCAGACAATCATTCTTTTCCCTCATATACAAACTTTTCAATCACTCAATTTGAATGCACAGCGCTCAAACACTGCAGATGCACCACATTAGCATTCAAACCCTTCATCTTCTCATCTTTGTACACAATCGACCTCGCGCTACCAAAGTGCACATAAACAACCACTCCATACAAACGGCACTACAATCAACACTTCCTGAAATGGCAGGACCCTGGCATACACATCGCTCTCAATTCTTTCATGAAGTTCTGTACCCTTACCATACCAATACTTTCAGGCTTCCTACATACTTCACTCATTACCACCTTCCTTAAGTCATCCACACTATCGGGCTCTCTCACATCTACTCCATCACTCTTCAAATCTTGCAAGCCATTCCATACACTCTCAAACAAGGAATCACCACCACCCTTACTCTCCTTTCCATTCATAATCCCTTTCAGCAAGTACTCAAGATCACTCAATCCACACACATTTTCATCATTCGTACCAGGATACCTTGACATCAAATCAGCTACTCCATTCCATTCACCAGACACATACTTTTAAACAATACCTTATCACAGCCAACTCTCACTCCACAGTTGAATACTTTTGCTCTGCCGCATTCATAGCCTTGGATACATACCCAGTTATTCGCCTGACATTCTCTCCATTTAAACACTGCTCTTGCATCAGAAAACCTCCCATGCAGTATCCACTTGCATCCATATACAATTCAAGCATCTTAGCATTCACACTATAGTCCAGGTATGCCAATTCAACATCTTCCGCCGCTGCCTCTTTCAGTCTCTCATATGTCTTATTCATCTTATCATTCCACCTAACAATCGTACTACCTTTCTTGCCCATCCACTCACTCAGAGACTTACATCCGAAGAATCGTGTATAAACTTTCGCTGAAACTCAATAAAACCCAGAAATGACTTCCACTGTTTCACAGTCACAGGTTTTGGAAACATTTGCACTTTCTTAACATACTTTGGCGACTTTTGTAACCCATTCTCACTCACCATATGCCCAAGGAATTCCACTTCTTTCGCAAACCATTCACACTTCGCCACTTTCACCTTCACACCAACACTCTCCAACGTTCTCAACACATCATTCACGAATCTCATATGCTCCTCAAATCTCTGTCATAATCAAAATATCATCTATAAACACAATCACATTCTTACTGGCAAACTTACTCAACACAACATTCCTCGCCTGCTGGAAGGCTCCAGAGCATTAGCCAACCCAAAGCTGAGGTTCCAGAACTGATAATGCCTTTTTGTAGAGGAAAAGGCAGTCACTGGCCGGCTCTCCTCAGCAATGGGCATCTGGTAATACCCCCGTACCAAATCTAGCTTTGTAAACCACTTCATCCGATGCATACTATACACACACTCAGATACCACACACTTCGGAAACCTCTTTCACAGTCCTTTCATTCATCTCTTGATAATCCACACACAGACACATTCTTCCAGCCGGCTTACATACAGGCACAATTAGACTATTCCATGCACTCTCACTTTCTTCAATCACCCCTAATCGTTCTAATTCCACACACTGCTCCTCATTCTCATCAGCAACCGGACGCGAGAAATGTCTCGGCGGCTGATAGATGGGGTGTCATCCTTCAGGACAATCTTGAATTCTGGAAGCTTCGCAACCCTGAAATCCAGATCATCCTTACTGAGGACCCCTTTTCATTCAAACAGCATTTGATACACATCCTCCTTTTCATATTCAGTCAAACATCCATCCAATTCCACCATACTTCCAACTTCATTATACATCCATTCACACGTCTTTTCATTCCCAACATTTACACTGACATCCGTGCTATCATCCATACCTACCTCATTGACAAAAGGATCATTCATTCTCATCAAGCCTTACACACTCCATACCAGTCACCTCAATACAGCTAAACACATTCCTCAAAACATTACCATTTTCTCCTACATACAACTTATTCACCCCATTTTTACCAATCTTTCCCTCAATCTGATCACTTGCAGGATGCACAACCATATGGTTCACTTTCATAAAATCATAGCCCCAAATCATACCATACTCACTACTCACCTTATTAATCACAGAGAATTCACACTCATTCATCAACATACCATGCATTCGAATAACTGACCTTATCATTGCAATCACAGGCATTCTCATACTACCAATCCCTACCAAACTACCCTTACACTCAGACAGGAGGGCTTTATCACTCAGCTTGTCATCCACATCCTTATACACCAAGCTCGTCTTGCATCCAGAATCTATCAGTGCCAAACACTCAATCCCATTCAATTCCACCTTCACACTCAGACACTCATACTTCCTACCAGACAGCACTTTTACACTAGACAGACTTACCAACACATTACTCGCACTCATGCACCCAGAGGATACTTCACCAAGTACCCTCTTACAATTCAGTTTCCCTCTTCAGACTTTCCATTCACACCTTGCACCCTCAGCCTAATCCAACACTTTTCACTTAAATGTCTTTCCATCGCACAATAACTACATACATTCCTCTGGTTATGACACATACTCGCATAATGACCAGCCTTTCCACAGTTACTACATGCAAATCTTCCATTCCCCCCAGCATTTCCTCCACCATTCAACTTCGGACAATCTTTCTTCAAATGGCCTCTTTCTTTACATTCAAAGAACTCTTTGACACTTGCCTGGCAATCCTTTATTATATGCCCCTTCTTACCACACCCAAAACATGCATCAGACATCCACCTACATTCCGCCAACATATGACCCTTCCTTCCATACCTACGACATTCCACAATCTTTCTCACCCCATTCAGTCTCTCATTTGCTGGGACATACCTTGGTTGCTCCCTCATATACACATTCATGCGCTTACCACTCATCTGGCCTCTTCCATTTGTCCATCCTCCATTCGCCCATCCAGCCTGATGGCCCAGGAAGCTCGACATCACCCCAGTGGGCGCTTCCCGATAGCTGACAAACTGCTGGGGTGGAGGAAAGCTCCTGGGCTTCTTATCCCCAACATTTACACTATACCATCCATCCTCATCTAAATCACTTTCTTCATCAAATCGCCCATCTTCCAACAGTTCCAACACATCCTCCCACACTAACCGTTAACCTATCAGCCTCATTATCTCCTTTCTTTTCACATTCAAATATTCACTTACCTTTGGCGGGACCGTATTCAGGAATTTTCTCATCAATTGTTTACATTCATTCACATCATCATCATCATACCTCTTTCTCGGTATACTCTCAAGCCTTTGTGCATACATGTTCACACTTTCACTCTTCCCCATTCGAGCCTTCTCAAATTCATTCACCCTTTTATACTTCACACTCTTTCATTCATTTCACCTGCCCAATCAATCTCTCCACCACATCATACCTTGGTTCCCCCACACTTGTGAGCACACGGAAAAACTCAAATACTTTTCCATCCAAATATTCCCCCAAAACATTCATCCAGTATCCCTTATTCTCTGGGTACTTGAGCTTACAATATTGCTCAAATTCCCCGAAGAATTCTTCCACACGTTTCTCACCATGTAACCTAAACCTATCTACCTTTGGCACTTCCCTTATCAAAATACCCTTTCCCATATTCACTTCACTCTCACTTGAGCTGCCCTCACTCTCACTCCTACCAATCATACCATCACTCTCTCTCCTTCATCCGAGTACAATGAGTCCACACTCTTCCCTCTCACCTTCTGATCTTTTCCCTTTGACCCAGTCTTCCTTCTTTTGCATTCCACTCTCTTCCATTCTCCGTCCTTCCTATCACTCACAATCATCCTATCCTCTCTAGACTCACACACACTCCCATTGATCCCTTTAGTCTTATCCCCTTCAGTCAGAGCAGGGGTCAGGGTCGACGGCCCTGGGGCCGGTCCTGACCCCTTCATCATGTCATACAAGTCCTTCATCCATTGGTTGACCTGCTTCTGTCTCTCGTCCATTTCTTTCCTCATCCTGTCTGTCTTCTCATCCATACTCATCATATCATTCTTCAATTCCTCAATCACATTCCTCCTCTTTCTGCTGCAACTCCAGCCTCAGTCTCACAACCTCATCATGGAGGCCCTGTTCCACAGGAAAAACAACCAAACTACTTGTCACTCTAATTTGGTGTGGACTGCAATTCAATCCTGTCACGCTCCCAGTTTCAAGATCTCACATTCCTATTCTTACTCACACAGGGCAGCTTGTGCACTTTGACGATGTTGAAGTCGATCATGGGGCGTGAGGTTTCTAGGGACCCAATGAGCAGAAACCTTGGTCATGGCAAAATTGTTGTGGATGATGTTGATAACACTCCTATGTGATATTCCAAGTTCTTGCTCGATTTCTTCGACCTTCACACGTCGATTTTCGAGGATCATCCTCTCCACACAGGCCACATTTTCCTCGTTAGTCACATCTGACGGGGGTCATCTTCAAAGGACTCACGACCATGGCAGAACTCCCTATTCCAGCGAGCAATTGTTGCATAGGAAGGGGCGGTGTCAGTGTACACTGCAACCATGCGTTCATAGATCTCTTTTGCATTCTTGCCTTCCTTGGTCAATAATTTGATCACTGTGTGGTGCTCAACCTTCTCCATTGTTGAAAAATTTGTGACTGATGATCTGCAATCAGCTACTGCTTCTTAAATAGATGAGGCAGGAGTTTGCGGCTGCAAGTCCTGACTTGTCATAACTTGTTGTAACACCCCTACAAACAGCCATCCCCCTTCCTCTGTTTTTCCCTACCGATTCGCAAAACTTATTGGCCGCCCCTCGTAGGTCTGTCTAGTGTGAAAGTGCTGTCTGGTAGGAAGTATGAGTGTCTGAGTGTAAAGATTCAAGTGAACGGGATTGAGTATTTGGCTTTGATAGATTCTGGGTGCAAGGCGAGCTTGGTATATTAGGATGTGTATGATAAGGTGAGTAATAAAACCCTCCTGTCTGAGTGTAAGGGTAGTTTGGTAGGTATTGGTAGTAGGAGAGTGCCTGTGATTGGAATGATAAGGTCAGCTGTTCGAATGCATGGTATGTTGATGAAGGAATGTGAATTCCTTGTGATTGATAAGGTGAGTAGTGAGTGAGTATGGTGTGATTTTAGGAAAGTGAACTGTATGGTTGTGCATCCTGCGAGTGATCAGATTGAGAGAAAGATTGGTAAAAATGGGGTGTATAAGTTGTATGTAGGAAAAGATGGTAGTGTTTTGAGGAGTGTGTTTACTGGTATTGAGGTGACTGCTATGGAGAGTGTAAGGCTTGTGAAAGGTGAAAGGGTGTCTGTTAGAGTGAGTTGGAGTAAGGATGTTAGTTTGGATGTGGGTGAAAACACTGTGATATTGGATGGAAAGGATGCGTGTTATAAGGTAAAGCGTGTTGCTTGTGTGTTTGATGGCTTGATGAGAATGAATGATCCTTTTGTATGTGTGCAGGCGGACCCCAGTGGGAAAGGACAGGTGAGGGGGATCGAAGTCGGAGATGTACTGGGTCACCTCTCCACTGTCAATGAGGTAGGTATGGATGATAGCACATATGTCAGGGTGAATGTTGCAAATGAAAAGATATGTGAATGGACATATAATGGAGTGAAGAGCATTGTGAAATTGGATGGATGTTTGACTGAGTATAAAAGGGAGGATGTGTATCGAATGATATTTGAACGAAAGGGAGCCCTCAGTAAGGATGATCTGGATTTTGGGATTGTCCTGAAGGAGGACTCCCCAATCTATCAGCGGCCGAGGCATTTCCCACATCTGGTTGCTGATGAGTTTGAAGAGCAGTATTTGGAATTAGAGCAATTGGGGGTGATTGAAGAAAGTGAGAGTGCATGGAATAGTCTGATTGTGCCTGCACGTAAGCTGGATGGAAGATTGCGTCTGTGTGTGGATTATCAAAAGGTGAATGAAAGGACTGAAAGAAAGGTTTCCGATGTGTGTATAGTATGCATGGGATTGAGTGGTTTACGAAGCTGGATCTGGTACGGGGGTATTACCAGATGCCCATTGCTGAGGAGAGCCAGCTGGTAACTGCCTTCTCTTCCACGAAGAGGCATTACCAGTTCCGGAACCTCAGCTTTGGGTTGGCTAATGCTCCCGGAGCCTTCCAGCGGGCAATGAATGTTGTGTTAAGTAAGTTTGAGAGTAAGAATGTGATTGCGTTTATAGATATTTTGATTATGACTGAGAGTTTTGAAGGGCATATTAGACTGGTGAATGATGTGTTGAGAACGTTGGAGAGTGTTGGTGAAGGTGAAAGTAGTGAAGTGTAAATGGTTTGCAAAAGAAGTGGAATTCCTTGGACATATGGTGAGTGAGAATGGTTTGCAAAATTCGCCGAAGTATGTTGAGAAGGTGCGATGTTTCCGAAACCTGTGACTGTGAAGCAGCTGAAGTCATTTTTGGGTCTGATTGAATTTCAGCGTGAATGCTAAAATGCTTGAATTGTATACAGATGCGAGTGGGTATTGTATGGGAGGTTTTCTGATGCAAGAGCAGCGTTTGAATGGAGAGAATGTCAGGCAAATAATTGGGTATGTATCCAAGGCTATGAATGTGGCAGAGCGAAAGTATTCAACTGTAGAACGAGAGTTGGCTGCGATAAGATATTGTTTGAAAGTGTTGCGTCCGTTTTTGTATGGTGTGAGGTTTGGGATTAAGACTGACCACCAACCTCTTGTGTATCTGCAGCATATGAAGTGGGCTGATAGTAGGATTGTGAGGACTTTGGAAGATTTGAGTGATTTTTACTATGTGATTGAATACGTGCCTGGTAAATGGAATGGAGGTGCTGATTTGATGTCAAGGTATCCTGGTACGAATGATGAAAATGTGTTTGGATTGAGTGATCTTGAGTACTTGCTGAAAGGGATTATAAATAGAAAGGAGAGTAAGGTTGGCGGTGATTCCCTGTTTGAGAGTGTATTGAATGGTTTGCAAGATTTAAAGAGTGATAGAGTAGATGTGAGAGTGCCTGATAGTGTGGATGACTTAAGGAAGGAGGTAATGAGTGAAGTATGTAGGAAGCCTGAAAGTATTGGTATGGCGAGGGTGCCGGACCTTATGAAAGAATAAGAGCAATGTGTATGCAAGGGGTCCTGCCGTTTCAAGAAGTGTTGATTGCAGTGAGTCGTTTGTATAGAGTGATTCTTTATGTGCACTTTGGTGGTGAGAGGCTGATTGTGTACAAAGATGAGAAGATGAAGGGTTTGAATCCTAATGTGGTACATCTGCAGTGTTTGAGCGGTGTGCACTACAATTGGGTGATTGAAAAGTGTTCATATATGAGAGAGAAGAATGATTGTCTGGATGAAGATGAGTGTGTGGTGAGTGATGATATGGGAGTTGATGACAGTGTGGATGTCAGTGCTGATGTTGATCTGCTTGTTCCTTCTGTATATTGCGAATATGGTTGACCTGATATGATGGAAGCGAGAGTGAAAGTTGGTGAAAGGTTCTTCTGTGGTTTGATTGATACTAGAGCGCAAGTGTCTTTGGTGAATGAGACGATTCTGAGTAAGTATGATGAGTTTAGATGTTGCGAGCATAAATCTGTGAAGTTACGGATAAGTGGATTAGGGAATGGCATGATAGTGGCATGGGAACAGGTTAGTCTGAGACTGAGTTTGGGTAGTGGTGTGAATGTGAAGCATGATTTTGTGATCCTGAAAGATGAGCAAATGCTGTGTTGCTTCTTGCTTGGTGTGGACTTTATGAGACTGAATGATTTGTCTTTGGATGCTGACAATGATTGTCTTATGAAAGGCGAATGTGAGGTGATGAGGTTTGAATGAGTGTGCAAAGAATGCTGTCAAATTTTGTGGTATGATTGAATTGGTCATGGATGATGAGAATGAGATTTTAAGTGATGATATTCTAGACATGCAAGAGATGTCCTTTTGTTGTTTGTATGGATGTTGTATATTTTGTGAGGCATGTGAAGGGTGGTGATGATATGTATGTACCTGTGATGTCCTTGGTTGGTATGATTGGTCTGGTGAAGGTTGTGCATGATAATGATGGGCATATGGGTAAGTTTAAGCTGTGGGAGCGGTATGAAGGAGCGTGTTCCAACCGTTTGAGAACTGCTGTGAATGATGTTGCGACTACGTGTGAAAGGTGTAAGAAGCGAAAGGTGCAAGTGAAACCACCAATGTTGAAAGTTGATGCGAAAGAACCGTTTGAATTGGTAGTGATTGATTGTGTGTCTTTGCCGCGTACGAGTGCTGGGAATGTTGGTATGGTTGTTATGGTTGATCATAAAAGTAAGTTTGTGTATGCAGCACCTGTGAGAGATAAAAGGAGTGTGACGGTTGAGCAGTGGTTTTTTCCTATGTGTGTATGGAAGCCTAGAAGATGTCTGAGTGATAATGGGCCTGAATTTGTAGGAGAAGTGTTTGAGCAAATGTTGAGAGAGTGGTGTGGAGCATGTGAGAACAACTCCATATGTACCGTCTTCAAATGGGTTGGCTGAATGTATGATAAGAACCTTGTGTGAGATGTTGAGAATGATGAGTACAACATTGAATGACTGGAATGTATGGTTGGGAAGAGTGTTGTGGGCATATAATTCGACTGTGCATAGTGCAACTGGAATGTCCCCATGTCAGTTTGTGATGAATTTTGAAAGGTGAGTGAAAGATAGGTTTCGTTTGAATGAAAGTGAGCAGAGTGTATGGCGTGAGGCACATGAAAAGTTCCATTCATTTGAATTAGGTACGAAAGTATTGAAGGTGAAAGAAAAGAAGGGTAGGTTGAATGTGTCAAAGATGAGTGAAAAGTTTGATGGACCATATAGAGTTGTGAGAGTCTGGGAGAATGGTGTGACATATGTTTTGGAGAGTTTGAATGAAGGTGTAACTGAGAGAGTGCGGACTCATCAGAGTCAGTTGAGGAGGTGGAGAGAACCTCCTGACTACCTGGTGAGCCATCCGATGTATGAACTGTGCAAAGAGAGAAATAGGGTGCATGATGATGAGAAGGATGAATGTAAGTAAGTCTGAGCAGAGTGTTTCTGGTATGGGGAAGCGTGAGAGAGAGATTGAGTGTTTGCACAAGCAGGTTAGTAATTTGGCTGGTGTAATTAGATGAGTGAGTGAGCTGCCTGTACCTGATTTTTCTGGTTTTTGGAACAGTATGAATGATAGTGTGTTTGGGCAGAATGTACCTAGTGTGGCTGATTTTTTTGGTTTTACGAATGGTAATAGTAGGGGTGAGTTTGATGTAGTGAATGATGAAGTGGTTGATTTTTCAGGTTTCTGGTGGGAACCAGTCAAAGGGGTTTCTGGTATGCCTGTTGAGAATACAGGAGATGCGAGTGACCTGTCTGTTTCGCAAGAGTGTGCTTTAAGTTTGTTGAGGGCTGTGAGTGAGGAGATGATGAATGGAGGTATGAAGAGTGAAGGTTCTGAATGAAAAAATATGAAAGAGTTCTGTTGAGAGATGAGCGAGTTAGTAATGAAAGCAAAGAGTATGGTGGATGACATGATTGATAGTGATGAGGAGACCTGATAGTGACGAGGAGACTGAGACTGACAAGACAACTGATGAACGATCCCGACCGATTTCTACACGTAACCAGGTACCAGTAGAAGAGTGTGAATGGGTGCAGAAGGGTGCGATTGAGCACAAGTGGTACTGTGAAGAGTGATTGATAAGGTATTGTGTGTGACCGTAATCGAATGGCTTAAGGAAGGATGGGTGTAGGGGAGTGGTGTGTGTGTGTGTCTGTAGGGCCATTATCCCACCCCCCTTTTCATATATCTTTTCCTACCCCTGTGTGAGTGTGTGGGTAGATAATTTTATTTGCCTTCCAATTTTTCATATTATTAATACAAAAAATATTAACCAATTGTTTTCCATTTTCAGTATATAAATATAAATATTTATAGAATTGTGTAAAATCAGCCAAGAATTTCCTAACATTTTGTCGTGCGCACTTGAATATACACTTAGAGGTAAGATAGTTAATGGAATTCCTCGGGTCAAATGCCCACTTATTGATTTCCCTTCCCTCTATAGTAAATAGATTATAAATGGGGGATATCATCTCTTCTACAGAGTGGAAGCTTGAATGGACTGCGAGAGGAGTTCTCTAGGCGAGTGCTCTGCCCAGCCCTGACAAGGAGGGCTTTTCTTACCTTGCTTGCCACCTGCATTGGCTGATGAGCATACCCCCCCTTTTATTGGCCTACTACCACCCCCACAGCGCACAAGTGATAATCATGTACCCTTTTTTTCATTAATTTTTTTTGTCATTTTGTTGCGTGGACATTGTTTGGTCAAGTACCGATTGGTGGTTTTGTACAAATTTGTTCTCTGCACCCGTCAGTTTTTTTTGTATTTTGTTTTCGATCGGGAAAATTGCAATTTAGTATAGGTTATTTATTTTGGGTGTGCACCTGTGTTTATTTTTCTTGTAAATTTAAATTGTAATTATGTTTGTAATTTTCTTGTAAAGTAAAGGACTGTATATCCAATCATATCCATTCTTCCTTGGGGTTCTCAAGGTTCATAAATTCTAGGATAAGGTTGGAATGCGGGGTTAGTGTTGCCTTTGGCCCGCTATAAGGTTACCCGAGGTCTGTGTAAGTTGCTCTAGGGTCACACACAATAAGTCCAAATCATGTATAGCCAAGTGTGTCAAATGCAGAGAGCCGCACCCTGCGTATCTCCGTGAGAAGGAAATACTAGCTGTTCAGACCCGCTGGATGTCCTATGCTTTAATGTTAAGAAAGACACCCTCTGCTCCTGTCCCTTTCAGGCCTATGAGCACAGTCATATCCGTGTGAGTTCTACTCACCCCAGGCACTCCCATGGTAAAGCTGACGGCATGAAGGGGTCACACCCAGCCCCGGCTAAAACCAGGGCTCCCCTCCCTTCCCACAGTGTGACAGTTTTTCATAAGGCGAAACGGCTGCATGCTTCCACCAAGTTGTTAGACTCACAGGAGGCAACACCCCTGAAGAGGGTCGTGAAGCCATTTTCCAGGGTTCATAAGCTGCCCCCCGGAAGGAGCACACCACTAAAGGAGATTTGGTTCCTTCACCCACACTCAGTGGTAGGCTCGGTAGCTTGGCGACGGTGGATTCTCAAAAAGAGGGCCCGCCTCTGAAGCCGCCCCGCTCGCCTAAGGTTTTGAGGTGGAGAGAGGAAAAGACTTGCATGGTGAGCCCAACTTCCTCCAATAAGTCTTTGAATGCGACTGCACCTTCAGTGCATTGTCCAGCCAATAGCGCCCAGAGTTCTGCCTCTGGGAAGCATACAGCCATTTCCATGAAGGTCTTCTCTTTGAAGAATGCCCCCGCGTCTCATCCAAGCTAGACCTAGAGTGCATATTCCTTCAATGGAATTGCTGCGAACTCTGGGCCAACTGGGACGAGTTGCGGAGGCTTATCTCCTTCAGTTCACCTTTAACTATCTTTTTGCAGGAGACCTTGTTGGGAGCATGCCCGCTTTCCACCCTCCCTGGGTATAAGGGTTTTGTGACCCCACTACCACGGGATGGGGGCTGGGCGAGAAGATGAGCGATTTACACCCGGCATGATGTCTCCATTCTCTTCGCTTTAGATACATCCTGTCAGGCAGTAGCTGTGCAGCTGTGCCTGGATAGGAGGTATGCTGTTATTTCCATGTACATTCCACCGTCAACCAACATCCGCCGTGTTGTGGCACAGTTGCTGAGTCCCTTCTCTTGCTTGGAGATCTAAACAGTAGACACCCCCTCTGGGGAGACTACTTGTTTAATCCCCAGGGTCAAGTCCTTGCAGACCTTATTGATGAGCTGGAGATAGGTGTCCTAAATGTAGATGAGTTTACACATCACTGCCTGAGAACTGCTTAATTTTCCTGTTTAGATCTATCTTTGTGCTCTCCGGAAGCACAGCCGGATTTGGGGTGGTTGGTGGTTGATGACCTCCATGGTAGTGATCACTTTCCCATTCAAATATCATTTTCTGGGATGCTGCCACCCGAGAGCCAACCCTGATAGTGTTTGGCGCGGGCATGGTGGTCCACATTTCAGTAAATGACTGATTTCTCTAGGTCGGTAGATGAGGCCATTGAGCACTCCCGCCGCTCTTCTTGGCTGGTATATGTGTCTTCACTTAATGGGCAGAGGTGTGAAAGTGAGCCAAAAGGATTTGGGGACAGGTCCTTGCAGGACCTCCTTCCCATTCTCCAGGAGAATGGGACCGCAATCTCGGAACCCTAGTCCATGGCGGAATCCTTCATGACCGCTTTCGCTGACTGGACTTTATTACCAGAGGTGAAAAACACTTAAATGACAGGTTTACTTTGAGTGAGTTGTGTTCCGTTCTCACTTTGTGCGTGGACACTCCCCTGGTCTAGATGATGTCCCATACGCCATACTTCGACACCTAGGTGAGGGAGGCATGGCCTTTCTGTTAGATTTGTTCAACAGGATCTGGGTAGAGGGTATTCTTCCAGATTCCTGGTGAATCACTACTGTGCTCGCTTTTTGCAAACTGGTGAGAGATCACTCCACCTCAGCTGGTTTCCGCCCAATCTCTCTAACCTCTTGCATTGATGGAGAAATTGGTAAATGCTAGATTAGCCTTTTTTTTATGGACAGCGGAGGCCATCTGTCTTGTGCACAGTGTTGCTTCCGCAACTTCCACTCCATGTTGGATGCTCTGCTCCAACTGGAAAATGCCGTCTGCGAAACCTTCCTTCAAAGACAGTAATACGCCACAGTTTTTCAATCTGGAGAAGTCCTATGATACTGCATGGCGATACGTTATCATGGAAACTCTCCACACAATGGGGGCGAGGGGATGCCTAAGAAATCTTTATATCTGAAGTTTAGTGAGATCATTGATTCTGTGTATGGGTAAGTGGGGGAGCCTTTCCCGGACCAATGGAGCAGGAAGCGGGTGTCCTGCATGAAAGTGTCCTCAGTGTCACACTCTTTACCCTGAGCATCAACAGCATCACCTCAGTGCTGCCGGAAGATGTTCTCGCTACGCTCTACGTACATGGATGACCTTTTGATCCCTTTTGACGCGGCCCAGATGCCAACATGGAGCATCAACTCCATCTGGCATTGAACCACGTCTCTCGCTATGCCGAAGTGCACAGGTTTCGGTTTTCCTTGGCCAAGACTAAGGTGGTGCACTTTTGCCCCCATCCACGGCTCCACCCGACCCAGACTTGTTTCTCACTGGGGTACGCCTGGAAGTGGTTGAATCGCACCATTTCCTTGGTCTTGTATTTGACCAACGCCTCACCTGGGAGGCTCATATTTGCAGCCTTAGGGTCTCTTGTACCCGCGCCATGGATATTCTTCCTTCCGTGGCGTTCAGTGCTTGGGGCGCTGATAGGGCTACTGCCTTACTTTTTTATCGATCCTTTGTTCGTTCGAAGCTCGACTATGGATGTGAGTTTTATGCATCCACAGCTGAGCATGTATTGCAGAACGTGGACTCAATCCATCACTCCAACCTTCATGTGTTGACTGCTGCCCTCTGCACTTTCCAGAGTGAGAGCCTACTTGTCAATGCTGGGGAGATGCCACTCGCCCTACGCTGTGCACAGTGCATAATTCACCTTTATGTGCGAGCTGGCACCTCCCTCAGTCACCAACGGTTCTCACTGCATCCGTACCCTAAGCCACTTGGGTTTAGGGCTAATAAACTCCTTTGAGAGCTTGGTATAGCTCTTTGGCCAGTGACGCCCCTGGTTCTGCCTAGGATGCAACCCTGGAGGGTATCACCTTTGACTATTTGTCGCCACGCCTCTTCTACCAAAGCTTCTACAGCACCGGGAGTATTGCGTTCGACCTTTTTAAAGCATACTCTGTGTCATGCTGGAACTGTTCCAGTGTATACAGATGGCTCCCAAGTCCCGAGAGGGGTTCGGTTTCCATGCCGTCTCCCCTCTGTTTGAACTCAGTGGCGCTCTCCCGGGTGCTGCATCTGTCTTCACGGCCAAGCTGTTTGCAATACACCGCTCAGTACATGAGATAACGTGACACGCCTGAGTTGGAGACCGGATTGTGATTTATAGTGACTCAAAAGTGCCCTCGGTGCTCTCGGTGCATTGGAATCTCTGAATCCCCTTGTTTGCGATGTCCTTGATTCCATGGTTATGGTGAACCAGGCAGATGTCGAGATTATCTTCTGCTGGGTTCCTGGACATGTAGGAGAATGGGCACTCTGAAGAGGGTACCAAAGTGTCAATGAGGGCTGGGTGTCCAGACCAGCATTTAGCTCTCTCTCACACTGATCACATGGCAGTAATGCGGGCAGCTCTCCTGGCAGCTTGGCAAAGAAGATGGGAGATGGTCTAGGGTAACTTTAAGTTATGTTCCATTGCGCCACGACTGTTCACATGGACCTACCCCCAATGCCGCAACAGCTTCTGGTTGCTTTCTGTCCTCTCTGAATTGAACACACTTGCAGGATGCACCACCATTTGATGGAGCGCTCGCCTGCGCCTTACTGCGACGACTGCGTTGTTTCCCAGACTGTTTGGCACATTCTTGTTGAATGTCCCAGTCTGGGTGATCTTCGTGCACGCTACCTCTGGGTCGCTAATGCTTGTCCCTTGTCATCAGGACTGGTTCATGCACACAGATTTGTGGACTATACAAATTTCTCCATTTTATTTGCCTGTTTTTTCTATTATTATTATTATTATAGACCATGTAAGGAGGTACACTGAAAATTTTACTAATTATACCACCATGAGGTGTCAGTGCAGGTCAAAGCACAGTAAAAAAGAAAGGAAACAGAATTAAACAGACCCAAGGTTACGCAACAAAAAGACAGCCAATCTTTTAAACTTATCAAACGTAGGAGCAGTCACAATACAATGAATTAAGATAGAATGAAGTTTAGGAAAGTAAGGAAAAACAAGAGATGCAGGGCTGTGTCACCCAGCAGAAGGGAAGTGGCTGAATTCAGGAATGTTGGACACACAACTATGGCTATAATTCAGTAAATCCACTTCAAGGATGCCATTGGTAGTAGAACTACTCATCCGCCTTAGCTAAAGCAGGGATACCTAGAGCCCTTAAACAGGAATACTCATGCTCCACTGAGGACAGACAGTGACTGGTGGTGTTCAAGTGAGGTCAAGGGGGGCATTTCATCCACACCCAGGGTTCTCAAGACCCTACCAAGTTGCTCTTCCACTCAAACGACCAGTGGCAAACATGGACTGCTAAGTTATACCACCTAGTTGGATCTTCCTGCACTGTGGGGTAGGTGGGCCTACCCCTGACCCCAAAGCCTGCTTCCTTCCTGTTTCCTTTTTGCTTTCTCTTTTTGTTTTTTAGCCTGTCCTTAGCCTTTGTCTTTTTTATCCTTGTTATTTGTTATCTACACATTATTTGTTTTTTAATCTAGGCTAATAGTAGGCTCTGTTTTGAGTACTGCGACCTTTACCCTAGTAGGTAGGCAGTCACCAGATGGGCTCCCAAAAAAAGAAAAAGAAAAGGAACTCACATATGTCCCAAACTATCAGGTATGGCTTTAACCAATTCACTCATTCCAACTAATGACATCACAGGAACAAACATCTTTACTATCTTTGCAATGTCATATGCACAGCTATACATGCCATCAGATATTCCAGCCACCCAGTCAACTAATTCTCCCCTCTATACATCTCTTCAATTCTAGACCATAAGCCACTTGCATTTCCATACAATCTTCATCACTTAAGTCTTCACTCTCATCATCCCTTTCCAGTTGAATCATTCCACTAAAATCCACAATAGTCACACTCACATCAATCCAATTATTCTCACTCCATATATTCATATTTACAGGGGACACATAAATATGCATCCTCGTTTATTTGTTTCCTGACACTACTCTACCTTCCCCTCCAATGGAGAGCAGCCCCTAGTGCATATGGGTTTAACTGATTGCTATTCTTAGCTTTATATGAATTTCATTATCTTGTCAACAGTTCAAAAGGGACAGGTCATGTAATTAATAATGATAGTACTGGAACAAAAGAGTGATTGTTAGTTTTATATACATATCCATGCAATTATTTGTATACTTATGATACAGCTCTACTTTTCTTAAACAAAGTGGAGGTTTGCAAGATAAATTGCCATCTCAATAGTTTCCAGATTAGCTGGTGCATTCTTGTATCATATTTTTTTATCTTCATATCACATTTACTACATTCTAAGTCTGTTTCAGGTAAATTAAAAATCAACTTTATTTAGTCTAATAATATGCAAATATAGATATTTGAACAAAGTTTATTTCACCATGTCAGTATTTAACTCAACTTTTACTAATGACCGAACTTAAATTTGAAGTCAAAGTTTCAAACTTAACAAAATGGTTCGAACCAAAGAAAAGCCAAATCACATTAATGAAGTTCAGAAAAAGCAAGTTTCATTTAACTTAGAAAACTTGACTCCAAGCTGTTCTGATAACAGCTTCAGTAATTGTTCAAGAAAAACACCGCCATTGATTGAAATCTGTGATGGTGATATAAATAAAACAAAATCATCAGAAGAGTCAATTAAAGAAGTTAAATATACAAATAAAAAAGTTGCTATTGACTATGGCTTATTTAAAAAAGTTTTAGAAAATTGCAGTCTTTGCATAAAAATTGAGTCTCACTTAAATTCAGCGAACCTCCATTGTTTATTTGGTGAAATATCAATGGAGATAGTTGATTTTTCAGAAGAAGATCTAAATTTCACAGAAACCTTTTGGTTATATGTAAGCAAAGAAACAAATAAGAGTGCAATTTATTTTGAGTGGTGCAGTGATGGTAGTATTGATTCACAAAGTAAAAAGAAATCTAAAGAATTAAAAGCAACTAAGTTTAAGTATTTTCATGTGGCAGGGTATTTGGACTTTGATTTATGGTCTGGCATTAGTGTTCAACGATATTTTCAACTTATTTTTCATAAGTTTGAAAATAATTCATTATATCTGAAGGTTTATTTTTTAAAGTCTGGTATTGTGAAACTTGAGTATTCTTCTGAGTTTAATAAGGGCAATAAAAATATTGCTGCTGTTTGTTCATATTTTTATGGAATCAAACCTCTTAACAGACATGAAGAGCAAAATCGTAACCATGACATTGATCAGTTCTATAAGGCCATTAAAAATGCTCATTGTGCAATTGAATATAATAATATTGATGTACAACACCCTAACCTGATTCCAAAACTACACCCATACCAAAAAGAAGCAGTTAAATGGATGCTTCATCAGGAAAGAGTTGAAAGCATATCAATTCCAGAAAATAATTTGCATCCATTATTTGTTGAAATTGTCTGCTTAGATGATACTGTCATATATTATAATTATTATGGTAGATTTTTTGTTAGTAGTAAACCTTTAGAAATATATTCTTGTCCTGGTGGAATTCTAGCAGATGAAATGGGGCTTGGAAAAACAGTAGAAGTATTAGCATGTGTATTGTGCCACCATAGAGAAAATATTCCTGCACCTCTAAACAACTATAATGAGCAAAATATATTAACATTTTCACATAACAATGAACAAGATACTTTCTCTGTTCAGAGTAAAATCAGCAGAGAGACAGGAATGTTTTTATCTGCTTGTGATAAACAGTCTCTTAATGAATGTCCAAAGGAAGAAAAAAAAATTATTTTGAAAGTATGTCAGGAAGTTTTGGAACCTGTACCAGAAATTTATAATAAAAGTGAACTAATTCAGATAACAGGAAGACACGCTAAGAGAGAGGCATCTAATCGAGTTAGTTATTCCTTCTTTGATCCCCTTCTAGACTCTGACAAAGATAGTGATAAGGAAGTTGAAATTCTCTTTCATTCGGATGAGCAACAACAGTGTTCTAAAAGGAAAACATCCCGAGTGATAGACCCTTCATACACTGAAGAATCTGATGAATTCTTTTTTGACAATGAGTCTAAAACAAAGAAAAGGAAAACAAATCCTAATCCCAATAGAAAAACCTTTAATGTTGAAGAAGAAATTTCTCAAAATTCCATCCTTATGACCATTGAAAAAGTCATTTTAGAAAAGTGCTGGGATGGAATTATGAAAGGCTACAAAACAGATGGATCTCATAAAGAATTCAGAAAGTTTTTGAAACAGAGGAAAAAAAATCCCTACTATTTGATGACCCTGCGAGAAAAATTACAAGTTCAATATTTAAATACCATAGCAGAATATAGTGCTACTAGTGCAGTAAAGCGAGCTGTTCCTGGAGGCCCTTACGGCAAAGTGAAGCAAAAAAGCTTTTTTGAATGTGTGTGTGGAAAAGAAGAAAAGTTGGAATTTGATGATTTATCCTGTGTTCAGTGCTCAGTATGTAGCTTAAAACAGCATGCAGAGTGTGTAAAATTCAATCAGAATGATATTGGCAAAAGAAGATATATATGCCCTCACTGCTGGACCCTAGAACCTCCTGTGGTCTCTGGAGCAACACTGATTGTCACCCCTTCTTCCATTAGTCACCAGGTTTGTCATTAATTTTTTTTCATTAGTACTACTTTGATAGTATTGAAGCCAGTAATAATAATATCCATAATGCTTGGAAAGCTCTTCAAATGAATTATAATCCATTTGACATTTAGAGGCTTCCAGATTGGGTACACCTGTACTCTACAGTCCCTTTGGATGGAATGGTGTCCAGAACCCTTTATTCTAAATGCCACTTCTAGGTGAACTAGCCCAATCTGGGGGAGTTTTGTGTTTTAATTTTTGCACTGCCAGGATAATGGTAGCTTTCCCTTGTGTTGAAGATGGTCTCCTACCTTTGTGTAAATAATTGATTTTGAGTAGTTCTGGAGAAAGCAGGCCTCTTCTATTTACTGTGAAATACTTAATTGATATGAAAAAAAGTCGTTTGTTTTGTTTTGGATCTTGTTGAGTTGGATAAATTGTTTACTACTTTCCTATTATCAACAGTTTGTTTCTTTTTACTTTCCTATTATCAATAGGCTTTTTTTTTACTTTCCCATTATCAATGAACAATTTTTTACTCTCCCATTATCAACAACCAATTTTTCTACTTTCCCATTATCAACAGCCTTATTTTTACTTAAGTATTTGGGAGACAATGACATTCATGTCACTTCTAGAAACATGCTGATGGAATGCAGTGCCCCATTTGGCTCTAGCTGAGACTTTTCCCTTTCCATCAACCCTTAATACTCCATCACTTTCTCTACCCTTTCATAGGCACCCTCTTCAACTGATAGGGACCTGCCTATATCTACTTATCTTTATTATATACCCACCTAATCTTCTGCTGTGTTTCTGGACATGTGGTAATTGCGCCAAAGAGTCTGCAATGACTGGGCAACCAGACCAGAATTTGACTCCCCTCACGCCAAATGCATGGCAGATATCAGGGCAGCCCTCCAGGCTGTCTCTGCAATGACCGGGCAACCAGACCAGAATTTGACTCCCCTCACGCCAAATGCATGGCAGATATCAGGGCAGCCCTCCAGGCTGTCTGGCAAAGAAGATGGTATGGCTGAGGGGAACTTAAAGTTGCAAGCTATGTTGGCTTGATGTTGTTTTGAATTTGACCCCCTCCCTCTCTGGGATCCTTTCTTCAGGGGTTGTTCCCAGACAGGCTCTGGCCTCGTGGTGAGGAGGGGGGGCAGCCCTGGGCCCCTTAGAGGTCCCATGGTGCTGCCAACAACAAGACTTTTAACATGCCCTTCTTTCTTTCCTCCCCTATTACGTTCTTCCACTGCCCTTTATTTCCCCCTCTTACTTCACCTATCTAGTGGTCCTTATGGATACCTGATCTCTGCTTGTTTTACAAATTGATTCTGAATTGTTTTTTCATGAAGGTGGAAGGGGCTGGGCATCTCCACCACCTTCGTCTACCAAATGCCCAAGGTGAAACCCATCATTGGCCCCTTTTCTCCGCCGTTAGGAGAACTCGGGGCAGTCTCTTAGGTTTATAAAGATGGTGTGGTGTATCCATATCCATTCTCCAAGAGGACATACCGGACATAACTGATTGTAGAGTTGCAGTAGTGCTAGGCCCTTGTTGTAGGCCTCCATGGTGGAGAGTCCCGAGGGAGAATGCAAAGTTTTTACTTTTTGCAATGGCTAGTCCAGCTGTGGTGAACCCCGCCGGATTTGGTCTAGAGATAGTAGTGATGTCGTAGTCAAGGTGTCATCTCACTCTCAACACAACCTTGTGCAAAATCCATCTTTGTTAGCTGAAACTCCAATCACTGTTTCGCCCCATCCGTGTCTGAGTTTTGTCAAAGGCATCGTCCGTTCAAACGAACTAAGAGACTACGACCCCACCCACCTTCAGAGCAAGCTTAATACCCAATGTGTCACACACATCACAGGGTGACTAAAACATTAGGCTCCACTAGAGTCCCAACCACCACACTGATTTTAACATTTGAATGACAAGAACTGCCTCAGTATATTAAAGCTGGCTACCTTCGTGTCCCGGTAAGTCCCTACATTGAACTACCCAGACGTTGCTTCAATCGCAATCAATTTGGCCATACTGGCTGTGCCTGTCAGCACCCCTGCTCCTGCGTGAATTGTAGCTCTGTCTACCATGGCCCTGAATGCACCAAAACACCTCGCTGTGCCAACTGCAGAGGTACCCACAGTGCTGCGTCAAAACTCTGCTCTATATTTTTATATGAAAAGGAGGTGCTCGCTTTGTGAGACTCTCTACATCTAGATACAAGAGAGACCTGCAAGCGTGCTCGAGCACAAATCTCACCACTCAGCCATCTCTTCTCTGATATTTAACGTGATGCTGGATGAAACAGACCATCACACTCTAGTTCTGACATGCCTGAAGCACTTCATCCTACATCTCGCAGTGTCAAAAACATTCAGGATATACAGTTGAAACATCGCTCTCACACCTAGATAACCAATGTAGTCCCCCTCCCCTCTCTCCAGCAGCTCTAGCTAGGAGAGACGCTCAGGGTGAGACACTTGAAGACATCAGGCGCTATCTGAAAGAATCCTCAACATCGACCAGTGAACCCCGTAAGGGGCGCGGCGATTTGCCATCCTGGCCGCCGTGCTGACGGGATCCAGCGCTCCGTCCGGCCCCAGCTTAGCCTCTCTTCCTTCCTTCAGATAGCCCGATTTCTCCCCTACCTCGTCGCTTTTCATACAACCTCTCCAACAACTTTTTCTGGTCAGCCTCTAATTTCACAGGGTAGAATGCTGACCTTCTTCTCAAGCCAACCACCCCGGATGGGGGCTGAGGGGGGAGGGGACATTGTTCCCTAACCCCTCAGCTCCGGTTCGGGATGGGTTTTTTTAACAACCTGCTTCATCCCCACCCATACCTTCCTCACATCCCTTTTCCTCTCCTCTTCACATTCTATCTGTTTTACGCCGTGTCTAAGGTGGAGCCGCCATGCCGAAGGACTGCCAGGCCACCAGGCGGGAGGGGTGGTCCCAAATGGCGGCGCCTGGCTCTGCCGGGCCTGTAAGCACCTCTTGCAGTGCGGGCTACTGCAAGAGGTGGTGAGCGATTGCGTCCCGTAAAACAAAGAGGGTCACCATGCCCAATGATGAAAAAAAAAACCATCTCCCCTTAATTCCCCCTAAAACAACGGAGCCGCCCTTGTGCAGCTCCACAGAAAAGATGGAGGTCCTCCCCCCTGTGCTTGCGCAGGGGACCCTCCATACCTCTTTAACCGGAGAGGAGGCTTACTCCTCTCTTACGCCTACGGGTGTAGGGGACTCCCCCTCACCCCCTTCTCTGGAGGTGCTTTCAGGCACCTCCCTATCTCCAGCAGCAGTCCCTCCTTTGCTTTCTAAGGGAACTGCCAAGAAAGCCAGCAGGCAGCCCATTGCCGACCGTCCCTCGTACAAGCGGCTCGGTAGGGCAAACCCCTTTAGGGGGGAGAGGGAAGCCAGGCCCCTTCGGCCGCTTCCCTCAAAAGACCTGCTGGCAAAAATATTAAACCTTGCCGGGGTCAAGGCCTGTGCCTCCCCACTAAAGACTTATGACGCTGCCAAGGGGACCTGCGATGTCCTGGGAGGGGATGGCCAACTGGAGGCCCCTCCTGTGATAGACATGGTCCTTGAGGAAAACCAGCCTCAGAAGGTAGGGCCTTCCATGGGGGGGAATCCGGGCTCGGCGCCAAGCACCAAACCCGAATCCGCCCCTATGCAAGGTCCTCATCAAACGGCTGTGGATTCTCAGGCAGTACAAGATAAGTGCTCTTCGGACACTTCATGGCACCCCGGTGAGTGTGACGCCGCACTCTACCATGAACTTTGTGAAAGGAGTAGTTTATGCGAGGGAACTCGTTGACTACTCCATTGAGGACATCACCCTAGAGCTGGCTGACCATGGGGCGGTCAAGGTCGAACGTGTGATGAGAAAACAGGGAGGGGCCTCGAGACCCACCCCTACACTCTTCGTCACGTTCGACTGTGACAAGCTCCCTGAGTCGGTGCGTGCCGGTTGGTCCCGTTACCGCGTGAAGGCATTCGTGCCACTGCCGCGGCGGTGCTATTACTGTCACCGCTTCGGCCATACGAATCGCTCATGTAGACGTGCAAAGTCGGGGTCACCCAAAGTATGTGTAAATTGCTCCAAGGTCGCACACGATAAGTCCAAATCGTGTGTGGAAAAGTGTGTCAATTGCGTAGAGCCGCACCCTGCTTCTTCGAAGCAATGTGGTGCATATCTCCTTGAGAAAGAAATCCTGGCCGTTCAGGCCCAGGATCGACTCTCATTCCGCGAGGCAAAGGACTTGGTCCTGGCGCGCATGGCTCTGCCTGGGACGTCATATGCCTCAATAATTAGAAAGGCACCCTCTGCTCCTGGCCCATCCAGGCCAACGAGCACGGTTGTTTCCGCGCCCATTCGGAGCCCTTCTGCGGGCTCTACCCAACCTAGGCGCTCCCCTGGTAAAGCTGGCGGCAAAAAGGGTTCATACCCTGCCCCGGCTAAAACCAGGGCTCCCCCCTCTTCCCCCAGCGTGACCGTTTCCCGTAAAGCGAAACGGCCACGCGCCTCCACCGAGTCGTTAGACTCACAGGAGGCAACACCCCTGAAGATGGTCGCTAGGCCATCTTCCGGGGTTCCTAAAGCTGTTCCCCGAAAGGAGGACAGCAACAAAGGAGCTTCGGCCCCTTCGCCCACGCCCCGAGGTGGAGCGAGTGGCTCGGAGACGGTGGTTCCTCGAAAAGAGGGCCCCCCGCCTCCGAAGCCGCAACGCCCGCATAAGGTTTCGAGGCGGAGGGAGGAAAAGACTCGCATGGCGAGCCCAACCTCCCCCAATAAGTCCTCGAAGGCGACAGCGCCTTCAGCGCTTTGTATGGCCAACAGCGCCCGGGGTTCTGCCCCCGGGAAGCGTACGGCCATTCCCGTGAGGGTCTTCAGTTCGAGGAGGGCCCCCGCGTCTCCTCTGAGCTAGGCCTGGAGGGCATATTCCTTCAATGGAATTGCCGTGGACTCCGGGCCAACTGGGAGGAGCTGCGGAGGTTCGTCTCGTCCCGTTCCCCGTTAGCTATTTTTTTGCAGGAGACCATGCTAGGCGCGTGCCCGCTGCCTGCCCTCCCGGGGTATAAGGGTCTTGCGACCCCACCACCGCGGGATGGCCGGGCTGGGGGATGCGCGGTTTACACCCGGCATGATATCTCCGTTCTTCCTTTCTCTTTAGATACCTCCTTTCAGGCAGTGGCTGTGCAGCTGCACCTGGATAGGAGGTATACTATCATTTCTGCGTACATTCCACCGTCAGCTGACTTCGACGCGGGGGACTTCCGCCGCGTCGTGGCACGGTTGCCGAGGCCCTATCTCTTGCTTGGAGATCTGAACGGCAGGCATCCTCTCTGGGGAGATTACTCCATAAATCCCAGGGGACAAGTCCTTGCCGATCTGATCGAAGAGCTTGAGATGGGTGTCCTAAACGTGGATGAGTTTACACATCACTGTCCGAGAACCGCTTCATTTACTTGCCTTGACCTATCTTTGTGCTCTTCGGATGCACAGCCTGATTTTGATTGGGGGGTGGTCGATGACCTCCATGGTAGTGATCACTTTCCCATTCAAATATCATTTTCAGGGCAACTGCCGCCTGAGAGACCACCTCGGTGGTGCTTGGCGCGGGCGCGGTGGCCTGCATTTCAGGAAATGACTGAATTCTCTATCTCAGTCGAGGAGTTTAGGTCGGTAGATGAGGCCGTTGAGTTTTTCTCCGGCAACCTCATCGCCGTGGGCCTGACTACTAGTAATTCCTAGGACGTCTGGCTGTTTTGCACGCCGACCACTCCCATGGTCGTCGGCCGAGTGTGAGACGGCCCTCAAACAGAAGCGTTATGCCTACATGCGCTATAAGCGCCGCCCGAACGATTTCACTGTCGCTGAATTTCGTCGGGCTAGAGCTAGGTTCCGGTATATTTGGAAGCACGCCCGCCGCTCTTCTTGGCGGGCATACGTGTCTTCACTTAACGGGAAGACCCCTTTAGCTGAGGTGTGGAAGCGAGTCAAAAGGATTCGGGGCAAGTTCTCGCAGGACCCCCCTCCCGTTCTCCATGAGAATGGGACCGCAATCTCGGACCCCGCGTCCGTGGCGGAATCCTTAGCGACCGCTTTCTCCGCATTCTCTAGCCGTGATGCTGCTCCGCCAGCATTCAATGCACGTCGTAATGTCGCGGAAGGCCGCCGGCTGGACTTTACCTCCAGAGGCGGAGAACCCTTCAACGACAAGTTTACTGTGAGTGAGTTGCGTTCCGCTCTCGCTTCGTGCGCGGACACCGCCCATGGTCCGGACGATGTCCCGTACGCCATGCTTCGACACCTGGGTGAGCGAGACATGGCCTTTCTGTTAGATCTGTTCAACAGGATCTGGGTGGAAGGTCTTCTCCCAGACTCCTGGCGAATCGCTACTGTGCTCGCCTTTCGCAAGCCGGGGAGAGATCACTCTACTCCGACCGGTTTCCGCCCAATCTCTCTAACCTCTTGCGTGTGCAAGTTGATGGAGAAATTGGTAAATGTTAGATTAGCCTATTTCCTGGACAGCGGAGGCCATCTGTCTTCTGCACAGTGCGGCTTCCGTAAGTTTCACTCCACGTCGGATGCTCTGCTCCGACTGGAAAATGCCGTCTGCGAGGCTTTCCTTCGTAGACAGCACTACGCCACGGTGTTTTTTGATCTGGAGAAGGCCTATGATACCGCATGGCGATACGGTATCATGGAGACTCTCCACACGATGGGGGCGAGGGGACGCCTCCCATTGTTTATATCTGAATTTTTGCGAGATCGTCGATTCCGCGTACGGGTGGGGGGAGCCCTCTCTGCCCCAAAGGAGCAGGAAGAGGGTGTCCCGCAGGGAAGTGTCCTCAGTGTCACACTCTTTGCCCTGAGCATCAACGGCATCACCTCGGTGCTGCCAAAAGATGTTCTCGCTACGCTCTACGTGGACGACCTTTCGATCTCTTTTGGCGCAGCCCAGATGCCAACTCTGGAGCGTCGACTCCAACAGGCATTGAACCGCGTCTCTCGCTATGCCGAAGCGCACAGGTTTCGGTTTTCTTTGGCCAAGACTAAGGTGGTGCACTTCTGCCGCCATCCACGGCTTCACCCCGACCCAGATTTGTTTCTTAATGGGGTGCGCCTGGATGTGGTTGAGTCGCACCGTTTCCTTGGTCTTGTATTCGACCGACGCCTCACCTGGGAGGCTCATATTCGCAGCCTTAGGGTCTCTTGTACCCGCGCCATGGACATTCTCCGTTCCGTCACGTTCAGCGCTTGGGGCGCTGATAGGGCTACCGCCTTACTTTTTTATCGATCCTTTGTTCGCTCGAAGCTCGACTACGGATGCGAGTTTTATGCATCCGCAGCCGAGCGTTTATTGCGGAAGGTGGATTCAATCCACCACACCGGCCTTCGCCTTGCGACCGGTGCCTTCCGCACTTCCCCCATTGGGAGCCTGTTGGTCGATGCTGGGGAGATGCCACTCGCTCTGCGCCGCGTGCAGTGCATCACTCGCCTGTACGCGCGAGCCCGGCGCCTCCCTCAGTCGCTAACAGCTCTCACTGCATCCGCAGCTGATCTCGATGGTGCCTATGCCGCCGAGAGACGCCAGTCTTACCCTAAGCCCTTTGGGTTTAGGGCCAGGAAACTCCTTCGAGAGGTAGATATAGCTCTCGGGCCGGTGGCGCCCCTGGTTCTGCCCAGGACGCCACCCTGGAGGGTACCACATTTGGCTATTTGTCGCCACGCCTCTGCTCCCAAAGCTTGTACTGCGCCGAGAGTATTGCGTTCGACCTTTTTGGAGCACACATCGTGTCACGCTGGTACCGTGCCAGTGTATACGGATGGCTCCAAGTCCCAAGAGGGGGTCGGCTTCCACGCCGTATCCCCTCTGTTTGAAGTCAGCGGGGCTCTACCAGGCGCTCCGTCTGTCTTCATGGCCGAGCTGGTGGCAATACACCACTGGGTACGGGAGATTACGCGACGTGCCCGGTTCGGAGACCGGATTGTGATCTATAGCGACTCACAAAGCGCCCTGAGTGCTCTCGGGGCATTGGAATCTCCGCATTCCCTGGTTCGCGATATCCGTGACGCCACGGTTTTGGCGAGCCGGGCAGATGTCGAGATTATCTTCTGCTGGGTTCCTGGACATGAAGGAATTGCGGGGAATGAGCGCGCCGATGAGGGCGCCAAAGAGTCCGCGAGGACTCTGCGACCGCACCAGCGTTTCGCTCTTCCTCACACCGACTACATGGCAGGAATACGGGCAGCTCTTCGGACTGCTTGGCAAAGAAGATGGGAGACGGTCGAAGGGAACTTAAAGTTGCGTGCCATTGCGCCGCGACTGTTCCCATGGACCTATACCCCAATGCCGCGGCGGCTTCAGGTTGCTTTCTGTCGTCTCCGAATCGGACACACTCGTGTGACGCATCACTATTTGATGGAGCGCTCGCCTGCGCCCTATTGCAACGACTGCGTCGTCCCCCAGACTGTTCGGCACATTCTTGTTGAATGTCCCAGTCTGGGTGATCTTTGCGCACGATACCTGTCCCAGTACCGGGATGGGCGGGGTCGCTACCGCCTGTCCCTTGTGCTCGGGACAGATTCGTGCACATTGACTTGTTGACTTCTTGGGGGAGGCCGGCCTTCTCCCTATTATTTAAGCAAGGTTTTTTTGTTTTGTTTTGTTTCGTTGTTTTTTTTTTTTTTTTTTTTTTTTTTTTTTTCCTTTAGTTGCACGCTCCTGCGCCGGGGGACCTCTCCCCGACCCACCAGCTTGCTTCCTTTTTCCCTTTTGGGGTGTTGTTTTTTTTCTCTCTCTTTAATTTTATTTTAAAGTAGCCTAGAACTAGGCCAGTTTTAATACGGCGACTAATGCCCAAGTAGGCAGTCGCCCCCCCAAAAAATCGACCAGTGAAGTTTCATCCACCTGGTCCCAAGACCCAAACCCCAAGTGGTAAGAGGAAGGATTCCTCACCTGGGTCATCGACCACCAATAAGCAGGCAGCCCTGTTAATGAATCGGCCGAACCCCGAGAATCTTCAATGGATTCTTGCCCTATTGCTGAACATTCTATGCCCTTAAGTCCGTCCCACCCTTCACAGGACTTAGGCCCCATCCTGATCGCAACGATTGCAGATATACACCCAGCTCCACACACCTCACTCAGATCACCTGTTTGTTCCACTTACCCTTCTACTCATGATCCAATGGAAGCAGTTGATACTCCAACATCACCAATCGCTGCGGTTGGACCAACCCCTCAGACATTGAAAATCCCCTTGACCCATGAATCCGGATCTACTGTCTGAAAATTCCTTCTCTATCTTCCTTTTCCGCCAGGATGTGAGCCCGAATTACAATCAAGGGCCTCGGTCTGTTCTCCAAAACACTAAAAAATAGCCCCAGTTACTGCTCCCTCTAGGATCTTTCCCCCTGCAAAAGCAGGCTCCTCAAAATCTGCTTTCCATCCCCAAGGTCTTTGGGATGAACCTCAAACACAATATTGGCCACAAAAGAGAAAAAGATATCTACAGTGGTATCTAACCGTCCCAAACAATATCTTCCATTTTGCAATGGAATTGTCAAGGCGTTCTTCCAAAGTGGGAAGAACTCAAAATTCTTTTGACGACTCTCCACCCCGCTGTTATTTGTCTTCAAGAGAATAAACTGTGTACATGGCCCTCTCCACCAGTACTCAGTTTTCTCACTTTCAACTCTATTGCTCCTGTTGGAAGCTCCTCCCATGGGAAGGTGTCAATCATGGTATCTTCATCCCACCATGTATCTCCTATCCCCCTACATACTACCCTCCAAGCTGTTGCTGTCAAGACCCGACCTTTTAGAACTTATGGACCAGTTTCCCTCCCCATTTTTATTACTAGGAGATTTTAACGCCCGTCACCCATACTGGGGTGACATAACATGGAATGCCAAAGGCAGTGTTTTAGAGTCTCTTTTATTATCTTACTTTCTTTGTGTTTTAAACACTGGCGATTTTACCTCTTATCATGTCCAGACGGACTCTTAGCTGTGTTGACCTGTCTGTTTGTTTCCCTGATTGCTTCACAGAATTTTGATGGTCAATTCTTGACGATCTCGTTGGGAGTGACCACTTCCCTATTGCCTTGTTGGCACTTCAAGTTAGCCCTCATACAACCATGCCCCTTAAGTGGGACTTAGGTCATGCAGATTGGGAAGGTTTCCAAGAGGCGTCCTTCACAAGTGCATCCTTGGGGACCTTCAATGGAGTGGATGCGGCAGTAGAATACTTTACATCGACTATCTAGAGCGCAGCAACACAGACCATTTCATGGAGGCGACATGCCACAGGTCGCTCAACCATGCCCTGGTGGACCTCGGTGTGTGCAACAGCTGTCAAAAACTACAAGTTAGCCCATGCCCGATTCCAAAGAACCCAACTTTGTGCAACAAGGTTGACTGAAACTGAGCTCGTGCATTTTGCCAAAGAACCCTTCATCAGGCTCGCTGTTACATTTCATCAACTTCCTCTATGACACCTACCGCTAAGATCTCGAAGAGGATTAATAAGATCAGGGGCTGTTATGCTGATCATCCTACCCCCACACTCAACTTACACGGTTCCTTGCAGAATGACAGCCTGGCAGTCAGCAATGCTTTTGCTGACCATTTCCTTGTTGTCAGCAGTGTCAGCCATTATGATAAGGCTTTTCTATCCTACAAATCAAAGGAAGAGTCGCATTCTCTCAACCTCACAACAAAATCTAACCTTCCATATAATGCTCTGTTCAGCATCCATGAACTGCATAGCACTTTGTCCCTTTGCAGAGCTACTTCCCATTGCCTTGATGAGATGCATTTTGATATGATTTAGCACCAATATTCAAACTTTACTCTCTTCTTACTTGATTTGTACAACCTTATACGGGTGAAGGGTTTTTACCCATCATCATGGCACATTGGGATCATCCTTTCCTTTGGCAAACCGGACAGGGATGGGTTGGATGCAGATCACTACAGCCCTATAGCTCTTACCAGCTGTTTGAGTAAGTTGCTGGAAAAAATGGTATTGGAGTGCCTAAACTGGTTCCTAGAAACCAATCACCTTCTCTCTCCATTTCAATGTGGCTTCTGCAAAGGTCATAGTACTCTTGACCTCCTAGTACGTTTTGAGGGATCGGTCTGGAAAGCTTTCTCATTAAAACACTGAGTCCTGGCCATATTTTTCAATATTGAGAAAGCTTACGACAACATGGAGATACGGCATCTTGAAGCAGCTATATGCCTGGCGTATGAGAGGCCTTTTACCGTCACTTATTCAAAGTTTTTTAGCATCTTGATCCTTCAAGGTATGTGTTGGAGCACGCATACTCTGACCTGCAGCAATCTGTGATATTATTTTGTCTCCCAGAGGGTGTATCGGCAACTCTGTTTTTCATTGATTTAGCACTATACTGTTCCTCACCTTGCCTGTCATCAGCAGCGTGTTGGCTACAACTGGTGGATAATGCTGTCTCCAAAGGAGCACAACTTAAGGGATTCCGCATTTCCACAAACAGAACCAAAGCATTGTATTTCCACCGGGCAGAGGGGTTCTTGTTCCGCCATCTATCTCCCTACAAGGGGAAGATATAGAGTTTGTCTCCGAGTTTCGGTTTCTTGGCATAACTCTCGATCCAAAGTTATCCTGGTTACCACACCTACGCCATCTTCAAACGGGCTGTCTGTGGGCTCTAGACATTTTGAAAGACTTCTCACACACTGTGTGGGGCAATGACTGACAAACATTGTGGGCATTATACACAGCCCTCATCCAATCCAAATTGGATTATGGCTGTCAAATTTACTCATTGGCTTTCCCTTCAGCCCTTAAAAGGCTGAACCCCATTCGAAACCTCGGAGTTCGTCTCTCCAGTGGAGCCTTCCATACTTCTCCTGTCAACAGCCTTTACTGTAAGAGTGGGGTACTCTCTTTGCTCTACCATGGACTTCAAATCTGCATGCGATACCTCTGCCGAGTACAGGAAGCCCCTGTATCAGAAGTTTACAGATGCCTGCATGCTGCCGAATCAATGGCAACATTTGATAAGTTGCCATCTTTACCCCACCCCTTGAACCTTCGCATAGGAGATCATCTCTCTAACCTGGGTGCTCCATCCTTACTGACCCCTAGTTGGCGTACTCCTCTCCCCACAGTATGTACCGACATGTGGAGCCTGGAGAAGTCTTCCATGGACCCTCACATCATTAAGAGCCTGTTCTTAGAGCATTTGACCTCAGACAAACAATGCTGCCCATTATACACGGATGGCTCTAAGTCAGACAGTGGCATGATCACCACAGCCATCTACCCAGGAGGAGAATTCCTAACTTTATCTTTGCTGCTAGCAACATCCATTTTTACCTCTGAACTTTCAGCAATCCCTTTAGCCCTTAAACTCATCCAAATTTTACCTTTTAATGAATTTGTCATTTTTTCTGACGGAAGGAGTGTTTTACAGTCAATTAGATCTTTTAATGCGGCCCATCCCTTAGTCACAGAAATTTGCAACTGGCTGGTTTAAAATGCATCCCGATATAGAATTATTTTTTGCTGGGTCCTGGGCAACAAGAGGGCTGACCGACTGGCCCGCTCAGCACATTCTGTGCCTTTTAGGGACTACTTTCCTTCAATAAGAAAGTATATTTTTCAACTGTAGCAGAATGAATGGGATGACTATTCATCATCCAAACTGTACAAAATTAAAAATTCTGTTCACTCTTGGCCCTCGAGCCTGTCATAGAGTGCAGTCATTAGAGGTGGCCCTTTGCCGAGTTCGCATTGGCCACATAAGACTTACTCACCACCATCTTGTTTCGGGTGATGTTCAAATCAGGCCTTGCTGTCATTTTTGTGGTAGGAAGCAATCGGTTGCCCACCTTTTATTAGATTGCACCCATTTTGCCATTCTCTGGTTGTCCTGTTTCCCTGACCCTTTTAACTATCCCTATTCATATTGGCAGAGGAATCTTTTAACCCTTCGTTTGTAAAATTTTTATCACAAAGTCATCTCCTCTACCTTTTATAGATAATTTGCCTCATTTTATCCTAGCTGCCATATAGAATCTACTTGGATTGGGCAGCAATCCACTAGTTCTTTATCTTAAACCTCTTTGAATTTGCTCCTTAATGCAATGCCTATGTTGTCCCCCAGAGTGTTTGACACATTCTTGTTGAATGCTTCAGCCTGGGTGATCTTCGTGCACTGAGTGGGGGTTGCTACCACTTTTCCCTCGTACTCAGCACAGGTTCATCCATGCAAATTTGTGGACTATTTGATTTTTGGGAGGAGGGTGACTTCTTCCATTTTATTTTACTCTATGGTGTTGGTCGCATTGCCCCATGCCAGGGGAGGTGTGCCTCCTCTTGACTCCAGGGGGTGCTTACTTCTTCTTGTGCTTTTGTTTGTTTTGGATTTGCTTTGGGGTGTTTTTGTGTTCTTGTTCCTTTGGTTTTTAATCTAGCCGAGCATTAAGCTGTAAGATGACTGTGGCAACTTGTGCCCTGATAGGCAGTAGTCAGATTGGCAGTAAAAAAGAATCCCTAACCTAGTCTAACAAGCAACCTAGCCCTGGTTTTCACTAAAGGATTAGTTTAGGTAATTTAGGTTATTAAAACAAAGTAGTATTTAACAAAACACCAATAATTCAATTGAAGTTGCAATTCCGGAGGCCAGAACATTTTCACTGAGTCCATAAATGACTTGAATATATGATCTCCAAAATCCTTTAGTGAAATAAAATTGACAGCTGATAATAAGAAAGTAGAAAAAATTGCTGTCACCAATAGAAAAGAACCAGTTGCTTCTAAACTTAATTTTGGTTTTGTTAGTTTCTACCACAAAGGAACCATTAAAATACTTTTCATAATATTTCTTTTGCAAATCTTTCTATTACCATCCACTGGGTTTATTCTGCTATAGGCATTTCTTTTATACTCCTTTTTGAGTTAACTTTCTTTCACTTCTAAAATGATATTTATCTATTCTTTTCTTGCTTCCTCTCTCTTTCTTCACTTTAGTCATCAGTACATAACTGATAACATTATTGAAATATTTATATTCTTTTCAGTGGGTTGAAGAAATAAAAAAACATATAAAGGAAAAGTCCTTAAAACTCTTTGTTTACAATGGAGTATCTTATGATGGTTTCATACAACCACATAGTCTGGCATTTTATGATGTTGTAATAACAACATATGAAACATTAAGAAAAGAAGTGAATTATGTGGATTTGCCCCATAGCAATAGTGAAGCTGGTCGAAGGTAAGGCTTTGGCTGTCTTTTTAATAATGCTATATTTTCTTAAAGATGACATATAGAAATAAAAGGAAAATGAAGCTACTACCATAATTTTCTTCAGGCATTTGTAACTTACTATCCTTCTTAATTGTCATATTTTCTGTCTTCACTATATTATACGAGAACATATGCCCATATATCAAGATTGGCTTGTCTCATAAATTGCTTTTACCATTACTACTATTCATAGCATTTCCTCAAATTTGAATTTTCATGTGAGATATCTTCCACACATTTAGTAAAGTCATTCAAAGAGTTGTTAATAATTTTGTTTAACTGCCCACCATTTAATTCCCTAAGTCCCCTTATTATGCCCCCATCAGGGGCGCAGCGATTTGCCTTCCTGGCTGCCGTGCTGATGGGACTCAATGCCCCTCCGACCTGAGCTTAGCCTCTTCTTTCTGACACCCTGTCTCCTTACCCTGCTTCCGCACTTTCCCTACAACCTCTCCCACAAATTTTCTCTGGTCGGCCTCTAATTTCACAGGGTAGACGCCGACCAGCTTCCTCTCACCCAACTATCCCAGATTGGGACTGAGGGGGTAGTGGACAATGTTCCCTCACCCTTGAGCTCCGGTCTGGGGTGGTAGGTTTTTAACAAACTGCTTCATCCTCACCCACACCTTCCTCACATCCCCTCTCTTTCTCCTTTCAATATCTATCCATTTTTATGCCATCCCCAAGGTGGAGCTGCCATGCCGATGGGCTTCCAGCTCACTAGGTGGGACAATTGGCCTCAAATAGCAGCAGCTGGTTTTGCTGCCCTGTCTTCACCCCTCGTAGAGCGGGCTACCCTATGGGGTGATGATTATTTGTGTCCCATGATAATTATTGGGTCACCATACCCAATGATGGAAAAAACAACGAAGAAAACTCTCCTTCCCCTTTACAGCATCAGAGCTGCCCTCGGGTAGCTCCAATGAAAATGGAGGTCCCCCACCCCTGTGCTTTCACAAGGGACCCTCCAAATGCTCCTGACCAGAGAGGTTTACTCCTCTCCTATGCATACAGGTGTAGGGAACTCTCCCTCACCTCCTTCCCTGGAGTCACCCCTTGAGAGACTCACTTTTTCCAGTGGCAGTCCCCCCTTTACTTTCCAAGGTGACTGCCAAGAAAGCAGGCAGGAGTCCCATTCAATAGGGCCAACCCCCTTAAGGGGGCGAGGGATAACAGGGCCCGTCGGCCTGTGCTCTCCAGTCTCGCTTACACACATAACCGAATGATGCCGGTTAGCTGGCCCAGGACAGAATGAAAGGTACCTCAAAGGGGACCTTTGATGTGTTAGGGGGGCACATTGATTTGCTTTCCTAGCCGCAGAGCTGATGGGACTCACCGCCCCATCTGGACCCAGCTTAGCCTCTTCTTCTTTTTTCTGACACCCTGTGTTTTTACCCTACCACCTCACTTTCCCTACAATCTCTCCCACAACTTTCTCTGGTCAGCCTCTAATTCCACAGGGTAGATGCCAACCAGCTTCCTTTCACCCAACTATCCCGGATCGGGACTCAGGGGGATGGGACAATGTTCCCTCACCCCTGAGCTCCGGTCTTGGGTGGTGGGCTTTTAACAACCTGTTTCATCCCCACCCACACCTTCCTCACATACCCTTTCGTTCTCCTTTCAATCTCTATCGATTTTTATGCTGTGACTAAGTTGGAGCTGCCAGGTCACTAGGTGGGAGGAACCTTAAATTGTGGCAGCTGGCTTTGCCAGCCCCCTGTTCACCCCTCGCATAGCTAGCTAGCTACAGCATGGAGTGATGTACATTTGCATCCTGTGGCGGAATCCTTCCCCACTGCATTCTCTAGTCAGGATGCTGCTTCCCCAGATTTCAATGTGCGTTGTTGTGGTGGAGTGAATGTGAGTGTGTATGAAGGGTCATTCTCCCACCCCTTTTCCAATACCCTCTCCCTCCCTCTTTAAGAAGTACAAGTGCACAGAGCTGAGCCTCGATTACGCCAGGGCCCCTCATTCAGAGTCTATCCGGTGTTTTCAATGCTTACTGGTTATCCGCTCCACTGATGGTAGCATGTTGGCTAAGGGCAACATGATCTATCAGAGGTAGAGCTTTAGCCAGTGTGATTGGTAGAGTGCCGAAGGTGACCCGTTTCTCGGACGGGAGCCTTTTTGGCGAATGCGTTGAATCCCTCAGAGGCAGCCATGATTAGTGCTCTTCGGACACTTGATAATGTACCTGTGAGTGTGACACCGCACTCTACCATGAACTTCGTCAAAGGAGTAGTTTATGCAAGGGAACTCGTGGACTACTCCATAGATGACATCACTTTTGAGCTCGCCGACCATGGGATGGTCAATGTCAAACGTGTGATGAGGAAACAGGGAGGGGCCTCAAGACCCATCCCTACACTCTTCATCACACTCGACTGTGACAAGCTCCCTGAGTCGGTGCATGCCTGTTTGTATCACTACCGCATGAAGGCATTCATGCCACCGCTTCGGACATACTAATCGCTCCTGTTGCAATGCAAAGATGGAGTTACCCGAAATCTGTAAGTTGGTCCAAATCATGTGTGGCCAATTGTGTCAATTGCAGAGAGCTGCACCCCACTTCTTCAAAGCAATGTGGTGCGTATCTCCTTGAGAAGGAAATCCTGTCTGATCAGGCTCAGGATTGTCTGTCATTTTGCAAGGCTATGGACTTGGTCTGGGCGTGCCCGGTGCTGCCCGGGACATCCTATGCCTCAATATTGATAAAGACACCGTATGTTCCTGGCCCCTCCAGGCCTACGAGTACGGTCGTTTCTACGCCCATTCGAAACCCTTCTGTAGCTTCTACCCACCCTGGGTGCTTCCCTGGTAAAGCTAGCATCTCAAAGGGTCCACACCCAGCCCGGCTAAAACCAGGGCTTCCCCTCTTTCCCCCAGCGTGAACGTTTCCCGTAAGGCGAAACGGCCTCGCGCCTCCACCGAGTCGTTAGACTGACAGGAGGCAACACCCCTGAAGTTGGTTGCCAGGCCATCTTCCGAGATTCCTAAAGCTGCCCCCTGAAAGGACGGCAATAAAGGAGCTTCGGCTCCTTCGCCCACGCTCAGTGGTGTGCTGGGTAGCTCAGAGACTGTGGATCCTCGAAAAGAGGGGCCCCCCTGCCTCCCAAGCTGCCCCGCCCGGCTAAGGTTTCGAGGCGGAGGGAGGAAAAGACTAGCATGGCGAGCCCAACCTCCCCTACCTCGAAAGCGACAGCACCCAGAGTTCTGCATCTGGGAAGCGTACGGCCATTCCTGTGAGGGTCTTTTCTTCGAAGAGGGCCCCCCGCATATCCTCCAAGCTAGGCCTGGAGGGCATATTCCTTCAATGAAATTGCCGCACACTCTGGGCCAACTGGGAGGAGTTGCAGAGGCTCCTCTCCTCCCGTTCCCCGCTAACTATCTTTTTACAGAAGACCATGCTGGGCGCATGCCCCCACGTACATTCCACCGTCAGCCAACTTCGACGCGGAGGGCTTTTGCCGCGTCGTGGCCCGGTTGGCGAGTCCCTTTCTTTTGCTCGGAGATCTAAATGGTAGACACCCCCTCTGTGGAGACTACTCGTTTAATCCCCGTCGTCAAGTCCTTGCTGACCTGATCAACGAGCTTGAGATGGGTGTCCTAAATGTAGATGAGTTCACACATCACTGCCCGAGAACCGCTTCATTTTTCTGCCTCGATCTATCTTTGTGCTCTCCGGATACACAGCCTGATTTTAATTGGGGGTGGTCGATGACCTCCATGGTAGTGATCTCTTTCCCATTCAAATATAATTTTCTGAGCCGCTGCCACCCGAGAGCCTGCCCCGCTGGTGCTTGGCGTGGGCGGGGTGGTCTGCATTTCAGGAAATGACTGAATTCTCTATCTCAGTCGAGGAGTTTAGGTCGGTAGATGAGGCTGTTGAGTTCTCCGGCAACCTCATCGCCGCGGACTTAACTCCTATTCCTAGAAGGTCTTAACCATTTTGGACGCCGACCACTCCCGTGGTGGTCAGCCGAGTGTGAGTTGGCCCTCAAGCAGAAGCGCTATGTCTACATGCGCTATAAGCGCCGCCCGAACGATTTTACTGTCGGTGAATTTCGTCGAGCTAGGGCTAGGTTCCAGTATATTTCGAAGCACGCCCGCCGCTCTTCCTACTGACATACGTGTCTTGACTTAACGGGAAGACCGCTCTAGCAGAAGTGTGGAAGTGAGTCAAAAGGTTTCGGGGCAAGTTCTCGCAGGACCTCCCTCCCGTTCTCCAGGAGAATGGGACCGCAATCTCAGACCCGCGACCGCTTTCTCCGCATTCTCTAGCCAGTATGCTGCTCCCCCAGCATTAAGTGCACCTTGTGATGTCGCGGAAGGCCGCCGACTGGACTTTACCTCTAGAAGCGGAGAAGCTTTCAACGGCAAGTTTACTTTGAGTGGGTTGCGTTCCGTTCCGTTCTTGCTTCGTGCGCGGACACCTGGGTGGAGGGTCTCCTAACGGATTCCTGGCGAATCGCTACTTTGCTCGCCTTTCTCAAAACGGGGAGAGATCACTCTACTCCGACCAGTTCCCGCCCAATCTCTCAAACCTCTTGCGTGTCAAAGTTGATGGAGAAATTGGTAAATGTTAGATTAGCCTTTTTTCTGGACAGCGGAGGCCATCTGTCTTCTGCACAGTGCGGCTTCCGCAAGTTCCACTCCACGTCGGATGCTCTGCTCCGACTGGAAAATGCCGTTTGCGAAGCCTTCCTTCGTAGACAGCACTACGCCACGGTGTTTTTCGATCTGGAGAAGGCCTATCATACCGCATGGCGATATCGTATCATGGAGACTCCACACGATGGGGGTGAGGGGACGCCTACAAGTCTGTATATCTGAATTTTTATGAGGTTGTCGATTCCACGTACGGGTTGGGGGAGCCCTCTCCGGCCCAAATGAGCAGGAAGAGTGTGTCCCGCAGGGAAGTGTCCTCAGTGTCACACTCTTTGCCCTGAGCATCAACGGCATCACCTCGGTGCTGCCGGAAGATGCTCTCGCTACGCTCTACGTGGACGACCTTTCGATCTCTTTTGGCGCTGCCCAGATGCCAACTCTGGACCGCCGACTCCAACAGGCATTGAACCGCGTCTCTCGCTATGCCGAAGCGCACAGGTTTCGGTTTTCTTTGGCCAAGACTAAGGTGGTGCACTTCTGCCGCCATCCACGGCTTCACCCGACCCAGATTTGTTTATTAATGGGGTGCGCCTGGATGTGGTTGAATCGCACCATTTCCTTGGTCTTGTATTTGACCGGCGCCTCACCTGGGAGGCTCATATTTGCAGCCCAAGGCCTCTTGTACCTGCGACATGAATATTCTTCGTTCCGTGACGTTCAGCTCTCAAGGCTTTGATAGATCTACCTCCTTACTTTTTTATCGATCCTTCGTTCGTTCGAAGCTCGACTACGGATGCGAGTTTTATGTATCCGCAGCTGAGCGTGTATTGCGGAAGGTAGACTCTATCCACCTCACCGGCCTTCGCCTGGCAACCGGTGTCTTTCGTGCTTTCCCCATTGAGAGCCTACGTGTTGATGCTGGGGAGATTCCACTCGCTCTGCGCCGTGCACAGTGCATTATTGCCTGTACGCGCGAGCCCGGTGCCTCCCTCAGTCGCCAACAGCTTTCACTGCATCTGCAGCTGATCTCGACGGTGCTTATTCCGCCGAGATTCCCCAGTCATACCCTAAGCCCTTTGGGTTTAGGGCTAGGAAACTCATTCGAGAGCTAGATATAGCTCTCGAGCCGGTCGCGTCCTAGGTTCTCTCCAGGATGCCACCCTGGATGGTACCACATTTGACTATTTGTCGTCACGCTGCTGATACCAAAGCTTGTACATCGCCGGTAGTATTGCGTTCGAGCTTTTTGGAGCACACTTCGTGTCATGCTGAAACCGTGCCAGGGTATACGGATGACTCCAAGTTCCAAAAAAGGGCGGTTTCCACGTCGCATCCCCTCTGTTTGAAGTCACTGGGGCTCTGCCAGGTTCTGCGCATGTCATCACGGCCGACCTGGTTGCATTACACCGATCGTTACGCAAGATAATGAGACGTGCCCGGTTTGGAGACCAGATTGTGGTTCTTAGCGACTCACAAAGCGCCCTGAGTGCTCTCGGGGCATTGGAATCTCTGCATTCCCTGGTTCGCGATATCCTTGATGCAACAGTTTTAGCGAGCCGGGTGGATGTTGAGATTATCTTTTGCTGGGTTCCTGGACATGTAGGAATTGCTGGAAATAAATGAGCTGATGAGGGCTCCAAAGATTCCGCGAGCACTGGGCGACCAGACCAGCATTTCGCTCTTCCTCACACCGATTATATGGCAGGAATATGGGCAGCTCTCCTGGCTCCTTGGTAAAGAAGATCGGCGACGATTGAAGTTAACCTAAAGTTGCGTGCCATTGCGCCGCGACTGTCTGTTTCCATGGACCTGCCCCACAATGCAGCCACGGCTTCAGTTTACTTTTGTAATCTCCGAATTGGATCCACCCTTGGGGCGCTCTCCTGTGCCTTATTGTGGCGATTGTGTTGTCCCCCAGACTGTTCGGCACATTCTTATTAAATGCCACAGTGTGGGCGATCTTCGCGTACCCATGTCCCAGTACCGGGACGAGCGGGGTCGCTACACTTGTCCCTTGTACTCGGGGATGGGTTCATGCACACTGACTGTCTTCTGTAACTGTTATGTTCCTGCACCGAGGGAAGCGGGCTTATCCTCGACGCCAGAGCACGCTTCCTTCTTTCCTTTTTGCTTTGCTTTTGTTATTATTTCAAGCTTTGTCATTTTTTAGCATTATTTGCTATTTACATAGTTCTTTGTTTTTTAATATAGCCTAGTAATAGGCTTATGCCCAAGTAGGCAGTCGCCAGATAAGCTCCTAAAATTACCCCCTCCCCTCTAATTATGCACTATTAATATTTGCAGCATTGGGAGTTTTTTTTTCTTGACTTTCGTCACCATATTACAATGGCAATGCCATAGAGGATAAGATTTTATTTTCTTTATTCCCAGTGGGGTAACTATCATTGATATAGCCAAAATTATATGGTTGAGTACATATACTCTATGTAGATATGTTTCTACGAAAATTAAATTCTCCATCTTGGACTTGGCATTGTAGTTATGAGTATATTTTTAATTCAGAAAATGGAGGGGAGAAATAAGAGAAACTAGATGCGGTATGATGATGTTCTTTACTAATGTTTCACTCTTCTGGATCTTTCTCTGAGTGGCAAGAAACTAATGTCCTCTGAGGAAGCTCCAGTCAAGCGAAATGTAGCACATTTGGTTTCTCTTATCCTCCCTCTCCATTTGTTGTCGAGACATCAGTAATTTTTACAAGTATCAGTTGAGGGTAGTTTTTGTTAGCTACGCAGGATCAATATTTTTCATCCTACATTGGTATTGAAATTAATTTTTTATAATCATCCATTTGTATGGTATACTTTTGTTTTATTTACTATTCCTCCACTCACTTAATTTAAACAATATAAACTCAGTCTCATCTTACAGATTTCGCTTCCCAAAACGTTTCATGGTGACACCTTCTCCACTGCCTTGTGTAGAGTGGTGGAGAGTTTGTCTGGATGAAGCACAGATGGTAGAATGTACCACTACCAAGACTGCTGAGATGGCTTTGCGACTTAGTGCAGTAAACAGGTGGTGCATTACTGGCACACCTATCCAAAAGACTGTAAATGATTTGCAGGTAAACCATCTCAGACACTTATTTTTAATCATCTTTCCTTTTTTTGTTAACCTTTTAGATTTTTACCCGTTTCTGTGAAGAACTACAAAACAGCAGAGTTGCTTGATATACAGAGTGGACCTTTTAACAGTCTCTAATAACCTTTTATTATTTATTTTTTCATGAAATTGAGTTGATTTATATACATTATAGAGACAAAGTTTTATTTACGATAAATTTAATTACTTTTAAAAGGTTGCATAGTTATAAACTTCTACATGATTTACACCAATTATCATCAGAATACTAAGGAATACTAAGTGATATGGACTATATGCAAAAATATATATTAGATCTAGTTAAGACTAGAATTGTACACTTTTGCTTATATCATATGATAGTTTGCACTACCACACTTCTTTTTATAGGTACAACAAAAATTTTCTTCACCATGAAAAAAAATCATGTGTCACTACTTGCCACTGCTCTATTATCTTCAGTCGGCATTCCTCTGGATTTCTGCCCTCTTTGATTTCTCAGTTTTTGCATAATAATTCCTTCTAGGTTCATGTACATTCTGCCTCCATCTGACTAGTATTATTATTATTAATAATTAGCATTATTATTATCATTCTTCTTAGTATTTAGTATTATTTATTCATTTATTATTATATTATTTTCATTTAGTAATTTTTATTATTATTTAGTTATTATGTTTTATACTTATTGTTTATTATTACTAGTGTTATTATTTAGTTTTATTATTTAGTTTTATTTATTATTATTATAAACGGCTATCCCCTTGACCTCTTCTACCTGCACTTGGTACCAGGAGAACTGAACTGTGCAGGTGGGAACCTACACAGTCTCGACTAGTCTCTGACTAAAGGTACCTTGAATGTGATCCATGATGCATTGGAATGGTTGGGGCTACTTGTTGGTTTACCTGAGTTAGACATGACCCCAGAGGTGACCCAGTCACAAACGGCAGGATCTTCCATTGGGGCAAACCTGGGCTCGGTTCCAAACATTGAATCTACAATCTTCTCTACACATGTCTCGGGCCTCCTAGGACTCAAAAGGAGATGGGGACCTCCTCTCCTTTGACAGCAAAGAACTTCTCCAACTCCTAGAAGGATCTTGCTGAAGCTGGTCCATCTGGCCTAGGGGCTACTTCCTGCCGTGGAAAGAAGCGGGTTCATTCCCCACCCTCTTCTCCCTCGGCTATTCCCTCAACCTCTTCTACCTGCACTTGGTACCGGGAGAACTGAACTGTCCAGGTGGGAACCTGCACAGTCTCGACTAGTCTCTGGCTAAAGGTACCTTGAATGTGATCCATGATGCATTGGAATGGTTGGGGCTACTTGTTGGTTTACCTGAGTTAGACATGACCCCAGAGGTGACCCAGTCACAAATGGCAGGATCTTCCATTGGGGCAAACCTGGGTCATTGCCAAACATTGAAACTACAATCTTCTCTACACATGTCTCGGGCCTCCTAGGACTCAAAAGGAGATGGGGACCTCCTCTCCTTTGACAGCAAAGAACTTCTCCAACTCCGAGAAGGATCTTGCTGAAGCTGGTCCATCTGGCCTAGGGGCTACTTCCTGCTGTGGAAAGAAGCGGGTTCATTCCCCACCCTCTTCTCCCTCTGCTTGTGTGGCACATGGTGTGACTACAGGGCTCTAGAACCTGCTGCCACAATGTCATTCACTCTACATTGTAGACTGTGCATCATGTACATGTATGCATGGGTTCAGTGTCTCCTTAAGTTACCCATGGCTCCTATTGTGGCAGCAGGTTTCTGATTCCTACTATCACTCTAGTAAGGCTGCCCGGGTATTTAAAAGGTATTGAGGAGGGTTCTAGCTAACTTTTCTCTTTTTATTTACAGGGCGATCGATCACCCAAAACAAAATACAAATTGTATTTAAAGAAATGGTGACAATTTATCTTTATAGATATGCAACAAAAAAATTAGTAGGAATTTGGCCAAAATACAAAATACAATCTTATCCTAATCCTTCTAATATTGGTAAAATATCCAAAATATAAATGGATATAAGGCAACTGCAACACTATAATCTTCAACCATATAATCTAAAATATAGGATATCACTTATATACAAAAGAATATAGTCCACACCCAAGGTTGGTAATTTCTAATAAACTGTACAGATGTTGGTACCAACAATCAAATTAATCAAATTGGCCAATGGGTAAGGGTAAAACTGGTATTGGGGGAAAAGGGAGGCAGGCCCACTTTCTTCTGGGAATTCCATACAGTTCTAGGACTCAGTGTATTGTTCTGCAGTTAGCGAACTGGCCTGTGAGTTCCAACCACTGCATTGGGGACTGAGAGGCACTCTTAATGACTGACGCTTCAGGACAGATTCTTTCTCAGTTACTGAGAATGTGGGCTAAGGGCTGGTTTCCCATCTTTCTGCCACTGCTTCTCAAGGTCAGATGGTCGATCGGCTAACTGGTGCCAAGGAGCTGGGAAAGAAAGGCATCTTCAGTCACAGATTCGCTGTTACTCTCAAGCATCCCTACCACCAACATACATACACTCATACAGATTCACACACAAACTGATACTCACCTGGTTATTTGTCCAGCTTCCTCTGCTTTTTCATTTCCAATCTGATTACTGAACACGTATGCACTTTTGGTCTACAAAAAAATTCCAACACTGACAAATCATATTGATAAACACTTAATATAGTCTTTTTCCTGTGGGGGGAAAAAGATGAATGGGGGGCATGATAGAAGTCTATCAGGCTGTCCTCTCGGATCGCCCTCCCTCATCTTCTTCATTCCATGCACTGTGGAAAAGATTAAAGGGATTAGGAATGTCGAGGGGTGAGGGAAGGTGAGCTATCAACAACTAAATAATTACTACACTATTTTGACCTTGGTCAATCTCGATGGTGTTTATGCTGCTGAGAGAATACAATCAAACCTATTAGCTTTCAGGTTCCATTTTTTATGCAGAGATTTTTTTTCTAAAATTTGGGTTGTATATTTTCCTGGGCCATGAGGGATGTTTTTTTTGCTGGCTTTATTGATTGATTTGTTTGTATGTGATAGTGTACGCTCCCATCTAATTAATATAATATTGAGAAGTGTTATAAAGCTACAGATATGTGTGTCCTTTTTTTTCTCTTTTATAAATCCATTTATTATAATTGTGCCATTACCCTTAGCATAACTTTGCAGGGATTGCTGATGTTCCTCGGTGTGGATCCTTACTGCGTTCCTCAGTGGTGGCAGCGCTGCTTATACAACCCATATTGCCAGGGTGATGAAGCCCCTCTTAATACTCTGATGAGCCAGTACATGTGGAGAAATTCCAAATTGGATGTTATTCATGAACTTGATATTCCAAGCCAGAGTGTAGAGGTAATCTTCCTCCCAATTCCTTTTGACTCGATGCCCCTCCTCCTCCCCAAATCTCCAAATTTGGAGGACAAGAATCAAACTTTATCCTTTCTGAGTTCTATATATTTTAATGTTTTGCTATTTGCTTATTTCCTAAAACATTATTTCATATTTTTCATTATCAGATTCATTGGTTGAATTTCACGCAAGTTGAAGAACATTTTTACAGCCGCCTTCATGTGGATTGTTCCTCCGAGGCTTTGAGAAAGATAAATAAATTTTCAAACCGAGCCACCAAACTCGGCTCCTTAGACAAGCAAACCTTAAGTTCTTTGCTGCAACCTCTCCTAAAATTAAGACAAGCTTGCAATCACCCTCAGGTAAGTCACATTAGTTTAATCCCACATGCTTCATTAGTCTTGAAATAAAACCCTTTCTTTGGGATGCTTTTGCCTCACACACTAATTACTAGCACCTACAATGAAGACAAAGGCTCACTCACAAACTGCGGATAAAAAGGCTTTCGATCAAAGCCAATCAACAAGAATTTTGGGAAGGAAATAAGCCAAAGAATGACACGATTAATAGAGCAACTTATGCCCTTGTGGCAGCTTGGCGTCTTAATTCCTGCAGCTAATGCCTTTGACTGCAGTTAGTTACCAGGTTAGATCCCTTAAATTATAAAAAAAAATCGCCTCAATCATTCCAAAACTTTCTCAACCTCACTTGTGATTACAAGGTCCATCATCTACATCCACATACAGTTTCAACCTTTTAAATCTCAACTTCACCCGTATAATTCCGAGTTCACACATTCATACCGACCATTGCATCGTGCTTCTCTCCTCACTTCGAAGCACTGCCATACCCTCTTTACCGTTACCATTCCTTTTCACTTTTCTCTCAGCATAGTGAAAGTAACTGCAACCTCTCACTCTTAAACGCATTTACTATAACCCCTCTTTTCCTCATCAAATATATCACTCACATTCCACACCTACTCGGTTGATACATTGATGCAGATTAACCGGAATTAGTTGAAACCTTTATATAATTATTTTGATACCGTATTTGAGCGACCTGTATGTAATCGTGTTATTGGTCCTGATTACCAGCACTATTATTCAGTTGTCCCTTTGTATGAAGTCTCATTTTGACCTTAATTGTATTTGTTTCAGATTGTGAAGGGTGTGTTTGTAGGTTTGAACCGTAAAACGCTCACAATGGAGCAACTTCTAGAAAACTTAATTAAAAAAACGCAGTTAGAAGTAGAGGATACTCATCGTATTATCGTAGCATCTCTGAACGGATTGGCTGGGCTGGATATCATCAAAGAAAACTTTCTTGACGCCATCGATAAGTATCGAGAAGTTCTCCGATCAGTTGAAGACCACAAAGAAACATTTAAGACAGACTCACTCCAACAACTACATACGCTGCACAATCTCACCGAACTTGTACAAGCAAAACCAGAAGGCTTCCACCCAACTCTGCGGGACGAGAAACTTTCAAAAGAGGCAAAATCCATCAAAGACAGGTACTTAAAACTTTATCCCCAAAGGACAGCAGAAGCTGAAACCGAGTGTAATCAGAATTCTATCGCAGTTGATGAACTGAATGACAAATTCCTCAGTAAAATTGAATGGTGGATTTTTGCCCTTGAATCGCTAGATAGTGAATTCGTGATGGAAGTCCGGCAGGAACTTATGTCGGCCTATCCAAAATTCAAAGAATCTCAATGTCTTCTATATCCCATCCACACAAAGTCCCAACTTTTGCAGCTGCTCAAGCTCAAGATGAAAATGCTTGACAAGCAGAGGAAGCTAATGATAAACAGTGTGAAAGAACTTTCTAAGGTCGATCCGGCGGTCATTTTGATTAAAGCGATTGACTGTCACTTGAGATCAAATGATGAGAAATCAAAAACTTGCCCACTCTGTACCAGACACGTGCTCCTAGAGGAATATGAAGAAAACCTTTTCTTTATAAAGGAATTCAAGCATAATCGTTACACCGACAGATCAAAGGAAACTGAAACACTTAATCCAAACATCAATATGTACCAAATGACCAGGCAAGGGAATTGGGGACAAGGTGAAATAGAACTCGTCCTAAGATACTTACAAACTAAGTCACTCGGGAGGGTAGATTCAGACGTTTATGACGATTCACAGAAGCATTTGGTTCTTCTCCAAACGATGAAGAAAGAGTTTAAGAACTTCCGCATCTTGTGGAGAACCATTTATGACCATGTGTCTGCCATGGATGAAGTTAACATGGCTACGTTGCGGTTTCGGGTGCGACTTCCTGGCGAGGAGCTGCCTCGTGCCAAGAAGAAGGAACCGACCGACAATCTAAAAAAGCAGGAAGAGGCGCCGCGATACATCCTCGAAGATATCGAAATTCCACAACAGGAGATGAAACTGAAATCGGAGAAATTAGTCGCCCAAAATCAGATGCGTGTGAAATTAGGGCGGTTGCTCTACCTAAACCACTTGAAAAAAGTCGATTTCGGGAATGAGGGAACCCCTAATCCAGAGCCTTGCCCCGTTTGTCAAGGCAAGCTAGGATTCAAATGGAAGGTCTTATTGTGCGGCCATAGTTACTGCATCGACTGTATGGCGATTATTATCAAAGGGATCCCTGCAAGATTCGCAAATCCATCCATCAAGTGCCCAGTTTGTCGACAGCCGACTCGAGTAAAGGAGATAGCTCATGTCGATATGCACAGCGAGGAGGAAAAGGAGGACATCAAAGTGATTGGTTCTCTGTCCACTAAAATCGGCGGGATTGTGCGCGTTATGCTCAAGATCAAAGCATCCGATCCCGAAGCTAAGATTCTCATTTTTTCATCGTGGAATGACGTTCTTGAGGTGATAGCTGATGGCCTGGCACAGAATGGCATCACGCACAGGGTACTACAGACAGGAAAGAAGTTCCAGGTAATTTATTTGATTCTCGTTTGTTCAGCATTCAGTTCCCACAACAGTCGTGCAACATTCTTGCATAAATGAATCAATAATCACACACACCCATTAGATGTTTATATGCATTAATGCCATACGAGGAACTCTTACCAGCTTAGTGGATAAGGTTTGTATTTTCCATGGCTGGGTAGCGGGTTCGATTCGCGCTAGAAATGGCATTCAAAAATTTCGGAGCTCACAGGGGGCAGCCGCCAATGTGGTGGTATATAAAGTCTGGGCATGCGCGGCGACAGCTCCGGCTACGTACGGTACTACACACAACCAATCACAACACTGGTCTCTCTTCCTCCTATCCACCCACACAAACTATCACATCCGTCCACAGGCGGCTGACACGTAACAGGTAGCCTTACCTTGAGCCCCGCGCAGGGGGTTACCCTCTGTAGTCTGTTGCACTTGTCTCCTGGAGCAGCTGCACAACCTCCTGGCCTGAGTGCACATTAAGGAAACCCCGTCACTGGGTTGAGTTGAATTCTCTGATGGGTCCTGCAAAGGTTGTTGGTGAGCATTTCCTTCGCTCCCATTCAGCACTACTTTACCTTATTATTATTAATAGCATTATTTTTGTTATTATCATTCTTATTATTTATTAATATTATTTATTTTAATTATTAATTAGTATTATTTTTAGATTTATTATTACGTATTATAATTATTGTGTATTACTATTACTGGATATTATTATTATCATTATGTATTATAATTTAGTATTATATATTATTATTACCATTATTATTACTATTATTTATTATTATTAATATTATTATCATTACAGCTATCCTCTCAACCTTTTCTACCTGCACTTTGTACCATGAGAAGTTTTCCCACTTGGATAGAGTTCAGTCCAGTAGCCATGGTACCTTGGTGGACTACATGCCATCCTGGGATCACCAAGCACCAGGGTATGATAATAATAGGGGATCACCCACCCTACTCGTTAGTGGACCCGCCTATCTCTACTCTCTTTATTACATACCCTACTTCTCCTTTCCAAACTTGCTTTTCTATCCACAGAGGTTCTGGTTGGTCGGTCCACTGTCGTCCTCTTATGAGCCTTAGTCGAGTGGCAGTGTATACTGTTAGGTCCCTACCTGCTGTGAAAGCGAAAAGCCCCTGGCTAGGGCAGGTATTAGGTACGGGGTGTGTTGGGGCACTAACTCTGCTCACCTTCCTCCAGTACACATAAGGTGGCTATGCTGGCACCATCCTTTATGGTTAAAGATCCAGGACAACTTCGGCTAAATGGGTGGCAAAGCCCATCCAGGACTGAGTATGTGTAAATGATCACATTATAGAATTTTCTGCAGACTTTTTTCTTAACCCCCCAAGCCTTTGGTGGCCCCGGGGCATAGTATCTAATTTCCATGAGCCCCTTTTTTCTTTTTCTATAAATATGGTGACAATAGAAGAAAATAGTGGGACTATGCATGGGGATCCGTCTCCAAGCGCAGTCTCTCCCTCCCTAGGTGTCTGAGAAGATGAGGTAACACGAGACACCCCTCCGACTGGTGGAGGGGCTCCCCTCTCTCCATATGCATTTGGCAAAGAGGTTTCCTCTTTAACATCTTTGGAGCCACTTTGGGGCAACTCCACTTCTGAAAAGTAGGTGCCCTGCCTCCAACCCTCTTCTACCTAGGAGAGGAGTCTTACTCCTCTCCTAGGTCTACGGGTGCGAGGGGCTTTTCCCTCAACCCATTTTGTGGAGTCGCCTATGGATGACTCCATCTTCCGACTAATGGTAGTCCCCCCTTTTCTCTAACAGGGAACTGCCAAGAGAGTAGGCAGAGGCCCAAAATCAACCGCTCCCACCCGCCTTTATTGGGCTAACCCTATTAGGTGGACAAATGAAAGTGGGACCCGTCTGGTCATGCCCCCTGCAGTCATGTATTTTGACATTGCGGGTAATCGGTCTGCCTGCCCTCATCCCTTTCCCGATGGAGGTTTGTTCACTGTCCAAAGACTAGACTCCGACTGAAGGAACCTCGAATGTGATCCATGATGCCGCGGTGTGGGGTGGCCACCTGGAGGTCCCCCTGATGTTACCCAGCCACAGTGCAGTTTTCCATTGGTGCAAACTTGGTCTCGGCGACGAACACCGAAACTGAATCCACCCTCGAGGAATCACAAGGGGAAGAGGGACCCACCCCCGGCTGGTGCCCCTTTGACAGACAAAACCTTCTCCATCCCATTTTTTATTTTTTTCTATTTTAGGAGACCGTCTGGCGACTGCCTACTTGGGCATAAGTCGCTGTACTCGATCCAGCCTATTACTAGGCTATATTAAAAAAAAATATGTAAATAACAAATAATAATGATAAAAAATGACAAAAGCTAAAAAAATAACAAACAAAAATCCAGGCAAGAAGGAAACGCGCTCCGGCGTCGGGGGTAGGCCCGCCTTTCCCCAGTGCAGGAATATGTGACTCATAACAAAGGGTCAAATAGTGGAGGAGGCCAGCCTCCTCCAAAAAGTCGTATAGTCCACAAGTCCGTGTGCACGAACCAGTCTCGAGTACAAGGGACAAGCGGTAGCAACCCAGACTGGGACATTCAACAACAATGTGCTGAATAGTCTGGGGGACAATGCAGTCGTCATAATAAGGTGCAAGCGAGCGCTCCATCAAGTGGCGGTGCGTACCGTGAGTGTGTCTAATTCGGAGACGACCGAAAGCAACCTGAAGCCGTCGCAGGACTGAGAGGAACGTCCATGGCAACAGTCCCGACGCAATGGCATATAACTTTAAGTTCCCCTCGACCGTCTCCCATCTCCTTTGCCAAGCAGCCCGGAGAGCTCTTATTCCTGCCATGTGATCGGTGTGAGGAAGAGCGAACCGCCCTTCTGGTCTCCCAGTCCTCGCGGACTGGCGCGCTCATCCCCCGCAATTCCTACATGTCCAGGAACTCAGCAGAAGATAATCTTGACATCAGCCCGGCTCGCCAAAACCGTGGCGTCACGGATCTCGCGAACCAGGGGATGCGGAGATTCCAATGCTCCGAGAGCACTCAGGGCTCTATGTGAGTCGCTATAAATCACAATCCGGTCTCCGAACCGGGCACGTCGCGTTATCTCCCGTACCGAGAGGTGTATTGGCACCAGCTGGGCTGTGAAGACACGCAGCCCCTGGCAGAGCCTCGCTGACTTCAAACAGAGGGGATACGGCGTGGAAGCGGACCCTCTCTTCGGACATGTAGCCATCCATAAAACACTGGCACGGTTCCAGCGTGACACAAAGTGTAATCCAAAAAAGCCGAACGCAATACTCCCGGCGCTCTGAAGCTTTGAGAGCAGAGGCGTTGCGACAAATAGTCAAAGGTGGTACCCTCCAGGGTGGCGTCCTGGGCAGATCCAGGGGCGCACCCGGCCCGAGAACTATATCTAGCTCTGAAGGATCTTGCAGAGGCCGGTCAGTCCGGTCTAGGGGCTCCTTCCGCCGGTTGAGAGAAGCGGGTTCATTTCCCAATTTCCTCTCCTAAAAAGAAAAGAAGAGGAAGACAAAGATGACTAAGGGCTTCTCTTCCAGCGCAGGACCTCCGGGGACGGCCGGATCCGCTGTCGTTTCTGCAAGCGACTAGGCCAAGATTGGCACGTCCAGCCTCGAGGCTCCCTCAGTTGTTGAGGCATAGACCAAGACAAAAGTCTCAAGTACGCTGAACGGAGCCTCGATTACGTCGGGGCCACTCATTGAGAGTACCTGGTGTTTTAGAGTCCGCTGGCTTCAAATGCTTTTTGGTTATTCGCTCCACTAATTTCACTATGTTGGTCGGACGGGAGCCTTCTCGCTAATGCGTTGGATCCCACAGAGTCGACCATGATTACTGCCCTTCGGACACTCAATAGCAGGTCGGCGAATGTCACGCCGCACTCTACCATAAACTTCGTGAAAGGAGTTGTTTACGCGAGGAAACTCATTATATGACATCACCTTAGAGCTGGCCGACATGTGATGAGAAAACAGAGGGGCCTTGAGACCCCCACCTTTACTCTTCGTTATGTTCGACCATGACAAACTCCATGAGTCGGTGCCTGCTGGTTGGTATCGCTACCGCGTGAAGGCATTCGTGCCACTGCCGCAGAGGGGCTACTATTGCCACCGTTCGTCCATTCGAAATCGGGGTTATCCGAAGTCTGTGTAAGTTGCTCCAAGGCTGTACACGATGAGTCCCTATGCGGTATGACCAAGTTTGTTAATTGCTGAGAGCTGCACCACGCTATGGATCATCTTTCATTTCGAGAGGGTACGGACCTGGTCTTGGTGCGTTCGGCGCTGCCTAGAAAGTCTTATACCTCAATTTTAGAAAAGGCACCCTCTGCTCCTGTCCTTTCCATACCTACGAGCACGGTGTTTCCGCGACCATTCGGAACCCTTCTGCGGGTTCTACTCATCCCGGGCGCTCCCCTGGTTGAGCTGATTGCGCAAACTGTTCACACCCATGCTCGGCTAAAACCAGCTCCACTCCACTCACCACTGTACCAATAAGGGGTACAGCGATTTGCCGTCCTGGCCGCCGTTCTGATGGGACTCACCGCCCCGTCCGGCCCCAGCTTAGCCTCTTCTCCTTCTTTCTGACAGCCTGTGTTTTTACCCTATTTCCTCACTCTCCCTACAAACTCCCACAACTTTCTCTGGTCGGCCTCTAATTTCACTGGGTAGACGCCGACCAGCTTCATCTCACCCAACTATCCCAGATCGGGGCTGAGGGGGGAGGGGATAACGTTCCCTCATCCCTGAGCTCCGGCCTGAGGTGGTTGTTTTTTAACAACCTGATTCATCGCCACCCACATCTTCCTCACATCCCCTTTCATTCTCCCTTCTATCTCTATCAATTTTACGCCGTGCCCAAGGTGGAGCCGCCATGCTGATGGGCTGCCGGGTCACTGGACGGGATGAGTGGCCTCAAATGGCGGCCTCCGGTTCTGCCGGCCCCGCACTCAATCTTCGCAGAGCGGGCTAATGCGTGAGGTGATTAGCCTATGCGTCCCGTGAAATATATAGGGTCACCCTGCCCAATGATGAAAATCAAACAAAAAAATCTTTCTCCCCTTTCCCTTTACCATCGTCGGAACCGCCTTAGGGTTGCTCCACCTAAAAAATGGAGGTTCCCCCCACCTGTGCTTTCGCAGGGGACACTCCAAAACTCATCGAAGGTCGTGAAAGAAGGAGAGGAGTAAGCCTCTTCTCCTTTGCCTACGGGTGTAGGGAACCCCTTCACCCCCTTCTCTGGAGCCTCGCTTGGGCGACTCCCTTTATCTAACGGCAGTACCCCTTTTACTTTCTAAAGGGACTGCCAAGAAAGGCAAGCGGCCCATAATTGACAGCGGCACGATAAGATAATTCCCGTTAGGGGCAGGAGGGAAGACAGGGCCCGTCGGCCCCTTCCCTTTAAAGACCTGCGTGTTCGAATATTGAGTTTAGAAGGGGTAACCGTACGTGCCCCCCTCTTTCCCCGACCGAAGACGTTCTGACCAATGGGACCTGTGATATCCGGGGAAAGGGGGCGCACATGGACCACCCCCTGAGATGGACATGGTCCCTGAGGTAAACCAGCCCCAGACGGTAGGACTTTTAATGGGGACGGACCTGGGTTCGGTGCCAAGCACCGAACCCGAGTCCTCCCCTGTGGAATGTCTTCCTAAGACGGCTCCGGTCTCCAGGATCTTACATGGAGAGGATGGATCTCCTCCTCTCGCTGGTAGCCCTGTGGCAGCTAAGACCTTCTCCATCTCGGAGAAGGATCTTGCCTGGGGGCTCCTGACGGTGGAGGAGAGAAGCGGGTTTATTCCCCGCCCTCCTCTCATAAAAAGAAAAAAACTCGGGGACTCTTCTCCATACGTGGCGGCCGCAAAGACGGATGGGTCTGATGCCACCGGCAAGAGACCAAACCAAGATCGGCACGTCCGGCCCCGTTGAGTCCCTATCAAAAACCAAAATTGCAAGTGTGCAGAGCGGAGCCTCGATTACTTCGGGGCCCCTCATTCAGACTACATGGTGTTTTCGAGCACGCTGGCTTCAAACGCTTCCTTGTTATTCGCTCCACTGAGCTTTATCTAGTGTGATTGGTAGCGAGCCGAATGGCACCCGTTTCTCAGACGGGAGCCTTTTAACGAATGCCTCTGAGACGGCCATGATTAGTGCCCTTTGAAGGAAATCCTGCAGTTCAGGCAATGGATCATCCCCCATTTCGCGAGGCTAAGTACTTGGTCCTGGCCCGCCCGGCGCTGCCGGGGGCGTCCTATGCCTCAATTTTAAGAAAGACACCCTCTGCTGATGTCCCCTCCAAGCCTACGAGCACGGTCGTTTCCGCGCCCATTGGAACCCTTCTGCGGGTTCTACTCACCCCAGGCGCTCCCCTGGTAAAGTTGGCGGCACAAAGGGTTCACACCCAGCCCCGGCTAAAAGCAGGGCTTCTCTCCCTTCCCCCAGCGGGACTGTTTCCCGTTAAGCGAAACGGACGCGCGCCTCTATCCAATCGCTACTCACAGGAGGCAACACCCCTGAAGTTGGTCGTTGGTCGTTACGGCAATCCCGTGGTTTCTTCTCTTCGAACAGGTCCCCCGCATCTCCTCCGAGCTAGGCCTGGGTCATATTCCTTCAATGGAATTTCTGTGGGCTCTGGGCCAACTGTGAGGAGTTCCGGAGGCTCGTCTCGCCCCCTTCTCCGTTAGCTGTCTTTTTGCAGGAGACCATGCTTGGTACATGCCCCCTGCCCACCCTCCCGGTGTCTAAGGTTTTTGCGACCCCACCACCAACGGTATTTGGGCTCGGCAAGAGGATTCGCGATTTACACCCGTCATGATGTTTTTGTTCTCTTTGCTTTAGATACCTCTTTTCAGGCAGTAGCTGTACATCTGCACCTGGATAGTTGGTATACTATTATTACCTACTTCGACGCGGGGGACTTCCGCCACCGCGTGGCACGGTTGCCGAGACCCTTTCTCTTGCTAAGATCCCGTAAGGGGCGCGGCGATTTGCCATCCTGGCCGCTGTGCTGACGGGATCCAGCGCTCCGTCCGGCCCCAGCTTAGCCTCTCTTCCTTCCTTCAGATAGCCCGATTTCTTCCCTACCTCGTCGCTTTTCATACAACCTCTCCCACAACTTTCTCTGGTCAACCTCTAATTTCACAGGGTAGATGCTGACCTTCTCAAGCCAACCACCCCGGATCGGGGCTGAGGGGGGAGGGGACATTGTTCCCTAACCCCTGAGCTCCGGTTCGGGATGGGTTTTTTTTAACAACCTGCTTCATCCCCACCCATACCTTTCTCACATCCCCTTTCCTCTCCTCTTCACATTCTATCAATTTTACGCCGTGTCCAAGGTGGAGCCGCCATGCCGATGGACTGCCAGGCCACCAGGCGGGATGGGTGGTCCCGAATGGCGGCGCCGGGCTTGTAAGCACCTCTCGCAGTGCGGGCAACTGCGAGAGGTGATGAGCTATTGCGTCCCGTATTAAAAAGAGGGTCACCATGCCCATGTATGTAAAACAAATAAAAAACCAACCCCCAACTTTCCCTATAACAGCGACGGAGCCGCCCTCGGGCAGCTCCAGCAAAAAAATGGAGGTCCGCCCCCTGTGCTTGCGCAGGGGACCCTCCATATCTCTTCAACCGGAGAGGAGGCTTACTCCTCTCCTACGGGTGAAGGGGACTCCCCCTCACCCCCTTCTCTGGAGGTGCTTACGGGCACCTCCCTTTTACCAGCGGCAGTCCCCTCTTTTCTTTCCAAGGGGACTGCCACCAAAGCAAGCAGGCAGCCCTTAGCCAGCCGCTCCACATCGAAGCGGCTCGGTAGGGCAAACCCCCCTTAAGGGGGAGAGGGAAGCCAGGCCCCTTCGGTCGCTTCCCTCAAAAGACCTGCTGGCAAGGATATTAAACCTTGCCGGGGTTAAGGCTTGTGCCTCCCCACTAATGACTCTTGACGCTGCCAAGGGGACCTGCGATGTCCTGGGAGGGAATCGCCAACTGGAGGCCCCTCCTGTGATAGACATGGTCCTTGAGGAGACCCAGCCTCAGACGGTAGGGCCTTCCATGGGGGGGAATCCGGGCTCGGCGCCAAGCACCGAACCCGAGTCCGCCCCTATGCAAGGTCCTCCTCAAACGGCTGAGGGCTCCGAGGCAATACAAGGAGGGGAGGGATCTCCTCCGACAGGTGCCCCACGACAACCAGGAACTTCTCCATTTCGGAGAGGGACCTGGCTGAGGACGGCCCATCTGGCATGGGGGCTTCTGCCGGCGGAGGTGAGAAGCGGGTTCATTGCCCGCCCTCCTCTCCAAAAAAGAAAAAGACTAGAAAGACAAAGAAGACTCGGGGCTCCTCTCCATCCGCGGGGGCTGCGGGGACGGATGGGTCTGCTGCCACTTTGGTAGGCGACCAAGCCAAGATCGGCACATCCGGCCCCCCTCCCCCCCCCCGTGTGCGGAGCCCCTGACTAAGAACAAGAGTGCACAGGGCGGAGCCTCGATGACATCGGGGTCCCTCATTCAGAGGTTACCTGGCGTTTTCGAGCCCGCTGGCTTCAAACGCTTCCTCGTTATTCGCTCCACTGATGGCACCATGTTGTCCAAGGGCAACATGATCCATCAGAGGAGAGGATTAGCCGAAGGTGACCCGTTTCTCGGACGGGAGCCTTCTGGCGAATCCCGCTGAGGCGGCCAAGATAAGTGCTCTTCGGACACTTCATGGCACCCCGGTGAGTGTGACGCCGCACTCTACCATGAACTTTGTGAAAGGAGTAGTTTATGCGAAGGAACTCGTTGACTACTCCATTGCGGACATCACCCTAGAGCTGGCCGACCATGGGGCGGTCAAAGTCGAACGTGTGATGAGAAAACAGGGAGGGGCCTCGAGACCCACCACTACACTCTTCGTAACGTTCGACTGTGACAAGCTCCCTGAGTCGGTGCGTGCTGGTTGGAACCGCTACCGCGTGAAGGCATTCGTGCCACTGCCGCGGCGGTGCTATTACTGTCACCGCTTCGGCCATACGAATCGCTCATGTAGACGTGCAAAGTCGGGGGCACCCGAAGTCTGTGTAAATTGCTCCAAGGTCGCACACGATAAGTCCAAATCTGGGGGGGCCAAGTGTGTCAATTGCGGAGAGCCGCACCCTGCTTCTTCGAAGCAATGTGGTGCATATCTCCTTGAGAAAGAAATCCTGGCCGTTCAGGTCCAGGATAGACTCTCATTCCGCGAGGCTAAGGACTTGGTCCTGGCGCGCCCGGCTCTGCCTGGGACATCATATGCCTTAGTAGTTAGAAAGGCACCCTCTGCTCCTGGCCCATCAAGGCCAACGAGCACGGTTGTTTCCGCGCCCATTCGGAGCCCTTCTGCGGGCTCTACCCAACACGGGCGCTCCCCTGGTAAAGCTGGCGGCACAAAGGGTTCATACCCAGCCCCAGCTAAAACCAGGGCTCCCCCCTCTTCCCCCAGCGTGACCGTTTCCCGCAAGGCGAAGCGGCCACGCGCCTCCACCGAGTCGTTAGACTCACAGGAGGCAACAGCCCTGAAGATTGTCGCTAGGCCATCTTCCGGGGTTCCTAAAGCTGTCCCCCGAAAGGAGGACAGCAACAAAGGAGCTTCGGCTCCTTCGCCCACGCCCCGAGGTGGAGCGAGTGGCTCGGAGACGGTGGTTCCTCGAAAAGAGGGCCCACCGCCTCTCTAAGCCGCAACGCCCGCCTAAGGTTTCGAGGAGGAGGGAGGAAAAGATTCGCATGGCGAGCCCACCCTTCCCCAATAAGTCCTCGAAGGCGACAATGCCTCCAGCGCTTTGTCCGGCCAACAGCGCCCGGGGTTCTGCCCCTGGGAAGCGTACGGCCATTTCCGTGAGGGTCTTCAGTTCGAGGAGGGCCCCCGCGTCTCCTCTGAGCTAGGCCTGGAGGGCATATTCCTTCAATGGAATTGCCGTGGACTCCGGGCCAACTGGGAGGAGCTGCGGAGGCTCGTCTCGTCCCGTTCCCCGTTAGCTATTTTTTTGCAGGAGACCATGCTAGGCGCGTGCCCGCTGCCTGCCCTCCCGGGGTATAAGGGTCTTGCGACCCCACCACCGCGGGATGGCCGGGCTGGGAGATGCTCGGTTTACACCCGGAATGATGTCTCCGTTCTTCCTTTCTCTTTAGATACCTCCTTTCAGGCAGTGGCTGTGCAGCTGCACCTGGATAGGAGGTATACTATCATTTCTGCGTAGATTCCACCGTCAGCTGACTTCGACGCGGGGGACTTCCGCCGCGTCGTGGCACGGTTGCCCAGGCCCTATCTCTTGCTTGGAGATCTGAATGGCAGGCATCCTCTCTGGGGCGATTACTCCATAAATCATAGGGGACAAGTCCTTGCCGATCTGATCGAAGAGCTTGAGATGGGTGTCGTAAACGTGGATGAGTTTACGCATCACTGTCCGAGAACCGCTTCATTTTCTTGCCTTGACCTATCTTTGTGCTCTTCCGATGCACAGCCTGATTTTGATTGGGGGATGGTCGATGACCTCCATGGTAGTGATCACTTTCCCATTCAAATATCATTTTCAGGGCAACTGTCGCCTGAGAGACCACCTCGGTGGTGCTTGGTACGCGCGCTGGCCTGCATTTCAGCAAATGACTGAATTCTCTATCCCATTCGAGGAGTTTAGGTCGGTAGATGAGGCCGTTGAGTTCTTCTCCGGCAACCTCATCGCCGTGGGCCTTACTACTATTCCTAGGACGTCTGGCCGTTTTGGACGCCGACCACTCCCATGGTGGTCGGCCGAGTGTGAGACGGCCCTCAAACAGAAGCGTTATGCCTACATGCGCTATAAGCGCCGCCCGAACGATTTCACTGTCGCTGAATTTCGTCGGGCTAGAGCTAGGTTCCGGTATATTTTGAAGCACGCCCGCCGCTCTTCTTGGCGGGCATACGTGTCTTCACTTAACGGGAAGACCCCTTTAGCTGAGGTGTGCAAGCGACTCAAAAGGATTCGGGGCAAGTTCTCGCATGACCTCCCTCCCGTTCTCCAGGAGAATGGGACCGCAATCTCGGACCCCGCGTCCGTGGCGAAATCCTTAGCGACCGCTTTTTCCGCATTCTCTAGCCGTGATGCTGCTCCGCCAGGATTCAATGCACGTCGTGATGTCGCGGAAGGCCGCCGGCTGGACTTTACCTCCAGAGGCGGAGAACCCTTCAACGACAAGTTTACTGTGAGTGAGTCGCGTTCCGCTCTCGCTTCGTGCGCGACACCGCCCATGGTCCGGACGATGTCCCGTACGCCATGCTTCGACACCTGGGTGAGCGAGGCATGGCCTTTCTGTTAGATTTGTTCAACTGGATCTGGGTGGAAGGTCTTCTCCCAGACTCCTGGCGAATCGCTACTGTGCTCGCCTTTCGCAAGCCGGGGAGAGATCACTCTACTCCGACCGGTTTCCGCCCAATCTCTCTAACCTCTTGCGTGTGCAAGTTGATGGAGAAATTGGTAAATGTTAGATTAGCCTATTTCCTGGACAGCGGAGGCCATCTGTCTTCTGCACAGTGCGGCTTCCGTAAGTTCCACTCCACGTCGGATGCTCTGCTCCGACTGGAAAATGCCGTCTGCGAGGCTTTCCTTCGTAGACAGCACTACGCCACGGTGTTTTTGGATATGGAGAAGGCCTATGATACCGCATGGCGATACGGTATCATGGAGACTCTCCACACGATGGGGGCGAGGGGACGCCTCGCAATGTTTATATCTGAATTTTTGCGAGATCGTCGATTCCGCATACGGGTGGGGGGAGCCCTCTCCGGCCCAAAGGAGCAGGAAGAGGGTGTCCCGCAGGGAAGTGTCCTCAGTGTAACACTCTTTGCCCTGAGCATCAACGGCATCACCTCGGTGCTGCCGGAAGATGTTCTCGCTACGCTCTACGTGGACGACCTTTCGATCTCTTTTGGCGCGGCCCAGATGCCAACTCTGGAGCGTCGACTCCAACAGGCATTGAACCGCGTCTCTCGTTATGCCGAGGCGCACAGGTTTCGGTTTTCTTTGGCCAAGACAGGTGGTGCACTTCTGCCGCCATCCACGGCTTCACCCGACCCAGATTTGTTTCTTAATGGGATGCGCCTGGATGTGGTTGAGTCACACCGTTTCCTTGGTCTTGTATTCGACCGACGCCTCACCTGGGAGGCTCATATTCGCAGCCTTAGGGTCTCTTGTACCCGCGCCATGGACATTCTCCGTTCCGTGACGTTCAGCGCTTGGGGAGCTGATAGCGCTACCGCCTTACTTTTTTATCGATCCTTTGTGCGCTCGAAGCTCGACTAGGGATGCGAGTTTTATGCATCCGCAGCCGAGCGTTTATTGCGGAAGGTGGATTCAATCCACCACACCCGCCTTCGCCTTACGACCGGTGCCTTCCGCACTTCGCCCATTGAGAGCCTGTTGGTCGATGCCACTCGCTCTGCGCCGCGTGCAGTACATCACTCGCCTGTACGCGCGAGCCCGGCGCCTCCCTCAGTCACCAACAGCTCTCACTGCTTCGCAGCTGATCTCGATGGTGCCTATGCCGCCGAGAGACGCCAGTCATACCCTAAGCCCTTTGGGTTTAGGGCTAGGAAACTCCTTCGAGAGGTAGATATAGCTCTCGGGCCGGTGGCGCTCCTGGTTCTGCCCAGGACGCCACCCTGGAGGGTATCACATTTGGCTATTTGTCGCCACGCCTCTGCTCCCAAAGCTTGTACGGCGCCGGGAGTATTGCGTTCGACCTTTTTGGAGCACACATCGTGTCACGCTGGAACCGTGCCAGTGTATAAGGATGGCTCCAAGTCTGAAGAGGAGCTCGCTTTCCACGCCGTATCCCCTCTGTTTGAAGTCAGCGGGGCTCTACCAGGCGCTGCGTCTGTCTTCACGGCCGAGCTGGTGGCAATACACCACTCGGTACGGGAGATTACGCGACGTGCCCGGTTCGGAGACCGGATTGTGATCTATAGCGACTCACAAAGCGCTCTGAGTGCTCTCGGGGCATTGGAATCTCCGCATCCCCTGGTTCGCGATATCCGTAACGCCACGGTTTTGGCGAGCCGGGTGGATGTCGATATTATCTTCTGCTGGGTTCCTGGACATGTAGGAATTGCGGGGAATGAGGGCGCCAAAGAGTCCGCGAGGACTCTGCGACCGGACCAGGGTTTCGCTCTTCCTCACACCGACTACATGGCAGGAATACGGGCAGCTCTTCGGACTGCTTGGCAAAGAAGATGGGAGACGGTCGAAGGGAACTTAAAGTTAGGTGCCATTGCGCCGCGACTCTTCCCATGGACCTATCCCCCAATGCCGCGGCGGCTTCAGGTCGCTCTTTCTGTCGTCTCCGAATCGGACACACTCGTGTGACGCATCGCTATTTGATTGAGCGCTCGCCTGCGCCCTATTGTGACGACTGCGTCGTCCCCCAGACTGTTCGGCACATTCTTATCGAATGTCCCAGTCTGGGTGATCTTCGCGCACGATACCTGTCCCGCTACCGGGATGGGCGGGGTCGCTACCGCCTGTCCCTTGTACTCGGGACGAGTGTGTGCACTTGTTGACTTTTTGGGGGAGGCCGGCCTTCTCCCTTTCATTTAACCAGGTTTAATTGTTGTTTTTGTTATTTCTTTTTATTGTTGTTTCCTGTTCAATTCTTTAAAGTAGCCTAGAACTAGGCTGTTTGTTTACGGCGACTTATGCCTAAGTCGGCAGTCGCCAGATAGCCCCTTAAATAATAAAAAAAAAGGGGTATTCTTGTTGTTTGGTTTATATTTTCCATTGAGTGAGTGGACAGTACTGTCCGAAAAGATCAGAATGCCTTTATTTCTATTAACACCTTCCATAACCTTTGCCAGAGAAAATCCAGTTTCCAAAATTAGGGCACTATAACCTACAGGTATAAAAATATATATGGGTCAAGGCTCGGCAAATTTGGATTAATAAAATAAAAGTTATCACATGGCATATTTACAAGAAAAATTGAAGTGTTTTCCGTTAAGAAACTGGCATCGTTTGCATCTCAACTAACTTTAGGGCAACTTGTGTACATTGTCACATACTTGCTAGCTGTCATGTAGGTAAAATGCCTGAGAAATCCCATCACATTTCTGTCTGACGTGATCATAAAGTTGCTCCACCAAAATAGTCTTTCAATTGTTACCATTGCAGAGATTGTCAAGTGCTACAAAAGAAAAGTCCATAATATTCTGTCAACCTATGACAAGAGGTTTATGCACGGATGGTAAGCCAGGGAAGACAAAGCCATTTATCCAAATTGAAAAGGGCCATTGCAAGATGGCTGCAGCAGTTTCTGAAGATTTTGGCCATCACTGAAGGAAGACAATCTTCCCACTCACACACCTGCAGCCAAGCCATTGATCAGTCCAAAGAATAAGAAGGCTAGACTTACATTCACCACTGTGCTTTACATGGACGGATGACAAATGGAGCCAAGTCCACATCAGTGACAAATCTAAGTTCAATTTGTTCAGATCCGATGGCAGGAGGTTTGTTACTTGCAGAGCAGACGAAAGATTGTCTATCAATTGCAAAAAAAAAGGCAGATGAAGTGTCATAGTCTGGAGCATGATTCAACTAGAAAGAACTGGGCCATGTGCACTTACAGGGCAGAGTGAATGCACAAGTCTACAAGGAAGCTGCAACAGCTTGTCTTGCGTCATCTGCGAGCGTCCAAAGACCACCAACCTGCAATTTTCATGAAAGATAACACCCTGCCACACAGCCAAGTCGGTGAAGACCGTCCTGTACGACAAGAAATCACATGAACTGGTCTGCCGTCTGTACTTGAATCACTGAAAATGTTTGCAAGACACAGGGAGAGTCTAAAGTGAGGAATCCGAATGCAGTAAAAAATTCTGGGAAATTCTTCAAAAGTATAAGTTTATATTTTCCTGTGGCCAGAAATGTTAAAATGCAATCAAGAATAAATGCTTGCACACTAAGAACCAATTAGTTAACATGTGCAAATGTTTTTCACTGATAATTTAACCTTTATATTCAACTAGAAATTTGTTTCTGCTATCATTTTGGACACTTCCTCTTTTCTAGTTACTAAATTGCTTATCTGCTTGCTAATTAATAACTTTCGGTTTATTCATCCAAATTAATAAACGTTTATCATATGCCATTTTGGGGGAAACCTTTGATTTTGTCTTGGAAAATTTATTGAACATGTAATAGAAAAAGAGGAGGTTTGATCTTTTTGCACGGCACTACAGTCGTTAGATGACGGTAGTGCCCCATAATCCATCATTCTGTGAGGCTAACCAGCCTTGTTGCTTGGCATTGAAGTCTCCTGGTAAGAAGCATTTAGCAAACTAAGAGTCATGCAAGGTTTTCTGAAAAAACAAACAAAAAAAAACTGATGGACTAGGCAATGTGAATGTCTTTAATATCCTTTGTAATTCTTGGTGCTCGTTTGTGTTGAATTGGAGGAGGACCGGGGTGGATTCTAAGTGGGTGCATCAGAGATGGTGACATGAGTTGCAGAGGAGGGATACTAGTGAGTGTTGGACCTGTCAATCACAGGTAGGGCATATATATGCAAACCTAAAGCTGCACCCACTTCCAGGGATATGGGAAATTCTTCCGCTTTTGCCGCAGCTCGGGGGGTGGGGGTGTCCCATTCTGAAAAGCCCCGGTCGCCACTTGCAGGCGAGCTTAAACCCTCTTATTAGTAGTACACGTGTTTCAAGCGAAGGATTTATGCTCTTTCATTTTTCAGATGACACTGTCTTCGTTTAAAAGTGAACAGGAAATAACTGCTTTACTCATGCCCATCTCTTCTGGAGCAAACGGTCTCAATCTGGTGGAGGCGCATCACGTGATCCTGGTTGAGCCTATCCTAAACCCAGCTGCGGAAGTGCAAGCCATCGGTCGCATTCATCGGATCGGCCAAAAGAATGCCACTGTCGTCCATCGCTTCTTGATCCATGACACAATCGAAGAGCGAATGTACAATATTCTCCACCCGAAATATGCGAAAAACTCCGCCGAAGATAATTCCATCACCATTGAAGATTTACATCAACTTTTTATAAACGATGACATTCCCGAAGAACAATCACTCGTAGAAGCGATTAATGGAGATCTTCTAGCCTTAAATCAAGGATAAGATTCCACCACCCTAAAACCAAGCCCACCTCCTAGTAAATACTAAAAAAAGATCTTTCAATCTCTGGGTATCACCGAATATGACCTCACGTTGAAAGTGGGTCACCCTGGAAAGGCTCTGATGCAGTCAAAACTCGTATCCCAGCAGACTTGGTACATTAGCTAAGGCAATATCTGCAGAACATTGAGTACTGCTTATATGCAAGAAATCCCTGACAATTGGTAGAATTCATCAAGTGGGGAGGGTGGGGGGTAGAGTCTTTCTTGCCTGGTGCCCCAAAGCAAGGGTCGACTCCAAGCTCATTGCGATTAATCTGACATTAAGTTTTATTGCATGTTTATACCCTTATTAATATTGTCATCTCTTCGTTTTGGAAGGATAAAACTTATATGGGCTTAGATCACCTTTTTACAATAGTGTCTGGAGAGAGGGTGGGTCGTTGTTAGTGGCAGCTAAGCACACAAACTCCACTTAGTGGGTAAAATAGTAGATGTTGAAGTCAGTGAGATAATTGCATTTAAGTTGCGAAGTTGTTCAGTGCCCTCTCTCATTTGTTTTTTCCCTACTTAGTCTCCAATCCATATTTTATACAACAAACTGCAAAGGAAATGCTGGTGATGGGTCTATAAAGGACTAAATATTTCCAGATATATTAACAACTACAGATAAAAGGATTGAATTCCAAGTTGGGGTTATAATTCAATTTAATTTTGTCTAAAATTGTAAATTTTATACTTTTTTATATATTTTTTTTTTTAAGATTTCAAGTTATTTCGGCTCTAATTCTTTCTACAAATGTTGAAATAAACTTAGACATCAATACCGTTTCCATTTACGATCTAAGTGGACCATCTCGACGAGTCGATTGGTCAATAAATAAAACTTGGCAATTTTATAAAAATAAGCCATAAAACTGGGGTGTAGTTAGAGAAATAGACTTCCTTCTAACATCAAAAACTAAAACCATCCCAAGGATGACGACAAACCACCTCTATCTATTCTTAAGTATTTCTTTCGTAGCAATAGAGAGGAGAAGATTAAAGTCTGTATGAAGATGCAATCGCCAAAACCTGCGCACTTTGCCCCACACATGAGCTGGGAAGTTAGGTGACGAAATGCCATGAAGGACTCTGGCCACGGCTCGGCCGGTCCAGGAGTGTTCTGAATGAATCGAGAGCAGGGAACGGATGTCGCCGCGAATCCGCTGCTCCACTTCAGGACGAATATACAATGGCTCCTCGAGACAGACTGATGCACATCCATCACCAGTAAAATAATGCGCTATCTTCTCCTTCAGGGAGCGATTCTTTTCATCATCGATGGTGTCACAGGTCAAATCAGTGGATGCGCATGATGATTGGCTAAGAACCTGATGCAAAAGAGTAAAGTAAAACCTTAACTTCAACTGCCACGAAAGGCGTAAGTAGCCGTAATTAAGCTACAGCCTAATGCTAGGCTAAAATAAAGTAAAAACATTAAAAAAACAAAACAAAAATAAAAAACAATGGATAAAACAGATAGAAAAACAGCAACAAGAAGGAGGCCCGCCTCCCCATGGCGCAAACATAAAACCTACAACAAAGAGTGAAATAAAGTGGAGGATGCCAGCCTCCTCCGAAAAGTCGTATAGTCGACAAGTATGTGTGCACGAACCCATCACGAGGACAAGGGGTAGCGACCCCGCTCGCCCAGGTACCTGGACCGGTAACGTGCGCAAGGATCACCCAGAGTAGGACATTGAACGAGAATGTGCCGAGCAGTCTGGGGGACAATGGAGTCGTTAACGCGCAGGCGAGCGCTCGATCAAATGGCGGTGAGTCCCTCTAGTGTGTCTAATTCGGAGACGACAGACGACAACCTGAGTCGTCGCGGTATTAGGGGGTAGGTCTATGGGAACAGTCGCGGCGCTATGACACGTAATTAAGTTCCCCTCGACCGTCTCCCATCTTTTTTGCCAAGCAGCCCATATTCCTGCTATGTAATCGGTGTGAGGAAGAGCGAAACGCTGGTCTCGTTGCTCAGTCCTCGCGGACTCTTTGGCACCTCATTCCTCGCAATTCCTATAACTCCAGGAACCCAGCAGAAGATAATCTCGACATCCGCAAGGCTCGCCAAAACCGTGGCGTCACAGATATTGCGAACAAGGGGATGCGGAGATTTCAATGCTCTGAGAGCACTCAAGGCGCTTTGTGAGTCACTATGAATCACAATCATGTCTCGGGCACGTCACGTTATATCCCGTACCGAGCAGTGTATGACAACCAGCCCGGAGTGGTGTATCGAATTCACCTTCGGCAATACACGGTCGGCTGCGGATGCATAAAACTCGCAATCTGTAGTCGAGCTTCGAACGAACAAAGGATCGATAAAAAAAGAAAGGCAGTAACCCTATCAGTGCCCTAGGCGCTGAACATCACGGAGCGAAGAATATCCATGCCGCAGGTACAAGAGACCCTAAGGCTGCGAATATGAGCGTCCCAAGTGAAGCGTCGGTCAAATACAAGACCAAGGAAACTGTGCGAGTCCACCACTTTCAGACGAACCCAATTTATATATATATATATAAGTCTGAGTCAGAGTGGAGCCAAGGATGTCGGCATAGCGAGAGACGCGGTTCAGTGACTGTGGGACACCATCTTCCTGCTGCATTCGGCCGGTGAGGACTGCCTCACACGTAGGCGGAATCGACGATCTCGCAAAAATTCAGATATAAAGATTGGGAGGCATCCCCTCGCTCCCATCGTGTGGAGAATCTCCATGCAGTATCATAGGCCTTCTTCAAATCAAAAAACACCGTGGCGTAGTGCTGTCTACGCAGGAGGGTCTCACAGACGGCATTTTGCAGTCGAAGAGCATCCCACGTGGAGCGGAACTTGCGAAAGCCGCACTGTGCAGAAGACAGATGGCCTCCGCTATCCAGAAAAAAAGGCTAATCTAACATTTACCAATTTCTCCATCAACTTGCACACGCATGAGGAATTGGGCGGAAACCGGACGAGGAAAAGTGATCTCTCATCGGTTTGCGAAAAGCGAGCACAGTAGCGGTTTCCACGCACAAGGCGAGAGCGTAGCGCAACTTACTCAAAGTAAACCTGTCGTTGAAGAATTCTCCGCCTCTGGAGGTAAGGTCCAGTCGGCGGCCGTCCGCGACATCACGACGCGCATTGAATGCTGGCGGAGCAGCATCCCGGCTGGAGAATGCGGTCGCGAATGATTCTGCCACGGACGCAGGAACCGAGATTGCGGTCCCATTCTCAATGAAGACGGGTGAGGGTCCTGCGATTTGACTCGAGCTCCACACCTCTGACAGAGGGGTCTTCCCGTTAATTGAGGACACATATGCGCGCCAAGAAGAGCAGCGGGCGTGCTTCGAAATATACCGGAACCTAGCTATATCCCCGCGAAATTCACCGAAAGTGAAATCGTTCGGGCGGCGCTTCACATGTAGGCATAACGCTTCTGTTTGAGGGCCATCTCACACTCGGCTGACCACAACAGGAGCGGCGTGCAAAACACCCAGACGTTCCAAGAATACTAGTTAGGCCCACGGCAATGAGATTGCCAGAGAAGAACTCAACGGCCTCATCTACCAACCTAAACTCTCGACTGAGACAGATAAATCAGTCATTTCCTGAAATGCGGACCACCCCACCCGCGCCAAGCACCACCAAGGCGGACTCTCAGGCGGCAGCGGCCAAGAAAATGACATTTGAATGAGAATGTGATCACTACCATTGACTTCATCGACTAGCCTCCATTCAAAATCAGGCTGTGCATCCGGAGAGCACAAAGATAGATCAAATCAGAAAAATGAAACAGTTCTCGGCAAGTGATGCACAAACTTATCCACATTTAGGACACCTATCTCTGGTTGGTTAATCAGGTGGGCAAGGACTTGACACTTCCCCAGAGGTGGTGTCTTCCGTTCAGATCTCCGACCAAGAGAAAGGGCCTAGGCAACCATGACACGACGCGGCGTACGTCCCCCGCGTCGAAGTCAGCTGACGGTAGAATTACGCGGAAATAACTTAACATCCTATCCAGGTGCAGCTGTACAGCTACTGCGTGAGGAAGTATCTAAAGCAAAGAAGAACGGAGACATCATGACGGGTGTAAATCGTGCATCCTATCGCCCGGCCGACATCCTGTGGTGGCGGGGTCGCCAAACCCTAGGAGGATGGGCAGAGGGTACGCGCCCACCATGGTCTGTTGCAAAAGGATAGCTAACGGTGAATGGAAGGAGACGAGCCTCCCGTTCCCGTTAGCTCCTAGTTGGCCCGGAGTCCGGGGCAATTCCATTGAAGGAATATGCACTCCAGGCCTAGCTTGGAGGGGATGCGGGTGCCCTCTTCGAAAAGAGGACCATCACGGAAATGGCCGAACACTTCCCGGAGGCAGAACTCCGGGCGTTGTTGCCGAACAATACGCTGAAGGCGCTGTCGCCTTCCATGACTTATCAGGGGAGGTTGGGCTCGCCATGCGAGTCTCTTCCTCCCTCCGCTTCGAAACCTTAGATCCTCTTTTCGAGGATCTACCGTCTCAGAGCCACCCAGCCTACAACTGAGTGTGGGCGTGGGAGCCGAAACTCCTTTAGTGCTGTCCTCCTTTTGGGGGGCAGCTTTAGGAACCAAGGAGGATGGCCTCACGACAATCTTCAGGGGTGTTGCCTCCTGTGTCTAACGACTCGGTGGAGGCGTGCGGCCGTTTCGCCTTAGACGAAACAGTCACGCTGGGGGAAGCAGGGGTAACCCTAGATTTAGACGGGGCTGGGTGGTAAACCCTTTATGGCGCCAGGTCTACCAGGGGAGCGCCCGGGGTGGGTAGAACCCGCAGAAGGGTTCCGAGTAGCGCAGAAACGACCGTTCTCGAAAGGCCTGGAGGAACCAGGAGCAGATGGTGTCTTTCTTAGCATTGAAGCATATGACGGCACAGGCAGCGGATAGCGCGCCAGGACCAAGTCCTTAGCCTCGCGGAATAAGAGTCAATCATGGTCCTGATCGGCCAGGATTTCTTTCTCAAGGACATATGCACCACATTGCTTCGAAGAAGCAGGGTGCGGCTCTCCGCAATTGACACACTTAGCCACACACGATTTGGACTTATCGTGTGCGACCTTGGAGCAATTTACACAGACTTCGGGTGACCCCGACTTTGCACGTCTACACGAGCGATTCGTATGGCAGTAGTAGCACCTCTGCGGCAGTGGCACGAATGCCTTCACGCAGTAGAGATACCCACCGGCACGCACCGACTCGGGCAGCTTGTCACAGTCGAACGTGACGAAGAGGGTAGGGGTAGGTCTCGAAGCCACTCCGTTTTCTCATCACACATACGACCTTGACTGCTCCATGGACGGCCAGCTCTAAGGTGATGTCATCTATGGAGTAGTCCACGAGTTCCCTCGCATAAACCACTCCTTTCACGAATTTCATGGTAGAGTGCGGCGTCACAGTCACTGGCGTGCCATCGGGTGTCCGAAGTGCACTAATCATGACCGCCTCGGAGTGATTCGACGCATTCGCCAGAAGGCTCCGTCCGAGAAACCGGTCACCTTCGGCTCTCTACCAATCACACTAGCTAGAGCTCTCCTCTAATGGATCATGTTGCCCTTAGCTAACATGCTGCCATCAGTGGAGCGAATAACTAGGAAGCGTTTGAAGCCAGCGGGCTCGAAAACGCCGGGTAGTCTCTGAATCAGGAGCCCCGATGTAATCGTGGCTCCGTTCCGGACACTAGCCCTTTTGGTCTTAGTCAGGGGCTCCGCACCCAGGAGGGCAGAGCGGCCGGATGTGCAGATCTTGGCTTGGTCGCTTACCGAAGTGGCAGCAGACAAATCCGCCCCCGTAGATGAAGAGGAGCCCCGAGTCTCCATAGTCTTTTTCTTGTTTTTCATATTTTTAGGAGAGGAGGGCGGGGAATGAACCTGCCTCTCCCCCGCGCCGGGGCCGGTACATCTCAGCAAGGTCCTTCTCCGAGATGGAGAAGGTCCTGGCGGTCGTAGGGGAACCAGCCGGAGGGGAAGATCTCTCCCCTCCTTGTACTGCCTTGGAGACCCGAGCCGTTTGAGGAGGACCTTACATAGGGGCGGACTCTAGTTCAGTGCTTGGCACCGAGCCCGGATTCGCCCCCATGGAAGGCCCTACCGTCTGAGGCTGGGTTGCTTAAAGAACCATGTCTATCTTGGGGGGAGGGGGTCCAGTTGCCCCCCCCCCCCCGGACATCACAGGTACCATTGGCAGCAGTGTCACAAGTCGAGTTTGGGGAGGCACAGGCCTTGACCCCCGCTAGGTTTAATATTTTAGCCAGCAGGTCTTTTAAGGGAAGCGACCGAATGAATGAATGAATAGTGCCGAGAAAAGATGCTGCAAAGCCCAAACGGACTATTCCGCAGCCAAATTCAAAGATATATACAAAGTCATAACAAAAGGTAAATTAGTAGAAATTTAACAAAGGATAAAAAACAGATTATAGGTGGGTCACTAATAGATACAAAAATAGTAAATATAAGGTCATGACACTATATATTTTGTTTAGATGCTTCTGAAACTTAGACATTATATTAACATAGAAAGAGACCTGTAAAAAATAAACTTAATAATTCAACAAAGGGAAGGGAGAATATATTAAATTTTGTCTAAAAGGTTTAGATTCTTCTAAAAATTTAAACATTCTATTCATGTAAAAGAAAACATAAAAATAGACTATTAAAGATTCCACAAAGAGTAAAAAACATAGATTATAGATTGGTCAATGGTATATACAAGAGCAAAGAATATAACATCATTGAATAATATATTAAGTTTTGTCTAAAAGATTTAGATTCTTCTGAAAATTTAGACATTTTATTCACATAAAGGAAGACATGTAAGAAATAGATTATAAGCCAGAGAATATAAAATCATGGCACTATATATTAAAATTTTGGCTAGAAGATTAGATTCTTCTAAAAATGTAAAAGTTCTATTCACACAAAGAGAGACATGTGAAAATAAGCTATTAAAATTCAACAAAGGATAAAAAACAGACTATAGATAGCTCAAAATAGATGCAAGAGTTAAGAATATAAAAAACATAGACTATAGATAGGTCAATAATGGATACAAGAGCAGCAAATATAGAATCATGAGCTAATATATCAAATTTTGGTTAAAAGATTAGATTCTTCTAAAAAATTAAAAATTCTATTCATGCTAAAGGAGGCATACGTCTCAGAAAAGATGCCCAGCAGGAACTGCTGAGTAATGAAAGGGAAGACCCTCCTCCTGAGATTTCTCATAAGGGGGCACTCAGCAAAAATGGGAAGCGACCGATAAGGCCTGGCTTCCCTCTCCCCCTTACGGGGGTTTGACCTACCAAGCCGCTTCAATGGGAAGCTGTCGGCTCTGAGCTGCCTGCTGGCTTTCTTGGCAGTCTCCTTGGAAAGTACAGGAAGGGGGGGACTGCCGCTGGAAAGAGGGAGACATCCGAGGGCACCTCCAGACAAAGGGGTGAGGGGGAGTCCCCTACACCCGTAGGCGAAGGAGAGGAGTAATCCTCCTCTCTGGTTAGAGATTTGGAGGGTCCCGGGAATGCAAGAGCACAGGGGAGAGGGACTCAATTTTTTTTCTGTGGAGCTGCCCGAGGGCGGCTCCGACGATGAACGAGAGGAAACTTTTAGTTTTGTCATCATTGGGCATGGTGACCCTAATTTTTTAAGGAAATGCAGATGCTCATCACCCCTTGCAGTAGGCCACTCTGCAAGGGATGTGTACAGGGCTGACAGAGCCAGATGCCGCCATTTAAGGCCACCCATCCCGCCTGGCGACCCGGCAGCCCTTCAGTATGGCATAAAATTGATAGTGTGAAGTGAGAAGGAAAGGGGATGTGAAGAAGGTATGGGTGGGGATGAAGCAGGTTGTTAAAAACCCACCATACCAGATTCGACCCCATGGAACATCCTATCATCTGGGGTTGGGTTACCTCAGGGACGAAGTCCATCTCAGGCGAGGCCTCCATGTGGCTATCCCCCTCCCCTCCACCAAGACATTGAAGATGCCATTGAGATTCTTTTTTATACGTTCTAATGCCCGCGAACCGGCATTCATCGAGGAAGAGAGTGGGGAAGGTACAGTGACCACCTGCAACTAGTCGCACACGCCTGCAGGACATTAATTGGGAAGTGGATAGTGGTTTTTTTTTGGTAATTTTTTTTCTTATTATTGGGCATGGTGACCCTATAGTTTGTATGGGATGCAAACACTTACAACCCCACACAGTAGCCCTCTCTGCGAGGGGTGAACATGGGGCCACTCCTCACACCTAGTGACCTGGCAGACCAATGGAATGGTGGCTCCACCTTAGCCATGGCATAAAAATTGATAGACAGTGAAAGGAGAAAGAAAGGGTATGTGAGGAAGGTGTGGTGGGTGCAGATGAAGCAGGATGCTACCCCCCCCCCCCTACACATGCACACCAGAGCTCAGGGGTGAGGGGGCATTGTCCCCTCCCCCCTGATCTGGGTTGGTTAGGTGAGGAAGGTGGTCACCATCTACCCTGTGAAATTAGAGGCTGACCAGAGAAAGTTGTGGGAGAGGTTGTAGGGAGCCCCTAGGCCAGATGGACTGGTCTCAGCAATATCCTTCTCTGAAATGGACACGGTCTTGGCTGTCACAGGCTCACCAGCCGGGGAAGGAGATCCTTCCTCTCCTTGTAAGGCCTTGGGGGCCCAAGCCCATGGAAGATCCTACCATCTGGGGCTGGGTCACCTCAGTGACCATGTCCATCTCAGGAGGAAGGGGGGGTCACAATATGCCCCTCCCCCAAGACATCATGGATCGCCTTCGTGGTGGTACCCTTTGTCCAGTCCTGGACTGGCATCCATCGGGGAATAGAGGGGAGTATGTACAGTGACTCCCTGTAAACTCGATATGCACGTCGCAGGACTGTGTCAGGCAAGGGCTGGCAGGCCCTGTCATCCCTTGCCCCCTAAGGGAGTTGGCGTGCTTTCTTACGTCCCCTGTGAAATTGAAGGGAGGATTGCCGCTGGTAAGAAGGGGAGTCCCCTGCACCTGTAGGCTTAGGAAAGGAGTAAGCCTCCTCTTCGGTCAGAGAGGTTTGGAGGATCCCCCCTGAGAAAGCACAGGGCGGGGGGGGGGTCTCCTTTTCTGTTGTTGAGCTGCCTGAGGGCAGCTCCAGTGATGGTAGAAGGGGAATATTAAATTCAGAGTTTCCATATATGGGCATATACATAGAGTCCCATACGAATCTGTAATCTCACCCACTCTCTTACTCCACAACATTCCTACTCAAAATCTCTAAATATTACAACACCCAGACATACTCTGGTTGCAAAAGAACCTAATTAGTGTCTCCCCTCAAAATATTCCATGATTTAAATCTCTTTAAATCTTACATTAAAGCCACCTCCTTACATAATCAAACCCCACCCATTAAAGACACCTAATGTCAATCTAGGCACCACTAAAATTCACAAGCACCCACATTTATAGTGCATTGGCTAAGATCTATTTCTAAGTACACCAGTCTCAATGAACTCTGCTGATCAGGTGTTCTCCCAGAGATGCAGTAATCTGCGTATCTGCAGGTTTTATGTCAGTGTGCTTATTTGGGGCATATTGTGAATGTGTTGAACTGTGTCTGGATCGTGGTGGCAGATGTCTGAATCAGTACTGCCAATGTGGTGTTTGTTCAGTCATGTCTGTGCAGTACTTGTGTGTGTCTGCAAGAAGAGAGCAGGAATGTCAAAAACCCAAGGGGTTATGCCCCCTTCCCCTCCAGACCCTGACCAAGGATGAGTGGACAAATGCAGGTCAGCAATGAGCTTCAAAAATTAGCTACCAGTCAAGAAAAATAGTTGAGAAACGGCGTGTAAAGAATGTGGAAAGGTCTAGAAGAGAAAAAAAAAACCCACATAGTTTCACACTACTGGGGCTGGTAGGACCCATCACTCCACCATGTGCCTAATGTAATAGTCACAATCAAACTCCCTGAAATGCAGCTTTTCAACACAGTGCAATACCCATAACCTTGCCACTATGTGAAAGACCTGTAGCATCCACTGAAGCAACCAGCATTAACAAATTAAACATTCTTCACACAACACACAGGCAGCCGTGGCAAGTGTCTAAGGCAATCTCCAACAAAAACTTCAAACCAAGATAACCTCTGCACTCATTACCAGGAGCCAAACACAACACATTCATAACATGTTGGACACTTGCAGACCAAAGAAATAACCTACAGATACACAGAAGGATGAACCTCAAGGAGACCACCTGGTGTGATATCCATTGAGGTGGCTAGCAAGAGTTTTTAACTGTTCTTTTTTTCTTAAATCTGTCTACTCTGCTGAGTAAATAATTCCGAAAGATTGCATCAGATTTCATTCTCAATAAATTGATCAATCAACCACAATCAATAATAAAAATTAATGGTAGGGGTTTTACAAGAAATATCCAGTTATTTAAGATGCCTTTTCTCACAAGAGACGTATTGTTTTACATGGGATCCAAACCACTTTATATGGTAGCTTGAGTAAAGGATTGCAAATGGGGGCTCCATAAGGTAACCAATCACACCTGATGCAGCCTAACTTTGCTGTAGTTGGAGGTTATATTTACATTTAGCTAGGTTGTAGCATCTACAATCAATAAGTTCAGCATATACCCAGTAGATTAAATAAACTATGGGCTATGATTTAAAGCTGGCTCTTACCTCATATGTGTACTTAAGTTGTTTCAATTGGTTCCTTTCTTGAGTACAAGTGCGTTCATAGATATCCTTGAGAACTTGATCCTGCTCTTCTTCAGTCAAATCACACCTACAGGTCAGGTGGAAAGCCAAATCACAGAACTCTACCTTCACCCCAGAGGGTCGAAAGTTACCACCACCTACATAAAAGACATTTGAAGTATTTAAAATCAATTATATTTTCTACCCCTCAAATCCAAAACATCAACTTTTGACCAACTCCTTCCATACAGATTGTTGGCATGTATCAATGTCCTAAGAAGGATGGGTTACCTTAAGGCAGGTGGGTATCACATACACCCCCTACACCCAAACTTTTTTAATATCAGTTGATGTATTCATGGGATTATTGTAAAGGAGGGTGGAGGGGCCACAACTGTCAAAAATCAGACTTTGTATGACATGAAGGTGAAGGTCTCCTTACAAAGATAACTTGCAGCATACTATGGTAGAGGTTGTTTTTTTAAGCCATTTAGAAAATGAAATAGTTCATATTTATGTGCGTAGCAGTATGCTACACAAAATATATCTCACCTTCTTTGAAGAACAAAAATTACTCACGTGTATTCCACTCAAGTTTCTTAAGTTCTTGCTTGACAATTTTGCTTTCCCATCCCATTTGAGCAGCAATTTCTACAACAGGAAAATCTACAGAGTTTACAGAATCAAAGTTTTTGCCCTTCTTTCGCTGCAATGCGACAGCTACAGCAAGTGGTGGGCACTTTCTACTAACTGCACATAGTTGCTTCGGCCCACCATAACATGAAACTTTACAAGAAGCATAGACATGATGAGAAAGTTTGAGTTTACAATTGGGTAGGGATTCCAAGTAGCATAGAAGTGTTTGTATATTTTCTTCTGGCAAATCTAATTCTTCTATCAATTTATCAATAGGAAGAGCCACTTCATGACCAGGACAACAGAATGAATTCTTTAGAGAATTAGAGTTTGAATTAGTTACTGCCTTTTGAAAAGCAGATTCTATCCCACCTTCCCCCTGTTTAGAATCGATGAGTCTACCAATTTTGGCACAGCTCCTCAGGACAAAGATTTTATTCAACAACTTTCGGACAGTGAATCGATCAACAGAATTGGCAAAAATGTGCCTTTTCAATTCCTGAATATCTTGACCTTCGACATTGTCTAAAAACAAATGACAATGTGCAGCATTCCCATTGCGACCAGCTCGGCCAATTTCCTGTGCATAACTCTCCAAGTTACGAGGCATGTTGAAATGAATGATACCTTCAACATCTGCTTTATCGATTCCCATACCAAATGCCACTGTGGCAACCACAATTCGCAGCTTCCCATTCATGAAATTTTTCTGTATTAGTTGACGCCTGTAACTTGACAGGCCAGCATGGTAAGCTTCAGCATCCAAAGAAACACCCTTTCGCCTTTTTGCATTACTCTTCACATCAATGCGTGAAGCAACAATCATTTGTGTGCGAATAAAGGTTGCAATTCGCTCACATTCATCTCTGCGTGTACAATAAATGATTATGGAGCTGCACCCTTCAAATCGGTTACCAGTAAGTAGCTGAATTAATGCCTTTTCTCTTTGGGCATCTCTTGATGCTGAAAGTTTCAGGTTCTCAGGAACACAAGTGCCGCAAATGACTCCCTGTTCCAGGTTACTGATCTCTAAGTGCTTTGCAATGCTTGCAATTGTCTCATTCCTTGCAGTTGCAGTCAGACCAAGAAAAATATTAACATGGAATCTTTCTTTTAGGATTTTGCATATTTGTAAATAAGAAGGTCGAAAATTATGAGACCATTCTGAGAGGCAGTGAGCTTCATCTAGGCAGGCAAAAGCAATAGTTGGAAGCTCTTTGAGTAAAGTTCCAAGGACACCACTGCCTCGACTTGAAACAATTGCTTCTGGAGAAACGAGCAAGATATGAACTTTACCTGATCGCAAAGCATTGAGAGCCTTTTCTCTGTTTTTGGAAGACTGTTGAGTATGAAGGCAAACAGCATTCAAAAAAGAAGGCAATCCAGTGACTTGATCTTCCATTAAGGAAACCAAAGGAGAAATGCACAATGTAATGCTTTTGAAGTTTTGTGCATATAAATAAGCAGGTAACTGATAACATAAACTTTTCCCAGAGCCAGTGGATTGAACCACAAGTGTGGATTCACCAGAAAGTATTCTCATTATTGCCTTTTCTTGTCCCTTTCGAAAACTATCATAACCAAATAACCTTAATGTCTTCTCAACTTCCTTCACAGTTGAGGATTTATCACTGAGCGAATCAATTCTGCAAAGAGGTGGAACAGATGAGGGCAATTCCTCATATATAACATTTACCTTTTCTTTACTTGATTTGGAACCCACTTTCTCACCATCTATAGCAGCAACAAAGTCATCTTCCCAATCGGAAAACACCTCATTATCAGAAATTATCTCTGGTTCTTCCTGTTCATGACCATATACTTTTGTTGCAGTATATTCAGAAGATTCTTGGATTCCTCTTGCTAAATTTGCAGCCTCTTCAACTGTTAGAAATGTACTTTCATTTTCATCATACTCAGTAACAGGGAGCAATTTATCTCCTATCTTACCTGGGCACTTGTTAGCCCAATGCCCAAACTCCCCACAGCGGAAACATGTCAATTTTTTTATTGAATTCTCATCTCCACCATCAGCATTTTTCACAATTTGCCTCTTCTTCCATTCCTGCCTTTTATACTTTTCTGTTGTCATTTTCTTTTTTCCTCTCACAAATATCTTCTTTTTTAAGTTTATTTTTACAAAATTATCATTGGCTTTACCAGACAAAATTTTTTGCTGAAATCTTTCTTCTTTTGAGAGATACCTCCTTTGAAAAGTATTTGGGGGGATGTTTTGTTGCATATCATATATTTCATCATATTCAAAATGGTCTTTTTTAACTTTTGCCATCTTACAGAGTTCTTCAGGTGCCTCTTCATTTACCTTTTGAGGTGACTTTTTAGGCACAGCCTTTCTTTTATATGGTCTCTTAAGTGAGGATTTTGACTCGGGTTTTTCTCTTTGAGTTTCTCTAATCCTCTTGGATCTGATTCCTGAATCTTGCTGAACCTCAGGCTCACTCAAAGAATTTGCAGGGAAATCATAAACTGTATTACAGTCTTGGTCCATCTGCCTAGATTCACTCAGGTCTGAATCACCAATACTCTTCCTAATTCCTGAATGATCTTGACTAATACATGACTTCAGTTTTTTGGAAGGGTTAGACTGCAAACAGAGATCTTCATTTTCAGTATTCTTTCGCTTAAGGAAATTCTCTTTACTAAAGTTGTGTTGATCAACTTTGTCAGTTTGTTGTGAGCCTTCTCTATCTGTTATTGGATTTATACTATCATCTGAATCATTTAAGTATGAATTCTCTGAAATACTTGATGCAAATTTTGCTTCTTCACAATTCTCTAAAACCATCCTGTCCATTTTAGGAACATCACCAATATCACCGATACTTGAACACCGACTTACCCAGCCTTCATTCCAATGACGAGTTCTTTGTATTTTACTATGAGATGTTGCATGTGCAACATGGCTAACTGAATGAAAATTAACTTTTTTAGTAGGCTTTATTATGACACAATTCAATGGATGTGAGGGGATTATTTCATCTTTTTCAGCCTGAGTGTTTTCTATTGGAAATTGATTAGTGTTGCCACTATTATTAAAATTTGGTTCCTCATTTAATGCTAGATAATTCTCATCAGATTGGGAATTAGAATGAACTGGAGGAGACTTTGATGTGTTATTTATTTGGTCAAAGTTAACATTCAAAGATTTAGAAGGCAGCCTCTTAAGAGAAGTTCTTATTTTAACAATTGCATGATTTTTCATCTTTTCAGCCATTTTACTATATAAAGATGATCCCAAGTGGACATTTTCTATTTTTTCTGATGACTTGTTCAAGTGACTACCCCATACACCATTCAAATCAAACACTGGTGCATCTTCAACAACTGGATCTGTTTCTTTAAGATCCAACTTAGAATTTACCTTCATTTCAGTTTTAATATTTCCAACGTTATTACTGTTACATGATTTATGGCCACTTAATTCTGTTAAATCATGATGTATGCCATCCTTGCCAGAGGTAGATTCTGAAGTTTTCACCTTTCTTAAGAGTGACAACTGCTTTGAAGTCCTCCAATAGCTTTTGTAAGCATCTTTTATTATGCTTGGAGCTTGGTGAAGAGCTTCTTTACTTGGCCTGATTCCATGATTTTTCTTGTAATCATCTTCCCATTTCTGAAATTAAAACAAGAAAACTAAATATTTTTATAGCCCTAAATCTATATAAGAAAAATTCCAATGCTGTTCATGATGGGTGCAAAATTAATACAACATTCAGTAATGATTATAAAATATGATTTTGTAGAAGAAATCTACAATAGTAGCCAAGGAAACAACTATCAAGAGATTAGTATCAATAGTGTATTATATACTCCTTTCAGTTGGACTTACTGGAAGAAGGTTAAAGACCTAGATTATAAACATGCCTCATAAAGGTTAAGTGTGCATAATAAATGCCACTCTAAAAAATAACACACACTCCCAGCAATTCATGACATATCAAACACTAAGCCAACTAACTTTACACTGGAATTGTCCTTCATAGTGATAGGGCGCTATGTGTTGTAGCATCTCACCCTGTCCTCAATCAGACCTTTCTCTCTTAAGCGCTCATTCACGTAATCAAGCTATTTTTTATATGATCTTCCAACCATTTAGACACCTTGACACTCATATATTTACTCAAGTCTATTTCCATCTATTTTTCTTACTACAAGTCCATTACCCCTTCAGAAGATACTCATTCACAATTTCTTCACACTATAAACACCTCTGACCTGGTCATTCCTCACTCTAGTGGGCACCAAACATCCCTTGCAAATTATCCATATCCACTGCCCTCACAAGATCTTTCTTCCTATACATCATTTCTATTGCAAAAAAAAATGTGAGAAGACAAAATACAAATGTTATGTGGCAATAATAAACAAATGATGAGTGGTGAAAATTCAAATGAGGAGAGTGGTTCCCACATTTAACACAATCATTCACCAGTCAATTGTCAGACAGAGCAGCAGAAATGTGAAGCCACCACCCTAGAACATTTCTGTTGATTTTTTACAGTCAAAACTGATTTTTCACATTTTCATGGGAAAGATTATGTACCACCTTTTCACTTGACTCTCATCATGATTGGGTTGTTTGTAGAGGTGGAGACATTCCAGTGAAATGAGCATGGGATAATACTAATAAATGCATTTTGATAGTCAACCCCACAATGCTGAGATGTTTACTTCTTTCTAATCTTCAAGTAAGCTTTCATTAATTAAGTACTTTTTCATGACCCCCAAATGCTTCTTAGTTACTACTTATTATGTTGCCCAAGCTTAAATCCATCTCGTACACCAGTATCGTTGACAAGCTCCACTAACCAGACAGGGTTTTCCTAGTTCTGGTGGAATGGCATTTAGAAAATGGTTTGAGGCAGGAAATGATTTTCTTATAATCAGATAGGTCACCTGGCAACTGGTGAGTATAAGGGAGATATGGTAGCAATCCCACTCAAAGTAGTACCAGGACATGTAACACAGCCAAAGCTCCTACAGACTGGAACATTCTATAAGAATGTGCTTGAGGGTCGGGGGAACTAAGCAGGCATCACAGTAAGGTTCAGAGGAGTGCTCCATCCACAAGTGTACCCAATACAGAGGTGGTATAAAATGACCTGAAGCTGTGGAGAGATTGTAGGGGTAGGTCCATGGGAGTCATAATGCAATGGCATGAAATATTAGATTCCCATCTACTTAGCTGGCTTCCACAATGCACCATTCAGAGGTTGTCTCACAGGCTGTAATGTCATGTACAATCTTGTAGGCGATTGGCTAACCATAAGCAAAGGATGGTCACAGAAGGAGAAACCAGCCAGGTCAACACTCTTCTCCCTCTTTTTCTTCAGCAGAGACTTGCCTAGTATCTACAAACAGCAGCTCAAAGTTGCTTTGTACAGGCACCTCTTTTTGTGAGCTACTGATGCAAGGAGACCCATGAAACTTTGGTTACCTCTCCTTTATGTAGCATGTCTCATAAAACAGCAATATCCACTCTCAATCTTCTATCTTCCGGACTTTTAGAAGAGTGAGTTACATTGAGCAGGCTCTTATTATCAATGATACAATTTATTTTCACATGAATGCCAGTTATTTCTTGCATTATACTTGTAATATAGACTGCAACCTCCGCACAGTCCAGAAGAGCCATGGTTTCAGCAGAAAGAGTGGATTTCAAAACTCAATGCACTTTCTTTGTCTGCCAGTATACAGGATGACTGCTAGTAAAATCTACAAGGAAAATGATGACCCCCCCTTCCCTTGAGAACCACCATCGAGAGATTCGCAAATGAATCATCTGAATAGTATTCCAATGTACACGACTCAATGCAATACAACCGAGGATAATTAACCTTCATATGGTTCAGCCTTAATAAATCTCCAATAGTTGCCTCGGCGTGAGATACGCTCAAATCACAAGTTTCAAAGGCAATGTCAGGCCTTGTATGAGTGGTGATCCAATTCAACTGCCCAAGTAACGCACAATATTCTACTTTTTCAGATTGAGATCATTCACTTTCCCTTCATAGTAGCATGCTGGTAACTAATCTTTATTGGTGAAATTGTAGACATATATTGAAAATGATCAACAGCAATACCCTCATCAGTGGTAATGTTAAGGCCAACATATTTGAATGATATTGATAGAGCCTCCAGTAGAGAACATGTCTTTCAACTTTTCAACAATGTTTTTCTCAAATTCAGATGTTCCTGCCCAAAGAAAATCGTCCACATACACGCAAATAATGCCAGCAAGATTTGATTCATTACACCAGTAGAACAATAACTGATCAAGGGAACACATCTTCTCTGATAGTGCAAGTAACACTCCTAGCTCGTGTATACCAGGCCCTCGCTGCATCACACAAACTGAACACAGTTTTTTTTAGCTTCCATAGTTTACTATTGAAGTACCCAGGGGGTGGCCTCAGGTACACATCAAGATAAATTTTGTCTACTTGCAGGTAAGCTGCTTTTAAATCTACTGTGTGAACATTCCAATGTTTAGAGATAGCTAAAGCCAAAGTTAAATGAAAGCTTCTCTAAAGCATATCGGAGTCTCTCTTTTCAAGATTGGAACTGTTCTTGCCATCACCATGGATGTCATTATCCATATGTACAGGAATTTTTGCCAAATGACAAGTGTGGACACGAATGCATGTACTACAATGATGAACCAAGACTAGTTTCCCATCACACCTAATAACTATACCGATCATTTCTTTTATACTAGACTTCATCGCTATTTCCTAGGGTTTCAGCAGAATGCATGGCATGCTTGACCTTTTCACTTGACTCACATCAAAGGATCGCTTGTCTAGCTGAATGCATTGCATCCAAATTATTCTTAACCATTACGGATGAGGAAACACTTTCTAATGCAGGGGGCTGGCTTTGGAACACCACAGGGATAGCAGGGTTAAATCCAAAGACAAGTTGATTTGGAGGGAAACTGGAAAAATTTGCCAAAGCATTACATGCAGACACATCCCATGCTAGAGCAACTTCAATATCATACGAAGTATCAGCAAGTATCTTGTTAACAATATCTCCAATAACTGCATTTAGGTGCTCAGAGACACCATTACTCCAAGAGCTTTCTGCCACGGTGGTCATTACTTTCATATTAAATGCCTCACCCAACTGTCGCATCTCTGTATTGTTGAATTCACATCCGTTGTCTGACAACAGTTTTTTAGGAGGACCAAAGGTGCCTTAATTATAGTATGTAATGACAAACAATGAATTATGTATTACTCGTTCAAGGTAAAACCAAATCCATTTATGTGGATTTAAGTCCAGGCCTTTCAAAAAAAGTTACTATTTTAAAAAATATTCTTACTGGGTTTGTTTATGTGGACTTAATTTAGTCCAGTCCTCTTGAAAAAAGTTACTATTTTTAAAAATATTCTTACTGGGTTTGAGTTGGCAAAAGCTGAAGAATATTTTAAAATTTGCAGCCATGTGGCTTAAGAATATTTCAAATGCGGCCACCTGTGTGAAGAGGGTTGCCCACACCTGGTATAATCAAAAGATAATGCAGAACTCATAAATATTGGGAGGGATTGCTTTGCCATGATATGTCTCCATAGTACCACATTGCCACATGGTTTCAGAGACCTCCAAATCAAGGAACAATATGCTGTCCACAAAGGAAGCCCTCACAGATAGCATTTTCCAGAGAGAACACAGTGCAGGAGAAAGGTGGCCTCCACTGTCCAAGAAATAAGCTAACCTAACAACCAATTACTAACTTACACACGCTGGACATTTAAAAAATTGGGTGTAATCTAGCCAGGGTATAGTGATCTCACCCAGGCTTGCAAAAAGCAAAGAGTAACCATTTGACAGGAATCTGGGAGGGGATGCTCCGCTTAGATCCTATTGAACAAGGCTAACAATAAGGCCATGCCTCCCTCAGAGATGTGTCAAGAGAATGGCACAAGGGATTACGTTTGGCCCAGTGGCACTATCTTCACATGAGAGCAGAACACAGCTTGGTTAGTGTGCTTTAAATGTTGGGCAGAGCAGCATCCAGGCTAGAAGATGTGGTGAAAGCAGTCACGCAAAATTGTAGGATGAATATGATCCAGTTCTCCTGGAGGATGGGAGAGTGGTCCTGAGAGAACTTGCCATAAATCATTGTGACACACTTGCACATCTCTGTGAGAACAGTCTTCCTATCCTGAAGACCCCCAGATAATGCCTGACACTAATAGAACTCTGTCCACTGGAAGACAATCCCATCAGTAGAGATAATCAAGAAGCATTGGAAGCTGGCAAGTTAAAAAATGCCTGGTAACACCTCTTAATGAGAGAGTCAAATAAAATGGAGTCCAAAGAGTCAGATAGTCCACAAGTCTGTGTACATGAGCCCATCCCAATTATGACGAAGGACAAGCAGTAGAGACCCCACTTGTCCTGATACCAGGACAGGTAACATGCAAGAAGATGACACAGACTGGGACATCATTCCCTGCAATTCTCACATGTCCAGGAACCCTGGCATAATGGATACTACAAACTAGGGTATGTGGAGATTCCAATGCCCCAAGAGCATTCAGGACGCTTTGTGAGCCTCCAAACTGTGCATGACGTGTTATCTCTCAGATGCAGCACATGGTAGAGCCCCGCTGACTTCAAACAGAGGGGTTACAGCATAGGCACCAACCCCCTCCTGGGACTTGGAGCCACCTGTATACACTGGATCCAGCATGACACAAAATGTGCTCCAATTGGAATCTGCATAATTTGGGTAAAATTAGGTTTCTTTGAAAGACTGTACCTCCTACATTAAGCTTTTCACCTCCCAAAATCTTATAGTACACATATGTACAAATATTTGGTAGAAATAAAAAAATCCATTTATACATCAAATGACCTTTTTTATGTCAAAGGTAATTGGAAAGGTCAACTTTTTTATTTGACTTTATATAGCTATTATGTCTAGAATAAAGGTTGTAGGGCATTTGGAGAGCTTTAAAATGGTACCAAAATAATTTCTGTAGCTTTAATAGTTTATGAGATATTTGGTGATGACCAACATTTTTTTCCAAACATTGTCATTTTGACCCAACTTTGAAAGGTCATAACTCCACAACCGTTTGACCAATTTCATAAAAATCTGAGATGCAATGAGCAAAAATCTCAAAATTTTGGTTGAATTGACATGGAATGACCCCAAAGCTGAGTGAGAACCTTTTGTGCCGCTAACTCTACCAGGGGAGTGCCCAAGGTGAGTAGAACCAGCAGAAAGGTTCCAAATGGGTGTGGAAATAACCATGCTCATAGGCCTGGAGAGGCCAGAAGCAGAGGGTGGCTTCTTTCAAAATTGATGTAAAGCCCCAGACAGCACCGGGTGAGTCAGGACCAAGCCATTAGCTGTGTGAAATGAGACGATCCATAGCCTGAATGGCCAGGATTTCCTTCTCCAGAAGACGTGCACCCAATTGCTTCAAAGAAGCAGTGTGCAACTCTATGCAATTGACATACTTGGCCTTATTGTGTGGAGCCTTGGAGCAACTTACAGACTTTGGGTAAACCTGACTTTGCATATCTACAGGAGCTTTTGAATTGCTGAAACAGTGGCAGTAGTAACACCACCACTGCAGTAGTGATACCAACTGGCATGCACTGACTTAGGCAACCTGTCACAGTAAAAAGTGACAAAGAGTGTAGGGTGGGTCGCAAGGCCTTTCCCTCTTTTCTCATCACACATTCACCTTCGACCACTCCATGGTCAGCCAGCTCTAAAGCGATGTAATCTATGGAGTAGTTCACAAGTTCCCTCACATAGAACACTTCTTTAAGAAAGTTCATGGGAGAGTTGGCATCACACTCACCGGCGTGCCATTAAGTGTACGAAGGGCTATATTTATAGGCACTTAGCTCGGATCTGGCACATTCGCCAGAAGGCTCCAATCCAAGAAACAGGATATTTTCGACTCTCTACTAATCAAGCCAATTAATGCTCTCCTCTGATGGAACATGTTGCCCTTAGCCAATACGGTGCCCTCAGTGACACGAATAACCAAAGCATTTGAAGCCAGGTAATCTCTCAATGTGGGCCCCTGACCCAGGAACACTGCAAGACCATATGTGCCAATCATTGCCGGGTTGCTTGCTGAAACGGCAGCCAACCTGTGTATCCCTGAAGTCCCCATGGAGTGGGGAGAACCTTTTCTCTTCTTGCTTCTTTTCTTTTGGGGAGAGGAGAGTGAGGAATGAACCCACTTCTCTCCAACGCCGGAAGGAGCCCCTTGGCCAGATGGACTGGCCTGATCCACTCTAATGGAGAAGGTTTAGCTGTCAGTGGGGCACCAGCCAGGAAAGGAGGAACATCCTCTCCTTGTGACAGGGTTGGCAAAGCAAAAAACCCAGCCCTAAAATACCTGGTTTTTATTCCTAGGGTTTTGGGGGCTTTTTCAAGTGAAATTTGAAAAAACCTGCGTTTGGAGGGGGTTTTTTTCAAGAAATGAATGCTACTTATTATTTTATTCAAAATTCATATTTATGTTAAAATTTCAACAAATATGTATCAAATTAAGATTATTTCTTTGATTCTGATACTGATTCATAATTCATCTCTCCTACAGGTTATGGCTATCATGGGTACCCACAATTCTCGATCACTGATCTGTTTTTACCTTCATATAATTATTAATCTAATTAATTAATATTATAAAAATAGAGAAAGCTATTCTTTTTTTATGCTACTCTAATGCTTGTATAGTGTTTGTTTTTTTGAAAAAACCCGAGATTTGAAAACCCCCAGAATAAAACCCGGGTTTTATTGGTCTTTTTTCAAAATTTTGTGGCTTTTGCCAACCCTGTCTTGTGAGTCCTTGGGGGACCATGTCCATCTCATGGGGCACCTCCATGTGGCCACCCCCGACAAGACAGAAATCCCATTTGAGGTACTGTCCATCCCAATCGAGTCTTTTGTCAAAGGGGTGCCTGCATTTTCCTCATCCTCCCAGACACCTAGTGCTTTGCCCCCCCCCCCCTCCGACACACACACACCATCATCCATTTAGCCGAAATTGTGCTGGAACTTTGACCATTAAAGATGGTATCAGCATAGCCACCTTATATGTGTACTGGAGGAAGGTGAGCAGAGTCGACGGTTCAGCACACCCCATACTTAATACTTGCCCTAGCCAGCGGGCTACCAAACCTCTGTGGATAGGAGAGCAAGTGTGGAAAGGGGTAGGAAGGAATGTAATAACGAGAAGTAGAGACAGGCGGGTCCACTGATGAGTAGGGTGGGTGATCACCTTTTATTATCATGCCCTGGTACTAGGTGATTCCAGGATGGGAGGCAGCCCACCAAGGCACCCTGGATACCAGACTGAACTCTGTACAGGTGGAAACACTCCTCTTGGTGCAAAGTATGTGGAGAAAATGTTGAGTGGAGAGCCATAATGATAATAATAAATAATACTAATAATTAATACTAATCATAATAAATAATTATAATATATGACAATAGTAAATAATAGTATATCATAATAAATAATAATATACAAATCATACTGAATAATAATAAAATTAAAGCTAAGAATAAGAAACCAATCCCATCAATTTTGTGAGAAATCCAAATATTTAATGTTCCAGGTACAATAGGATGCTTTGAGTCCAGCAATCAAGCAACCAGCATCTCTCGGCTGCTTACAAACACAGTTGAGTTTCCCAGTTCCAGATTCTTCCATTATTTTGTTTTTCTTCCCATGGTTACTTCTTCTAAATGTAAATGCAGTGTCCTATCTATTAAGCAACTTTCACCCTTATGGACAGCCAACTTTTAAGGTGTATTTTATCTGACTGCCATTAAATAAAGAATTAGCTGCTCCCTGCCTCTTCAGATTGATAACTCCAACAATAAAAGTGAAGTTAAAGAGTCCTTATGTAAATAAAAAAAAGTAGAAGTAGAAAATATTAAAAATTATTATATTAGAATAAGGATTTCACTGATTTTAAGAAAATAAAGTTACTACATAAATGTACGTGTGTTATGTAAATCGATGTTTAAAGCAAGTAGAGAACAGTAAAAATACAAAAAAACGAATATGTACATGAAAGGTTACTGTTAGTGTGCTGTCTCCTACATTGAAACTTGCCATTGGATTTACATAACTCTTTTCATAGTAATAGTGGAGTTAAGTATAGTATTTATCTTTATTTATTCCTATATTTTATGTATTTCATTTAAAATGGTTTGAATTATTTAATAATAAACAGAAAACAAAGGTGATGTCAGGCAAGGCAGTCAAGGAATGACAAAATGACAGTTCAAGACAAATATACAGGGTTTTACAAAGTTCTCTCATGCCGCCAACAAATTCAAGTAACTGGCAACCTTTTGGTTCCTTGAGTGCTGTGGTTATGAGGGAGCCTATTGTTTTGATATCAAGTGTAAAAAAAAAAAAAAAGCTGCTAAAATAAGGACAAATAGATAAGTGAAAAATATAAATTAATATTTTACCTTTACAAGAAATTTGGCATCAAGATTACTTTTTGTTAACCCATCTGAACATTGTTCAATAATCATTTTAATGCATTAATCATTCGATTAATATAATCAGCAATGAATTCCTGAAAAGTAAAAAGTATATTTTTACCATAATGCAATTAAATTACTTTCCAAAATGGTAATTTCTTTATAATTTTTTCTCTATAATCATTATATAGTTGAGCAAAGGACAAAGAACAATTCAAAAGAAAGAAATTAGAAATTCAAATATTTATGGAATACCTCCAATATGTTGAGGAGGAAGATTTTATTTTTATTATTTTAGGAGCCTATCTGGCGACTACACACTTGGGCACAAGTCGCCGCACTCATGACAGCCTAGCACTAGGCTACTTTAAATAAGAATATGCCAAAAAACAAAAACAACAACAATAAAAAAGGGAAAATGGCAACAATTAGGAAGCAAGCTCCGGCGTCAGGGGAGGTACGCCTCCCACCCGGCGCAGGGACATGCGACCTACAAAGAAAACAACAACAAAAAAAGCCTAGTTAAATGAAGGGGAGAAGGCCGGGCTCCCCATAAAAATCTAAAAGTCCACCAGTCAATGTGCTATAGATCACAATCCTGTCTCCGAACCAGACACGTCGCGTAATCTCCCGTACCGAGTGGTGTATTGCCACCACCTAGGCCGTGAAGAGACCCAGCGCCTGGCAGAGCAGTGCTCACTTCAAACAGAGGGGATACGGCGTGGAAGTCGACCTCCTCTTGGGACTTGGAGCCATCCGTATACACTGGAACGGTTCCAGCGTGACACGAGGTGCGCTCTAAAAGGTCGAATGAAATACTCCCGGCACTATAGAAGCTTTGGGACCAGAGGCGTGGCGACAATTAGCCAAGGGTGGTGTCCTGGGCAGAACCAGGGGCGCCACCGGGCCTAGAGCAATACATAACTCTCCAAGGGGTTTCGACTGGCGTCTCTTGGTGGCATAGGCACCGTCGAAATCAGCTGCAGATGCAGTGAGAGCAGTTGGCGATTGAGGGAGGCGCCGGGCTCGCGCGTACAGGCGAATAATGCACTGTGCACGGCATAGAGCGAGTAGCATCTCCCCATTTGTTTTTTTATTTTAGGAGCCTATCTGGCGACTGCCCACTTGGGCATAAATCGCCGCAATCACGACAGCCTAGCACTAGGCTACTTTAAAATAAGAATATGAAAACACAACAACGATAAAGGGGAAGATGGCAACACTTAGGAAGCAAGCTCCGGGGTCGATCCCCCTCCCCCCGGCGCAGGAGCGTGCGACCTACAAAGAAAACAACAATAACAAAAACAAAACTTAGTAAAATAAAGGGAAGAAGGCCGGCCTCCCCACAAAAGTCTATAAGTCCACCAGTCAATGTGCACGAAGTCGTCCTGAGTACAATGGACAGGCGGTAGCGACCCTGCCTATCCCGGTACTGGGACATTCAACAAGAATGTGCCGAACACTCTGGGCGACAACACAATCTTCACAGTGGGGCGCTGGGGGTAGGTCCATGGGAACAGTCGCAGGCAATGGCACGCAACTTTAAATTCCCTTCGACCGTCTCTCACCATCTTTGCCAAGAAGCCCGAAGAGCTGCCAGTAATTGGCATGTAGTCAGTGTGAGGAAGAGCGAAACGATGGTCCGGTCGCAGAGTCCTCGCGGACTGTTTGGCGCGCTCATTCCCCGGAATTCCTACATGTCCAGGAAACCAGCAGAAGATAATCTCGACATCAGCCCGGCTCGCCAAAACCGTGGCGTCACGGATATCGCGAATAATGCACTGTAAACGGCGTAGAGCGAGTGGCATCTCCCCATTTGTTTTTTTTTATTTTATGAGCCTATCTGGCGCCTGCCCATTTGGGCATAAATCGCCGCAATCACGACAGCCTAGCACTAGGCTACTTTAAAATAAGAATATGAAAACACAACAACGATAAAAAGGAAGATGGCAACACTTAGGAAGCAAGCTCCGGCGTCGGTCCCCCTCTCCCCGGCGCAGGAGCGTGCGACCTACAAAGAAAGCATCGACTAGTAGGCTCTCAATGGGAAAAGTGCGGAAGGCACCAGTCGCCAGGCGAAGACAAGTGTGGTGGCTCGAGTCCACCTTCCGCAATACACGCTCGGCTGCGGATACATAAAACTCGCATCCGTAGTAAAGTCCAGTCGACGGCCTTCCGCGACATCGCGACGTGCATTGAATGCTGGCGGAGCAGCATCCCGGCTATAGAATGCGGAGAAAGCGGTCGCGAAGGATTCGGCCACGGACGCGGGGTCCGAGATTGCAGTCCCATTCTCCTGGAGAACGGGAGGGGGGTGCTGCGAGAACTTGCCCCGAATCCTTTTGACTCGCTTCCACACCTCTGCCAGAGGGGTCTTTTCGTTAAGTGAAGAAACGTATGCCCGCGAAGAAGAGGGAGGGCGTGCTTCGAAATATACCGGAACCTAGCCCGACGAAATTCACCGACAGTGAAATCGTTCGGGCGGCGCTTATAGCGCATGTAGGCATAACACTCGGCCGACCACCACGGGAGTGCAAAACGGCCAGACGTTCTGGGAATAGTAGTCAGGCCCGCGGCGATGAGGTTACCGGAGAACTCAACGGCTTCATCTACCGACCTAAACTCCTCGACTGAGATAGAGAAATGTCATTTCCTGAAATGCAGGCCACCACGCCAAGCACCACCGAGGTGGGCTATCAGCCGGCAGTTGCCCTGAAAATGATATTTGAATGGGAAAGTGATCACTACCATGGAGGTCATCGACCACCCCCAAATCAAAATCAGGCTGTGCATCCGAAGAGCACAAAGATAGATCAAAGCCTGAAAATGAAGCGGTTCTCAGGCAGTGATGCGTAAACTCATCCACATTTAGGACACCCATCTCAAGCTCTTCGATCAGATCGGCAAGGACTTGTCCCCTGGGATTTATTGAGTAATCTCCCTAGAGAGGATGTCTGCCGTTCAGATCTCCAAGCAAGAGAAAGTGCCTCGGCAACCGTGCCACGACGTGGCGGAAGTCCCCCCCCCCATCGAAGTCAGCTGACGGTGGAATGTAGGCAGAAAAAACAGTATACCTCCTATCCAGGTGAAGCTGCACAGCCATTGCCTGAAAGGAGGTATCTAAAGTGAAAAGAAGAACTGAGACATCATTTCAGGTGTAAACCACGCATCCCCCAGCCCAGCCCCATCTCGTGGTGGTGGGGTCGCAAAACACTTATACCCCAGGATGGCGGGCAGGGGGCACGCGCCTAGCATGGTCTCCAGCAGGAAAAAATTTTTATAAGGAGCTATCTAGCGACTGCTCACTTGGGCATAAGTCGCTGCAAACAAACAGCCTAGCTCTAGGCTACTTTAAAATAAAAATTTGAAAACAAAACAACAATAAAAAGGGAAGATGACAATTAACAAGCAAGTTCCGGCATCGGGGGAGGTCCCCCTCCCCCCGGCGCAGGAGCGTGCGACCTACAAAGAAAATAACAAAAAAGCAACAAAACCTAGTAAAATAAAAGGAAGGCCGGCCTCCCCCCAAAAGTCTATCAGTTCACCAGTCAATGAGCATGCACTCGTCCCAAGTACAAGGGACAGGCAGTAGTGACCCCAGCCATCCCGGTACCGGGACAGGTAACGTGCGCAAAGATCGCCCAGACTGGGACATTCAACAAGAGTGTGCCGAACAGTCTGGGGGACAAAGCAGTCTTCACAGTAGGGCGCTGGCGAGCGTTCCATCAAATGGAGGTATGTCCTGCGAGTGTGCCCAATTCGGAGATGACAGAATGCAACTTGAAGCCTTCGTGGCATTGGGGGGGTAGATGCATGGGAACAGTCGCAGCGCAATGGCACGCAAATTTAAGTTCCCTTCGACCATCTCCCATCTTCTTTGCCCAGAGTTGCACGTATTCCTGGCATGTAGTCGGTGTAGTCGCGTAATCTCTGGTACCAAGTGATGTATTGCCACTAGCTCAGTCGTAAAGACAGACGCAGCGCCTGGCAGAGCCCCACTGACTTAAAACAGAGGGGATACAGCGTGGAAGCCGACCCCCCTTGGGACCTGGAGCCATCCGTATACACTGATGCGGTTCCAGCGTGACACGATGTGTGCTCCAAAAAGGTCGAATGCAATAGCCAAATGTGGTACCCTCCAAGGTGGCATCCTGGGCAGAACCAGGGGCACCACTGGCCCGAGAGCTATACCTTGCTCTCCAAGGAGACAAGCCTCCGCAGCTCCTCCCAGTTGGCCTGGAATCCACAGCAATTCCATTGAAGGAATATGCCCTCCAGGCCTAGCTCGGAGAAGACGCAGGGGCCCTCTTCGAACAGAAGACCCTCACGGGAATGGCTGTATGCTTCCTGGAGGCAGAACCCCGGGTGCTGTTGTCCAGACAAAGCGCTGAAGGCGCTGTCAATTTCGAGGACTTATTGGGTGAGGTTGGGATCGCCATGCAAGTCTTTTCCTGCCTCCTCCTCGAACCTTAGGCGGGTGTTGCGGCTTTGATGGCCCTCTTTTCGAGGATTCACTGTCTCCGAGCCCCTCAGCCTACCACTAAGCGTGGGTGAAGGAACCGAAGCTCCTTTGTTTCTGTCCTCCTTTCGGGGGACAGCTTTAGGAACCCCGGAAGATGGCCTGGCGACCAACTTCAGGGGTGTTGCCTCCTGTGAGTCTAACGACTCAGTGGAGGCGCAGGGCCGTTTTGCCTTACGGGAAACGGTCACACTGGGGTAATGGGAGGAGCCCTGGTTTTAGCCAGGGATGGGTGTGAACCCTTTGTGCCGCCAGCTTTACCAGAGAAGCTCCCGGGTTGAGTAGAACCCGCAGAAGGGCTCCGAATGGGAATGAGAGTCGATACTGGGCCTGAACGGCAAGGATTTTTTTCTCAAGAAGATATGGACCATATTGCTTCGAAGAAACGGGGTGCGGCTCTGCGGCCTTGGAGCAATTTACACATACTTCAGGTTGTGGTGGAGCGAATGTGAGTGTGTGAAGGGGGCCATTCTCCCACTCTTTTTCCCAATACACTCGCCCTCCTTCTGTAAGAATGTGTGTGTGTGAGTGGGAATGGGTTTTTTTTATTATATTTTCTTTTGTACATATGTATTTGATTTCATGTTGTATGAATAAGGTTATTTAACATCTCATGTTTTTTTTATTAGCTACTAAATGTTAAAGATTTTATGAGACAGCGTTAAAGTACCAGAATAGAAAAAAAAGAAAAAAAGAACAAAACAAACAAGAACATTGCCTGCATTTTGCAAGAGCGACTGTAACGAAAATATTTTGAAGATATTTAAAGAAGATATAAGAAGTCTTCCAATAGTACTTGACTAGATCTTAAAGACAACTGAGCTCCGAGGTGGCAGGCACCATAAGTCACAAGAGTGACTGCCGACAAGATTTTTCCCCGGGGAAGCTGGCAAATCATAAACCGTGGTACCACGTAAGAAAACTCCTCTTTTGTTGTCCCTTGTTTTGGTTGTCCCCTTTTGTATATGCACTCTTAGTATTAATATATATTTTTTTGATTGATTTGGTTCCAAGATAGGATTGTTTTAGTATATATATATATATATATATATATATATATATATATATATATATATATATATATATATATATATATATATATATATATATAGGCTCATTGGGTGCATATTTACCCATATTTTTGTAAATATTGTATTTTTTTCTTGTTAGTAAAGGACTGTACATACAATCCGTTTCATTCTCCTTCGATTTCTCACGTCCGGATTAGTGTAGGAAGCGGGTTGGATCGATTGGGGTTAGTCTAAATTTTTTGGCCCGCTACAAGGTGACCCCAACTTTGCACGTCTACATGAGCGATTTGTATGGCCGAAGCGGTGACAGTAATAGCATCGCCGTGGTGGTGGCACTAATGCCTTCACGCGGTAGCGGTACCAACCGGCATTCACCGACTCAAGGAGCTTGACACAGTTGAACGTGAGGAAGAGTGTAGGGGTGGGTCTCGAGGCCCCTCCCTGTTTTCTCATCACACGCTCGACCTTGACCGCCCCGTGGTTGGCCAGCTCTAGAGTGATATCTTCTATGGAGTAGTCCACGAGTTCCCTCGCATAAACTACTACTTTCACAAAGTTCATGGTAGAGTGCGGCATCTACCTATTATACTAGCTAAAGCTCTCCTCTGATAGATCATGTTCCCCTCGGCCAACATGCTGCAATCAGTGGAGCAAATGACGAGGAAGCATTTGAAGCCAGCGGGCTCGAAAACGCCAGATAACCTCTGAATGAGGGGCCCTGACGTTATTGAGGCTTCGCCCTGTGCACTTTTCGGCTTAGACTTGGCTTAGTCGCCTACCAAAGTGGCAGCAGACCCATCCATCCCTGCAGCCCCCGCAGATGGAGAGGAGCCCCAAGTCTTTTTCTTCTATTTGGGAGAGGAGGGCGGGGAATGAACCCGCTTCTCACCTCCAATGGCATAAGCTCCTAGGCCAGATGGACCGGCCTCAGCCAGGTCCTTCTCCGAAATGGAGAAGGTCCTGGTGGTCGGAGGGGCACCGGTTGGAGGAGATCCCTTCCCTCCTTGTACTGCCTCGGAAACCCTCACCGTTTGAGGAGGACCTTGCATAGGGGCGGATTCAGATTTGGTGTTTGGCGTCGAGCCTAGGTTCCCCCCCATGGAAGGCCCTACCGTCTGAGGCTGGGTTGCCTCAAGGACCATGTCTACCTCAGGACGGCCTCAAGTTGCCCCCATCCCCCAAGACATTGCAGGTCACGTTGGCAGTATCGTCATTAGTCAGGTGGTGTGGGGAGGCACAGGCCTTGACCCCGGCAAGGTTCAATATTCTTGCCAGTAGGTCTTTTGAGGGAAGCGACCGAAGGGGCCTGGCTTCCTTCTCCCCCCTAAGGGGGTTTGCCCTACCGAGCCGCTTTGATTGGGAGCGGTTGGCTATGGGCTGCCTGCTGGCTTTCTTGGCAGTCCCCTTGGAAAGCAAAGGAAGGAGCCCAAAAGCACCTCCAGAGAAGGGGGTGAGGGGGTCCCCTACACCCGTAGGCGTAGGAGAGGAGTAAGTCTCCTCTCCAGTTAAAGAAATATGGAGGGTCCCCTGTGCAAGCAGAAGGGGAAGATCTCCATTTTTTTTCTGTGGAGCTGCCCGAGAGCGGCTCTGTCATTGGTACAGAGGGAGTTAAAGGGGAGGGGGGTTAGACTCATGATTAGGCATGGTGACTCTCTTTTTATTACGGGATGCAACTGCTCATCACCTCTTGCAGTTGCCTGCACTGCAAGAGGCGCTTACAGGCCTGGCAGAGCCAGGCGCCGCCATCTGGGACCACCCCTCCCGCCTGGTGGCCTGGCAGTCCATCGGCATGGTGGCTCCACCTTGAACACAGCGTAAAAAGATAGATTGTGAAGAGTAGAGGAAAAGGGATGTGAGGAAGGTATGGGTGGGGATGAAGCAGGTTGTTAAAAAAAAACCCATCCCAAACCAGAGCTCAGCGTTTAAGGAATGTTGTCCCCTCCCTCCTCAACCCCGATCCGGGACGGTTGGCTTGAGAAGAAGGTCAGCATCTACCCTGTGAAATCAGAGGCTGACCAGAGAAAGTTGTGGGAGAGGTTGTATGAAAAGCGACGGAGTAGGGGAGAAATAGAGGCTATCTGAAGGAAGGAAGAGAGGCTAAGCTGGGGCTGGACGAAGCGCTGGATGCTGTCAGCACAGCAGCCAGGATGGCAAATCGCCGTGCCCCTTATGGGACCAGACATGAGAAATCGAAGGAGAATGAAACAGATTGTATGTACAGCCCTTTACTAACAAAAATGTACATTAATATTTACAAAAATATGGGGTAAATATGTATACAACAAATATATATATATATAGCTATTTTCCTATACACACAATATTATCTGATGAATACCAGAATACCAATCAAAATTTATATAACCAACCTTTAATTAGACTATATGTATATGTAAAAGGGATAGCCTAAGTATAACAACAAAATATCTTTGCCAGGGTAATCTCCACTAAAGACCACACAGTAGACAAGAAGTCACTAACAAGAGGAGCAAAAAAAAGAAGGAAGGGCTCACGTGTTACCCAGGTGGGTATTGGCATCTCAGCGTTTTACAAACAAAAACTGGTGCCTCGAGCATGCCATATAATTTGGTAACGTCTTGAAGCTATCAAAGCCCTCTCTCTCTCTCTGCCCTGGCGGGACTTGACAATTTCTTCTTTCTGCTCAGTTATCAGAACCCTACCACCTCAGCCACTACTTACAAATGGTGGTGATTAAGTCTACTGGAGTGGTCTTTCAACAAACTATTTAACATTTAGTTCGCTAAATTTACTTAGGGCAAAGTAATATTTCGTTAAATTTACTTCATTATCATCATCCATGACCAATTCAATCATACAGCAAAATTTGACAACATTCTTTGCACACTCATTCGACCTCATCACCTCACAATCGCCTTTCATAAGACAATTCAGAATCACAGTCATGCTTCACATTCACACCATTACCCAAACTCACTTTCAGACTAACCTGTTCCCATGCCACTATCATGCCATTCCTTAATCCACTCATCCATAACTTCACAGGTTTATGCTCGCAACATCTAAACTCTTCATACTTACTCAGAATCCTCTCATTCACTAAAGACACTTGCGCTCCAGTATCAATCAAACCACAGAAGAACCTTTCACCAACTTTCACTTTCGCTTCCATCATATCAGGTCCACCATGTTCACAATACATAGAAGGAACAAGCACACCAACATCAGCACTGACATCCACACCATCATCAACCCCCACATCATCACTCACCACACACTCATCTTCATCCAGACAATCATTCTGCTCTCTCATATATGAACACTTTTCAATCACCCAATTGTAGTGCACACCGCTCAAACAATGCAGATGCACCACACTAGCATTCAAACCCTTCATCTTCTCATCTTTGTACACAATCAGCCTCTCACCACCAAAGTGCACATAAACAATCACTCCATACAAACGACTCACTACAATCAACACTTCTTGAAATGGCAGGACCCCTTGCATACACATACCTCTCAATTCTTTCATGAAGTTCTGCACCCTTGACATACCAATGCTTTCAGGCTTCCTACATACTTCACTCATTACCTCCTTCCTTAAGTCATCTACACTATCGGGCACTTTCACATCTACTCCATCACTTTTGAAATCTTGCAAACAGTCCATACACTCTCAAACAAGGAATCACACCACCCTTACTCTCCTTTCCATTCATAATCCCTTTTGCCAAATACTCAGGATCACTCACTCCACACACATTTTCATCATTTGTACCAGGATACCTTGACATCAAATCAGCCACTCCATTCCATTCAGCAGGTACATACTCAATCACATAGTCAAAGTCACTCGAATCTTCCAAAGTCCTTGCAATCCTACTATCAGCCCACTTCATACGCTGCAGATACACAAGAGGTTGATGATCTGTTTTGATCACAAACCTCACACCATACAAAAATGGGCGCAACACTTTCAAACAATACCTTATCACAGTCAACTCTCGCTCCACAGTCGAATACTTTCGTTCTGCAACATTCATAGCCTTGGATACATACCCAATTATTCACCTGACATTCTCTCCATTCAAATGCTGCTCTTGCATCAGAAAACCTCCCATACAATACCCACTCGCATCTGTAAACAATTCAAGCATTTTAGCATTGACACTATAATCTGGATACGGTAATTCAACATCTTCAGCCGCTGCCTCATTCATCTTATCATTCCACCTGACAACCGTACTACCTTTCTTGCTCATCCACTCAGTCAGAGGCTTACTCACACCAGAACAATCACGTATAAACTTTCGCTGGAACTCAATCAAACCCCAAAACGACTTCAGTTGCTTTACATTCACCGGTTTAGGAAACATTCGCACCTTCTTAACATACTTCGGTGATTTTTGTAACCCATTCTCACTCACCATATGCCCAAGAAATTCCACTTCTTTTTCAAACCATTCACACTTCGCCACTTTCACCTTCACACCAACACTCTCCAACGTTCTCAACACATCATTCACCAATCTCATATGCTGCTCAAAAGTCTCAGTCATAATCAAAATATCATCTATAAACGCAATCACATTCTTACTTGCAAACTTACTCAACACAACATTCATTGCCCTCTGGAAGGCTCCGGGAGCATTAGCCAACCCAAAGCTGAAGTTCCGGAACTGATAATGCCTCTTTGTGGAAGAGAAGGCAATTACCAGCCGGCTTTCCTCAGCAATGGGCATCTGGTAATACCCCTGTACCAGATCCAGCTTTGTAAACCACTCCATCCCATGCATATACTATACACACACTCAGATACCTTTCTTTCACAGTCCTTTCATTCACCTTTCGATAATCCACACACAGACGCAATCTTCCATCCGGCTTACGTACAGGCACAATTGGACTATTCCATGCACTCTCGCTCTCTTCAATCACCCCCAATTTCTCTAATTCCAAGCAACCGGACGTAGAAAATGCCTCGGCCGCTGATAGATTGGGGAGTCCTCCTTCAGGACAATCTTGAATTCCAGGAGCTTTGCAACTCCAAAATCACTTGCAGGATGCACAACCATATGATTCATTTTCATAAAATCATACCCAAAATCACTACTCACCTTATCAATCACAGAGAATTCACATTCATTCATCAACATACCATGCATTCGAACAGCTCACCTTATCATTCCAATCACAGAGAATTCACATTCATTCATCAACATACCATGGATTCGAACAGCTGACCTTATCATTCCAATCACAGGCACTCTCCTACTACCAATACCTACCAAACTACCCTTGCACTCAGACAGGAGGGCTTTCTCAATCACCTTGTCATATACATCTTTATACACCAAGCTCGTCTTGCATCCAGAATCTATTAAAGCCAAACACTCAATTCCACCTTCACACTCAGACACTCATACTTCCTACCAGACAGCACTTTCACACTAGACAGACATACCAACACATTACTCACACTCATGCACCCAGAGGATACTTCACCAGGTACCCTCTTACAAATCAGTTTCCCGTTTCAGACTTTCCATTCACACCTTGCGCTCTCAGTCTAATCCAACACTTTTCACTTGAATGTCCTTCCATCGCACAATAGCTACATACATTCCTCTGGTCACGACACATCCTCGCATAATGACCAGCCTTTCCACAATTACCACAAGCATACTTCATACTTCCCCCAGCAGTTGCTCCACCATTCAACCTCGGACAATCTTTCTTCAAATGGCCTCTTTCACACTTTCCTGGCAATCCTTTATCATATGCCCTTTCTTATCACACCCAAAACATGCACCAGACGTCCACCTACATTTTGCCAACATATGCCCTTTCCTTCCACAATCTTTCTCACACCATTCGGTCTTTCATTTGCTGGGACATACCTCAGTTTCTCTCTCATATATCCGTTCCCACGCTTGACATTCATCTGTCCCATTCCATTTGATCACCCTCCATTTACCCATCCATTCTGCCGGCCCAGGAAGTTTGACATCACTCCAGCTGGTGCAGCCTTCAGGGCATCCCTGTAGCTGACAAACTGCTGGGGTGGATGAAAGCTCCTGGGTTTCTTACCCCCAACATTCACACTGTACCATCCATCCTCTTCTAGATCGCTTTCATCATCAAATCATCCATCTTCCAACAGCTCCAACACATCCTCCCACATCAACCGTTCACCTGTCAGTCTCATTCTCTCCTTTCTCTTTCCACTCAGCCATTCACTCCCCTTTCACGGAATTGTGTCCAGAAACTTCCTCATCAGTGGTTTACATTCATTTACATCGTCATTACCATACCTCTTTCTCGCCATACTCTCAAGCCTATTGTGCATACATGTTCCCCTTTTATACTTCACACTCTCTTTCACTCGTTTCACCTGCCCAATCAATCTCTCCTTCACCACATCGTACCTCGGTTCCCCCACACTTGTAATCACGCATAAAAACTCCAATACTTTTCCCTCCAAACATTCCCCCAAAACATTCATCCAGTATTCCTTATTCTCCGGGTACTTGAGCTTACAATATCGCTCAAATTCCCTGAAGAATTCTTCCACACTTTTCCCACCATGTAACCTAAACCTATCTATCTTTGGCACTTCCCTTATCAAAATACCCTTTCCCACATTCACTCTCACTTGAGCTGCCTTCACTCTCCCTCATACCAATCATACCATCACTCTCTCCTTCATCCGAGTACAATGAGTCCACACTCTTGCCTCTTACCTTCCTCTTTGAACCAGTCTTCCTTCACTTGCGTTCAACTCTCTTCCATTCTCCGCCCTTCCTATCACTCATAATCACCCTATTCTCTCTAGACTCGCACACACTCCCATTGATCCCATTAGTCTTATCACCTTCAGTCAGAGCAGGGGTCAAGGTCGAGGGTCCTGGGGCCGTTCCTGACCCCTTCATCATGTCATATAAGTACTTCATCCGTTGGTCAACCTACTTCTGTCTCTCGTCCATTTCTTTCCTCATCCTGTCTGTCTTCTCATCACATCACTCTTCAATCCATCAATCACGTTCCTCAACATCATACATTCTTCCTCTTTCTGCCTCAATCTCACGATCTCATCATGGAGGCCCTGTTCCACAGAAGCCATCCTCCCAGGTTAGTAACAGTGATAGACAAAGGTGAAAAACAACCAAACTACCTGTCACACTTATGGACTGCAATCCAATCCTGTCACGCTCCGGTTTCGAGATCTCACGTCCCTATTCGGGCGTCAAATGTAGCGGGCTGAAAATCTAGACTAACCCCAATCGATCCAACCCGCTTCCTACACTAATCCGGACGTGAGAAATCGAAGGAGAATGAAACGGATTGTATGTACAGTCCTTTACTTACAAAAAATACAATAATAATTACAAAAGAAAATTGAATTTTCTTATAAGAACTCAATGAAAAAATGTGTGCACACCACAAACAAGGCCAAAATTCCCCAATCCAAAAACAAGATAAAAAAACTACGACGGATGGAGAAAAAAATTATACAATAACACCAATCGGTACTGAGTCAAACAATGCGCGCAAAAAAATGAAAAGAAAAACTGAACGGTACAAGATAGTTCAATCAACACCATACGATGCTTTTAATACAAAAGGGGGGTGCAGGGGTATCACTTGCACATTAGGGCAAGGCTGTATAGTTCTTGGTACACGATGAGGGCTGGCAAAACCAGGTGCGGTCGTGGTTTCCAATCAGAGGTCATGTAAACCCTCCTATCAGGGTCGGGGTAGAAACCCTCTAGGCCTCTTTCCAACTTCTGCTAGAAGTCTGTTGTCCCACAGTTGCAGCCACACGGTCTCCACTCTATGCTCAAACTTAGTAAATCTTCTTTAATCAGACAATACTCTTCCTTGCTAGCGTTCTTTTGAAATGTATATAAATATTATGCTTTCAATCTATTTTTACCTCTAACTCTTTTCTCTGAAAAGAGAAAACAAACATCAATAAAAATTTAAAAAACAAAACAAAATTTAAATGCCAGTTATTCACACACAACGCTCACACAGAGGGAGGGAGAGGGTATTGCGAAAGGGGTGGGAGAATGGCCTTTCACACACACACTCATATTTGCTCCACCACAACATGAGCAATTTGTATGGCCAAAGCGGTGACAGTAATAGCACCTCCACGGCAGTGGCAAGAATGCCTTCACACAGTATTGGTACCAACCGACACACACTGACTCAGGGAGCTTATCACAATTGAACGTGACAAAGAGTGTAGGGGTGGGTCTCGAGGCCCCCTCCCTGTTTTTTCATCAAACGCTCAACCTTGACCGCCCTATGGTCGGCCAGCTCTAGAGTAATATCTTCTATGGAGTAGTCCATGAGTTCCCTCACATAAACTACTACTTTCACAAAGTTCATGGTAGAGTGTGACATCACACTCACTGGGGTGTCATCAAGTGTAAAAAAAGAGCACTTATCTTGGCCGCCTCGGAGGGATCCGCCACATTCGCCAGAAGGCTCCCATCCGAGAAAGGGGTCACTTTCGGCTCTCTACCAATCACACTAGCTAAAGCTCTCCTCTGATGGATCGTGTTGCCCTTAGCCAACACGGTGCCATCAGTGGAGCGAATAACACGGAAGCGTTTGAAGCAAGCGAGCTCGAAAATGCCGGGTAAACTCTGAATGAGGGGCCCGATGTAATCAAGGCTCCGCTCTGCACTCTAGCACTTTTTGTCATAGTCAGGGGCTCCGCACTTGCTGGGGGCAGAAGGGCCAGATGGGCTGATCTTGGCTTGGTCGCTTACTGAAATGGCAGTAGACCCATCTGTCCCTGTGGATGGAGAGGAGCCCCGAGTCTTTTTAGCCCTTTTCTTTTTATGAGAGGATGGCTGGGAGTGAACCCTCTTCTACCCTCCGCCTGCAGGCGCCCCCAGGCAAGATGGACCGGCTTCAGCAAGGTCCTTCTCCGAGATGGAGAAGGTCCTGGCAGTCATAGGGCCACCGGTTGGAGGAGGAGATCCCTCCCCTCCTTGTACTGCCTTGGAAACCCTAGCCATTTGAGGAGGACCTTGCATAGGAGCGGACTTGAGTTGTGTTTGGCACCAAACCCAGATTCGCTCTCATGGAAGGCCCTACCCTCTAAGGCTGGGTTGCCTCAAGGACCATGTATATCTCGGGTGGGGCCTCCATTTGGCCATCCCCCCAGGACATCATAGGTCCTATTGGCAGCATTGTCTTTAGTCTCACCTGAGAGGCACAGGCCTTGACCCCAGCTAGGTTTAGTATTCTAGCCAGTAGATATTTTGAGGGAAGCAACCAAAGGGGCATGGCTTCCCTCTCCCCCATAAGGGGGTTTGCCCTACCGAGACGCTTCAAAGACCCTGTAAAGAGGGAGGTGCCCGGAGGTATCTCCAGACAAGGGGGTGAGGGGGAGTCCCCTACACCTGTAGGCGAAGGAGAGGAGTAAGCCTCCTCTCCGGTTAGAGAAATTTGGAGTCCCCTGCACAAGCACAGGGTGGGGGGACCTCCATTTTTTTCTGTGGAGCTGCCCGAAGGTGGCTCAATTGATTGTGAGGGGGAAAGAGGAAGGGTTTTTTTTATATTTGCATCATTGGGCATGGTGACCCTTATTTTCTCACGGGATGCACACGCTCATCACCCCTTGCAGTAGCCCACCCTGCAAGGGGTGTGTACAGGCCTGGCAGAGCCAGGTGCAGCCATTTAAGACCACCCCTCCTGCCTGGTGGCCTGGCAGTCCCTCAGCATGGTGGCTCCACCTTGGACACTGCGTAAAATTGATAGAGTGTGAAGAGAGAAGGAAAAGCCATGTGAGGAAGGTATGGGTGGGGATGAAGCAGGTTGTTAAAAACCCACCAGGCTATCTGAAAGAAGAAGAGCCAAGGTGGGGTTGGACAAGATAAAGAATTAAACAAGGATGTACTGGCTCAACAACATTATTTAAAATTATAACTTATATGATAATTACAGAATCAAGAGAAAAAGGACATGGCTTCATTGATGAAAATTTAAGAATACAGTCTTTTCTTTGCTGATGATGGACTGCTACTCTGCACAAGTCTAGAAAATGCTCATAAAAACTTAAAACTGATAACAGAAATAAGCAAAAAATATGGATTAGACATCAATGAAGACAAGAGGAGTATAATAATTTATAATATGAAAAACGAGCCCTGCAAAATTAGCAAAATAAAAGTAATAGACAAAATTAAATATCTAGGTATAATAATTGTTAACAAAAGAAATTGTTTTAAGACATAAAAATTTGATTTTCAAAAAGGCTCAAAGCTTGGCAAACTTAACCTATTCAATAATTTCAAAAAGTTGCAATAAAACAATGATAGGAAAAACATTCTGGAAATGCCTAGTGTTGCCTTCGATATTGCATGGGTCAAACATAATAAACATGACAGAGAATGAGATTAATAAGTTACAAATTATTGAAAATAAGGTATATCGACAGATACTGGGTGCACCAAGTTATGCTGCAATTAGTACTTTAAGAGGAGAAATCGGAGCATCCTTGATGAAGAGACAAATATTTGAATGACAAATAAGATATACAATTTATGACAATAGACCATCATCAATAATATATTATAGAGCTAGGGCAAATTGTCTACCATTAAATGACAGAAATAAATTGCAGAATAGTTGTGAGGAATGTGAGCTGTGTGGAGGAAGGGAAGAAAAGCTCTGTCACTTCCTCTTAGAATGTAATGCTCTCAAAAATGAAAGTACTTTAAAATACAAGACCCATTAAATATCACAAACCTAGAAAAGATTGGAAAATACTATTTGATAAAAAAAAAATCAAGAATTAAAAAAAGAAACTGTATATAGAATATGGAAGAGTCGAAAAAGGCAGCTAAAAGAAAAAGACCTGCAACGTAACATATTTTAACTACAAAGAACGAATCCCAGATAAAAGGGATAAACCTGATACTTAATGCATTCATGCTTGGAAGTCACAATGACCAGGATGACACCGGATAGTATTTAATATGATCATAATTAAATAATAAGTGCTACAGTCTCCGTAAAATGGAATGATAAAAAAAACAAATAAAAAAATAAATACAAAAGAAGTGCCGATGCAAAGGCAATACTTCAAAGTGAACTGAACTGAACTCGCATCCCTTCTCACTTCATTCACCAACTCGCTTAATCTCTTGCACCCATCATGCAACAGACTGAACTCCTCTATCAAAGCCAGATTTGCACTAGTCACATAACAAACTGGGCATTCAGATACATTTGCTCTTCTTTCAACACCACAAAAATCACACTCACTTCATCCAAAGCAACAGCCATACTGAGAAACTTTTCAAAATATAATTAAAAATTCCTTTAGTATTATGTCTAATACTCAAATTTAACTATCTTCCCAAACTTAAATATACAAGGGGCAGTCAATAAGTTTTGCGAATTGGTAGGGCAAAACAGAGGAACGGGGATGACTGATTGTGGGGGTGTTAGGACAAATTCTGACAAGTCAGGGCCTGCAGCCGCATGCTCCTGCCTCGTCTATTTAAGAAGCAGTAGCTGATCGCAGATTGTCAGTCACAAATTTTTCAACAATGTATAATGTTGAGCACCGCGCAGTGATGAATTTTTTGACCAAGGAAGGCAAGAATGCAAAAGAGATCCATGAATGCATGGTTGCAGTGTACACCGACACCGCCCCTTCCTATGCAAACATTGCTCGCTGGAATAGGGAGTTCCGCCATGGTCGTGAGTCCCTTGAAGATGACGCCCGTCAGACATGACCAACGAGGACAATGTGGCCTGTGTGGAGAGGATGATTGTCGAAAATCGATGGGTGAAGGTCAAAGAAATCAAGCGAGAACTTGGAATATCACATGGAAGTGTTATCAACATCATCCACGGCAATTTGGCCATGATCAAGGTCTCTGCCCGTTGGGTCCCTAGAAACCTCACGCCCCATGATCGACTTCAACGTCGTCAAAGTCCACAAGGCCAGAGTTGCACAAGCTGCCCTGCGCGAGTGTGGATTCAAGGAGCTCAACCATCCCCCCTAGTCATAACATAACATAATTTCATGGATGACAAAAGCCACAAGGGCCTATCAAAGGTCATCCACATCCATCAAAACCCACCCACAAAAAGCATCATCGCCAGGGAAAGACAAAATCAAAGTCCCCCACAATATAATATAACGGATGACAAAAGCCAGATGGGCCCATCATAGGTCATCCAAGTCAAACGGCCTCTTTTTTAAGGCACCCAAACTCCCAAGAAAACTACATCCAGAGGATTGCGTCCAGAACAAGGGTATCATCAATCAAGGCTTATCAAGAACTAAATCATGCAGCTATAGATATATACAAACAATATTAATATATACAAAACTTAGGAACCATCACAACCTTCCCTCCTCATAAACTCATCCAACCTACTCTTAAATACATTTAAATTTGGACTATCTACTACCCTCCGCGGCAATTTGTTCCAGAAGTCTACCACTCTATTGGTGAAAAAATATTTTCTTAAATCCAACCTACACCCTTGCTTTTCAAGTGGTGACCTCTAGTCCGATTTCCATCATCTAACTCAAAAAACTTACTAACATCCAATTTATCTATCCCGGAAAAATTTTAAAGAGCTCAATCATATCCCCTCTCACACTCCTCAGTCTATCTATATATTCAAGGTGCCTCAGGAAAGGAATAATCTTTGTTGCCCTCCATTGCACTGACTCAAGAAGGTTAATATCGTGTCTAAAATGTGGGGACCATGCCTGTATACAGTACTCTAGATGTGGCCTAACATAAGAGTTATAGAGTTTAAGAATAACCTCCTTACTTTTGTAACTGACATTTCTCTTAATAAAACCCAGCACTCTATTTGCCCTATTTCTTGCTTTAATACACTGCTTAGAAAACCTTAATGACTTATCTATTACTACTCCTAGATCTTTCTCATCCTCTACTGAGCTCAGCCAATGTCCATCCATTTCATAGTTAAATTCTCTATTATCTTTTCCCATGTTAATAACTTTGCACTTATCAAGGTTGAAAGTCTTTTGCCACTTATGTGCCCAGGATAACAATTTATTTAAATCCCCCTGCACTTTAAAATTATCATCAATATCTTTAACTACAGCTGCTAATTTGGTATCATCCGCAAAAATTGACACTTTTTATTATTAACTGCCTCCCCAAGATCGTTTATATAGATGACAAATAATAATGGACCGAGAACTGATCCCTGAGGAACCCCACTGATAACATCCCTCCACTCTGACTTTACACCATTTAGCACTACCCTTTGCTTCCTGTCTTTCAGCCACTTAGCTATCCAATTTGAAACACCCCCACATATCCCAATCATTTTTAATTTATGAACTAGTCTCCTATGTGGTACCTTATCAAATGCTTTACTAAAATCTAAGTAAATTATATCTACATTCTCTCCCTTATCTACTTGATCTGTTACAAACTCCAGAAAGTCTAGTAAGTTAGTCAAACATGATCTACCTGATCTAAACCCATGCTGAGCATCGCTGATTAACCCCTCCCTCTCTAGATGTTGGCAAATCCCTTTTTTTAACTATTTTCTCAAGAATTTTACAGACTACAGGAGTTAGGCTAACCGGTCTAAAGTTATTTGGATCCTCTTTACTACCCTTCTTGAAAATGGGGACTACATTCGCTCTCTTCCAATCATCGGGTATTTCTCCATATTCCAATGACCTAGTATATAACTTGTCCAGAGCTATTGAGATACTTTCTACCCCTTCTTTAAGTATCCTAGAATGAATATTATCAGGGCCGGAGGCCTTGGTAGTATCTAACTCACCTATTAGTCCTTTTATCATCCTCCGATCCACACTAATGTTAGTAAACACCTCTTTCCCTGACCCATGAGTACTATACATAAGACTATTTAGTTTCTCCTTTGTAAATACTGATGCAAAATGACCATTTAGTACCTCAACTATTTCCTCATCAGTTTCTCTCACAACCCCTTCATATTTGATAGGTCCTATTTTAACTCTGCCACACTTGTTATTAATTTTATAGTAACTAAAGAACTTTCTAGGATCTTTGTTGCTATCCTGAGCTAATTTAATTTCTGACACCCTTTTGTTCTTCTTTATAATCTTATTTAACTCATTCCTAGCCATTCTATAATCACTTAAATTTTGAATATTATTTTGTACCTGTAATTTTTTGTATGCCCTTTTTTTCTCTGAAATTTTTCTAGCTATCTCCTGATTCCACCATAATGGTTTCCTACTTTTGTTCCTAATGGCCTTCATTGGGATACATTGTTCTTGGACTACATTTATTATATGCTTGAAAGTATCCCACATCCCATAAGCATTTTTACCTCTGAATTTTACATCCCAGTCTACCAAATTTAGCAAGCTTTGAAGTTTTACATAATCTCCCTTATGAAAATTTGGAACTTTTTCAGCATTCTCGGTTATTTTACCCTTCTCAATTCCCAAGTTAAAACGAACTATCTGATGGTCACTATTTCCCAATGCTTCCCCAACAGTCAATTCTTGAACTAAATGATCACTGTTAGAAAGTACTAAATCTAATATATTGTCCCCCCTCGTTGGCTCATTAACAAATTGATTCAAAAAATTATCCTCAAAGCATTCTATGAACCTGCCACTTGTTCTATCCCTACCTATCATATTTTCCCAGTCCACAGAGTTTAAGTTGAAGTCCCCAATAATAACTGCATCTGTTTCACATCCTTTACTTATTTCCCTTATCATTAGTTCATCCATATCATCAGTCTGCCCAGGTGGCCTGTAAAAAGCTCCCAAATGCACCATTCTATTTTTACTGAACCTAATATCTATCCAAAGTGACTCAACTCCATCCTGCTTTATTGAAGTATTTAAACTTGAAACAATGTTGTTTTTTATGTAGATAATTATTCCTCCACCAATCCTACCTGTCCTTTGACTAATGTACATATTATAGCCCTGTAAATCAAATTCACTTATAGTGTCACTAAATTCTATTTCATTAACCCATGATTCAGTAACGCATAATATATCTATATCCTCATTGCTAATATAACTAAATAGCTCATCCTTCTTGTTTCTAAGACTACGAGCATTTGTATAGAAACAATTTAACCCCCCTATCCCTGAAGCACCTCTTGAAACTTGAATGACCTCACCTCTATCGCCTTGGAACCTATTTCTGTTATCTGCCAAGTCCATTCTACTTTGAGTACTATAATGTCCTCTCATAATTCCCTGACCACTATTAGTATCTAGTTTCCCACCCGCAAAGACCTAATAACACGATCATACTCCTCCCACAACACATCTACCCCCCTCCTACTCAAATGCAGTCCATCCATCGCATACATTTCTTTCATTCCAACAAACCTATCCCACACATCCACAAACATGACACCTTCCATCTCACACATCCTCCTCACATAATCATTCAGCCCAATTGCACAAGACATCCATTCTACCCCAACATCCATTCTTGGAAGCACACCTGTCACAACACCTTTCATTCTACTTTCTTTCACCTTTTCAATCAACCTCTTGTACTTCTCACGTAACTCACATGCACCCACTTTCTTCACATCATTCACTCCTACATGTGTAATCACAACCGCATCCCTTGCACAGCCAGACACCAGCTCCTCATACCTATCAGACAGATCTCTCACTTCAGCACCCGACAAACACACCCTCAAACCATTCAATCTACTTGCATTCAACTTCCTATCTAAATATCTAACTCGCGAATCATCCATCACAAGCACTTCAGTCAGACTCCTATTCCTAACCCCCACAGACCTAACTCCATCCCCACTCCTATTCTCATTCAAACTACCAGTCACTCGAACTCCACCCCCACCCCCATCAGTCATATCACTTCCAGTTACTTCCTCTCTTAGGGCACTGAATCTATTAGTCAAGCTAATAGATTATGTGTCCCTCTGACTCACACACCTATTCTCCCCCTGGCTAACAACCTCAACAGAGGCAACCCTATTCTCACAAAGAACAGGAGAAGCCTCCCTAGCTACACGTTTCCTAACCACTCTCCACTGTCCCCCATCCTCACTAGGCCTATTTCTAACTAATCTAAGGGGGCTAACTTCACTATCACTAGAACTATCATATCCTACCTCCTCCACCGGCCCTCTACCTTCACCTGGAACATCTAACTGGCCTACCTCACCACCTAACCTATTCCCAGCTCTAGGCCTAACGCTAAGTTCCCTCCTGAGCTCAGCAACTAACCCCTCCAGCCTACATATCCTGTCTAAATCCTGCCTTCTCCTCCCGTCTAAATCTACAATGCATTCACGCAGCCCACATACAACACATGTATACCCCTCACCTAATACACCACAACCAATGCATACATTCCGACACTCATGCTCACTTTCATCCCCAAACTCCATCACTTATTCAAACAAAGAAAGAACTTAAGTAGTAATAAGAAAAAAAAGAAGAGCAACTTAGCTTTCGCTGATTGTGTCCATTCATGCAACCCCAAAATATAATTTCCCCACTCCTTAGAAAAATATATACATATGTACATAAAAAAAGTAAGTCCCATCTAGCAGCTTCATCCATATATTTATCTAATCTATTCTTAAAATTACCCAGAGAGGAGGCTTCTATCATGTCTGGTGAGCCTATTCCATTCATCTACCACATGCCTGTATACAGTACTCTAGATGTGGCCTAACATAAGAGTTATAGAGTTTAAGAATAACCTCCTTACTTTTGTAACCGACATTTCTCTTACTGAAACCCAGCACTCTATTTGCCCTATTTCTTGCTTCAATACACTGCTTAGAAAACCTTAATGACTTATCTATTACTACTCTTAGATCTTTCTCATCCTCTACTGAGCTCAGCCAATGCCCATCCATTTCATAGTTAAATTCTCTATTATCTTTTCCCATGTTAATAACTTTGCACTTATCGAGGTTGAAAGTCATTTGCCACTTATGTGCAAAGGATAACAATTTATTTAAATCCCCCTGCACTTTAAAATTATCATCAATATCTTTAACTACAGCTGCTAATTTGGTATCATCCGCAAAGATTGACACTTTATTATTAACTGCCTCCCAAGATCGTTTATATAGATGACAAATAATAATGGACCGAGAACTGATCTCTGAGGAACCCCACTGATAACATCCCTCCACTCTGACTTTGCACCATTTAGCACTACCCTTTGCTTCCTGTCTTTCAGTCACTCAGCTATCCAATTTGAAGCACCCCCACGTATCCCAATCATTTTTAATTTATGAACTAGTCTCCTATGTGGTACGTTATCAAATGATTTACTAAAATCCAAGTAAATTACATCTACATTCTCTCCCTTATCTACATGATTTGTTACGAACTCCATAAAGTCTAGTAAATTAGTCAAACATGATCTACCTTATCTAAACCCATTGCTGATTAACCCCTCCCTCTCTAGATGTTGGCAAATCCCTTTTTTAACTATTTTCTCAAGAATTTTACACTACAGGAGTTAGGCTAACTGGTCTAAAGTTAGTTGGATCCTCTTTACTACCCTTCTTGAAAATGGAGACTACATTCGCTCTCTTCCAATCATCAGGTATTTCTCCATATTCCAGTGACCTAGTATACAACTTCTCCAGAGCTATTGAGATACTTTCTAACCCTTCTTTAAGTACCTTTGATGGGCCCTTGTGGCTTTTGTCATCTGTTATATTATGTTGTGGGGGGTGGGGGGTTGAAGGATGCGGATGACCTTTGATAGGCCCTTGTGGCTTTTTTCATGCATGAAATTATGTTATAAGAACATAAGAAAAGAAGGAGACTGCAAAAGACCATTCATGGCCTAACATAACATAATTACACGGATGACAAAAGCCACAAGGGCCTATCAAAGGTCATCCGACTCCGTCAAAACCCACCCACAAAAAGCACCATCACCAGGGGAAGACAAAATCAAAGTCCCCCACAATATAATATAACGGATGACAAAAGCCACAAGGGCTCATCATAGGTCATCCGAGTCAAGCGGCCTCTTTTTCAAGGCACCCAAACTCCCAGGAAAACTACATCCAGAGGATTGCATCCAGAAACAAGGGTATCACCAATCAAGGCTTGTCAAGAACTAAATCATGCAGCTATAGATATATACAAACAATATTAATATATACAAAACTTAGGAACCATTACAACCTTCCCTTCCCATAAACTCATCCAACCTACTCTTAAATACATTTAGATTTGGACTACCTACTACCCTCTGCGGCAATTTGTTCCAAAAGTCTACCACTCTATTGGTGAAAAAATATTTTCTTAAATCCAACCTACACCCTTGCTTTTTAATTTTCAAGTGGTGACCTCTAGTCCGATTTCCATCATCTAACTCAAAAAACTTGCTAACATCCAATTTATCTATCCCGGAAAAAATTTTAAACAGCTCAATCATATCCCCTCTCACACACCTCCTTTCGAACGAGAACATATTTAATACCCTCAGTCTATCTTCATATTCAAGGTGCCTCAGGGAAGGAATAATCTTTGTTGCCCTCCGTTGCACTGACTCAAGAAGGTTAATATCGTGTCTAAAATGTGGGGACCATGCCTGTATACAGTACTCTAGATGTGGCCTAACATAAGAGTTATAGAGTTTAAGAATAACCTCCTTACTTTTGTAACTGACATTTCTCTTACTGAAACCCAGCACTCTATTTGCCCTATTTCTTGCTTCAATACACTGCTTAGAAAACCTTAATGACTTATCTATTACTACTCCTAGATCTTTCTCATCCTCTACTGAGCTCAGCCAATGCCCATCCATTTCATAGTTAAATTCTCTATTATCTTTTCCCATGTTAATAACTTTGCACTTATCAAGGTTGAAAGTCATTTGCCACTTATGTGCCCAGGATAACAATTTATTTAAATCCCCCTGCACTTTAAAATTATCATCAATATCTTTAACTACAGCTGCTAATTTGGTATCATCCGCAAAAATTGACACTTTATTATTAACTGCCTCCCCAAGATCGTTTATATAGATGACAAATAATAATGGACCGAGAACTGATCCCTGAGGAACCCCACTGATAACATCCCTCCACTCTGACTTTACACCATTTAGCACTACCCTTTGCTTCCTGTCTTTCAGCCACTCAGCTATCCAATTTGAAACACCCCCACATATCCCAATCATTTTTAATTTATGAACTAGTCTCCTATGTGGTACCTTATCAAATGCTTTACTAAAATCTAAGTAAATTATATCTACATTCTCTCCCTTATCTACTTGATCTGTTACAAACTCCAGAAAGTCTAGTAAGTTAGTCAAACATGATCTACCTGATCTAAACCCATGCTGAGCAACGCTGATTAACCCCTCCCTCTCTAGATGTTGGCAAATCCCTTTTTTTAACTATTTTCTCAAGAATTTTACAGACTACAGGAGTTAGGCTAACCGGTCTAAAGTTATTTGGATCCTCTTTACTACCCTTCTTGAAAATGGGGACTACATTCGCTCTCTTCCAATCATCGGGTATTTCTCCATATTCCAATGACCTAGTATATAACTTGTCCAGAGCTATTGAGATACTTTCTACCCCTTCTTTAAGTATCCTAGAATGAATATTATCAGGGCCGGAGGCCTTGGTAGTATCTAAATCACCAATTAGTCCTTTTATCATCCTCCGATCCACACAAATGTTAGTAAACACCTCTTTTCCTGACCTATGAGTACTATACATAGGACTATTTAGTTTCTCTTTTGTAAATACTGATGCAAAATGACCATTTAGTACCTCAACTATTTCCTCATCAGTTTCTCTCACAAACCCTTCATATTTGATAGGTCCTATTTTAACTCTGCCACACTTGTTATTAATTTTATAGTAACTAAAGAACTTCCTAGGATCTTTGTTGCTATCCTGAGCTAATTTAATTTCTGACACCCTTTTGTTCTTCTTTATAATCTTATTTAACTCATTCCTAGCCATTCTATAATCACTTAAATTTTGAATATTATTTTGTACCTGTAATTTTTTATATGCCCTTTTCTTCTCTGAAATTTTTCTAGCTATCTCCTGATTCCACCATAATGGTTTCCTACTTTTGTTCCTAATGGTCTTCATTGGGATACATTGTTCTTGGACTACATTTATTATATGCTTGAAAGTATCCCACATCCCATAAGCATTTTTACCTCTGAATTCTATATCCCAGTCTACCAAATTTAGCAAGCTTCAAAGTTTTACATAATCTCCCTTATGAAAATTTGGAACTTTTTCAGCATTCTCAGTTATTTTACCCTTCTCAATTCCCAAGTTAAAACGAACTATCTGATGGTCACTATTTCCCAATGCTTCCCCAACAGTCAATTCTTGAACTAAATGATCACTGTTAGAAAGTACTAAATCTAATATATTGTCCCCCCTCGTTGGCTCATTAACAAATTGATTCAAAAAATTATCCTCAAAGCATTCTATGAACCTGCCACTTGTTCTATCCCTACCTATCATATTTTCCCAGTCCACAGAGTTTAAGTTGAAGTCCCCAATAATAACTGCATCTGTTTCACATCCCTTACTTATTTCCCTTATCATTAGTTCATCTATATCATCAGTCTGCCCAGGTGGCCTGTAAAAAGCTCCCAAATGCACCATTCTATTTTTACTGAACCTAATATCTATCCAAAGTGACTCAACTCCATCCTGCTTTATTGAAGTATTTAAACTTGAAACAATGTTGTTTTTTATATAGATAATTATTCCTCCACCAATCCTACCTGTCCTTTGACTAATGTACATATTATAGCCCTGTAAATCAAATTCACTTATAGTGTCACTAAATTCTATTTCATTAACCCATGATTCAGTAACGCATAATATATCTATATCCTCATTGCTAATATAACTAAATAGCTCATCCTTCTTGTTTCTAAGACTACGAGCATTTGTATAGAAACAATTTAACCCCCCTATCCCTGAAGCACCTCTTGAAACTTGAATGACCTCACCTCTATCGCCTTGGAACCTATTTCTGTTATCTGCCAAGTCCATTCTACTTTGAGTACTATAATGTCCTCTCATAATTCCCTGACCACTATTAGTATCTAGTTTCCCGCCCGCAAAGACCTAATAACACGATCATACTCCTCCCACAACACATCTACCCCCCTCCTACTCAAATGCAGTCCATCCATCGCATACATTTCTTTCATTCCAACAAACCTATCCCACACATCCACAAACATGACACCTTCCATCTCACACATCCTCCTCACATAATCATTCAGCCCAATCGCACGAGGCATCCATTCTACCCCAACATCCATTCTTGGAAGCACACCTGTCACAACACCTTTCATTCTACTTTCTTTCACCTTTTCAATCAACCTCTTGTACCTCTCACCTAACTCACATGCACCCACTTTCTTCACATCATTCACTCCTACATGTGTAATCACAACCGCATCCCTTGCACAGCCAGACACCAGCTCCTCATACCTATCAGACAGATCTCTCACTCCAGCACCCGGCAAACACACCCTCAAACCATTCAATCTACTTGCATTCAACTTCCTATCTAAATATCTAACTCGCGAATCACCCATCACAAGCACTTCAGTCAGACTCCTATTCCTAACCCCCACAGACCTAACTCCATCCCCACTCCTATTCTCATTCAAACTACCAGTCACTCGAACTCCACCCCCACCCCCATCAGTCATATCACTTCCAGTTACTTCCTCTCTTAGGGCACTGAATCTATTAGTCAAGCTAATAGATTATGTGTCCCTCTGACTCACACACCTATTCTCCCCCTGGCTAACAACCTCAACAGAGGCAACCCTATTCTCACAAAGAACAGGAGAAGCCTCCCTAGCTTCATGTTTCCTAACCACTCTCCACTGTCCCCCATCCTCACTAGGCCTATTTCTAACTAATCTAAGGGGGCTAACTTCACTATCACTAGAACTATCATATCCTACCTCCTCCACCGGCCCTCTACCTTCACCTGAAACATCTAACTGGCCTACCTCACCACCTAACCTATTCCCAAATCTAGGCCTAACACTAAGTTCCCTCCTGAGCTCAGCAACTAACCCCTCCAGCCTACATATCCTGTCTAAATCCTGCCTTCTCATCCCCTCTAAATCTACAATGCATTCACGCAGCCCACATACAACACATGTATACCCCTCACCAAATACACCACAACCAATGCATACATTCCGACACTCATGCTCACTTTCATCCCCAAACTCCATCACTTATTCAAACAAAGAAAGAACTTAAGTAGCAATAAGAAAAAAAAGAAGAGCAACTTAGCTTTCGCTGATTGTGGTGAGAAAAAAACCAAAAACAAACAAACTATAGAAAAATCTGAAAAATAGATCAACAGACTGAGAGCTCTATAAAACAGGTGCTACCTGTTCGAAGGTCAGTCGAAGACTGACCTTATGTTATGTTGAAGGATGCGGATGACCTTTGATAGGCCCTTGTGGCTTTTTTCATGCATGAAATTATGTTATAAGAACATAAGAAAAGAAGGAGACTGCAAAAGACCATTCATGGCCTACACTTGGCAGCTCCTGTTCCAGTCAACACACAAAAGATTTCTTACCAGAGAAAAGTCATCAACATTGTCACCCTTAACAGGAGTTCGTCAGATATAATCTACAATATACATAAAATGCCTCCAGAGGATTATGTCCATTCATGCAACCGCAAAATATATACATATGTACATAAAAAAAAAGAAAAAAAAAAGTCAGTCCCATCTAGCAGCTTCATCCATATATTTATCTAATCTATTCTTAAAACTACCCAGAGAGGAGGCTTCTATCACATGCCTAGTGAGCCTATTCCATTCATCTACCACACGATTTGTAAACCAATTCCTCCCAATCTCCTTCCTAAACCTATACTTATCAAGCTTAAACCCATTGCTACGTGTCCTGTCATGTTCACTAAGTATAAGAACCTTACCCAGATCCCCTTTATTATATCCTTTTACCCATTTGAAGACTTCAATCAATTCCCCTCTGACTCTTCTCCTTTCCAATGTATGTAGATTTAGTTTTCTGAGCCTTTCACCATAAGGTAAGTTCCTTAGCCCACCAATCATCTTTGTCATCCTTCTCTGCACACACTCAAGCAAATCAATATCCTTCCTATAATATGGTGACCAAAATTGTACTGCATAGTCTAGATGAGGCCTAACTAGCGCCAGATACAGTTTTAGAATGACTTCAGCACTCTTATTGCTTACACTCCTCCTAATGAATCCCAATATCCTATTAGCTTTATTCTTAGCATTTAGGCATTGCTTTCTAGGACGAAGGTCTGAACTTACCAAAATACCCAAGTCCCTCTCACAATCGGTCCTCCCTAAAATTCTCCCATTTAATTTATAACTATTCAATGGATTATTTCTACCTATACTAAGTACACTACATTTGTCTATGTTAAACTTCATTTGCCATTTCTCGGCCCAATTGGACAGAATGGTCAATTCCTCTTGCATTACAACAGCATCAGAATCAGCCCTAATGGCCCTACCTAGCTTAGTATAATCAGCAAATTTACTCAGGTCACTACTTATACCTATGTCAAGATCATTAATATAAATTAAGAATAGCAAAGGACCCAAAACAGATCCTTGCGGAACTCCACTGCTAACACACCCCCACTCAGATTTAACTCCATCTATACTAACTCTTTGCTGTCTGTCACCAAGCCATGACTGAATCCACCTAAATATACTGCCATCGATCCTGTGTGCTTTAACTTTGCTCAGAAGCCGTAAGTGTGGCACTCGATCAAAAGCCTTACTAAAGTCCAAGTATAAAATATCATAGTTTTCATCATTATCTGCTGCTTCATACACCTTACTATAAAAAGACAGCAAATTAGTCAGACAGGATTTACCCTTACTAAAGCCATGCTGTGATTCTTTTATCAACTTATGCTTATCCAAGTGATCTCTAATATTCCTTGCTATAATAGATTCCATCATTTTCCCTACCACTGATGTCAAACTTACTGGTCTGTAATTAGACATATTTGTTTTATCCCCTTTCTTAAATATAGGTATCACATTGGCTTTCTTCCATGCCACTGGCACAATGCCACTCTCCAATGATTTTCTAAAGATGCATGCTAGGGGCTCACTTAACACATCTTTACATTCTTTCAAAATTCTAGGAAAGAGCTCATCAGGACCGGGTGCTTTACTACTTTTGATTTTATCAATTTCCTTTGTCACTATCTCCTTTGTGATCAAGATATCCTTTAATTTCTCTTCATCATTACCCTGAAAGATCATTGACACCTCAGGTATATTTAGAGTATCCTCCTGTGTAAATACTGAGAGAAAAAAGTCATTTAGCATTCCAGCCATTGAGTCCCTATCACTCACTAATTCTCCATTGGAATCTATAAGTGGGCCTATTTTATCTCTAACCTTAGTTTTGTATAATTGATAAAAACTTTTAGGATCTTCCTTTGCCCTATTTGCCACTTTAATTTCATAATTTCTCCTTGCTACTCTAACTAACTTTTTAACATCTCTTGCTAGTTCATTATATCTCTGCCTTAAGTGATCCTCTCCATTTTTTATTTTCCTATAAATGCCCTTTTTAATGCCAATATAATGCTTAATTTTATCTGTCATCCATTTTGGGTCATTATTTTTAGTCCTAATCTCCTTATATGGAATGTTAATCATCTGACCTGTAATTAATTGCTCAATTATTCTTTCATACTCCTCTTCAATTGTAATCTCTTCCTCCTGGTGATTATTGTCTCCACTAACTGATATCATTGAATCTATTCCTGAATTGATTTCATTGCCTGGTTTCTGTACAACTGCCTCCAGGTAAGCCTTAGCCCATTATAATTTGCTCTTCTAAAGTCAGGAATTTTAACATTGTTCATGCTACTATCAATACCATTCCATTTCATCTTGAATCTAATTTCACAATGGTCACTATTACACAAATTTCCTCCAATCTCAGTATCCTTAATAACTTCTTCCCTATTTGTCAGAACTAAATCCAGTATATTATTACCTCTAGTGGGTTTGTTAATAATCTGCCTCAGAAAATTATCTTGGACAACATTCAAAAATTCCTCAGCCTCCTGATCACCCACAAGAGCTTCCCAGTCTATATTTCTGTAATTAAAATCGCCCATTATACACACATGCTTATTTCTACATGCCCGTTCAATCTCCTGCCACAGAAGATTTGAAGCTTCCTTACTAAGATTTGGTGGTCTGTATAATAATCCTATGACGAGCTTGTTTTTACCTTCCTTTACACTTAGCCATAATGACTCTGTGTTATCATCTAATTTAATTGTACTGTTTACACAACACTGGAGATTATCTTTAATATAAATAATAACCCCTCCTCCTCTCTTCCTATTTCTATCTGTATGGAACATGTTAAAGCCCTCAATCTCAACCTCAGGTTTAAAGTGATTACCTGCCAAATCAAGCCATGACTCTGTTATTGCAATTATATCAAAATTCTCTTCACTCGCTAACGCTCTTAAGAGATAACATAACATAACATAACATAATTTAACGGATGACAAAAGCCACAAGGGCCTATCAAAGGTCATCCGTATCCATCAAATCCCACCCATATAATGCATCCATAGGATTTTGTCAGATCATGCAGCTACAATATACAATTTAACAATCCATAGGAATGTCCAACCATGCATCTACAATATATAATTTAAAGCCTCCATAGGAGTCTGTCAAAAACAAAATCAAAATCCCCCAAAATATACAATAAAAAGAAACTGCATCCACAGGAATGAGTCAAGAAACATATCCACATACTAAAAAGTAAGAAATTAACCCTCCATCCCCATATAATCATCCAATCTGCGCTTGAAAACATTCAAGTTTGAGCAGTCTACAGTCTCAGGTGGCAAACTATTCCAATAATCCACCACTCTGTTAGTGAAAAAATATTTTCTAACATCCAGTCTGCACCTCTGTTTTTTAATCTTTAAGTGGTGGCCTCTAGTTCTATTACTACCTTCTAACTCAAATAACTTGCTGAAATCTAATTTATCCATCCCAGAAAAGATTTTAAAAAGCTCAATCATATCTCCCCTCACACACCTTCTTTCAAATGAAAACATATTTAATACCCTCAGTCTATCTTCATATTCAAGGAGCTTCAGGGATGGTATTATTTTTGTTGCCCTCCTTTGTACTGACTCTAATAAGTTTATATCATGTCTAAAATGTGGTGACCATGCCTGTATACAGTACTCTAAATGTGGCCTGACATAAGAGTTGTATAGTTTAAGGATGACCTCCTTACTCTTGTAGCTAACATTTCTTTTAATGTAACCTAGCACCCTATTTGCTCTATTTTTTGCCTCAATACACTGCTTTGAAAATTTCAGTGACCTATCTACTACCACTCCTAAGTCTTTCTCATCTTCAACTGAATTAAGCCAATATCCATCCATCTCATAGCTAAATTCCCTATTATCTCTCCCCATATCCCATGCAGCTTGCATTTATTAAGGTTAAAAGTCATCTGCCACTTCTGAGCCCAAGCTAACAGCTTATCTAAGTCACCCTGCACTTTAAAGCTACCCTCAACCTCTTTGACTACAGCTGCCAATTTAGTGTCATCAGCAAAAATTGACACTTTACTATTTACACCTTGCCCAAGATCATTTACATAGATTATAAATAATAAAGGGCCTAAAACTGATCCCTGAGGTACGCCACTAATAACATTCCTCCACTCTGACCTCACTCCATTCAGTACAACTCTCTGTTTCCTATTTTTCAGCCATTCAGTTATCCAATTTAAAACGTTCCCACATATCCCATGCAGCTTTAATTTATGAACTAGTCTTCTATGTGGAACCTTATCAAAAGCTTTGCTGAAATCTAAGTAGATCACATCAACTTTCTCACCCCTATCTAATTCTTTAGTTACATAATCCATAAAATCCAGTAAATTAGTTAAACACGATCTATCTTTTCTAAAACCATGCTGAGCATCATTAATTAACCTGCTACTCTCTAGATGATCAGAAATTCCCTTCTTAACCATCTTCTCAAGAATTTTACAGACTATAGAAGTTAAGCTTACTGGTCTAAAGTTATTTGGGTCCTCTTTGCTTCCCTTTTTAAAAATTGGCACTACATTTGCCAATTTCCAATCATTTGGTATTTCTCCAGACTCTAGTGATCTAATAAATATCTTCTCGAGAGCTACTGCAATACTTTCTACACCTTCTTTGAGAATCCTAGAATGAATGTTGTCAGGGCCAGATGCCTTACTAGTATTTAACTGAATTATAAGCCCTTTAATTTCTTCTCTGTCTATATTAATAGAATTTATCACTACTTCCCTTGACCTAGAATTATCATCAATTAATCTAACTGGTTTCTCTTCTGTGAATACTGAAGCAAAATGATCATTAAGGACCTCTACTATTTCCTCATCAGATTCTTTCAAAACCCCTTCATATTTAATAGGCCCTATTTTATCACTGTTAGATTGATTATTGATTCTATAATAGCTAAAGAATTTTTTAGGATCTTTATTATTATTTTTAGCTAAATTAATTTCTGCTGTCCTTTTGGTCTTCTTAATAATCTTATTTAGTTCATTTCTGGTTGACCTATAATGGTTTAAATTATCTAAACTACTCTCACTTTGTAATCTCTGGTATGCCCTTTTTTTCTCTGAAACTTTATTAGCTATTTCTTGGTTCCACCATAATGGTTTCCTACATTTCTTCCTAATAGACTTCATCGGAATACACTGTTCCTGAACCATGTTTAATATAGTCTTAAAAATATCCCACATCTCATAAGTATTCTTTCCATGGAATTCTATATCCCACCTAATCTGATTTAGCATGCTGCGTAATTTATCGTAATCTCCCCTATAAAAATTTGGAATTTTCGTGGAGTTTTTCGTTGTTCTACCCTTAACTATTTGCAAATTAAACCGAACCATCTGATGATCACTGTTTCCCAATGATTCCCCTACACTCAATCCTTGAACTAAGTGATCATCATTTGAAAGAATTAGATCTAATATATTGGCACCCCTTGTTGGCTTATTAACAAATTGGATCAAAAAGTTATCCTCAAAACACTCCATAAACTTACAACTTGCTCTATCTCTTCCTATCATATTTTCCCAGTCTACAGAAGTTAAATTAAAGTCACCAAGAATAACTGTATCTTCTTTGCATCCTTTACTTATTTCCCTAATCATTAACTCATCGATACAATCAGTCTGTCCTGGTGGTCTATAAAAAGCTCCCAAGTGTATTTTCCTATTTTTACCAACCTTAATATCTATCCATAATGATTCACCTTCTCCTTGCTTTATAGAGTTATTTAGATTTGAAGAAATGCTATTTCTGATATAAATAATCAACCCACCACCAGTCCTATCTCTCCTTTGACTAATGTACATAGTATAACCCTCTAGTTCAAATTCACTGACATTATCATTAAATATATTTTCATTAACCCATGATTCAACTATACATATTATATCTATATCTTCATGAATGATATAACTAAATAATTCATCCCTCTTATTTCTAAGACTACGAGCATTTGTGTAAAGACAACTCAGCCCACCTATCCCTGAAGCACCTGAGGGCCTATCTCCTCTGCATCTACTTTCTCTCTTTCCCCGACCCTGTACTCTTGTATTTCCCTGACCACTATCACTACTTCCATTAGCCTGCCTACCTTCTACAAATCGGTGTTTGCTTCCTTTCCCTGCCTCACTTTGAGCCATTAAATTTCCCTGACCACTATCAAAACCTAGTTTCCCGCCTCTAAAGACCTAATAACACTATCTAATTCCCGCCACAAAACCTCAACCCCATCTCGGCTCAGATGGAGTCCATCCATCGCATACAAACCCTTATTCCCATAAAACCCACTCCAAACATCTACAAATACCAATCCTGACTCCTCGCACAAACCTTTCACATATTCATTCAACCCCATTGCACGAGACAACCATTCCATCCCCACATCCATTCTGGGAAGCACACCTGAAACAACGCCTTTTACTCTACTTTCACACATCCTTTCAATCAGCCTTTTATACCGCTGTCGTAACTCACAAGTACCCACCTTCTTTACATCGTTTACTCCGACATGTGTAATCACAACTGCTTCCCTCTCACACCCAGACACCAACCTATCATACCTCTCACACACATCATTTACACCAGCACCCGGCAGACAAACTCTCACTCCCTTCCATTTACTTTCATTCAACTTCCTATCTAAATACCTAATCTGAGAGTCACCCATCACAATCACCTCAGTCATTCTCCTATTCTCTCTAGGCCTAGTATTACCCTCCCTCCTGCTCTCACTCACTCGACCTCCTATTCTACTTTCAGGCACGGCCACACCAGACAAATCTCTTTCAAATTCTTCCTCTCTCAGGGCATCAAATCTGTTAGTTAGCCTAACAGGTTCCATGTCCCTCTCATTCACACACCTAACCTGTCCTAACTTATCTATTCTGTTCACTTTCACCCACCACTCATCATCACTTACTGCTTTCTCTCCAGTCCCTGTTCTAGGCCTAACTTCCTCCCTCCTGGTCCCAATCTGACTCTTCAAACGTACACTTGCATCTCTTCTCACTTCAGACACTAAATCGTTCAGTCTCAAGCATTCCGCACGTAATCGACTCACCTCCTCAGTCAAAGCACATACACGGCACTCAGACACATTCACTCTCCTCTCTACACCACAGACATCGCACACTACATACACACTACTTTCAAAAGGCATACTCTCTACATCCAAACAGTCAGCCATACTTAAACAAGAACAATAATAGAAACAAAAACTTACAAACAACAAGAATTTGACCCGAATTTGTGTGCGCAAGTTTAAAAACTGCTAATCAAGATGGCCCCGAAGTAAACAAAAGTCACTTTCTCACCAAAACAAAATAACCACAATTTATACAAAATAACCACAATTTAACTTTGTTATATTAACCAAATATATGATCTTATAACTTAATATTTATGTTTATGTCACACACCAAAGTATATCAAATAATCAAAATATTCTGAGAGCTCTACGAAACACGTGCTACCTGTTCGAAGGTCCGACCATTTGTGTAGTATATTTTAAAGTTTTTTTTATTATTCCCATCTTCATTGCATTGTGCTTTTTTATTCCTAGTTATCTGCTCATTCACTTGTGCATTAGTCCCCCTATAACGCATCAGTATGCCCTCTCCCCTAGCTACTCCTCTATCTCTGCATCCCTTCCATTTCCTACACCTGCCCTCTATTCCTGTTATTCCCTTACCTCTAACAGCTTCTAGTTTCCCACCTGTAAGGACCTAATCACACTATCCAGCTCCCCCCATAGAACCTCAACACCTGCCCGACTAAGATGGAGCCCATCCATCGCATACAACATCCTATTCCCGTAAAACCCTCCCTAGACATCTACAAACACCAATCCTAACTCCTCACACAGTCCTTTCACAAATTCATTCAAACCAATTGCACGTGACAACCATTCTACCCCCACATCCAATCTCGGAAGCACACCAGAAACAACACCTTTTACCCTGCTTTTACTCATCCTTTCAACTAACCTTTTATACTGCTCACGTAACTCACATGTACCCATCTTCTTTACATCATTCACCCCCACATGCGTAATCACAACTGCATCCCTCTCACACCCAGAAACCAGCCTATCATACCTCTCACAAACGTCACTTACACCAGCACCCGGCAGACAAACTCTCATTCCCTTGCACTTGCTATCACTCAACTTCCTATCTAAATACCTAATCTGAGAGTCACCCATCACTAGCACCTCAGTCATTCTCCTATTCTGTCTTGGCCTAACATTACCCTCCCTCTTGCTCTCAGTCACACTACCACCCATCCTGCTTTCATCCACAATCACACCAGGCAAATCACTTTCACACTCTTCCTCTCTCAGGACATTGAATCTGTTAGTCAACCTAACAGGTTCTATGTCCCTCTCATTCACACACCTAACCTGTCCTAACTTATCTATCCTATCCATTTTCACCCACCATTCATCATCACTCACAACTTCCACACTGTTCCCAGTCCTAGCCCTATCTTCCACCCTCTTAGCACTAATCTCACCCTTCAACCGCACACTTGCATCTCTTCTCACCTCAAACACCAGATCATTCAACTTCTTACATTCCCCACTTAACCTCCTAACCTCCCCTTCCAGAAAACACACACGGCATTCAGTTACATTCACTCTCCTTTCAACTCCACATGCATCACACACCACATAAACACTACTTTCAAACGGCATGCTCTCACCATCTATACAAAAAGCCATACTCTCAGAAATTTACTAAGAAAAAAGTTAACACTCACCCCCCAAAATTCTTGCTCAGGATTGCTGCCAGATATCTTCCCCAAAAGTATTAATCACTAATGTATTTATTACAGTGATTGGTGTATTAAATAAATACAAGAAAAACTACACACCCAAATCAGTATTATATCCCAATCTTACAATGAGAATCAGGAGCTTCCTGTAAGACAACCTTCCAGAACAAAGCCAGACAGCCAACTGATTATTAGTTCATCTATATCATCAGTCTGCCCAGGTGGTCTGTAAAAAGCTCCCAAATGCACCATTCTATTTTTACTGAACCTAATATCTATCCAAAGTGACTCAACTCCATCCTGCTTTATTGAAGTATTTAAACTTGAAACAATGTTGTTTTTTATATAGATAATTATTCCTCAACCAATCCTACCTGTCCTTTGACTAATGTACATATTATAGCCCTGTAAATCAAATTCACTTATAGTGTCACTAAATTCTATTTCATTAACCCATAATTCAGTAACATACTATATCTATATCCTCATCGCTAATATAACTAAATAGCTCATCCTTCTTGTTTCTAAGACTACGAGCATTTGTATAGAAACAATTTAACCCCCCTATCCCTGAAGCACCTCTTCCAACCTGAATGACAACTCTATTGCCTTGGAACCTATTTCTGTTATCTGCCAAGTCCATTCTACTTTCAGATCTGGCCCCTAGCGACTACTTTTTATTCCGCCAGCTCAAGGCTGCACTGTGTGGATGCTGGTTTGTAGCTACAATTTTGGGCTACAATATATCTCTTATGATATCAGACGGTAGCTTCAGCTGTGACCAATCTTGCCGTTATATTTTTTTGTTGTTTTGTGGATTTGTAACTTTTAGTCTGTATTATTTACTAAATATCTGCACCTCTGCTCGTTTATAGTTTTTTCTAAGTTAGGTAAGGTTTCTTGATGTCTTTTATTGTTTTTTGTTTTGTTTTCATATTTTTTGTTTGCTGCGAACGATAACAGCTTCTTACTGGCAACATCGTAGCTTATAAATAGGACTCATTATTGCATTTTCATGCTCTCCATGTGCTTCTTTGTTATTCAAATTCGGCTTTAGTTTGTATAATCGCGAAAAACTTTTAGATTATCTAGAGGTGCATAATCTAATCAAGAAACGTATAAAAGTAAGAATTGTTTGTTATTAGGTTAGGTTTTTCTGCCAGTAAAAAGCTGTTGGGGAAGAAAACCCTTAAGTAAATTCAAGGGGACTGCTCGTGGGGGAGATATCACTGCGGAGGAACACCCACCTGGGGGGCACAGCCCCCCAGTATATACCCATATACAAAAAAATATAACGCTGTAATTATTCACTTCTGATGCTACCATCTCATGTCATAAGACATATATTGTAGCCTATAAACAGCGCCACCTATCGTGCAGCCACAAAACTAAAGTGTTACCGATTTCTGGTTGTCGGGAATTTGAAATTTGAAGCCTCAGGGACAAGTGGCGCAAGTGCATTGAAGTCGAGGGTAGTTATATTGAAAAATAATAAAACACTTTTCCTCATATCTCGTTTCCTTATATCCGAATTGCGAAACTTATTTTTGTTGCCCTCATTTGTACCTACTCTAGCAGGTTGATGTCATGTCTAAAATCTCAGGATCATCGTAGGCCCATCCTCCCCAGTGAGCCATCCCAACAATGAGTCGACCCTCAAAATAAGCTAGAATCGCATCCGCCCATACTCTCAATATTTACCAAAAGGTATAGGTAAAGGATACAGATAGGTGATCACAGTTGGGTAAGGGAGGATAGTTAATTGTGTAGACCATGGCCGGATGCGATTATTTTGAGCGTATACTCGTTGTTGGGTACGGCTAGAGGCGGGGATAACACTGCGATGACCCTGAGTTTCAATCCTTTGGGGGGGTCTGGGGGGCACAGCCTCCCAGTATAAAAACGCCATAAAATTCTTCGATTTCATCTCTAAAAAAATAACAACAAAAAGTAGCCAAAAATAGCCCCCAAAAAGCTAGGCCTAGGATCCGGCCATCATCTACACAATTACCGATAGTTATACATAAGCGACCCTGCCATGTTCAGTAGTAAAGACCAAATTGAGAGTGTTGTCTGCTCTTATGTTAGTAGGCTCAGTCACCCATTGTTGAAAACCGACATAAAGTAGTCAGGCAAGGATGCATCATGGGCAGTGGAGATAATGGGTACGTCACCAGACCAGTCGATGCTTGGCAGATTGAAATCGCCCATAAGAATTAATTCCTTACCAGGAGCAAAGTCCACTAGGAATAACTTAAGCTCACCATCATGAAGGTGGGAGTTAGAGGGAGGGCGATAAGCTGCTAGGATGTGAACTCTATAGGAGGGCAGGTAGACTCCTATCAAGTTACTAACTGGTAGGTCAAAAGCAATATATGCCATGGTGATAGTTATGAACTTATGACAATGGCAGCGCTATGACGTTAATTTCTATTTAGGTTTATGGCAAGTGAAAATGCCTTTATTTGGCATTTTAACATTAATGGCTGAGGCCCTTCTTCCCTAAGTAAAGGCCAAACCTGGTATCACTGCCGAAGAATAGAATAACATCGCGTAGAATTGAAATTGGTGGTCTGTTTGGCAAAAAGTCGGATTTCGTTAAACTGTCAAACGTCAAAACAAACTTGAATTATTTCCCGCCATTGAATGTTTACAGAGCGGTAGTTTACTATTTTTAACTCTATTTTTTGTAAGTGAGCTAAAACCATTTGTGGTCATCAGCAGGTTCAGGTTCAGGTTATTGAGCTACCCTTTGTATCGGGATATGGCATATATTTTCTGTGGAGAGGAGGGTAATTAATTAACCTTATTCATTTCTTTTCTTCCATACATACTGCAAAAATACTTTGTTGGTCATACTATTCCCATTTTCTTGCTATCTATATCTTTTTTTTCCACACTCAAATCCTAGCACCACACTCAGTCCACAATCCTCTCTTCTCTCCACCTCACCTGTTACACTTTAAGACCAATTCTAGTTAGCATAGTTACTATATCATAAAAATAAAGGATGGAAAAAAGCATCTGGTTCTGACAAAATTCAATCTAGAATAGGAAAAAAAGTATGGGGGGCTCTTGAAGGTGGTCGCTAATTATGGGGAAACCTCGAAGGTAATCGTGAGAACAACCAAAGAGCCTTAGAAGGGGGGCGCTGGTTGCCAGTAAGGGTGATAAATTACTGATTTATCGTGTAATCTTTGGGCAATGACTCCGGTTTTGATACAGATGCCATAGTTGGTTTGCGTTGCCCTTCCTTACTTCCAACGAGAGTAATTTGTTGATGCTATGGGGTGCCCTAAGCCGAGGGGCGGTCTTACACTAGCGATTGGGTCAAATAGCTCGGAGGATGGAGATAGACCACGCCAGGGTAGAACACCGATATTTCGGGAGTTAAGTAATCGCGATGAATTGCGATTAGCGAGGAGAATGCGCAACGGTTGGTTTCCCGATAATAAGGCCTTGGCCTTGAAGCAGGGAGATTGAGGAACGGCAGGATATTGAAGCCACAGAAAACAAAAATAGAATTATTATTGAACTATAAATTATTGCACTTTACAGAAAGTTCTTTATTTAAGTTTTAAGTTCTAAGTTATAACTGAATTAAGTTCGAGGTCAAGTACGGGCAAAGTCTAAAGAAGCGCGGACGAATAGAGCCTTTAAGCGTTACACCTTAATGTCTGCGTTATATACAAGAATGAATTACGCAAATCTGAGAGATCGGACTGAACGATATATATAACGCGATATACTGCGACATAATAATAATAGTAGTCATTTTTACTGTTCTGGCTTCCCACAGTTTTATACTTAATTTAAGCCACGCCCTACAGGTTTCACGTCCAACTAAGCCACACCTCCCTCTTATATGCTGGCCTGTTGATTGGTCGGCATCGACACAACTCGCCTCTTGATTGGCTACTGCCAAACATATTGATAAGGGAGGCACTCCGACTATTGGGTGAAATTCTCTGTGGGCGGTGGCATGTTGCCATCGGATAATTGTAATAATTATCCGATTTATTCTGGATTCTGCTTTGATTACAATATTTGCCTAAGATTGCCTCGACCAACTCCTACATGGATAACTATGTTTCGTTTACTGCCGTGTGATATTCTCGTAAGAGGCGCTAACTTTGCTTTTCTTTCTCTCTGTACTTTATGTGTGTAGCGACTCTCGCATGTGTCCTATTTTTGACGTACACGCAAGTCGCTACATAAGAAATGGAAAGTATTGAATTAGCTCTTGAGAAAATAGATATATCAATAGAGTTTAGACAAATACCTAATGACTGGAAAAAGCAAATGTAGTGGCTATTTTTAAGAAAAGGAAATAGGATCCAAATAACTTTTGGCCTGTGATCGTAACCATTACAGTATGTATAATTCACGAGAAACTAATTAAAAGGGAATTTTGGAACATCTAGTAAGTGGATGGTTAATCAAGGATGTTCTACATGGGTTTAGAACATGTAGATTATATCTAACAAATTTACAAGAGTTTGTAACAAAACAATTAGATAAGGGAGAGAATGTAGATGTAATTTACTTGTATTTTAGCAAAGCTTTTGACAAGGTTCTACTTAAAAGAGTAGTTTAAAAAATTAAAAATACTTGTGTATCTGAGTGTTATAATTTAGTTTGGGGTTAAACTCATAACTAACCTGTGTTTTCTTTATTAGGTTCAAGTATTAAATAAAAGTATGGAATAGATTTATTGCTATATGACTGACGATTTTGTATGAAAAAGAAGATCTTGCAGTTTCCTCTACGAACTGGACTCCTAGGACCGTATCGGGAGGTAATGCAGCAAAGATATGGTAGAATTTCGTTTTTTCTCATTGTATTCTTGAGATGTGAAATTACGTATCCACAATTTTGAACCATCCTGAGACTGCTGCTTCATTAATAACAGGAGGTCTGATGGAGATCGCGTTCGCGAGTTCGACTTCTTGGTGTGGAAGAAAATGAGCAGGTTGTTGATGTCTTGATGCGTCGCCTAGCGAATCCATTTTGTTGTATGATCACGTTATTCGTTTGACGAATAGGGATCACCAGTTATAAGGGCTGAGTGTAACGAATTCTCCCTTTTGTAATTTCGTAGGCTGGGTTAGGTGATCAACACGCTTCCTTAGAATAAAGGAAAATATATATAGCTGGATTCTTTATTCCTAGGTAAATAGCTGGAATAAGCTTCAAAATGGCGAACAGTAATAATAATGATAATTTTTTCTGACGTTTTAATTTTCCATTTGCGTTCATACTCGTTTAGATTTTCTATTTTTGTTGCCGTTACTCTGGCCTGCATCTGAGGGTTCCGATAAACAAAGGGAATTAATTGAGTGAAATTATATGCGTATTGTTATGTTCACACAGCCCTCGTTCCTGGGTGGGGGAATGTCCGAGGTATACACTGAGTATAGCGAAGGACTTAAACACCCTCCATGAGCGAGGCCCGCATTAAGTTTGAATCTTTCACCTTGGTATTTCCCCGTGTCTATGTATTCATATCTTTACATGACTTAGTCGCATAAAATTCTTTCTAAATAGTTGTTCATTTCCAGATTTAGAATTTTATATTGTATGCCTCTTTGCCAGACTTTATCGAATGCCTTCGATACGTCCGGGCATACAATGTTGATATACTGCATTTCTCTCCTTTCACTTTGCTCATTTTTTTTGCAATCACGCTGAGGGCCATCTCCGTATTCCTGTTATTTCCAGAGATTGTTTTCTGTGAGATATTCATTTAATCTTGTGTTCAGGATTTTTCAAACACCTTCCCGATGAAGTCGAGAAGGGTTCAGGTCGGAAGTTTTCGACCTCCGAAGGTGTTTTTCCCTGCTTAGGTATGAATATCATTTTGGCCATCTTTAACTCATCGGGAAATTATCCCGTGTTTATACAGGCGTTAAACAAGTTCCTTATCCCTACGCCTATATTATCCGGTGCTTCTATATAGTTTTTTTTCTGCTGAGGCCCGATTTCTCAGGGGCCTTTTGTTTAAAATTTGAAATGATATTCTTTAATTCCTCGATTGTGATTTTCGCGTTACATCCATCGTTCGCATACCGTTCCTCTTCTACATAGTGATATGGAAAAGTCCTCTCAATCCGTTCATTTAGTTCGTCAATTATTTGGTTTTCGAAGTCTACATCGTAGTTTTCGTTTTCCTCTTCGCTGATGTTGAACACTCCTTTCCAGTGTTCCCTGAAGAATTTTTCAATCTCACGTTCATCTTCGATTAATTTCCCGTTTCTGTTCTTAATCTTTATTTTTTTCTTTACCTTTAGTATTTCCCATTCTTATCCTTTTCCACAATTATCGGGGCAATAGCTCGTTATCAATATTTTGAACAGCTATGCCCCAGTATTCTCTTTGTTTGTCCGCTTTTGGGCTTAGTAGTTTTCTCTTCTTCGTTCTCAGATTGCGGTATTTTTCCCTTGACGTTCCGTTTATTATTATGTCCTCGTTTATCACTTTCATTTCTGCATTCTTAGTTTTCATTTCGCCTGTCCATATAAAGCATTTAACTGTTTTGTATGTGTTTCTGGGTATTGCAATCTCATCAGCTGTTTGTATTCGCGTCCTTATTTTTTCCAGCTCGCCGTCGATTTCTTCTAAAGTAGCTTCATTTAGTCTGTTTGGTGCGTAGTCATTCAATTCTAGTTTGTATTTTTCCCAGGCTGCTCTATGGTATGCCGCCCATTTTTTAGATTTTTTTTTATTAATTGCTGATTCACGGTGAGTAGTGTTGCTGTGTGGTCGCTGCAGATAACATCTACAGGTTCCATGTGGTAGTTTAGAGGAATGTTATTGTTTGCTAGGCAAATGTCTGGAGTTGTCGCTGTTCTGTCTTTAATTAGCGTTGGGTACTCTGGTCCTAGTCTTCTTATTATCCGTCTGTCTATTAGAGCTTGTAGGTCTTTTCCTGTTTGGTTTCTGTTCCTATATCCTGTGTACGTGCATCTTGCATTCAGGTCTTTCAAAAACAAAGTTGGGTTATTTAGTTATATTATTAATGAAGATATAGATATAATATGTATAATAGAATCATGGGTTAATGAAAATAAATTTAATGACAACGTGAGTGAATTTGAACTACAAGGTTATGATATGTACATTAGTCAAAGGAGAGATAGGACTGGTGGTGGGTTGATTAATTATATCAGAAATAGCATTTCTTAAAATCTAAATAATTCTATAAAGTAAGAAAAAGTTGAGTCACTGTGGATAGATATTTTGGGTCAGTAAAAATAGGATAATACACTTGGGAACCTTTTACAGACCACCCGGACAGACTCACTGCATTGATGAGCTAATGATCAGGGAAATAAGGAAAGGATGTGAAGTAGATACAAGTATTCTTAGTGACTTTAATTTAAATTCTGTGGACTGGAAAAATATGATAGGAAGGGATAGAGCAAGTTGTAAGTTTATAGAATGCTATGAGGATAATTTTTTGACTCAATTTGTTAAAAGCCAACAAGGGGTGCCAATATATTAGATCTGGTTCTTTCAAATTATGATCACTTGGTTCAGGGATTGACTGTCGGGGAAGCATTGGGAAATAGTGATCATCAGATGGTTCATTTTAACTTGGGAATGGTGAAAGGTAGAACATCAACAAACTCCACAAAAACTCCAAATTTGTATAGGGCGATTACGATAAATTTCACAACATACTAAATCAGATTAAGTAGGATATAGAATTCAGGGGAAGGAATACTTATGAGATGTGGGACACTTTTAAGACTATATTAAACATAGTCCAGGAACAGTGTATTCTAATGAAGGCTATTAGGAAGAAATGTAGGAAGCCGTTGTGGTAGAATCACGAGATAGATAGGAAAATTTCTGAGAAGAAAAGGGCATACCAGATATTACAGAGAGAAAGTACTTTTGACATTTTATATCATTATAGGTCGACCAGAAATAAGTTAAATAAGATTTTTAAGAAGAGCAAAAGCGCGACAGAAATTAATTTAGCTCAAAATAATAATAAAGATCCAAGAATCTTTTTAGCTATTATAGAATTAATAACAAATCTAAGAGTGATGAAATAGGGCCTATTAGATATGAAGGGGTTTTAAAGAACCTGATGACGAAATAGTAGAGATTATTAATAATCATTTTTCTTCAGTATTTACAGAAGAGAATCCAGATAGATTAATTGATGATAATTCTAGGTCAAGGGAAAAGTGTTGAATACTATTAATGTGAACAGGAAAATAATTCAAGGGCTTATATTGGAGTTAAATACTAGTAAGTCATCTGGTCCAGACAACATTCATTAGAGGTTACTCAAAGAAGTGTAGATAGTATTTCAGTAGCCCTTGACAGGATACATATTAGATCACTAGAGTTTGGAGAAATACCTAATGATTGGAAATTAGCAAATGTAGTGTCAATTTTTAAAAAGGGAAATAAAGAGGACCCGAATAACTTTAGGCTGGTAAGCTTAACTTCTATCGTTTGTAAAATTCTTGAGAAGATAGTTAAGAAGGGAATTTCTGACCATCTAGAGTGTGGTAGGTTAATAAATGATGCTCAGCATGGGTTTAGAAAAGCTAGATAGTGTTTAACAAATTTACTAGATTTTATGGATTATGTTACTAAACAATTAGATAAAGGAGGGAATGTTGATGTAATTTACTTAGATTTTAGCAAAGCTTTTGATAAGGTTCCACATAGGAGACTAGTTCATAAATTAAAAATGCATGTGATATGTGGTAAAGCTTTTAATTGGATAACTGAATCGCTGAAAGACAAGAAACAGAGAGTTGAGCTAAATGGGGTGAGTTCAGAGTGGAAGGACGTTATCAGTGGTGTACCTCAGGGATCCGTTCTAGGACCTTTATTATTCATAGTTTATATAAATGATCTTGGGGAGGCTGTAAATAGCAAAGTGTCAATTTTTGCTGATGATACTAAATTGGCAGCTGTAGTCAAATAAGTTGAGGGTAACTTTAAGGTCCTGAGTGACTTAAATAAGTTATTAGCTTAGTCTCAGAAGTGGGAGGTGACTTTTAACCTTAAAAAATGCAAAGTTCTTAACATGGGAACGGATAATAGGGGAATTTACCTATGAAGTAGATGGGCATTGGGTAGATAGGTCACTGAAGTTTTCAAAGCAGTGTATTGAGGCAAAAATAGAGCAAATAGGGTGCTAGTATACATTAAGAGGAATGTTAGCTACAAGAGTAAAGAGGTTATCCTTAAACTCTACAACTCGTATGCTAGGCCACATTTAGAGTACTGTATACAAGCATGGTCACCACATTTTAGACATGACATAAACATGCTAGAGGCAGTACAAAGGAGGGCAACAAAATTAATACCTTTTTCGAAGCACCTTGAATAGGAAGATAGACTGAGGGTACTAAATATGTTCTCATTTGAGAGATGTGTGAGGGCAGATATGATTGATCTTTTTAAAACCTGTTCTGGGATGGATAAGTTGGATTTTAGCAAGTTATTTGAGTTGGAATTGTTCACCAATAGAGTGGTAGATTACTGGAGTAGTTTGCCATCTGAGACAGTAAACATTCCAAACTTGAATGTTTTAAAACACAGATTCGATGATTATATGATGGGCAGGGAAGGTTTACTTGGGGGGGGGGGAGTATTCTAGACTCATTCATGTGGATGCAGTTTTTTTATTATCGTATATTATGATTGATTTGGATTTTGATGAGTCTTGATGATGATGCTTTTTGTTTTTGACACATTTCTGTGGATGGTTCTAACTGTATATTGTAGATGCATTATCTGGCACAATCCTACGGATGCATTTTGTGGGTGGGTTTTGACAGATGCGGATGAGATTTGATAGGCCATTTTGGCTTTTGTCATCTGTGAATTTATGTTATGTTATGTTAATTTATTTCCCTACGAAGAATGGAACGTGATCTTCGTCCCGATCGTTTGGATCTTCTACAACTGCACCAGATGCCACACAAGTATTTAAACCTTGGTTGTTATGTCTTTTCGATTTACAAAGCGTCAGTTGAAGCTACAAACAACTCGTATTTAGGGTTCCTAGCTAATTCACTTTTTCCTCAAAGTTTCGAAATAATTTCCGAATGCACTACTTTCGACGATGCTCTTGCTACTTTTGCTGCTATTAAAAGCGCCTTCATTCAACCTGCGAATGAGGTCGTGGCACGACACAAGCTCGCGACTCGTAAACAATCAGATGGTGAAACGATTCATGAATATGTACGTGCTCTTCAGACACTCAGTTTGGATTGCAATTTCAAGGCTGTGAAGGCCCAACGTATAGAAACGAGTATATATGAGGTGTCTTTATTATTGAGCTTTCATCATAAAAAATCCGAACGATATTTCTAGAAAACAAAACTTTGACATTATATTCAGCTGTTGATCAAGCGAGAGCGTTAGAGATTACCAAAAGAGATTCAGAAGCTTATGCATCATTTACTTCTGGTCTTGCAGCATCAATAAAATCGCATGAGCTGGACGCTGAAGTGGACTGTTCTAATCCTAATCCTGAGGGTTCGAATTGTGTGGCACTTCTTCGCTTCGAAAACATAAAAAATGTTATTGCGGAAATTCCTCGCACCCAAAACCGTGCTCGCTGTTCAGCAAGTTACGTTACTTGTTAAATGCAATAAGAGAGGACATTTTTTGGAGATATGCATGTCATCTAAAAGTAACTTGCATTTAAAAACCTGCAATCCAGTGTTCGCCATCAATTTTGAAGTGGAGGTGAATTGCTGTGTTCTCACGGCTCCTTTAGATACCGGCAGTTCTGAGAACTTCATTTCAAAAGATGTTGCGAACTCCTTTAATTTCCATCTTAAATTTATGAAAGCATTATATTTATGGCCTCTATAAATTTAACATCTCCTATAAAGGAATGTTATGAGGTTAGCATAAAAGTCGGAAGCCGTGAGTACCGGACAGTACGTTTGCTTGTTTTATCTGAAAGTTGCGCTGATATTATTTTAGGAATCCCCTTCCTAAGTAAACATTTCTTCTTTAAGCTAAACGTTGGAGGTCCTAAACTTGAAATGGAAGTGTACTCTCTGGCTTCTCTGATTACGGATCCTCTAAGAGTTTTTACCAACTTATCTGATTGCAGACCACTCATTACGAAGTCATGCAAATTTAAAACGTCAGACTCTGAATTTATTCGTTTGGAAGTAGCACTCATGCTCAAGAAAGACATCATCAAACCGGTCAACTCTCCCTGGTGAGCTCAAGTTCATGCTGTGTCGAATCAAGCAAAGAAAATGTTAGTAGTTGACTATTCTCAAACGATTAACAAATTTACTCACTTGGATGCGTATCCATTATCCACTGTTGAAGAATTGGTTAATAATCGTAAGATATCGACCTATAAGTTATTTAGCACCATCGACCTAAGGAGTGTTGATTATTGTGTTCCTCTTCAGCCTGAGGATAAAATTTACACTGTTTTTGAGGTGAATGGGAGGCTTTTTCAATATAAACGATTAAGTTTTGGTCTAACCAACGGTGTTGCCTGCTTCCAGAGAATTATGGGCGATTTCATTCGTAAGAGTAATCTTGAGTACACTTATGCTTATCTAGACGATGTTACAATTTGCGGCCGCACGCAAGCGGAACATGACAAAAACCTAACTAAGTTTCTCAAAGCTGCTGAGACACATAAAATAACCTTGAATAAAAACAAATGTAGCTTTTCAACTAATACTATAATGTATTCTAGGTTGTCAGGTTCGCAGTATGAACTTCGCCCAGATCCTACACGTTTTGCTGCAGTTCGAATCTCCGTCCGGATTCTTTTTAAGCTGACACTATTTACTTGGGAGGTTCCCGTCGTGACTGGGCATCACGGTGGGGAGTTGGGGCTTGCCATGGCTAACGTCTGCTTGAAAAGCTACATAACTTGATAGGAGGACTGAAACTAGCAAACTTTAACTTTCTTTTTAACTACTCGCCGTAGGTTCCAAGATTTTTTCGACGAATTCGTACCCTAATTAATTGCCAGTTTCCACCTCCTGAAAAAGCCACAAATGCAATAGAGTAATTAAAATCAGCTATTATTAACGCTGTTAGGGCAAAAATAGATGAAAATTGACCGTTTACAATGGAAACTGATGCCTAAAAATAGCGCCATGGGGCCACTCTGAATCAGAATGGACGACCGTTACCTTTTTTTTTCAAGATCCTTAAATTCCTCCGAGAGAAATCACTGCTTTGTTGAAAATTGGGTCTATGCTATTGTTTAGGCGATCAAAGGGTGGCGCCATTTTCTTCTCGGTCATAAGTTTACATTAATTACGATCAAAAATCTGTATCTTACATGCTTGATTCACGTCATAAGAGTAAAATAAAAAAAACGAAAAGTTTGCTAGATGTTGTTAGGAATTGATGCCCTTTTGCTACGAAGTTATACATCGTCCTGGTTCGCTCAACAGAGCTGCTGACGCCCTAGCGCGCATTTTATGCTCAAGCATGATCCACAATAATCTTGTCTAGCTTCATAAAGCTCCCTGTCATCCAGGGATTACACGATTTCACCATTTTATTCGAGTATGAATCTTGTCTTATTCTGTAAATGACGTTAAGCGAGTGGTGTCAATGCGAAACGTGTCAAAGTTTAAAACGTCGATATTATCGCCCTGAGAGACAAGAGCTTATCTGTGCAATATGTCCTTTTGATCGAATTAGCCTTGACTCTAAGGGGCCACTACTATCTTCTTCTCCCAATAAGTATTTCTGGTAGACGAATACGGGCGTTTTCCCTTTTCTTTTCCTTGTAAGGATATTTCTTCATTAACTGTTATACAGTGTCTTACTACGAGTACGTTGTTTTCTCTTTTCGGTTTACCAGGGTACGTGCATTCGGATCGAGGTACTTCTTGCATGCCTGCCAAAATAAAATAATTTTTGTACGATAAAAGGATTCTAACGAGTCGTTCAACACCTTACCATCCTACTGGGAATGGCCAATGCGAGCCCCATGTAGAAATTGTATGGAAAACTGTTACTTTGGCGTTGAAGTCTAGAAAACAGTATTAACCATTGGGAATACGTCCTCCCGGATGCTCTTCATTCCTTGCCTTCATTGTTATGGACTTAAACGAACGCAAATCCTCACGAGCAGTTTTTTTCATTCTCTCGAAAGACCACGACGAGAATAAGTATACCTAGCTGGCTCTTCACCTGGTGAAGTACTGTTAAAGCAACATGTACGGAATAAAGACAATCCCTTAGTAGCGAAGAGGAACTAATCGAAGACAATCCTAGATATGCACACGTCAGATTTCCAGACAGCCGAGAAGATAAGGTGGCTATCCACGATTTAGCCCCAGCCGGAGAGAGCCAGTTGAACGAGATCGAAGATATTCCTAATCTTAATTCCGATACAAAATCCCCTTTCCTTTTCTTGATGCTCCTGTAAATGTTGAAACTTAACGAGATCATAATTCAGCATGGCATGATGTTTCTCCTTCAGTTGCTCTCCCTGAAGCATCTCTGAAAATATCCCTCGTCGATCTACTCGATATAGAAAACTTGACTGTTCTATCGAAAACGATACGTCTCATGATGTTCCTCCTCCAGCTGCCTCCCCTTAAATTATCCTTCGTCGCTCTACTCGACCTAGAAAGCCTGTTAAAGGTTACATTGAAAAATGCTAGATCCTGTAAATACTCGTATTAGACGCTTGATCTAGTATTTCATTGTATTAAGCTTTTTCTTTTTATAGAGAGGAAGATTGTCATAATTTCGTTTTGGGTTAAGTTCTTAACTAACCTGTTTCTTTCTTTATTAGGTTCAAATATTAAATAAAAGTATGAAGTGGATTTATTGCTATATAACTGACGATGATGTATTAAAATGAAGATCCTGCAGTTTCTCTACGAACTGGACTCCTAGGTTTGTGAAACCAACATTATGCCACTTATATATATTGACATGAATAATTCTTTGTTTGCGAAATGTACATGTGCCTATATTTATGTGTGTGCTTATGTGAGAGTGTATTCATTGTCTGCATGATGTGTGCCTCTTTGTGCGCGCTCTAATGCGAAAATGTGTTTATTATATGTATCATTTTCTTTGTATACTTATGTTCTGTAATTGTTTATTTCAGTGAAATAAAGCCAGCGTTTGGAATCTTCTTTCACCTTTGGGCTACTTCACTGGGAGTGTTTTAAATTGGATAGATGAGTGATAGGAAGCAGAGGTTGATTCTTGCAGATCTCTTTGATAGGCCCTTGTGGTTTTTGTCATCATTTAAATTATATAATGTTAATAGGGCTTATCAAAGTTATACTACTCAGAGTATAACAAAAATTAAGATACCACCATGGTATTATAAGGAGGTTTTGGTAACCTGTTTATAGAAGAGGTACGTCACCAGATTATGAGATCACCGCAAATCACTACCTTATTAAGGGAACGACTAGTTCCAGTTTTGAGCTAAAGGATGGCTTTACGGCAAATTTTTTATCTGACTCCAAAGATAATTGTTTTTAACGGTGTTCTTCTTGGTTGGGCTTGTCGAAGGCTCCAGGCACAGATAGACTAACCAAATAAATTGTATTCTCATAACGGAATCTTATGATTGCAATCGGCGAAAGAGACGAATCGTATTAAGCGAGAGACTAGTAGTCTATATATTATTCGACGCTGGTAAGAGTTAAGGGAGAGAGATAAACAAGTCTCGGCGGATTTAAACCGGAGCGTGAACGCGGACGTATTCGTTATTATTCTCTGATTCTTTTTTATCAACTGCCTTTTTTAACTGACTGTTTTATTTCTATTTATATTTAGGCTCTAAATCCAGAAGGAGTGGCTTATACATGGGACAGCTACCGTCGGGCAGCCTGCCTCCGTTTCTTTGTGGGGGCAGAACCAAGTAAAACATTCGAGTGAAATTCAAACGGTTCACACATTGAACTTCATAAATGGGAAGATAGACTTCTCGTGATGTATTATTCTCTTTTGTAAATAGGTAGATGGACTTCCCGGTATGTATTATTCTCTTTCGTAAGTGGGAAGATAGACTTCAGGATTTGTAGTATTCTCTCTCTTTTGTAAATGTGAAGTTAAACTTACCAGTATGCAGTATTTTCTTGTCTTTTAAATGGGGGAACGAAATTCTCAGTGTACTCGGTCAGTGAAGGAGCTTTCCGAAACCGTTGACTCCTGTACCGGGTAGTGAGGTAAAGGGCCATTGTGATGGACTTTTCTTGGAGCACCAATCGTGCAAGTCACAGAAAGCGACATTGTTTAGTCGATGCTAGTTAGAGCTCCTTCTGTTATTCTCCTTGTAAGACATCGTAGGGAAGATTTCACGCCATCGAAGTCGCCTCCCTAAACCTTTACCTCCTTTACCGGGAATACACATTCGGTAGCGTAGCTGGATTCGAACTCTGAATGAGCGCTTAAAAGTTCGAAATGAAATGAAATGAAAAGAGAGGTGGGAGACAAAGAACAACTCTTCCGACCCTCTCCGCCCAGTCCCCTTTGGCGCTCATGGAGTGAGACCAAGGAGGGAGGGGCGAGGCCCCGTACTCCTTCATAGACCCCCATAGTCACACTGTCTAGAACCAAAGTAGGCTCCAAGCACTGAGAGTACGGCGGTTAGGTGTGAGAGGGAGAGGAAGAAGAAGGTTTTAGGATAGAACAGCGAAGAACGATATAAGGATAGTAGGAGACAAAAGTGGACTTAGTTAGTCATGGGATCTTCAGTTTAACGTGGAATCCGACCCACGATGTGTCGCTTGTCTCTAACTATAACCTTGCAGTTTATCGTGACCCGTGTCCCACGTATTACTCTGAGTCCCGTGTGCGAATGTGATAGTAAAAACACGAATAGATGCTGAGGGTTGAAGTAAGTAACAGGTTTGCAAAGAGATGCTAGTTGCCTGGAGGTCAGTCAGGCTTATCTCTGTCCATTTTAGGTAGTATAGCTAGGGTGATAAAATTAGAAAGTAGTATTGGTATTTATGAGGCGTTCAAAACGTTATTAGTAAATATTCTTACTAAAACTGGTGTAAGTTTCTATCTCTCTATCTATTCTTTCCTATTCCTATCCTAGTTATAATTGACTATATGCTATTATCTGGTGTTGCTTCGGTTAATTAATTACTCTAGTCGTCGTCGAGTATTAATCTCTTTCTCTAGGTGTAGATTTCTTCTTCGTCTGCTTCTCCTCCCTTATCTTTCCTTGGGAAACCTGGGAATAATCTCTGTGATCTCCATCCTTCTCTTTGCGCAATTTGGTTGGTTACTTAAACTCCTACTTCATTCTGTGTCTTTTCTAAGACTTTCCTTGCTATTTTTGCAATTATTCTGTTAAGTGGCTTTATCCTTGCCTTCCTGTGCAGGTCTCGTAGTTTTCTTCTTTCTCCTCTTCTGGTGTTTGTTATTAAGTAGATAGCTTTGTTTTGGACTTTTTTGAGTCTTAATAAATTACTTCTCGAGATCGTGTACATCAGATTCGGAACATCAAGTGAAGCATACAATGCACTAAGGAGACAGAAAAGAGAACTAATAGCACTAATTTATGGAAAACAGAAAGAGAAATGGGATCCTGCTTGGTTGAATTTTGTAGAATTATGATTAGATGGAATAACTATTTATATAGCTTTATTTTGTGGAAAAAAGGTTATTAGCAGTCATTAGTCAAGAAGAGCGAAGAAGTTATCCTTATTGTTCGCCTTTTCGAGACTTGTTCCTGCAATTTACAACGGAATAAAGAATCTAGCTCAATATTTTCCTTTATCCTATGGAAGCTTCGTTTGATCACATAACCCAGCCTGATACACGAGAAGAGCTCACCTTTTCGTACCTTACATAAAAGGGGCTTATATCGTCTGGAATGCCCATACCTATATCTTATCCTATCCCAAATCGCTGGGTGGGACTAGAAAGTCTGTGTACAATGTGTGTACGCTTACATGTTAAACCTTTATTTGTCTTTTGATACAACTTTCGCTGTGCATCTCTTATGGTCAACAGCTGTGTTTATTCGGGCTCTTCCTAAATAAGTATCCGTCTTTGATTAATCTATCTCGAGACACAGCTTTATCAAACGCAGGTGTTCAAATACACAATTGGATCTATACATTTAATAGGGCATGTTTGGATTTAATAGTACTAATTCGCATCCATTTGTGGAGGTATCTTTTGGGCCTATTGAATCCAGCAATTTGTGATGCCAGAAGCCTACCTATGCGTAATCAGACCCCTACAGCCTCAGATCGTCCAGAAAGTTTTGAGCGTCTCTTAAGGATGGAAATAAAATAATAATTTTTATATTACAATCATTTTTTTCAGCAAAATACAATCTATTTTTTTTAAGGACTTCATAATTCCATCCGTGCAAATGGGCTTTCATGTAGAAAAGAAGATATCCATGTGTTTTTTTACAGCATTTACATAAAGCAATGAATGATTTTTCCGCTCAGTGAATTTTTCAAGTACCTGAACAAATGAGAGTCAGATGGTGCGCTGTAGGCTAGGTAAGAGGACCGGTTGATTACCCGTAGGAAAGAAAAATCCTGGAAGGCGGATTCTAGTAGTCTTTATTGGACGGAGGCTTGGTAGTCCTAGGCGCAATGAATTCGTTTAGTTTAGTTGTCAGGTATTTGATGCTGACCTAATAATGTCGGGTCAGGGTCTAGTTTGGCCTACGCTTCCTCTTCCTCGAAACGGATAGTCGACTTTGTTACTGATGACGGAATTTCTTACTTTTGTAGCACTGCCAGATTCTTATAATCTATAGTTTTCCAAATCTAAAAATTATATCCTTTTTATCAAATGAACTCGAGCATCCTGATAAGTATATATATATATATATATATATATATATATATATATATATATATATATATATATATATATATATATATATATAAATATGTGTGTGTGTATTAAACTCTTTTAAAATGCGTTCAAATATTGTAACTGCAGATACTCCCAAATTTTGTAAGTGCACACTTTCTCACTCATGTCCTTGCTTCCATCCAACAAGGTTCGTTTATAAATTGTTCTAAAGTCTGATGTGTAAATCAATCTCATAATGTGTGAGTACTCTACTTGCATTCATTTAATATCCATTAATTACCATTTAATATCTTGCTAATTATATTTTACATTTCCTTTAAATTTCCTTTTTTATCTTTAAATATCATTACAAAATTCACATTTAATCCTTCATATATGTATCTCTCACGTTACGGCTTCGTTGTATACCTCGTTTTATGCCGATTTGTATCTTGTATTATATCAAATCAATTAATATTTCTGTGTTATTATGTTAATTTTTAAATACAATTTATTTTCTCACATATCTCGTCGTATTCAATCCCTCGTGTGTTTACTGCTAGCAATCACGTTTAGGCCTAAACTCCAAATTCAACCTTCATTTGAACAAACAAATTTGTATCTGCCGGGAATTATATTTATATGTGCTATCTAGGTCAACAATATAATAACCAACACACATAAAAATGGTGCCCAGAATTAAATAATCTCCCGTCAATCGATAAATATAAATTCGAATATATATATAATTTTCAAAACTCTTCGCAGCAATTGTCGTTTTACCTTTTCGAACGCCCATTTCATTCACGTGTTTCCTCTTTCGTATCACGTTTTTATCGACAGATTCTTAATTCCAATTGATACAATTCTTATCAAATTAAATAAAATAATATCTGTTAAACATAACGAGTGAGCACTTTCCTCTTTATACTATTTTTTCTTATTTTTTCACTTTTCTGTCGCATGACTAATTTTCGCGCGCGCTCGCACACACAGACAACACACCTGAATTATATTTGCCATTCTTTCGCGCACATCATTACAATTTATACGTTCAACCGTTTACTTTGTTTCTCATTAACAAACATCAGATACAACCTTACGTGAGCACAATGGTAAACCAAACATCGGCTAAAACAACTTTGAATGACCACGCATTTTTAATGACCAAGCATGCAGGACAAAGTCCTGCATGCCTTCCTCACTCTACCAGCTTTTGATTCATCGAATCCAATCGCATGGTTGGACGTTTGTGAGCTAATTTTCCGCCCTTTACCGATAACAGAAGAAGAAAAGATGGCTTTAATCATCCAAAAAGTTCCCATAAGTATCTTCATTAAATTTAGGAATATTTAATTTAATGGGGAAAAAGTGGGTGTATAAGGTTTTAGATGAATATTGCGTTGATATTCTAGATAGATCTGATCACAATAAACATCAAAACCTATATTTCGTTATTCAAGGGCATGAAGTTAAATGATAACTCGAAATCTAAATTTTTGCAGACAAACTTCGTTAGGCCTAAATCTGGGTGACGTTGAGAAAATACGTGTATTAAAAACAAAGAGTTAAAAAAAAATATATATTATTAAATAAACAGTTATTATTGAGAAGAGAAAATATACAGTAACAGTTATGATTGGATTGAATTACGCGTGCGAATTAAATTTGCATGATTTAATGAGAATGGTTAAATATTAAGTTGTAAATAGTTTGATAAATAGATTGATAATTTATTAATAGTAATTGGTAAAATGTTAAATTGTTTGATAAATATTAATTAGATTGTAAATTGGTAAATGGATTTGTAGGTAATTGAATGATAAGTGATTGCAGTTAAATTGGATAAATAGTTAAATTGGATAAATAGTTAAATGGATAAATAGTTAAATTCGATAAATAGTTAAGTTGAATAATTAGTTAAATTGGATTCTAGTTAAATGGGATGATAAATATTTAAATGTGTAAATCGATTATATGGTCAAATTGATTGATAAATAGTTAAATGCAATTAATAAATATTTAAATGTGTAAATAGATTATATGGTTAATTTGATTGATAAATCGTTAAATGGGATTGATAAATAGATTATAACGGAGTTGGAAGGGTTTGTAAATGAGAAGAGAATCATGCACCTAATCGGGATTCTTTGGGGAAATTTTTGGCTAAACAATTACAATTCAAATATTACAGACCTGATTCACTAATGCGAGGACAACGAATGAACCTCATGGTTAATTTTAAGACGCTTGGGAGAACGGGTGTACTAATCTCGATTTAACTCATGGTTACCAACCCTTCTTAAATTTATATATATATATATATATATATATATATATATATATATATATATATATATATATATCTATATATATATATATATATATATATATATATATCTCTCTCTCTCTCTCTCTCTCTCTCTCTCTCTATATATATATATATATATATATATATATATATATATATATATATATATATATACAGTTAGGAATAAATATTTTATTTGTATGAGTATAGACCCCTACAGGAGCATATAAAGAATTAAGGGAGGCCTTCTGAAAGTAATTTGGGAAATCACAAGTTGAAGACTTAAAGGAGCTCCTTAATACTCAAGAGTTGAGAAATAAGTGTCCGATTAGCTCCTTAAATCATTTGAAGGACCTCATCAGGCCAAAAGGCGTGCAATCTGACCTTTTCGACCCTCTCATCGCCGAAATTTTTATGCGGGATGTCCCAGAGTATATTAGGCCTCTGATTCTCATGTCATTACTAACCGATTTGACCAGCTGACAAAAGCAGTCGACCAGCTATATAAAAATCCTTATGTAAATTGGGGCAGCCTACAAAATCACGACTATGAGCCTAATTCTTCCATTTTACATGTTAGGTTAGCGGCGAGATCTGCTTATGAACGACCGGAGCGTGGCGAAATTTCATCTTCCCTAACGAGGGATTTAGCAGCTACGTTATCGAGGATTAAGAGTGACCTCAGCCGGTTGAAACTGCAGCAAGGGACACAGAGCGAGCGACGGCAAGGGTATAGTGAGCGGAGAGATAGGATCCGTTCGAGTTCTTATAAAAGAAACCAATGAGAGAACCTCATCACAAAAAGTGAGATGCAGTGATTTACGCAATCTTCTTCCGCCTATTCTCACCATAATATTTAATAACAAAAGGTTCTCTACTGGTACCATCAACGGTATGGTAACAACGATATACGCTGTACATAACCTTGTAACGATCATTATGCTTTTTCCCATCCTGCGCCTAGTAGTCGCCCAAAGCCAGTGCCGGTTTAACCTAGTAACATATGTAGCACGTACTACGGGCCCCGCGGGGATGTAAAAAATTAGTAATAATTAAGTTTTTGCCCTTAGGCACAGAAGACCGAGACAAAATAATTATTCATTTTCCTCATTCTTTATATTATTATATATGATATTACTATATATAAGAAAAATATAGAAAACTTCACTAGAACATACTGCATAGTATAATAAGTCTGGCATTATGTTATAGTAGTACACAATGTTCTTGATAAAGGAATAAAAAGTGTGCAAAATTAAACCCTCCTTTTTTAGTTGTCCTCACAGCCGTACTAGCAGTTCTTTTAAATTCCTCAGATATTTTTTCCCTCTCTGCAAAGGAAAATGGGGCTGAGTTTGAGATACAATATATATATATATATATATATATATATATATATATATATATATATATATATATATATATATATATATATATATATATATATATATATATATACATAGGTGAGTCCCCAATGTTCCTTGTGCTACGGGCTCCGCAGTTCCTTAAAGGGCCCTGGCCAAAGCATAATATAGCTTTCACCCAATCAACTCAATGGTGCTGGTACCATAACAAATATAGCGTACAAACTGTAAAATGCTTACAACCATGCACATATTTACAAAGTCTTACTTGGTCTCCGTAGAGCTTTTCGATGAACCTTCGTCATGGCTGAGGTAGATTGTCCTATATTGGGTTTCGATTTTCTTTCGGCTCATGACCTCTATGTCGATTCTCGTCACTGCAACTTTGCTCACTGTTTCAGATTCTTACTCACCTTCACAAAGTTCCCTCGTTTCTATTCGTCCTTCACCCACCGAGACACCATTTTAGCGCCTTCTGCAGGAGTTTTCCTACCTTATTCTTCCACCTTCGAAGGTTAGGCCCATTAAACATAATGTGGTGCATTGGATCGAGACGACAGGTATCCTCTCGACCTCCTCGTCTAGTCCCAGATAGACTTTCTGCAATACGTGATGAATTCCAATTCATGATGGATGGTGGCATTTGTAGGCCTTCCTCTTCACCTTGGGCCTCTCCACTCCATTTCGTTCCCAAATCCACGCCGGGGGAATTAAGAGCCGTTTTGGAGTACAGAGCCTTGAACGCAATAACAATTCCTGATCGCTCTTAATTGCCTTACATAGCCGATTTCACCTCATCTCTCTCCGGCTATGCAATTTTTTCTTGCCTGGATCTGGTTCGTGCTTTCAACCAGATCCCTATTCACCGGGACGATTTTTCAAAGACTAGCATCACCGCACCGTTTGGCTCTTTTGAAATGATAAGAATGCCCTATGGTTCGCGAAATTCTGGCCAGACCTTCCAGCGTTTCATGGACCAAGTTCTGAGATGTCTTTCCTTGGTCTTTAGCTACAATGATGACCTGCTACTAGCATCTTCCTCGCTCGAGGAACACTTTTATCACCTTCGTCATGTCTTTTATTGCCTTCAAGCTTAGGGTATCGTACTCAACACTTATTCTTCTTGAGGCACTATGTTTCTAGTGTTGGGATTAGGTCACTCGAAGAAAAAGTTTCCGTGATGCGCAATTTTGCTCAACGTACATTACTCAAACAACTCAGATGTTTATGTGGCATGGTGAATTTCTACTACAGATTCATTCCAAATTGTGCCCAGGTCATGCAACCTATCATCTTCATGTTGTCTAAGACCAAAAAGAACTCTCCTCTCGAGTGGTCTACTGAGGCGTGCGATTCATTTTTTCGCACCATAGAGGCTATTGCCTGCGCTGTGGAATTGGCTCATCCTTCTCTAGGAGTGCCAATCAGCGTCGCCTCAGACGTATCCTCAACTCACGTGAGTGCAACCTTGCAGTAGAAGATTGGTGACCTGTCACAATCTCTTGCTTTTTCTCTCGCTCTCTTTCTGACTTTCAAAAAAGGTATAGTACGTTCTCACGTGAGCTTCTTGGTATATACCTCGCAATCCGTCACTTCCGTCCATATTTGGAACGGGTGACTATTTTTATTGACCATAAGCCTTTGGTCGCTCCACGTCTTCGGTGTGCAGTGCAGTTGATACTCGTCACCTTGAGTTTATCTTGCAGATGACGAGCGATATTTGCTATGGTCTTGGCTCTTCAAACATCGTAACAGACGCGCTTTCTGGTATTTATTCGATTTCGGGCACATAATTCTCTCACAATGCGTCCATCGATCATGCGACAATAGCGCTGGCCCAGGAAAAAAAAAGAAGTAAACACTGCATCACTCTTCTAAACTCGTTGTTCGCCAAGTCGAATTACCAGACAGTCCTTCCATGTGAATACTGGTCGACTATTCATTGCTTGACTGTCCTCGTCCTATCATTCCCTTCGCTTACCATCGGCATATTTTTCCGACCAAATTTACGCTCTTTCACATCATGGTATGAATGCAACCTGCAAGCTCGTCGCACAACGCAACCTATGGCCAAGTATGAATGCTGACGAGGCCAAATAGACTCGCTCATGCCTGGCATGTCAGCGTGCCAAAGTCCATTAATACGAAAACTTCTCTGATCCCTTTTCCTCTTCCTTCGTCACGTTTTGTCGCCGTTCACGTCGATCTAGTGGGTCCTCTTCCTTACTCCCGTGGTTGCAATTATCTTTTCACCGTGATCGATCGTTTTACTTGTTGGCCATAGGTAGTTCCTCTCCCGGACATGAGAGCGTCCACCACCACTAGAGCTTTCGTCTCAGGATGGGTTGCTCGTATTGGTTTTCCGTCCACGATCATGACTGAACGTGGTAGCCAATTTGAATTCCACCAATGAAATATACTCATGTCAGTGCTTGGCTCTTTTCGCTTGCGTACTACCGTGTACCCTCCTTGAGAGTAACGCCACAGTTGAACTTCTGCACAACACCCTCAAAGCAAGCTTACGCTCCACAGATCACATCATCACTTGTGTGTACAAGCTACCTTTAATTCTTCTGGGTATTTGTTCGTACTTGAAAAAGGATTTGGCCTGTCCTGCAGCTCAACTCGTGTATAGTACTCAACTTCGTCTTCTTGGTCAATTATTTTCTTCCCCTGACAAACCTTTAACTTGTCTCCTCAATCCTGCCTCATATGTTCACAATTTTGTAGGGGTTATGGATGAAATTAAACCAACCGCTTCTAGAATGGCTGCCAATTACAAAACTTTCGTGCCGAAAGAGACGACAACATGTTCCCTTGTTTTTGTCCATCGCGATTCAACTCGCTCTTCATTAAAACCTGTCCATGATGGACCCTTAGTAGGATACTACATTAAAAATGCTCATCCTGAATATCCTTTACCCCCTTCTTCTCCCACTATAACCCTTTATGGTCCAGGAAGACGCCAAAATAACCTCCAAACCACTCATCTAACCACCCCTGCTACACAAACTTCACCTTCCGTTTTTGTTGCCTCTGCCTCTTGTGTTGCAAGAACCCTCGTCGGCAGCAGTGCTTAGTTAGGATCAAATCTCTCCACTACTGGTCATCCCGTCCGCGGAGAACCGGACTCAAGATTCCTACATCCCGCTCGACGCGATCTCGGAGGGAACCAAGAAGCGGATCACCTTCGCTCCGTCAACCTCTACTCGTGTCGGTGCCTCCCCCAACATAACTGACACTGCCACAACAAATGTGCCTCCCCGTGCTCGCAGCAAAACCACTGGCTCTCTTTAGTGTTTTCGGTCCTGTCCCGCAAGGTTTGTTCAATAAGTGTTCCAACATCGTTTACACAACCCAATTTACATTTGCCATTGTGAATCCCAAAACATTGTAAATTCCATACATTCATTGTGAATCCTAAAACATTGTGAATTCCTTACATTCATTGTGAATCTTAAAACATTGTAAATTCCCTACATTCATTGTGATTCCAAAAATTCTAAATTAATTGTAATTACTCATTCTCTCTGCATCACTCTCGCGCTTACTTCCAATATTTATCCTATTGTATCACATTCAATCATCTTGTTGTAAACTAATTATCTCTTCACTTTCATATAAATTTCCTTTAACATAATCAATTCGGATTATTCAATTGTTAATTCTTAAATACATTATATTTTCGCTAAAAAAGGTGCACCATTATAGATAGAGGGGAATAGGAAAAGGGGCAAAGAAAAAAAATAATAGCGTAGGCTATTTGCGAACAGCTTCCCGCATCGCTGGACCACTGTTAGCGAGCGGCGAATTTACTCGGCAATCATGAGTCTCAAAGCGAACTTTTAAGCTGCTCGCTTGCACTTCTCGTACGCTACACATGTTTTGGTCAATTCTCACGCAAACCTCAGGATCGATTGGAAATATGTTACGCACAAAATCCATTTTTCATCTCAATCACCAATCGTTTCAAAAGAGGTTCAGCTTCTCTAAGTTTTAAGAGCATGTGCGCGGATGAAATATTGGTCCGTGAACTTGTTATCCGAAAGGTTGAGAGTTTAACAGGGTCGTTATTTGGATAACCTAATTAAGATTCACTGTAGTGGTGTAGGAACCACATTGTAGGGTGGAATAAGAGACCCAAGGACACATAAAAAATGAACACTTTGAAGTTTTATGAACTCTTATATTGGGTTCACACATCAACCAAAAATAAAACATTTCTTGTAAGGGAATCTGAATGGATAAGTGTTCTAAAAAGAACAAAGAGCCACTGTTCCCGAATGATATTACCTCTCTCTTTGGAAAAAGTCCGAATGAACAGTGGTCAAATAATCTGATTTTTGTTGTTGTTATTCCCTAAGCTGGTGGGATAAGTGCATGAAGGCAAACTAAAGTAAAAAAATAAACAAAACACTAAAAATTAACGAGTGATAAAAGATACTACCAAATCTCTTAAAGAAATCAGGAGAAGCTCATGCAAAGTTGCTTGGAAGCAAAAGCTATGAAATTCAAGAAATATCGTTTCTCCTGAATTTCAAAGGTTGGCCCATAGAGTTAATTAAGTAACTTTATAATAGTAAACAACCGCAGCATTATAATTTAAATATCTTCTAACGTTAAAGAGTAAACAGCTTAGTTAGATTTTTTCAAATTTCAGGCATTTTTGTAATCAACCTTTTTTTAATTTTTAGGACTAATTAAATCATCTTTTCTTTCCATTCATTCAAGAAACTTTAAAACTATCTTAAAAAGAAACGAAAGACAGATTTCATAATTTTATGTTCAGTACTTATAAAATCTATATAAAAGTCTGTAGGTAACAATTACAATCACATTTCTTCAATATATAGTTAATAAATATCGGGTTTAATCAATGTTTGAAAAGTTGAACTGTGATTTGAGCATAAAACTAAAAGAAATGGTAGCATTTAGCAACCATTGAAGGGGTTTATCTATGTCGTAGAATGCTTTCTGATAAGAACCCTACTTACCTGACACCACTTTTATTTAGTGTCGTAGAATTCCCCTCCTTTTTGTTCTATCTCTAAGAGTGCTAAGAGTGTCTAATATATATTGATATTATAGGAATATCTTAAAGAACAGAGCCGTTACCAAACACGTAAGGATATAAAAGAAACGCCCACTAATTCACAAAATAAACTTATATTTTATCTTTAACCATTGAATACACAACCTTTATACATTAACTACAGCAATACTCTAAATATTATTATAAACAAGAATTAATTAAATTAGTTTACCCTCCAAAATTTGGTTAACGTTTTCTCTAGACAAAACAATAATATAAGAATTAGGCTTACGGACTCATGTGGAGTTTAAAGGCCTCAGAAATGTTATTGACTCACGACGCGTGCCGGATGTCCAGTTGTAGATGGGCGAAATTCCACGGTCGTTTTGGCGAGGGTAGCAGCTGGTGGGTCCACACGTTCTTCCGGGGGGGAAGGGTTCTTTAAGAACGAGAACCAAGACGGTGCTTTATGCAACACCTAGGCAGTTGTGGTCTCTCTGGCGAGAGTGAGTCGAACTTGTTTCTTAAATCAAGTTAACTTGGAGTGCGGTGTGATCACCGAGTAACGAGCTCGAGGAGGAGCTTTTCTTCTTCGTTACTTATTTCCTTATGGACGAGGACTGAACTCGGGGAGGGTCTTCTTCACGGGCAAGGATAACGGAGGGGGATTTCTCTGACGAGAATAAATTACTTAACGTTTGGTGTGGCCACCGAATAACGGGCTCGAGGGGGATCCTTTTCCTTCTTCTTTTCTTAATTCCTCAAGGACGAGGAATACCCCTGGTGTTTAAGGTGCACCAGGATATGAGGAGTCTCTCTGGCGAGAGTAAGTCGAACTTACCAAAGTTCACTTATCGTTTGGTTTGATAACCAGGGACTTAGCTCAAGGATAAGCTTTTTCTTAGCCCCTTAAGGTAGGCAGCCCTGCCTCTCTTGCAGGGTACTTCTTGGTCTGGCGAGCCAAGTACACTACCTCTCCAGTCTCGGTAGCTTGGTTGTGGATCCGAGGACTTCGTCACCTAGAGACTGACGTATACTACCTCTTCTTCTTTTCTTAATTCCTCAAGGACGAGGAATATCCCTGGTGTTTAAGGTGCACCAGGATATGAGGAGTCTCTCTGGCGAGAGTAAGTCGAACTTACCAAAGTTCACTTATCGTTTGGTTTGATAACCAGGGACTTAGCTCCAGGATGAGCTTTTTCTTAGCACCTTAAGGTAGGTAGCCCTGCCTCTCTTGCAGGGTGCTTCTTGGTCTGGCGACCCAAGTAAACTACCTCTCTAGTCTAGGTAGTTCGGTTTGATCCGAAGACTTCGTCACCTAGAGACTGACGTATACTACCTCGATTTTCCTCAGAGTTCCTCATTTATACCTCGCACCCCCACTGGGGGAGTGGTAAGGGGGAGAGGGGCTTGAGGACGGCCCCAGGAGAGTTCTTTTTCCAAACGGTCTTTCCCACGAAGTCAAACATCGGCTCCTCGTTAGCCATCGAGATTGGGAGAAACCCGTCTCCAATTTCTTGTTCGACGTGAAACTGGATCTCACTCTCCTGGGGGAGATCTTACCTTTTGACCTTTAGGGTCTTTCATGGCACCAAGTTGTGCCACGTTGTGGTTACGCTTTAGACTCGCCGATGCCTGGGGCGGATGTCCTTGCGGTAACCGCCTTGGGACTGCATCACGAGTGAACGGGATGGGGGGGGGGAAGTGACCATTCCCCTACAATCTAGATGCCGCTATGTCCGCTAATTAAATATTGAAAACAGACATCAAACGACTTTAATTTTATAGAAAAACAATTGATATAATGGTTTTGTTTTGTTTCTGTTAAGAGTAAATTTCTGTGATTAAAAAAAATCCTTTTACTATAAATTAACTCTCCTCCTCTTAAAAATCTTTCTATTATAATATTTTAAAATGCACTAAATAGAGTCTAATTCGATCGAAGAAATATGATAAAAGGAAAATTATTAAATCTTATTAAATTGCGTATGTATAATAATACAACAAGTGTAAGATTCAATAATAATGTAAAATAAAGTAATAAATAAATTATCATTTGAACTCATATCGAATGTATAACATTAATTACATTTGTAATCTGTTAAATACCGCTGGATATGTGTGGACCTTTTACATAAAAGAGAAAATGGAAAGTGCCCCAAGCGGCAGAGCGAAATCTATCAAGAGAGTAACATCAGAAGACGTTTCCACGGAATTGAGAGCTCATTTTTACTCACCGAACTAAATCATGCAACCTGGAATAGCTGCAATGAACTCTTACGAATAGGCGTAGGTGAAGACCTATCCGGGCAAAAGTTTGCCCAGTCTCTACCTACGAACACAACATACATTATCACCACACAAAAGGACTTAGCAATGGATCAAGATGAAATCAGCAGACCAACTCACGCCATTCATTCCGGCACAGTGCTTTAATAATAGTAACAATAGTAAAAAGTGTTCCAAAATACCAGTAATACTGTTTAAAAAAAAATCCTAGTGTAAATTCAATGGCTATTTAGTTTTAAAAGTGCAAATATTGAAAAAATCTTTGTGTTAGATGATAAGAATAATAATAATTTTATTAAATCAGATTTAGTGCCTAAAAATCCGTCTTAGGATTAATTAAAAGTTAATTCCGTAATCATAAGCGTTTAGAAAATGCGTGTGGTGCATAAAGGCAGCGTAATGTAAAAAAAAGAGGGTTTTTTTTTTAAAAGAGATATCTGAACTTTTCGTACATCGGCTGTGTTCATCATCAACAGAGTATTCTGTCAATTTTACAAAATTAGATTAAATATTAAAAACAGACTTAAAATATAACATAGTTAATTGACAAAAAGAAGAGAAAAAGGACAAAAACAAAGGCTAACACACAACAAAACACAATTAAATAAGTGAATTAATAAGAATTGGAAAATTGGCTTACCAGGCAGAGGTCCCCGTATAGGATGGTGTTCCTGAACAGAATGTGGTGAATTAGACTTAAATAACTATTGGTGCCATGTTAATTGTCACTGCTCTGTTTTGTACTTTGTATTTTCCCCCCATTTGCTCATCGTGTCTTATAATCTCCCTCGTTAGGATATCTCCATTTCTTTGAATCTGTCACCCTTTCCTTCGACTTAGTTTGACCTTACTACCTGCTTCTTGTAATTCTTAATGTGTTTTTTTTACCTTCCCCCTACCCTCTTCCTCATTGGTGATTTCTTGTTTTTGAGGCGGTCTTTCATACTTTTCTTTCGTATATATACCTCTACTATAATACTATTTCTTGTAGTTATCCTTGATAAGGAACTTAATATAGTTCGAAAATACTTGGAAACACCTTTTCATTTTTCCTGCGGGACATTGCATTCATTTGCTACCCTCACGTGATACTTTGTGAGTTTTTCATTTCATATATATATATATATATATATATATATATATATATATATATATATATATATATATATATAGGAGTGGGTTGGCTACATGAGGAACCCATATATCATTATATCATACCCTGACTAGGCGTTCATGAAGCCTAGTCTTTGGAACTTCCTACATCTCTACAAGACCTTAGTTGTGTTTTGGCGTTGGCCTCAAAAGATTGTCGCCCAACTCTGAACGTTTGCCAGAGCGACTTGCATCTTCTACGCTGAAATCTCCGCGTTTGAATATCTACAAACCAAATTCGGACCGTCGATTCACCAACAACACATTTACTATAAATATAAAAATTACAAAAGTTTTTACACATTTCTGTATTATTTTCACCCTTTTTTAACAGAAAAACTTTACGTGCATAAAGTGCAACTTTTTGGTTATCTAGGTTTGATCTTGATAAGGTCTGAAAAAAAAGAGATATACTGATTTTTTTATCAGAGGTAGCCGGTAGAGTACCTTGCTGCCAGGGGTGAAAGTAGAATTGAGTTCTTACAGGAACTACTCCAACGTTCAACATCCCCCCCTCCCACCCCAGGGTTGGAAGAACTTTTTTTCAAATGGTGGGGGGAGGGCGCGTTCTGGTCAGCGCGCCCCGTCATAACTAAGCATGCTTTAATAACACAGCTACACAGGACATTGATGTAACAACAATAGTCAAATTTTAGCAGGTTAATCCACCATAGATTCACAGTGCAAAACAAACACAAACATGAAATTGTATTCCGAGTCAAAAATTATATTTGAAAGACACAAACTCATTGAATTATGAATAGAATAGATAGACACAACAGTATTATAGCTTCTATAAGAGTATATGTAATACAATTTGTTTTCAATATGATACCCAGGTTAAATGCAAGAATTTACAAATTTCTTCCCACAAAATTTAATCCTACGATCATTGACAGTGCAAGGCCTGGACTAATCAGGAAAAAACAGCTGTGATATGCATGTTAGGCCTATTGGAACTATATTTTTTAAAAAATAGCCTAGACTGCCTACAGGTACCATTAAGGAGATGAACTTATAGGCATATTTTTTTACATTTCTAGATTTCAAAAGTGGAGGGGCCAGGCTCTTCCCCCCTAGTCATAAAAGTGGGTGGACCTAGACTCCCCCCCTGTTCCTCTGTGGGGGTCGAAGATCGAACCTAGTAAACATTTGTGTGAAAAATTTAAACGGTTCACACATGAACCTAGGAAACATTTGTTTGAAATTTAAACGGTTCATGCATGAACCTAGGAAAATTTAAACGGTCCACACATTGAACCTTATAAATAGGAAGATAAACTTCCCGCTGTTAACAGCTCTCTTTTGTGAAAAGGAAGATAAACTTCCCGCTGTTAATAGCCCTCTTTTGTAAATAGAAAGATAAACTTCCCGCTATTAATAACGTTTTTTGTAAATAGGAAGATAAACTTCCCCCCTTTGCAATATTTCTCCTTCTTAAACAGGAAGTTAGACTCCCCAGTACGCAGTACGATATCTTGTGTCGGCCATACGTAGCTCCGTACAAAAATAGATCTTGTTCATGGAGTCCAGTATAGAAAAGGTAAAAATCGATGGCGTTCCTGCCCTCGACTTTTCCTCCTTTGCCGGCTGTGAACTTCTCCGTGAGCTCAATTTTTGTTGATTTTTTTCCAAGTCTAAAAATTCGGATGATAATGGTATATTCACTCTCATAAAAAATTTGGATAGTAGTAGATAAAAGTAGGTGAAAAAATAAAAATTTTAAGATAGGGGGGGGGGGCTAGTAGGAGGGCATCGCAGACTTTTTACTTTTGGTTATTTTACTTTACTTATTTGTGTTATATAGTGTCTATTATGTATTGATTTATTTACGTGTAGCAGGCGTGTTCTTCTTATTGTTCGTGTGTCAGATGTTGTACTTATTTTTAGTTAAATTCTTGAGCATTCAAGCCTTTTAAAGCTTTTGGCTCGGCAATTAACCTGTGTTGTTATTGTTTGATTTTGTGGATATCATGTGTTTGTCTCGTTACGGTTGTGTTGTATATATGGTATATGTTGAGTGTATATTGCTGTAATGTTTTCCTGTGTACAGTGTTTGGTGCTTGGGAACCGGCTACGTCGTGTGGCATTCCCACGGAGTCGTGCAGTGATGCCCACTCTGCCACCTATTTCCTGTAATTCTGGTATGACATCATTTGTAAGTGGAACCAGACCCTTCTCCTCAGTTTCTCGGTGAAGATGTTGATAGGGTCTAGTTTCTTTCTTGCATGGACCTTCCTCTGACGGCGTTGGTGCCGCCTTCTGACCTTGTTGATCAGTAGAGATGCAGTGTTTTGCACTCGCTGCATTTTTCTCATTGATGAATTCTTTGCCGCTTCAGTCACTACTGCGGGATAGATGAGCTTAGCCCGGACGTGCATCAGGTATATCTTCCTGATGTTGGCCGAGCTAAGGTCTCTAAACCTGTATAGCTTGGAGATTTCTCTCTTCGCCAGGTTCCGCCTCTCCGTGTAGTGTCTCGCGTATCCGTAGTCGGAGAACTTTAGGCCCAGGACAGTGCCTTCAGCCGAGTAGCCGTATCTCCTCCCCTCGATGACTATGGGGTCCGTTATCGTGCCGCTTAGTGGGACGTTCTTGAATTTGTCCCTATTTGTTCTTATCTTCCAGCGTCTCTCGTACTGGTTGATGTTGCTTATTTCCGCTATTGTTCGCGCTGCCTGATTCCTTGCCTTCTTCACCGGGCACGGGACGATCTGGGTGATGTCATCTGCGAATTGCAGATACATCGTGTCCCTATGCACCGGCGTTGGGAGGTCGATGGTAAAGACCAAGTAAAGCAGAGGGCTCAGGCAACTTTCCTGTGGGACGCCTGACTTCAGTTCGAACTCGGGTCCTCTGTGTCCTTCTATCATGAGACATGCCCTTCTGTCTATGAAAAAGTCACAAAGGATCCTTTCCAGGACTGGGTCTAGCTGGAGGTTAAGGATCTTGTATTGTAATCCATCCAGCCAGACTTTATCGAAGGCCTTCTGCACATCCCTCAACACAATGTCTACATAGAACCTATTCACACGGCAATAGGCTATTTTTTCTGTCAGGAGCGCTAGGGCGGTCTCGGTGCCTTTTTTTTGGCGAAACCCATGTAGTTGGGGGTTGTGCGCTCCTAACTCGCTCAGTTGAGCTTTTAGCCTGTTTGCTATGATCTTCTCCAAGATCTTGCCGAGCATCTCCAGAAGAGAGATTGGGCGAAAGTTTGCCACCTGGTCCGGGTACCCGTCCGGAAAGTAGCCTACATTCAGGAAGGCATTCATGGTGTTAACCAGTCCCTGAATGATTTGCCTCGGGGCATTTACGAGATTGCATTTCGTGATCCCAGACCAGCCTGGTGCCCTTTGCTTGAAGGACCTTATGGTCTTCATGGTCTCTTCAAAGGTTATCGGGCAGCCGTGGCCAACCATCTCTCTATCCTGAGATACTTGCAGGTGTGGTTGGGTTCTATGAATCATTGTGCACTGACTCGGCCGTGTTTATGTGTATATGATTGAAGCGTTTTGACATTTAAATCTATCTTGGCGCCTGATTGGTTGAAATTTTATAGAGTTAAGTTTAGATGAAATTACTATTTATATAGGTGAATTTTTGTGTAAAAATCAGTCAGAATCAGAAAATTATTGTTGTTTTAATAAGAAAAGTTATATGTCAGGTTCACCATTTTAAAAGCTTATTCCGGCTATAATATACAGGAATAAAGAATCCAGATATAAATATATATTTTTCCTTCATCCCGTAAGGTAACTGAAGATCACTTAAACCCAGCCTGCAAAACTATAAAGAGAATACCATATCTGACTCAAACCCTACATTTGTATCTATGCCCTACCTCCATGTCCCACACCATACACAAATTCAATTTTAAAATGCCTGTATTCTTTAGTAATTAGACACAACATTATTTATAGCAAAAAAAATTATTTCCATGTAAGTAATTGTAACTGATTTGGGAAAAATCAGAATACAAATTTCAAAGAAATTTAACATCATTGAAAAATGCAATAATCTGTTTTAAGTAATCAGACACTGTGTGAACAAGAAATCAAGCTGGCCATGTCCAATGTCCATGTCCCTTTCTGGGTTTTAGGAAAATTGTCGATTACCAACTAAAACTGGTAGGCCTTGTTGTAGGCAAGGCAGATTCAGGGAAAATGGAATCACACACACTTCCACAGAGGGCTGTAATAGTTATCCTCTTCTTCTGTGTAGTGGCGAGACGTTCTTTTTATGAAGTGGCTGCTTTTCTTCCTTTGCCAAGCCATCTCTTCCCATAAGGCAGTGGATCACACTGTCTTCATGGTGGTCTCACACAGCTGGCGAAGAGGAGATTGGCTGCATTCTTGGTTGTGAGTTTGCTCCTGTACTCTGTAATGGTCATGTTCATTGAGCTGAACTCTGTTTCACAATCTGCATTGCTTGCAGACTGTGTCTACTGCCATAAGCAGCTTCTTCCTCTGGTTAGGAATGCTTTTCCTTCCACTTGTCTTGTATTCCACGAAACCAAGGTGGGCCTCTTTTTCATTTGCATGTAGGACCTGACTTAAAGCCTTCACCTCCTCTTCTCCTAAGCAAGGATTGTCATGTTCTTTTGTTAGGGTCTAGGACTACATTTGATTGATGAGGGTATTGTAGGTCTCCTTTCAGTTGTCTGTAACACTGGCCTGTGCTTTGTTTGATGTGATTGTGAAAAACAATTCTTTCATATTGTCAGGAACTGCTCGAATGAACTAACCAGAGTTGCCTACACTTAGCTGCTCTCCCTTGAACTCCATCGCTTCCTCTGCTTGGTTGGCAGCGACTGTGTGTTGCCTTAGGTAGTACTGAGGCTTTCGATGCATTTGACATACATTGTCATGGTGGTGTGGGCCTTTGGAAGTGTTATCTTCCTGCTCTGGAGCATTTCAGACAAGTCTTTGAGTTCACTGAGAACATTTGCCATCACTGCAAGGCTCTTCAGGAAGTTGATCGAACACAACTTGGAGAGCAGACCTTTGAATTTAGCCCTCTCTCTGCTATCCCTGGTCTCATCCTCTGATGCCTTCTGGAAATGTTGTGCCAAGGCGGAAAGGACTGCGAAACTGCAGAGACTGCCCTGTACGATGAAGCAATCCAGCGAACATTGAACACTTTGCTGATCCTTTTGAGGGTGATGTGGAAGTTGTGAGCACATTCATTCAGCTCCCTGATGTTCTTCAGTGACTGGCTGTATAATGAGGAGAGAGTGTCGATAAAGGTATAGAAGTCTTTTGTTCCTTCAGGCAGATCCAGTGCCTGGTCCGCAGCAAGCTCCAGTCGGTGATTGAGGCAGTGCCATAACACGATCCCAGGGAAGTCATCCTGGAGCACCTTTCCAACCCTTGAATGAATGAATGATTGGTATAATCACACACCATCAGGGAATTATTCCATTAGGCTTACAGTAAACTTAACTTACCTGACTTTAATCCCAGCATTACACTGGCCCCATCACTGAAAAGTCGAATGAAGACTTCCTGTAGTAGCTCAATGGTGAAGCCATTCTTCAGCAAGCAACTCATGAGCTGTTCCTTGATGTGAGCTGCAGAGAGAATTTCCAGCTCCACCAGATCCAGTGGAAAGGGAATGGACTTCATCTCTCCAACTACACTTGCCCTCATATACACAATAAGTGTTGACTTGTGTCCCACACTTGTTGACTCATCAGCCAAGATGCTGATCTTACTCTTGTTCTCTATTATCTTCTTCAGGAGTTCCCTTTTCATCTGGGCTGACATATGCCTAGATAGTCTTGTGTGCAAAACACGCCCCAAATCGACATAATTGGCTTTCTACAGGTCGATCAGACTTTCAAAATCAGTCAATGGCTTGTCATTTATTCTTGGCCGCATGATATGCGGTCCTGAATATCTTGGCGGTAGAATGAAATGTACCCTCCTGACTTCTGGCATTAATATCCATCAGTACATCTTCCTTGGCTTTCTCAAGAATCTTGTTTGCTAAAGCAAGCAAGCGAGGCTTGGAGTTCCCTTGCTCATGGATTTTTTTGCAGCTGGGTAGCCCTGTAACTACCATATGGGACTCTCTTTCCCTCAGCCCACTGAATAGCAATATTGACACCACGGGATGCCCTGGCACCCAGTTTTTCACATCGCAGCATGAGGTACAGTCAAGCTTTCCATCATGTGCATAGATCCATTCATTTTTACGCCTGAACTCTTCATACTGTTCTTCTTTCCATTTTTGACAGCCTATCTAGCTAGTTCATGGCCCTTCTCTGGCCTGTCAGTGTAGCCTACCCGTTCCTGGTAGTTCTGCTGCTCTCTCTGTTTCTCATCTTGCTCTATTCCAACAGCAACAGTATCAGCTTCGGCCTCTCTTGTTTCTCTTAAATATTTGATAAATATTTTCTTTGCATTTTGACACTTCTCTTTTCTCTATTCAAAACAAACTTGAGCAGAAGATCTGAGGTTCTCAATGCACTGTCCTGCAAAGCTAAACCAGAATTCAAAATTCCATAGCAGACATACTTTATTACTTAGAGATGGTTTACTCAATAACAATGGTACTAAAAAGTGGTCACAGGAAGTGTTTCCTAAAATTCCAATTCCAAAGATGTCATAATAGGCCTACTATTACTGGTAACACTGAAAAAACTCTCCCGTGAGCGCTAACGCGACCGTTATTACCATTTCTCTACAATGTGGACTGCAGAGCCGAGCACATCCCCCTAAAAGTGTTCCTCTGCGTACCGGCTGTATATTTCTTTACGGAACGGCATACCGCACCGTTCCGGCTTACTTTCAACACTGCTTGCTGCACTTTATCAGTCGTATCAACATTACAGCTGTAATATGAACAGTTTAAAGACAACTGCCGAAATCGCTCAGAACATTCCGGACGACCTGATATAATCTGCATCCATTGGATTACATTATCAATTCCTTGTATCTGAATATTGCAAAGTCTAAATATACAAAATTTTCGTCCTTATCCTACTTTAGTGAAAATAAATATCACTAATGTACAAAGATGAGACCAGCTTCCATTTTTTTAAAACTATTTCCAGGTTTGTCATGCACATGTCGTGAAATAAGCATTATAATGTAATTAAAATATTTAAGCTAGGGTAATTTCACGAGTGTCAGGTTTAGGGGTGGTATTTTAATATAGGTGGCCAGAGATGGATGTGACTCTATGTCTCACATGTCCGTCGGTTGGTTCATCGGTCCCCGTTTCGCTTTTTTTTTGTTTTGGTAATAACATTGTAACTATTCGGCCGATTTGAACAAAATTTGAAACACTTATGTTTTTTTACATTCTCTTTCGAATGATATAAATAGCAAGGTCCTTCCAAGGTTATTCCGGGAATTAGTGAAAGTTTTGAAAGGTGTAAGGTCTTAAGATTAGAATAAGTGAGAGCACGCGACTTTGGTCAGCAGACTTTGTTTCAAGTAATTTTGATCTTGATGATCATTTTTATTTTCAGATTCTTAAATATACCGCTATGCGAATGTCCTTTGTTTTTTGTCCGAGCGAAATCTGGTGGACACTTTTTCCAACACCGACTGTTTATGTTTTCTGCAACGAATGTGCATAAGGTGCCTTTTAAACGAGCGATGATGTCACATGCCCGAAGCCGTAGATTTTTCTTCCATTATCGTACTTCGCTTATATGTATATGTATTATATTATATTCCTCTAGTGTACTTTAATAATACCCGCATATCGAATAACTTTGATATAATTTTGTCATATTTACCATAGTTTGTCATACGGGTTTCAGAATTTATCATTTGCTTACGATAGATCTACTACCATGTTCTTATATCGGGTGTCCCAGAAAAAAGTTAACCGTACTTTGAATTAGTATAACTCAAACACTATTGGAGATTTTGGGGTCCTGCAAAAGTGTTTTATTTAACAACTATTTATCTGTCGATTCTGGAAATTTCATTAAATTCCCTATTCTGATGTTGATACACTAATTGGTTTAGTGGAGGCTATCAAAAATATGTTTGCGCAAGAAGGTAAAATAATGAAACGAAGCCTAGGAATGCTAGGCCACTGTGCACTTTCAAGAGAAGCGTAGGGAGCCTAGGTAGCCTAGGCCACTGTGCCATTCTTCAAGCAAAGCCTAGGCCATTTTACAGTGTTTTTTCAGCCACGCTGTGCTATGGTCTCGTTATTACTGCTTACTAAGCAAATAAAAGTTGTGGGTAAAATTTTACTTCCATAGAACCTTTTTAATCATGCAGTTAAAAAAAGATCAACGCGTATTTGTAGCCACAAACTTTATTAAGACTGGCAGGATTAAACAAGAACAAGATTCATTTGAACAACGTTTTCTAGGTAGGCACCCACCAAGCAAGCCCACACTTTGGAAAAATGTTCGCAAACATGAAGGAACATGCTTAAATTTAAATTAAGGTCGTTCGGGTCGTATGAGAACCATAAGAACAACAAAAAATATCGAAAATGTTCAGATGACGCTTCTTCAAAATCGACATGTATCAGTCAGAAATAATGGGCTACAATTGTTAAAGTCATCATTTAACCGCATTAATAAACATGACTTAAAATGGCATCCCTATAAGATGCATGCAAGAACCAGCTTCTTGAAACTGATGTTCCTCGTCGTAGACAATTTGTCGAATGGGTTCTCCATAAACCTGCTCGTTTCTTGGAAACATTGTGATTGGTGACGAGGCAGCCTTTTTTCATGAATGGAAAGGTAATTAGCCATAATATTCGGCAATATGCACCGCTGCCCCCCTCCACGCCCCCACCCCCTAGCATTCAACTTTGACGCACGTATTTGTCAGCAGAAAGTGTCTCTGTGGATCGGAATATGCGGGAATGGCTATCTTGTCGCCCATTGTTTTACGAAAATAACTTGAATGGTGCTGCCTACCTGAGCATGATCAACGAAAGGATCTTCTGGGAACTCCGCCAGATTTATGTAAATTAATTCAATAGACTTTGGTGGATTCAGAACGGCGCACCAGCTTATAGACAGCTTGCTGTAAGAACAAAACTAAGAGAAACATTTGACAACCGCATTGGCGCGCTAAATCATGCAATTGAATGGCCCCCAAGATCCCTTGACTTAACACCGTGCGATTATTTCTTATAGCGATATCTAAAGAATAAAGTGTATTCCACTCCACCACAAAGCATCAACCAGTTAAGAGATAGTATCACACGTGGAGTCAATAAACTTAAGGAAAATCACAAGTTAATCCTAAAAGTTGATCAATCAATGCCATCAACGGCGCAACTGTGCTCGTAAAGAAATGGAGGACATGTGGAAGGAAACGGTGCTTAGAAAATTAAAAAATGAATTTGTATTACTCCTATGAAGAGGTGTTTTTGTTAAAAATGGATTTAAATATATTTGTTGATTTTAAACTTCGAAGTTTCCTTATTTTACTTCTTTGCATAAACATAATTTTGATCGCCTCCACTAAACCCATTAGTGTAGAAATATCGTAAAAGGGAATTTAATGAAATCCATAGAATCGACAGATAAATAGTTGGTAAATTTGTTTTTTTTTGCAGGACTCAAAAATCTCTAATAGGTTTTGAGTTATACAAATTCAAAGTACGGTTAACTTTTTTCTGGGGCACCTTGTATACTTGTTTATATTGGGTATAGTATATATATAGTGATCAGATTATTACATGTATTCTTCTACTGTGGTGTGTTAGATCATACCGCTGCGCAAATACTATCATTCTATATGAGTAAGTCTAACCCTACTCTTGAGTCCACAGCAATTTCGGATCCTAACAATAAGCACATTGGTGAGAAGTCAGTATGTGCTAAGCCGTGTAGGATGCTGGAATTTGAGCTAAACTCTGCTAAGCCTGACGGAGTACAGATTCAGTCTACTGTTGACCTACTGGAGCCTAAGGTAGTTAAGACAGATCAGCTGACATATAAAATCATTAACATCATGTCAAATGAGGATGATATAAATACAGAAAAGGATCTTAAGGTAGATTATGAGGTTCATATTAGGTTAGTTATCGACCACGCTAAGTATTATCTCAACTAATACCTCTAGCAGTGGTATTTTAAAGAGCAGGTTTAGTTGCCGTAAATTGTTCTTCCTAAGTTTGATGAGACTATTTTTCGATGGTTCACCTTCTGTGATAATTTATTTTTCCAATGCAATTGGTTCGAGGAGAATTGTAAGAAGATTCTCTCTCTCTTTAAGAAATTGTCGGGCCACTATATGATGCAAAATACCCTATAGTAATTAAACTCTCAAATGATATTTATAAAAACACAATTATTGGGATCATTAATCAAATGGAATTGTTACAGCCACTTCAGATCAATGCATATAGTGTTACTCATATTAGGAAATTTAGAGCTGAAATGGAAAGTATGACAGCTAGTCTGGAACTTTTAGATTGTAAAGTATCTGGTATCAATTCTGCTGAAATTATTATCATATCGCTTATTTTAACTAAACTTCCTCTCACTATGAAGGACAACATCATGAGGAGTGCTGGTAAATACATCATGCAGTTAGGCATAGCTGGGCGCGATTTTAATTTTTTCACGTGTGACTTTGCCGCCGGATCTGGTGCGACTGCAACTTTGCGACTCTATTTTTGCCCCTCATCCCCTCCAGTGCGACTTGCGACTTTGCGACTGCGACTTTTTTCCCCCGGTGCGATTCCGCTAAATTACAAAGTAAACTTTATCGCGATAACAGAAACATGCTTTTATAAGACAGAAATCACATATTTATTATTTTTTTTAGTTAAAACACAGCCCAAACTAATATCTACAGTTCATCCTCCTCCATCTGCTCCTGGCCCATCTTCTCCTCTTGTAGGTCCATGTTCCCTTTGAGGAACACAAGCTCCTTAAAGTAGACCTCATCCAGGGAGGACCTCTTGGCCCTGAGGACGTCCACGGCCGTGCAGAATAGCAATTTCTTCCATAAAAGTAGTCTTTGTTCCTGTTGAGAGTCGCGGAAAATTGGCGATGCGACTTTGCTTAGTCCGACTTTTTCAAAACGTTTGCGACTTTCGACTTTGCGACTTCGAAATTCATAGTGCGGCAAAGTCGCAAAGTCGCAACTCGTTGCCGCACGCCCAGCTCTAGAGTTAGGTGCCTTCAGAAGCTCATTGAAAACACTGAACACGAGTTTTGATGTAGTAGTGTTTCTATTAAATCTAATTAAGCTACTATTACCAAGATACATAATATGATAATAATGGGATGTATGTTGCCTTTAATGCTCATCCCGAGCCTGTGGAAAGGGATGAACCGTCTCTTTCATCAACAATTGGTTCATTTACCTCCAGTACAGATAAAGATAGACTTGGATCAACGAGTAAGTCTAACTATAAATATGGTAAAATTAAGCAAAATTATTGTCATTTCTATGATGACATTGGTCACACTTCTGGTGGCTGTATAAACTATTCAGACTATTCAACACGAATGCAGAAACTAATGAGCCAAAACAAAAGATTCCCTCTCAGTTGGTTTAAGAGCCGATGGTAATCAACCGTGTATCAAAGTAGTATTTAGAATTTGTGAAGGTAGCCATTGATCAGCTATATGTAACAAGGTCAGTTCTGGTCTCGGGAAGGCTACTGTTATTGATATATGTGAGACTGGTTAATCGAGTGGAATGTTATTACCTACTCTGACTACTACTTTAGTAGTGCGTGACTCCACGTACGATATAAGATCTCTTATTGACCAGTGTTCGTAGACGACATTGATTCTTAGGTCAGTTTCGGAGAAATTTAGTCTGCCAATCTAAAAGAAAGAGATGATTACAATCAACGGGTTTGGAGGCAGAGTGGTAGATAGGGAGTATGATATTGTCAAATTTAACATTGTCTCTCATAATCCTATTTTCCCTCAACAAGACAGCTGTTATCGTACACAGTCTCCCACAGTTGACAATACATGAGATTGAGTCAATTTCTAATAGACTAAGCTTAAATAAAGTAAATCTTGCAGATCATAACTTATCATGTTCATTGATAGATGGCATAGCATTATTAATTGACAATGATTACTACTATCATGTTGTTAAAACTGAAGAGTTGCTCAGGTGTGTACAAAGTGTATAGCTACTCCGTACTGCTTTCGCTGAATGCATAACAGGTAAATCACCTTTGTTGCTGGGAACACCTACTCCTCCAATACAGTTGCAGTTGCAAATGGTAGACAAGTTGTGCACATTAGATAATATTAAAATCATAGAGGAACTTCACAAGACAACAGATGAAGATATACAGCTCAAACTTAACGAGCAAACATCATATAAGGATTATGATGCTTAATTCTTAACTCTCTTGTTCTTCTCATTGCTGGCCTATATATACAGATTCATTTCCAGGGGGGCGTGGCCTAGACTTGCCTGCGGGACAAATCTTTGTCGTCGGAGCTCATTAGTTCCACTCCTGGGCGGAGTTTAGAACGGCTGTGTATTACAATTTACTTACATCTCCCGAGTTTTATCTATATAACAGGATACGCTTGTCGCAGCTTAGTGATACAATTTCCTTTGGTCACCTAGTGTATTTAACCAGGTGTTCCGTAGACTTCTGTCTTTCGAGAAATCTAATCTGAGAAGTGAAATGTTTATTTACGTCTTGTCCTATTGAAACAAGTGATTCTGACATTTCGTGCGTTCGTACATTGTTTGTCTCACTTCCAACGGTCGCTTGCCTTATATATATATATATATATATATATATATATATATATATATATATATATATATATATATATATATATATATATATATATATATATATATATATATATATATATATTTAGTGGATAATCTGTAGTAATCGGATTATGTAATAGGTAGGCTACTGACACCAAATTGCAGGATTCAATAGGCCCAGCAAACTCTTCCGAAAAATGGACGCGCGGGGGTCTTATTAAATTCCAGCATACTCCACTCATATAAAATAAATGTCTAAAATTGGAAGGAATTGAGAATGCATAGATTAATTTTCATCTACGAATTTGAATACAAAATAAGGAAAGTAATATATTTGTTAATATATATAATATAGATATATATATATATATATATATATATATATATATATATATATATATATATATATATATATATATATCTATATTATATATATTAACAAATATATTACTTTCCTTATTTTGTATTCAAATTCGTAGATGAAAATTAATCTATGCATTCTCAATTCCTTCCAATTTTAGACATTTATTTTATATGAGTGGAGTATGCTGGAATTTAATAAGACCCCCGCGCGTCCATTTTTCGGAAGAGTTTGCTGGGCCTATTGAATCCTGCAATTTGGTGTCAGTAGCCTACCTATTACATAATCCGATTACTACAGATTATCCACTAAATATACCAAGCAACTTTGTACTAGCCAAGGAAAGAGTCATATCATTAATGAAAATAAACTGACAATGGCCCTGAGCTTCTTAAAGGCTATAATGATGTCATCCAGGTTCAATTTCATCAAGGTTTTATTGAGGAAGTAACTGGAAATGAAATAATTAACAGCCTCATCATTCAGTCATTAGGAATTATCATACAAAACCTAAAAAGGATTGTTATGGATTGCTCTGCTCATGTAAAAGGTAGCCCTTCACTCAATAATTGCTTATCTGTTGGTCTATCATCGTTACCATTATTGCTAATGATAATTAATTTAAGGTTAAGAATTACTCGATTCATTTGTACTTGGGACACTTCAAAAGCCTTTCTTTGAGGGACTACATACAGTGCCCGGGAAATGTATCTGATCACCCTCAAAATTTGTATTATTTTCAATCATATTCACAGACGCATAATTCACTTTAAATTTGTTCTAGCGATATTTGATAGTCTTGATATAAGGCTCTGATATGACAGTTTTCCAATGCAATCTTAAGTTAGTATTGTGGTAGCGTTCGTCGTGTTTGAGCGTGCGTCAAATTTGTCAGATTTCATGTTTTTTGCCATTTCGTTATTATTTTGTGATTTTTTTTCTTTTTACAGAAAGTGGTCTAAATAAAATTTATTTTTAATGTGTGCTAAGAAACAACCCGAGAGTGATTGTCGAGATGCTATTGTTGCTCCTCATATATGTGGGAAATCTCAGAGACAGATAGCTTATGAATTAAACATAGCCCAAAGTACTGTTAATTTATGGGTTTCAAGTGCTAAAAACAATGTTAGCCTATCTACACCTCTACCTAAAAAACGATCTGGCAGACCGAGTAAAACAAATTTGCGAACAGACATGCTTATGAAACGTTTAGTAGTGAATATATCAACAATAACTGCGAAAGAAATAAAATTTAATATGAATAATTTATTATCTGATGTTTCTGAACGAACTATCCACGAGCGGCTACAAAAAGAACTCGGATTACAATCCCGCCATGCTACAAAAAAACAAAACGAACAATTCCTTAATGAAAAAATGCGTTACAAACGTGTCGCATTTTTTTGGCTGCATGAGTCAACATTCTTAACATGAGAAGCTGTCCTAAAAAGGTTCGTTGGCCCATTGGCTCAAATAGAATGGACCCTAAATACCCCCAAAAGACAATGAAACACCCTCCAAGTGTGATGATTTGGGGTTGTTTCAGTTTCCAAAGGAGATGAAGCATATATTTCCTTCCTAAGAACACAACTATGAATGGCGCACAGTATTTAGCAAGGTTACAGGAGAAACCTACATTGGTAATGACAATCCATGAGACAGAAACATTGATGCATGATGGGGCACCTTGTTACAAAGCTATAATTGTGACAAAATGGCTTACTCACAATAAATTTAATATTTTGGATTGGCCTGATAATAGCCCACATCTTAATCTCATAGAAAATGTATGGCTAATAATAAGAAATAAGGTTGAAGGCCAAGACACTGGCTCTGTCCAAAAATTAAAAGAGGCCATCATAAAGGTATGGTGAAACGAAATATCCGTGGAAGTTTGTCAAAACTTGATCAAATCCATGCCGAAGCGCTACAAGTTATCAAATCCAAAGGAAAGATGACTAATACGGTTAGTCATTATTAAACATTTTTTTTATGTTAAAAATATAAATTTCGAAGGCCGATCGGATACTTTTCGCGGGCACTGTATATTGAACAGAAATTAGACTAGAATTTTTTGGCACTTAACCCATGATGACCGTATGAGCCCAGTTATTATTTATAAATATAAGTCGGTGTTATTTGGGTCTGCATCATCCCATTTTTTTTCTACAGGCTACTTACTGTATTTGATCATTTCGGTAAGTCGAATATGGGTAGGAAACTGCATGTTGACCACCTGTATGGAGCTGCACATAATGAACAGGATTTAATTACATCTTATGAGGAAAGTAAAAAAAAAGTTTCGACGCTGCTGGCATACCTCTTAAGAATGAGTGTCAAATTAAAATTTTATAAATACGAGTAGATATATAAACCAGGATCAACTTGAAATAGGTAAGCCTTCAACTGTGAAAATTTTAGCCATTCCTTGGAATATTGAGCATGACATATTTAGTGTGGTAAACCTCACTTTTGTCTCCCCTGAAAAGAATACTAAGCATAGTCTGTTAAGTGACGCCGGTAAAATATTTGATCCTCTGGGTCTGTTCGTACCTCTCACTATACTTCTTAGAGTTTTTCTTAAAATAATGCCAACTAAACTATTATGGGATACTGTTATCAGTGATTCACTGCAAGTTGAGTGGAATTCTTTGGTAACTAAGTTAAAAACTCTGTGCTATTTACATACCAAGATGTATACTGAAAGCAAGCCTGTGTCTCTACATGTCTTCAGTGATGCATAAAAAGATATTTATGGATGTTATGCATACCTGGTGGCAGGACAGGTGTCAAATTTGCTCATGGCTAAGGCCAGAGTTGCCCAATTAAGCAACTAACAATACCTAAACTTGAGTTGATGAGAGTCTTGATTGTTATTAGAGTAATAAGATTAATAATGCAGTTTGGGTAGATAATAGTGTTGTATTATTTTGGATAAAATCTAATATAGAACAAAATAACTTGTTTGCTATGGATAGAGTCAAATACATCAATATAATAATACAATTTGACTGATTTGGACCTTTGGTCGCAGGGTCCTGACCCGCAAAAGGATTTCAACACATGGCAACTATAATAATATTCCTAAGTCCCTGCTAATAGTGATGATAGGCATTGTAAAAATGTTGGATATTAATGCATAATCCTATTGTAATTTTCTTCCTAATTCATTATGGTTTAGTAAGTAGTGAAAATTATTAAATGCAACTTGTTATGTATATTCTATTTATTGATATTGTGAAAAACACTAGCTTTAGAGTAATTTCAGTCAGTGATATTGGAAAAGGCTGAAATCCAGTGGATTCTTGAATTTCAGAGCAAATGGTTTTATAATGAAATTAATTATCTTAAGAATCCTACCAGTATTGAGTCAAATGAAAAACCAGCTCAGTTAATTAACAATTTGTCGTTAGTCATTCAAAATAGTATTGTCAGAGTGAATACTAGATTAGAACTTTCTATATATTCTTTTGAGCGGTTTCATTATCTTCTACCCAATAAAGAATATGTAACAGAGTTATTTATTCAGTACACACATGAACAAATTAATCACGGTAGTGTGTCGAGCACTGTGACATTATTGAGATCCAAGTTTTGGGACCTTAAATTTAGGCAAGTTGAGAAATCAGTCATATCTAAACTTTGTTCCTGTAAACGATATTCACTGATAAAATATAAAATTCCATGTTCTCCTCCCTTGCCCCACTTCAGGGTTGATAAGTCAAGACAATTCTAGTTTACTGCAGTAGACTACACAGGAAATTTGATAAGGCTGATGATTCCTTATCTTATGCTTTCGCCAGGGAATACCAGAGATCGTCGCCGATAACTCATGCTGAGGGATAATACAACAAATTTTGTCGGGTTTGTTCCTCAACTTAGAAAATTTCAGCTTGATTAGTCCCTCTCTAGCAAGCTCTTGGTTACAATAACTGAATGGCAATTCATTCCAGCTAGATTCCTTTGTTTGGTAGGATGTGGGCAACACTCAATGAAATATGTATGCATGTTATCAAAATCGCTCTGGGAAAACTATTAGTTTCCTACGATGAACTTTTCACCATCATCACTGAAGTGGAGGGAAGAGAAAATGACAAACCCTTGACTTATTCATCCATAACACTATATTTTAAGAACGGAAATTCTTTTTGTTAGTTAGTCAGTGCCAATCCTTCCATGATACTGGGAAGATTCCCGACCGGATAATAGAATTTTATATAAGGTCAATATGACAATCGCTGGTCGGCCCGAGGACCCCAGGAGCCGGTTCTTTCTTAGGGAGAGGTGACAGGAAGTATGATGTTTTGACACCAACCAGTGTTCAGGTTGAAGCCTTCGTCACCTCGGGGGAGAGGGACTTGTTCCGCGTCAGAGGTACGTGGATAACGTGGATATAGATACCCATCGGCAGGATTCCTTGGAGCAGAGAGTGTGTGTGTGTGTGTGTGTGTGTGTGTGTGTTGTGAAGGGAAAAGAGGAAAGAAAGCAGTGTTGTGATTAGCTATGTGTGGGGTGTAAGATTTCCCCACCCAAAAACGGGGTGAACACAGCGCGTCCACCAATCGGTAGCCAGATCTCTCCGTGCGCTGACGTTTGTGTCCGCTCATGCCGGGATTCGGAATCGAACCCGGTACCGCGACGTTGGAAGGCCAACGCCGTACCCACTCGGCTAGCATGAGCTCTCCAGGTATCGTTGTCTCACTTAGTTCGATTATGACTTATGTATATTTTAAGTTTCTAACTTCTCTGTTCCTTTAAAGTTTAAAAAAATAAAAATGGTGAAGTTCATAAAAAATAGATATAATTATATCGAAAATTTTATAATTTTTTAAAACAAAATGAATTCCAAATGGTGAGGTTCAGAAATTTTTAAAAATTTAGATATGGATGCTTTTTTGGGGGGGTATATTCGAAAGTTTTATCGAAGTTATTTGTAAAATAGATTTTAAATTTTAATCTTTATCAGGAGGAAATAGATACTGGCCTTTAAAAACGAATAAAATAAAATGAAATTATTAGCGAGTTTAGAGGGAGAAAAAAAGAATCGTGAGGTAAGTTTTTTCCGTATTTAAAAAGAATTTCGATAAAAGTTTTTTTTTTGGGGGGGGGGCTTTAGACCTAAAAAATAAGCAGCGATGTGAAAAAAATATAATGGCTGTTTTTTTATATATTAAATGATTTTATCCAAGTTCTTTCTGAGATTTCCTTTAGATTTGGAAAAAAAAATAGACAGGAGGGATGGATTTTTGCATATTTAATGCTTTTATCAGTTATTTCTAAGAAGTGGTTCAGAGTTTGAAAAATAGCCCTCAGAATTGTTTTTTTCGTATATTTGAAGCTTTTATCCAAGTAATTTCGTAGAGTTACCATTTTTCTCACCTAATATTTTTGACTGACTGAAGCTAAGAATGAAGATGAGAAATGTTTGAATAAAATAAAATTTAAAGTATTGTATACGAAGAAGTATTTAAAGACGAGAATATTAATGAAATTTTACAAAAAATAATAAAGATTGCGATTACAAAAGAGAAAATAAAAAGAAGTTATTCAAAAAAATATTGAAAGTTTTCTACTCCAAGAAGATATAGAAAAATATGAAAGTAATAAATATATTTCAGAAGAATTTGACACTATAGGAAAGGTAACTGGTCAATTGGATCATGAAATAGTAACCGATACAATTACCATGGCCGTAGGCCACATACCGACCAATGTTTTACATACGAAGCGCAAGCTTCCAATGATGATTGGATTGCTATCTCTCCTCAATTGTTGTATGGCGACATGATTGATTCTCTTCTATATTATGTGGAAGACTCTGACATTGAGAACAACCAGTTTGACAGGTCATCTAACATAACCAAACTTCATAATGTACTGGAACTAATAAAACAAACTTAGGGTTATTTTTCGGTTTATGCTCACCCTCGAATTTCGTGGGCGCTTCGTTATAAATATTTCTAATTGTCATATTATGACGAAAAATAGATTGGTCACCATGTTTGAATTGAAAGAATCTAGTTAGTTTAATTTTTTATTTTTGTAAAGTCTTCACCTCGAAAGAATCGGTTACGTAGGGGTTTATATAGTTTAGCTTTTTATTTTTATAAATACACTTTTAATAGTTCTTTTTTAATTAAGATGCTATAATTGTGTACATATGGGTGCGAACGGGTTATGTAACACGCAGTAAACAAATAGAGGCCTAACGAGATTTGGCAATCGCGCTTTTGAATTCGAAATTAAAGATAGGCTTTTCGAATTAGGAATATTTACGAGTTTTTTTTTTATTTGCTGGATGTGGGGGTACAACTTCCATTTCTAAATTAAGTTAAAAATTAGATATAATACAATATGATGCGATTGCAATAGCCTAACCCCTCTCCCCTTCCCAAACACTTATTTTTTAATTTGACCAAGAAAAACATTGTCTGCATTAAAAAACATTTTTTAATATATATATATATATATATATATATATATATATATATATATATATATATATATATATATATACAGTGGCGGCAACAAAAAAAGTGACATTGAATATTGGCAACAGAAATCGATACACAAAATCGCTTTCACTATTTTACTTGCCAACAATCCAATGAAAATGTGCGGAGCTTATGCCGCAAGTGGACGACTCTCCTGGGCTAAGACAACAGAACTGCGCTCTATTGGAACTCAGTGTCTCGTTTGAGCTCGTACAACGAGGTTTTAGTATATGGCACTCCAGCGTGCTGATTATCTGCATTCGTGCCTACATTTGACGTGCTATAACTTCTGTGCAAGTGGATACAATGGGGTGGAAAAAGCTTTCTATGACAGAGAAAAGCCGTGCCTTGACCCTATTAGAGCAGGAAAAGTCTTTTATTGATGTAGCAGCAGATTTAGTAACCTCAAAAATACGATTCATCGCCTAAAACGTGCAGCTGAGTTATTGCCACCAGGTACCATACCAAAGAGGAAGGAGGGCATTGGTGCAGCTAGGAAGACATCTCCAAGGACTGATAATATCCTAAGGCGTAAAGTGATGTCAGACCCTTCTGTAACCTCCGCTTCAATCAAGAAAAAACACCCAGACCTCCTCCAGAACGTTGCCCTCAGGACCATCAGTCATCGCTTACAGAAGGACTTAGGCCTACCGTCTCGCCGCGCTGCCAAGAAGCCACTTCTTACCAAGGCTATGAAGATGGAAAGGCTCAATTTTTGCAAGACCTATAAACATTGGACAGCTGCCCATTGGAAGAAGGTCATGTTCAGTGATGAGAGCACCTTTAGGCTGGTCAGAGGAGAGTCAAAGATCGTGCGTCGTCCCAGCACTGTGTCTCGGGATGACCCGAAATATACCGTGAAAACTGTGAAGCACCCTGATAGTGTGATGGTGTGGGGTGCCTTTAGTGGAAAAAAGGGCAGAGGAGGTCTGTACTTCCTTGCCAAGAATGTAGCCATGAGGGGGACTAACTATCTTGAAGTTTTGAGGCAGCACATGCTGCCATTTTGGGAAATTCATCAGTGTGAATTTTTCATGTATGATGGTGCCCCTGCTCACAGGTCCCAGTTAGTAAAAAGGTTCTTCAATGATAATAATATTAGTGTTTTGGAGTGGCCTGGTAATTTCCTGGACCTAAATCCTATTGAGAATGCTTGGAATCTGATGAAATCCAAAGTTCAAGAGACAGCACCTAGCAGCATCAAGGACCTGATAGAATCACTGAAGCAGATCTGGGTTACGATCGACCCCACCTACTTCGCAAACCTCACTGAATCAATGCCCAATCGACTCAGGATGGTCATCAAGTGCAAGGGCAACATGACCAAGTAATAACTTTCATGAAATATTCATAATAAAATATGTAAGTTACATTTTTCTGTTTTATTTTCCCCGAATTGTCACATGTCACTTTTTTTGTTGCCGCCACTGTATATATATATATATATATATATATATATATATTATAAAAAATTCGAGGGCGGGCATAAACCGAAAAATAACTAAACTAAAATACTATGGGAAAAAGAATATATAATGTGTAGAAGTCTAAATACCGCGTACATAAGTATACGCAGAAATACTCCGACACAAGCTGCGTGCCCTCTCGTATCTCTAAATGCACCCCTCGCCTCGAATTCTCTGTCGCCCTTTTTCGCGCCACCGTAAACTCCGAGATGGCTCGAAGGCGTGAAAGCAATACTGTCTGCCCAAGGATGAAAAAAGGTCTTTCGCGCGACAATACGGATTTTACGAGAATTCGATTTTCTCTCTCGATTTCTGCTCGCGAGGGAAATAAAAGAAAAACCTCTTCCTGGAATCAGGCAGAAGATCTTGGACCTACGTCGAGTTTGTGTGCAGCCCGATCCACAAAGGAAACCGTTCGCCCGTTGCATGGAAGGAACTTCTCGGGGAATTGGTTGTTGCCGTCTTGGTACTTGTAGGTGCCAAACTTCTCGCAGCCCCCATCTTCCCCTTCAGAGTCTGAGGTTACACAGGACCTCCCTCTGCGGATTACTCTAGACGTAGCTAGGTAATCGGTTTTGGCTACCCACTCCAGTAGCCGAATAATCAGACAGGTACTTCGAGGAAGAAGTTCGATTTGAGTCACCGTTTGGCTCACCTTCGTGATCCGGCATAGGGTCATTATATCACCGGTCTAGGATTACCCTATTATTAGGTAACCTTGGACGGCCAGACTAGGTGCGATCATCGTCACCAGAAGAAGATCTTCACCGTCCCCTTCAAAAATACTTACGAACTCAAAAGGTATCGTTAACTGAATTATCCCCTCCCCTAACTTCACCAGTTTATTTGTGAACTAGAATTCCCATCCGGAGCCCATAACCTCAAGTATTAGAAGTGCTTACTTAATTCAGTGTTTAATTCAATAATACTATTCCCTTCATGCTGTCGGGTGGTATTAAGACGCAAGCATCCCAGTGAGTAATTTTAAAGTAATCCCAACGACATTTTTTTAGACTTATTTATTCAGTGCAAGGTTAATTCTATTTATATTTATATAGGTTTTGGCCTTTTTCAAATTCATGTATATTAAAGATTATTTTTGTATTTGTGTTTTTAACAAATTTGGACGATCCTTTGGCAATTATTAATCAACCCACTCGGCTTAAATCTCAATATTACACCGATCCACCCATGGTTGGCTTTTACTGAGTGGGGACACACTCAGGAGATCGTCATTTTAGGTTTGATCAAAAGGTACGCACCGGAGTTATTCTTATTCACTGGAAGTGGAGAAGGTAGGTGTATTGGATACGCTTTACCTCCGCTTCACCTCGGTGCGGTAATAAAATATATGTCCAGAAAGTGGGACTGGAATTACCCACTCACTAAACCTCGACATAATGTAATTAAGAGAGAAGCATAGAAATAATATGCCTATTGATGTAAGTGATAACAGGATTAAACTAATTCCCGGAAGTAATGGTCAGATGTAAGCTGCATAAATAAAATTAAAATCTAGTGTGTCAATAAGTCCTCTTGTTAAATTAAAGTACGAGGGGCGGTCAATAAGTTTTGAGAATCAGTAGAGCAAAACAGAGGAAGGAGGATGGCTGTTTGTGGGGGTGTTAGGACAAGTTATGACAAGTCAGGACCCTCAGCCACACGCTCCTGCCTCGTCTATTTAAGAAGCAGTAGCTGATCGCAGATCGTCAGTCACAAATATATCAACAATGGAGAAGGTTTAGCACCGCGCAGTGATCAAATTTTTGACCAAGGAAGGCAAGAATGCAAAATAGATCCATGAACGCATGGTTGCAGTGTACACCGACACCGCCCCTTCCTATGCAACCATTGCTCGCTGGAATAGGGAGTTCCGCCATGGTCGTGAGTCCCTTGAAGATCACCCCCGTCCAGGACGCCCGTCAGACGTGACCAACGAGGACAATGTGGGCCGTGTGGAGAGGATCATCCTCGAAAATCGACAGGTTAAGGTCGAAGAAATCGAGCGAGAACTTGGAATATCACGTGGAAGTGTTATCAACACATTGCACGACAATTTTGCCATGACCAAGGTCTCTCTGGCTGTTGGGTTCCTAGAAACCTCACGCCCCATGTTCGACTTCAACGTCGTCAAAGACCACAAGGACAGAGTTGCACAAGCTGCACTGAGCGAGTGCGGATTCAAGGAGCTCAACCATCCCCCCCCTACAGTCCAGATCTGGCCCCTAGCGACTACTTTTTATTCCACCAGCTCAAGGCTGCACTGCGTGGACGCCGGTTTGGGGACGATGAAGATGTCCAGCTCGCCGTCCAGGAGTGGATTGAACAGCAGTTGGGAGATTTCTGGTTGTCGGGAATTCGAAGCCTCAGGGACAAGTACCGCAAGTGCATTGTAGTCGAGGGTAGTTATATGGAAAAATAATAAAACACTTTTCCTCATATCTCGTTTCCTTATATCCGAATTGCAAAACTTATTGACCGCCCCTTGTATGTCATTTAGAGTCGGTTGAACTATTATCCAACCAGACTGTAATATGAATTTAGGCTTACGCCCTTAATGATAAACAACCATGAGTGCCCACACCCAAATTTCTGGCTGGGCTCATGGCAGACTTGTGTAAATAGTGTATAGGGGCCTCGCCCCCCCCTCCGGCTCTTGTCGTGAAATAAGCATTATAAAGAGGCTAAAATATTTAAGCTGGGTAATTTCACTAGTGTCAGGTTTCCTGGGGACTTTTAATATAGGTGGTGGTGTAATTTTTGTAACACATGGCATCATTGCTATTTATCTTGTAACTTTCGCTATATGTAGTCACTTATTACCCTGCTATCACCTGAGTAATAATATATTAAGTCCTTTTATACTTAATTGTTTTAGCTGCAGATATATCAGCTAATTTACCTCTGCAAGAATTCTGTTGACAACATTATAGACTGACTAACTTTACTTTTATCTGACTGAGTACTTGGAAACCTGAATGACCTTGATCGGAAATAGTAAGTTATTCTTCTTGTTCTTCTTGTTATAACTTAAGAATTGTTATAATTTAAGATAATTTATAACGAAAATTATTCTCTAAGAATATCCATGACAAACCTAAATTATCCTCAGGTATCAATTTAATGATATGATATATTTTTCTGTCAAAAATTTATTACAGATGACTAGGTGTATAACAAAAGAGTAAATGGAAAACAAAGAAAAATATTATTAAATATTTTAAAATCACAACAAATAGATGGATTTATTGATAGAGGGGCGATGAAAAAATAAAGACCGAAAGTAGCGTGCGGCGAATTGCAAACTCTTTCCTGTGTCGCCCGATCACCGTGGGTGAGCGGTGTATCGGCAACGCCATACTGAGTCTAAGAAGTCTAATTCATATAAAGGTTTTAAACTGCGCGTTTGCACTTCTCATTACGGTACACAACCTCCTCCTCGAAGCGAAGCGTATTTTGAAGAAATGAAGAAGACGAGCGCAACTTGGAAACGTTATCCAAAGCGTAATGCTTCACGGTCGAGTTGATGCACCATTGTTGATAGAAAGCGGTAGGAAAAGTGTATCTATATATATTAATAAATGAAATAATTCCACCCAAACGTATGAGTTAAATTATAAAAGATTTTCAATTACCCACAAACCACCATTCGCCGTATTTCAAAATCTTATTCGCTATTTCGATGTGCACAATTATATATTAATAAATATAATTAAAAACAATGAAAACAATTTAAATTACATACAAACTAGGAGCATATATATATATATATATATATATATATATATATATATATATGTATATATATATATGTATATATATATATATATATATATATATATATATATATATATATATATATATATATATATATATATATATATATATATATATATATATAGGATTGGTTATACAGGGTGACTCCAAAAACGGGCCCCAACTTTCGATAAGCCTCATTTCTTAATTTTCTGCAAGGATTGAATGAAACTTTGGTGATAACTAGTTTATTGTGATTAAAAACATCACATTAAAACATGAGAGTCTTTGGAATTTTCTTCTTTATTCTAGAGCACGTGTTCGAGATGACCTCCATTTAGCTTTGTGCATTTCTTGAGGAAAAGCACAAAGTTGTCCATGACGTCCTTACAAACCGACCGACTAATCGCTCTGATCTCCTCCCTGATGGCTTCCTTGAGTTCCGTGATCGTCCTGGGTCTCCCAGCTTACACTCTGTCTTTAAGTAGCCCCAGAGAAAGAAATCTGGGGGTTAAGGTCTGGGCTGTGAGGTGCCCACTCAAAATCAGTCTTGAGACTGATCACACGGCCACCCAAGTTCTCTTTCAGCTAATTTCGGGACAGGTTTGAGGTGTGAGAGCTTGATGATGCCTCTGGCTGAGATTGCAGTCCATACCGTGCAATACAGGGAGTGTAGGGGCTTGGTGGCTACCTAATTTGGTCTGGAGGTCCCCCAGAAGAAATTTGTCTTCGAGTTTACCTTTCCTTCAAGATTGAAGTGAGCTTCATCTGAGGTTCAAAGGAGGTTAAGGAAAGTTGGGGTCTCTTGAATCTTCTCCAGTATCTTGTCTACTATAGCCTTTCTCTGCTCCTTATCTGAGGCTGTAAGGGTTTGCTTCATCTCTATTTTGTATGGGTAGGTATTTACATCTATTAATATCCCTTTCCTGCAAGTCTCACGGGATATACCGATGGACTGACTTCGCTTGCGCACAAAGCGTTTTGGACTCTGCTAAACTGACTCTGTCACGCTCTCGACCAGCTCAGCTGTACTCTTCCTGGGGCATCCTGAATGGCTCGGACGGCGGTTGTCACTGGCTCCATTAAGGTTCTCCACTGTTCTATAGTTCTCGAAGTGGTTCACCCAGTCTTGAATTCTACTCTTGGAGGGGGCTTTTTCACATTCGAACTGATGCACGAAAGCGTCTTTCACTTTTTTGAACGAGCCTGTCTTGTAGTAATGTTTGACGCAGTATATTCTTTGCTGGAGCTCCCATTGAGATCTAATTGTGTTCACAGGCGTTGCTTCTGTCATGTCCTGTAAAGTAAGGGTGATTAGTGAATGAATGAAGGATATATCACAAAAAGTGAGTGCAGGCCCGTTTTGGGGGGGTCAACAGTTAGGTCGAAAGGTGCCTCAGATAAATAATAAATAATGAGTTAAAATGATCTTTTATGATCTTTTTCTCGTCTAGAAATAAACAATTGTGTAAAATAAAAAGTTCTCGAGAAGATAATGAATCCCTATCATGCTGTTGAATATAACCAATCCTCTATAAAAACATAGCCTCCTTACAATATATATATATATATATATATATATATATATATATATATATATATATATATATATATATATATATGAAAATTAACCCGCAGGAAAATAAAAAGATGAATCCAAGCACTTTCGAACTATATTTTCAAGTTCAATTTCAAGGAATAGTATAAAAATGGAGTAGACAACCTTATATAGGGTACAAAGATACGACGGTAACGCCCATCACATAGTACAAACCAATGGAAAAACAAGACCGAAAAATACCAATAAAAAGAAAAATAGGCAACTAATAACAGACATATGCATCCATAAAACGATATACATACAACAACGCTGTGTATATGAATGTAAATGGTGGGTGAAAAAACAATAAACATTTTAAAGGATTGTCATTAGAACGAAAACATTTAGGGCTAAGAGTTAATCCACGATCATAGCAGAAACACGTGGTGGAAGAGGCAATGCGAATGATATTACACTAATAAAGAGTGACAACAAGGTGCATTATGAAGTTATTTTATTTATTACAAGTTTTTTTTAAAACAGGGTCGAGTTTAAATAAGCCAGGGGAAATATTTATATTAGGCAAGATGCCAATTAATGAACACTCGACAATATTTCTTTTTGTGAAATCAGCGGAATGATAAAGGAAATTTGCAGAGTTCCAGTCAATGGGGTGGTTATTTTCAGATAAATGTAAAAATAAAGCGCTGTTTAGTTCACCTCTCCTAATATTATACTTATGTTGGTAAATTCTAGTAGATAAAGATTTACCAGTTTGCCCGAAGTAAGTTAAATTGCAAATAGAACATTCTATAGAATATACTTCACCTTCTTTCCTTGTATTATTGTGGACCAGCAACTTAGTACATAAGAACATAAGAAAAGAAGGAGACTGCAAAAGACAATTCATGGCCTACACTTGGCAGCTCCTGTGATCTCTGTAAATTTTAGATATGAATCCACTTTATATAAAATGTTAGTCCACAATAATACAAGAAAAAAAGGTGGAGTATATTCTATAGAATATTCTATTTACAGTTGGGCACCTACAACTCAAGTAGTAATTTTCGTCCAAAATCCTCTCCTAGACTTTCATTGCGTGAGATAGCAGTTTAATCCCACGATAATTTTCGCACTTTTGTACATCCCCCTTCCCTTTGGAGCTGGGTACCAACAGACTCTCCCTCCATTCGTCAAGAGTCTCTTCCTGCCCCTCTATCATGCACATCAGCTTCCACAACAAGTCCACTCCTGCATCTTCCCGGGCCCTCCACGCCTCCTACGGGATCTCATCTGGTTCAGCTGTGTAATATCTTACATATCGGATCAAAAAGAGAAAAATCTAACTATACTTAATAAGGAATCTCCTTACCTAATGTGGATATTAAAAAAGTTTTATGTATCCACCAACAACGATTACAAATTTTAAAAATAAAGTATGGAAAATTGCAAAAAAAATGCAAAGTCTTAGGTTTTATCCATAGAGGTTTTCCTTACAAGTAGAAAGAGATCGTTCTTCCACTGTAGAAATCCATTGAAAGGCCGCACTTAGAATACGTGGTGCAATTCTGGTGTCCTTATCTTCGAAAAGCAGTAGAAATGCGCAGCTGAGATCATTCCAGGATTGTGACAGAGATCATATGAAAAAAAGGATCAAGGTACTCAATTTACAGTCATTAAAGACGTGTAGATTGAGAAGATAAATTGTTTCACGTTTTTAAGATATTAAAAGGTTTGGACAATTTAATCTGATTCATTCTTTGAAATCAAACAATACATTCAAGTTATAATTAAAGCGTGAAACTAACATAGGGACAAAAGGTTTTCACTTACGATGTAGTTAATCATTGGAATCGCTTGGTAATAAAAATTATTACATTTTTAATTAATTTGTGGCTTAAATGAGTAAATTGGGTCTAGTGAAATTTATTATTATTAGTAATATTAATTTTCAGAATTATTTTATTTTATTATTTCATTTATTATTTTTGTATACATGGATTTACAGGTCTGCTATCATTTCAGCTCTAGCTACCATAGTCAACACGTCAGAAGAGAAATGGTAACTAGAGGCTGCATTCATTTTCCAGATGCATTCTGTTAGATCTACAGACAGTTCATCAAAACAGGAGCTAAAAAGTTTGTTGTGGGAGCATCTATAAGAATGCGTGAAGCTTACAAAGCATAATTTGTCATGCCAGTTGGGGACCAAGACAAACCATGGGTACCTCATTTTGCTTGTGAACACTGCAAGAAAACTTTGGAAGGTAAGAAAATTGTTTGTTGTAAAAAGTCAAATATTAAATGTCACAAGTATTATGTTTGTTTGTAAGCCAAAAGTAATAAAGTATATTTATTTTACTTTTACAAGATGATATGGAGGGGAAATAAGAGCCGTGAAGTTTCCCATTCCCAGGATTTGGCGTGAACTCACTAACTTCTCGAGCAATTGCTATTTCTGCATGGTGGACCCTTCCGAACGTCGAAGTGGCAAAAATGCCCCTGCAATTTCCTATCCAGATCGTCCATCTTCTATTGCACAAGTAAAACGCAGTGGTGATCTTCTTATACCTCCCCTTCCAGAAAAGAATAAGCCACCCTCAATAGAAAGCAACAATTCAAAAGCTGAAATGAGCAGTGAAGATGTTGAATTCACTGTTAGAGATATGGCTGTTGAGAGGAATCCAGACTATCCAAATCAAAACGAATTCAATGAACTTTTCAGCAATCTTGGCTTGTCAAAGTCAAATGCTGAGCTTTTAATTTCCAGGCTCAAAAAGTGGGACTTGCTCGATGAAAATGTGCAAGTGACGAGCCAAATGAAACGTCATAAAACATTTCTCAAGATTCTATACTAATCAAGCTGGGCTATGCCACTGCATTGATATATCTGATTTATTTGATACGATTGGAATTAAATGTTATCCAGATGAAAAATATGCTCTTCATTGACAGCTCCTCAAGAAGCATTAAAGCTGTACTTCTCCATAATTTGAATAAGCATCCATCTCTTCCCTTGGATCATTCAGTATATCTCAAGGAGGACTAAAGCAGTGCCAAGCTCTCGGCTGCAGGAAGATCTTTGGAAGATTGAGGAGTGGTCAGACACGTGGCAAATGCCTTTTAACGTGAACAAATGCAAAGTGATGCATATCGGCCATCGAAACCCCCAATCTCATTATATGCTTAAGGGCACTGCTCTTGAATCCACCGACACTGAGAAGGACTTGGGTGTAACTATAACTATTGATCTAAAGTTCTCGAGGCAGTGTATTGAGGCGGAGAAGAAAGCCCAAAGGATGCTAGGTTATATAAAGCGACAGTTTGGATAACGGAACAAGGAAATAGTACTCTATCTGTACAATTCACTTGTCCGATCGCACCTGGAATATGTCGTACAATTTTGGAGTCCTTCATTTCGAAAGGACATCGCGAGATTGGAACGCGTGCAAGCCAGGGCAACCAAACTAATTCCCTCTATCAGACATAAAAGTTATGAAGGTAAATTAAGGGAATTAGATCCGTTCTCGTTGGAAATCCGTAGACTGCGTGGTCAGCTCATCGAAGTTTACAAAATATTTCGAGGGTTCGACAATGTTGACTACAGGGATATTTTCAGCCTTAATGAAAGCAAAACAAGAAATCACGGCTTCAAACTTGAGCTGAAGCGTTACAACCGCAATCTGTGTGGGAAATTTTTCACGTACAATATCTGCGGTAGCTGGAACACACTTCCGGTGGAGGTTGTCAACAGCAATTCTGTTGACCAGTTCAAGCCAAGACTAGACAAAGTCTTGAAAAGTGACCGCTAGGGAGGACGTAAGGCATTTGAGTGGGAAAGTGCCCGCTTGACAGCTAGTCCAAAGGTTCCCCTTATTGAATGGACCGCAAGGTCTTCTAGGGTACTTATTTTCCTTGTAGCTTCTTGTAGCTCCTGCTAAAAGCTTTAAATTATAAGGATTATGACTTGAAATTTGTTGGAGATTTCAAAATGGTAGTATTTTTGATGGGTCTCCAGGGAGGTTATATCAAGTTTCCATGTCAAGCATGAGCAATTCATAGAACCTCACAATATGTTGTCGCCGCCAAGGCATTTAAAACTTGGTCTTATGAAATGAAGCAGTTTATTAGAGCTCTTAACGAAGAGTATGCAGCCTTCAAGTACTCGTACATTCAAAATTTCTTTCCCAAAATCTCTTCTTACTAAAGAGGAAAAAGAAGTTGGGAAGAGTTTTGTTTTAGTGTATCGGGGCTTTGGGGCCAACCACAAAGCTGACTATTATGTAGAACTAGTTGAGAACTTAGTGAAAAGCTATGGACGAATGGGCTGCAGGATGTCCATGAAGATGCTCATGCTGGATGCCCATCTTGGCAAGTTCAAAAAGAATATGGGAGCATAATCAGAGGAGAATGGGAGGTCTTCCATTAAGACATACTGAACTCTGAACATAGATGCCAAGGAGTATACAATGAAAACTTGATGGGAGACTACATTTGGGGGCTTGCACGGGAAAGGATTTACATTTCAAACAAAAATCGAGGAAAGCTATTCGCTTCTAACCTTTTTCCTATTTTATATATTTCTTGGAGTAGTTTTAATAAAATTGCATAAACTTAACTGTGTGTTTTTGTCTATAGCCCTAAATTGGATCAAAACAACAAAATTCGCCTATTTTTAGTAAATATTTCATCCTAAAAGCAAAAAAAGTCAAATATAAGAACAATTAATGGCTATTTTCTATTGTTTTGCAATAAACGAAGTTGGAAAATAACGCTTACTGGCCAGCAACAAAAATTGTGTTACATATGTTATTTATTGGAAGAATTAATAAATTTGAAAAACCATAAATTCACTATATTCTTTACTATTTGCAGTATTCTAGAAAAATAAAAAAATATAAAAGTTTTATTTACCATTAATGATGAATATTCAGAAGTCCGCACATGCACTCCACTAAAATACATTACGGTTCAACTTTGGTTATCAAACTAATTTATCATTTATGTGCACAAATAGTTTTGATTTTAAGCAACTGGAATTCTGACTGACATACCATTAATGAGCTTCATGCTATGGGCATAAAATTTAGCAATTTATTTCTTACAAGATCATTTCATCCGCAACATTAAGCTAAAATAAATATGGCTCCTTATGGCTCAAACAAAGGCTCCTTATTTGGGAGCAGCTGAGATGAGAAGTGCTTAGTTTAAACGAGCCTAAATCGATATGAACATTTCAACCTCTGCAAAAATAGCTCAGTTCTCGTTACTTTACACATAGGCTAAGTTATAGAAAACAAAGGAAACATCACGTCACTCTATTGGGGCATGACTCCACTCTCCATGATTGGGAATAGTAGCCTCCCCATTATTTCTCGTCATAGCATACTAGAAATGAGACAAGAAAGCTACCAAAAGAAAACAAGGGGTGGGTCGATAGTATAGAGGGAATTGTTCTAGGTCATTGGCAGAGCTCACTTGACAGGAGACTTGATACGGCCAGCTAAGTCTTTGTCTGAATGACACGAGGGTAACTATTTTCCTCTCCTGGACACAGAATAGCACCCCACACTGACGACTCTCTCACAAAGAAAGTCTGACTCCCGACATCTCCTGTCGTTTGTCGTCAGCCATTGTCATTTACTCTACTATCTGATGATATTTGTTTGTCACCATTAAAATCCTGTCATTTGTCTTCTGCCATTGCATTTTCCTCTGTCATAGGATAATCTGAGTTTGTTGCCATTTAAATTTAATCTCATGTTGTTTGTTACCTACAAGCTGATGATGTTTTTTTTTGCTATTTAACTTCACTTTGTTTATTGTATGACATTGTTATTTCTTCTGCCACCTGATCATCTTTGTCATGTTTTTCATGTTAGGGTTCGTAAACTTTAATTGTCCCAATTGGGCGTATTTTACATTTTACGATTTCCACCCCTAACTAATATTTCATTTTTTTCCCTTTGGGGAGTCAGGCTCCCTATGAATGAGAACTAGATTCTTATTTTAGTTTGGAAAACTTGAATCTCTTTCATATCTCACCTGTGCATAAGCTAAGAGCGATAAGTCGCGATCCTAATGCAGTTGTTGGGAAATTTATGATAAGTAAGATACTTCCTCAATATACATAATTGGTTTAACTACAAAAATAAAGTTCCTAAACATGCATAGTGTTACTATAATCATATTTATCGAATCATTCGGTTTGGTAGACAATCATCATTTGAAGTTGCGTACGTCTTTATTTCCATCTAATGTAATTTCCATTAGTAAATAATGAACAGAACCAGGCAATGGCTTCGCCACTCACCCCTACGGGGGGAGGGGGGGAGCTTACGCTTCACTAATAAGATTAAAATTTACAATCTAAAAAAAAGCAGCCATGGTTAAATTTTTAGAAATTTTCCGAACTTCACCATTTGTAATTCTTTGGGTTTAAAAAAATTCACAAAATTTCGATACTTATATTTATTTCTGAACTTCACCATTTTGTTTTTTGATATTATAAAAGAATCATTAGAAATAACTTTGATAAAAAACATAAGTCATAACCAAACTAAGATGAAATTATTATTCAAATACTAAAAAAAATCCCTTCTTAAATTATAGAGTTAGTGATGATGATAATGTTGCAAAACAAGTGATTCTAAAATTTTGTAATCACCAAGAAAAAGAGATCCGAACCATCGCCCGAGATGTTATGTTCCAATATTTTAGGTTTTACCGAGGGTAGGGGTACCTAGATAGAATATATTTTATTATTCTTTTCAAACTTTAAACCATTTCAGAAGAACAGGAAATATATAGAATGAAGATGGAGAGGAGGAAGGTTCATAATTTACTGGAATTAAGAAAAATGAAATTTATTAACAAGAGTTAACAATGCGGAATTATGATCCTTTATAGATTGCATAAGTTTATTACAAGAATGTAGTTTAAAACGATGAAACTGATTACGAAAATGAATTTCCAAGATAATATTTGGATATAAAGAACCTTCGATTTGATTTTCGTACACAGAACTTGGTAGAAAGAATACACGCAAAAATGTGTCAGGTCGAAAGCTGTATAAATTTATGAATAACGTTTCAATCCTTAATATACCTAGTTACTTGACATATAAGCTCAATGCTTGTTGCACAGAGATGAGGAACAGACTAAAGAATGTAAAGAATCGTTAATGTCTTTATAATATGTACACATTTCTCTTGCAGTAAAGGACCTGAAATAAGAGATGCATTACAAATCGCCTTCGCAAGAGAGAAGAAAATTACTAGACACTTGAAAGATGTGCTGTGGAAGATGTGCTTGTGGAAGATGTGTTGGTAAATACTGAAATGAGTTTATCTCCCTCATGTTTCAGGAAGGTAAGGAGAGGCATGAAAAAATAGTTATGCTATTCCAGGATGCACCGACAGATGTTAGTTAAAACTAAGAAACAAAAACATAAAATAACATTCACATAAAATTTGTAAAAAGAGCTTAGTAAAGAAAGTGAAGAGAAATTGGAAATGTATGGAAAATAGCTTCTCTTACAGGCAATGGAGTCAGGAGAAGACACAATCCTGCCGATGTCAGGTACAACATGGTTGCGCTGGCATACCTGACTACCCAACGAGCGAATGCACCGATGGTATCTCAAACGTGGCAATCGTACAGCGTAGAGTTCTGTCCAAAGGATTCCAATTCATATAAAGGGAAGCAGTATTCGGGAGCAGCATTCGGCAGTGGCGTGCGGAGACTTTTGAAGATGAGGAAGAAATTTAACATTTACAATTATAAATATTTTAATTGAAGTAAATATGTTGTTCATTAAAAATAACTATAAAATTGCAACCTACTCACTTTTTTTAAATGTTATTTTTTAAAACTTTATTTAAATTTTAAAATAGCTTCTGAAGTATGCACAAGGATCTAGCCAAGATGTTCTATCATATTGGCCTACATTGTATTTGCGAGTGAAACAGTTTTGGCGTAGGCCTTACTGTTTTAATAATAGTTTCTCTTTCATTATAAGTCATCGCACTGAACTTCCTTTTTACTAATTTCAAAATAATGCAACCGCATTTTCTTCCAACTTCATTTGCATCCATTTTGTTTAAAAGGAGGTCATCACTTTAAAAAATGAATAAACAATACGCCACACTTATCTAAGCATTGTCTCAGGGTTACTAATCTCAAAGATACGAAGGATGACTAATAACTATGGTAGGCCGCTATAATCCCGGAAATATTAACAAAATGCTTAAGATATAAGAGCTTAACCATATTAGAGTTTTTGCTATTTAGCTGATTTCTTTCCTAGAACCAGTATTTAAATATAACCTAAAAAATTGTTTAAGCTTCAGAGCATAATAATAGTTACGTCAATGTATCTTAGATATTTTGTTGCTTTTTCCTAGATTCTGGCAATCGGTAGAGTTGCCAGATGCAAGCTGATGACTGCAGATGCAAATTTGCTTCCTTTTTCGTATGCAAATAGGTTATTTCTTTTTCTTAATTATAACACGGTGTTGAAATATCTAGATAAAAATCATAAAACTCTAATGACTGTATATTATTGCTAACAAAATATCTTTTAAACTATTTATTCCAAAACACGAAAAAGCAGAACTACGAGTATTATTGAAATTGAGAAAAAAAGAAAAGAGTAGAAATCTCGACCAAATGGATGCATTTCTTCAATTACAGTCGAGTTCATCAGGCTCTAACACCAATTCGACTGAAAGTGAATGGTACTGTATAGCATATACAAGTATAGGCAAGCACAAATGTGAGAATAGAATTGATTCTGCTGTCATATTAATTGATGGTGTGAAATTTCTTTTTCTTTTCTTCTTAAATAGGGGAAGCATTGTTTCCCTTACTTCCATTGACAGCACGCCACATGCATTCTGCATGCAGTATGGTGAGAAACGATTTATATAAGTATACCATTACGAAAGCAGTCATAAAGGGCAATTTACTGAAATAATTCGATATTATTATGTAGGATTATTTCTCCTAATCCTGGAGGGACGAACCTTTTAGACTATGGCAAATTCGGGTATTTTTTTACCTACTCCTATGTGCCATTTGTGATGTTATGGAATCATTTATTTATTTTATGAGTTTCAGTTGACAAAGGAAGGATAACATATAATAAAATTAAAGAAAGTGTTGATTCTGTGCATTAGTAATAATGTCTAACTAATGTGTTTTTTATCACAATTTCATTGGCGTCCTCTAGCCTCTAGGTTTGTCTCCCCACCCATGTCCTAACCATATGTAATATCAATTGATTAGACAAATTTTTTATTTTTTTTAAATGGCCAGTCTCTGTTTATCGGTCATTTAGTATGGACAACAGAGCCAACGAAGGTCAGGGAGAGCTTTCCCTTTCTACTTCGTGGTATACTTTCGAGAGGAGGGGTAAATAAACGTCAGATGCAGCTATGAGTCAGTCTGCTGACTCGTCTCGTCGGAGCAAGTTCTTTTCTCTGTGTTCCTATATTAGCTCTTCTCACACTTCCTCAGGTATTTTTGTCCAAAAGTAAAAAAAAAAAACCTGTTTAAATGTGGGAACTAGAGAACATAAAAAAGACAATCTTCCCTAGATTACCATAAAAGCGAGGTATAAAGAAGACCCAATTTGGGCCTATGAAAAATGAAACGTCAAAACTTGGTCCAAATTTAAACCAATAATTCTTTAGATAGGAAATGTGGATGTTCTCTTCCAAGTTCTAATAGGTCATTAACGGGTGATGGCATACTTATTTTCATTAACATCGTCATTTATTTGATACCATTTTCCATATCCTCAGAATGCCAAGCTGGAAAATCACGATACTCGTCTTCGTGGCACTATCGTCAGTGATATTTGAAGAAGTCAACCCGGTCAGCTTTCTGGCACTGACCCCTGGAAATGCAATTGGTGGCATGGTCACAGGTATAATTGGTCTGGCACTCGGGAGCGTCTCATTAGCGATTGTTCTCGGCAAAATTGAACTGGTAGACGAACCGGAGCAAGCAGGATATGGCAACTACCGCAAAAGGAGGAGTGCGAATAACGCCACCCAGGTAAAGAACAAATGTTATATATGCTTACAATATATATATATATATATATATATATATATATATAACAGAACACACATAGAAAAGGAAACGATGAATTCCAAGTAATTCGAACTAAATAAAAAGTGGAAATTGAAGCTTTTAGGTTATAGTAATTAGAAGGCCGAAAGGACACAACAAACATAAATACGGACAATCAAATCATTAAGAGCGGCAAGATACTAACCTTGAATGCCAGAATGATTGATTGACCAGACCATAAAAAGATAATAAAATAGATAATAAGAGAAGAGAATATGAGAAGGAATAAGAGAGACAATATGAAAGAAAATAATAAAGAGAGAATAAAAGACGGAGAATAAGCGAGATAATAAAAGACGGAGAATAAGAGAGAATAAAAGACGGAGAATAAGAGAGAGAGAGAGAGAGCAGTGCATCTTATACATATGTCTCCCACCGAATGTTTGTAAATATCGATAGGTAAATGAAGCAGTGAATAAAGCGGAAATGAAAATATGCCGATCCATTTTGAGCATTGGGGCTGGGAGGGCACGCACTGCTCTAGATGGCAGATGAGGCATGCTGATCCATGCTACACCTGACAACCCATTGCAGGGGGGTTAGGGCCCTTAAATCTGCGAGTACCCATTCCTTTAGTTTTCAGGTGTATATATAACAAAGATTTTAGCCCTTTTACACCCACCACCCTTATGAGGGTGTATTAAAATGAATCAACCATACTTTGGTTAAGGGGTTTGCCAATCCTATCACTTGAACTTCAATGAGAGCACATTCTCATATCCAATGACCTAAATTAGAACATATTCTCATTTCCAGAGACTTAAACGAAAACACACTCTCATTTCAAGAAACCTAAATAAGAACTCTCTCAGTTCTAGAAACCTATCTGAGGACACATCTTTATTTCCAGAGACCTAAATGAGAACACTCTTATTTACAGAACTCTGAATGAGATCACACTCTCATTTACGGAGACCTAAATAAGGAAAAACTCATTTCCAGAGACTTAAGTGAGAACACACTCTCATTTCCAGAAACCTAACAGAGATCACAATCTCATTTTCAGAGAACTAAATGAGAACACAATTCCTAAGATCCACATTAGAACACAATCATTTCCAGAGACCTAAATGAGAACACACCCTTATTTCCAAAGACATAGATGATAACACATAAATGAGAACACATTCATATTTCCAGAAACCTAAATGAGAACACACTCTCATTTCCAGAGACCTAAATAAGAACACACTTTTATTTCCCGAAACATAAATGATAACACTCTCATTTCTACAGACCTAAATAAGAACACACTTTTATTTCCCGAAACATAAATGATAACACTCTCATTTCTACAGACCTAAATTAGAATACATTTTTTCTTCAGAGATGTAAATAAAAACACTCTCATTGACGTAGCGACGATATGGTGTGGTAACAAAGGGTGAGGGGGGCGTATTTTGGACAGATTTTTCTTTCCAAGTTCGTCATGAATATGTGAATTGCAATGTGAGTGGAGAGAGCCAACCCGAGTGCCATCTGCTGATTAATGTTGTCATTAAGCATGAAATAATAAGCGAACCCGCCAGAGAATACCGTCCGTATAGAAAGGATGATAATATTCCTTTAAAATGAGCACTCGGAGTACCGCGACGAGGTATTCTATTCCACACAAGAAGGGAAAATTATTTTTGCAATTTTCTCTTCACTGCGATCTTTTTGGTTTCATTTTATATATTTTTCTTCCCCTTGATCTTTTCCTACATCTTTTATTGTTTCTTCTGGCAATATTTTCAACCCATCTTTATTCATATTCTTTCTACCCTCACAGCCACCAACACTGAAGGCCCCTGCGCTGCAATACCCCCCCCCCCTTTGGTTATTATTTGTATATTTGTTTAGTTTTGGTCATTGTGTTCGTGGTGTTTTTTCATATAGTTCGTTTAATGATAGGCATAAGTGTGTTTTTGGTGGCTGCCGCCAGACAGAAGTGAAAAAAAAACCCTTGTTTTGTATTTCTGAATTTTTCTATATTTTTTGTCCGCTTTTTTATTTACTATCCACTTCACTACCGTGAGGCGTATTGGTGCTTTATGTTTGGAGTATATGTTGCTTCAAGATATGTAGCTCAACCTTTCGTACCCTTTCCCCAACCTCTGTTCTTCTCTTTGCTACCATCAAAGGCTACATGTTGCTCCAAGTAAATGTATCTTCTACCTATCGATTCTTATGGCTTGTGTAAATGGATATATCCATCCTTTTTTTATCGGCACTCATTGATGCTAGTTTCTGTTAGTTGTTACTAATAGAAATTTGCATCATCGGAAGATTGTGTTATAAATATATGCCTACTCATCTTTTGTTTTTCCCACTATTGTTATTTTTTTCCAGTTTTAAATTTTTATGCCCTCGATCTATTTTAGAGACTTTTCATGGAAAAACTTTACATTGAAGAATTTATGGACAATGTGTATGCAAGTGATCCCAGCCACTGCATCGAGAAGCTTGTTTGTAATATCACAACCCGAGCAAAGCAGCGTCTACCTGTATCCAAGGATGAAGAAGATATAATTTCAGTCATAAAGTAAGTGTACATTAATAATAATAAAACTAATAATGGGCCTAAGATTCTATTTTCTGTCAAAATATTTTTTTTCAGTTGTTACTTTTCTTTAAATTGTGGTATGCAGAGGGGCTTAAAAATGTCGTGCCGTTTGCCGAAAGCAACGCAAATACCATGAGATATAATTCTCTCATTTGGAAGTAACTTCTGCATAATCGCCATCATATACATAGTAGAGTAACGATAAGCCCCTGAAAGATTGCGTTTAAGAGGAAACTGCTCCTCAATGAGCAAAGAAAGAGAACAGGAGAGTTAAATATACGAATAGAAAATACTCCTTTCAATGATCGACTCCGACAACAGATCTCGCCAGCCCCGAAAACTATAAAGCTACTATGACCTCTTGGCAAAGTCCGTGTTTTAGAACCTAGAAAGAACCACTCACTAGTAAAATGAAAAGTGTCCACAAAACTAATTAGAACCTGAGGGCACATTAGAACCTAATTAGGCACATGTGCTAACCAGGAAATGATTAAAAAAATATCAGAACTTAATCGCGTGGAAAAAAGAATGATAGGTGAAATGAGCAGTGAAGGGGAATAAACAAAAAAGATTAGAAAATCAGCATAACCTAAACTTACAACACCCGAGAACGAGATAAAGATGTTTTGGAGGAAGATAAACAAGAGAAGGAGGGGTCTTAAGATGATATGGAGAGCAGTAATGTCCACAGGTCACCATATCTTTTGACAACTATTTTTAATTTTACTGTACAGAAGAAAACTTTCTCTCTTTCTCTCTCTCCTTTTCTCACCCTTTCCACCCTGTTATTATTTTTAACTATATAAAACAAAAATGAAACCTTTTCAAATGAATTCTCTTTCCTCATATCTAGATATGAGGATATTCAATGCATTTAAGCGTTATGGTCATCTAGTTTAAAAATAAAAGTGGTATTTGATGGTTACATTCATTTACATAGAGGGTATTTAGGAAATTAGGCTTAACAATGACTCCTTTCCCTTTTCGACGCACCTAGTTATCTCATTTTCTTTTTGGCAGACGCAATAGCAACCATGGATTCACCTTCAAAAAGATGGTTTTGGCTCAGAAAGTCGCCATCGGAGGTGGTGACTGTGATTTTTTGTTCAATTCCTGCCCTTTGGATATTGACGAGATGGTAAATTTCATAGGGGAATCAGCAAGAAAGGTGTCCCAAAATACTTCCTAGGCCCGAAACATTTGTTGTCAGCGGGTACCTCAAATATTGTTTCTATTCAGTCGTTATATCTAACTTTTTGTTACCATGTTTTTTTTATTCTTAAATATAGATTTATTTTTTATCTTTTGTTAAGCGATGTTTATAGGCCAGATTTTGTTTATGCTGGTCCAATCATTTGATTGTGAGTAAAAGAGAAGATGGAAGAAATTCAGCAAATGTTAAGCGATAGAGGAAGGTTTCTTTGCAAGCAAGACAATGGAATTAACTTTTAAATGTTATGCTGCCATATTCATAAATACATGTGCTAAGTTCGGTTTAGCATAATTATGTACCTCTTGACATGAATAATAAAAGCCAGAGTTTTGACTGGAATGTAGACAGAAGTAATAATAAGCAAGAAGAAAAGTATTATAACGCGTATCAAATTATTCTCGATTACTTGTCTTCATATAATAGCAACACACGATTTACCAAAGTAATATGTTTTGTTTATAGCGTAATATATTAGTTATGATGCCCATATAATGCTGGCAAGCTTTCAAAAACTAAATAATTTGAGAGTGTGGTATTATATTGATTTACATTGTAAAAACAAATTTAGTAGCGTTCTTTGTTATTGTTAAACCATCGTTTTGGTCGTATTTTTATTTATTGTCGTTGTTAAATATATATAACAGCCTTCTTGCAATTTATTTATCCTTATATTTTTTTTTATTTGCTGACTTCAGCAAGGGTTTATAACCTACCTAAAATATACCTAAAACCACAACAGTCCTAGGAAGGGGTGTTAAGAGTCGAGACCAGAGATGAGCGTTTGAAATTTTGAAATCTTGAGCTGCCAATTGTTTTATTTTCTTTTAACAACCAAATTTGAACAAAATATGAATAATTAAAACGTGTTTGGAATAAAAAAAAGAGGCAAAAACACATAAAACAAATGCTAGTAAATACTATTAAAGTGTAAAGGCCTTTGAAGACATTAGCCCACTTGTTCTTACATATAGGCTTTTAAACGACCTTTCACCAGTAGATGGATATATGAGGTAAACAATAGAAAAGATTACTTAGGAAAGGAGTTCTCGAGTAAATTCATTGAAATAAGATTGCTAATATTATTAGGGATTTATTAGAGATATGAGCTCGGCAATGATTGGCTAAAAAAATGTTGTATATGCTCCAAAAGGGCATCTGTTACGATTTTACTAAGTAATGACTATTTATAATTTTAAAAAGGTTGTCATTTGAAACGATTACAAATAATACTGTAAATGACGTTTTCCAAAAATGGGAGCTCTTTTGTGTTGACGTGACCATTTCCTGTGTTAGCAGCAACGGTTATCAACTCTCCAATTAGGGGTGAACTATGTCATTAATATGGGAAGTAGCTGACAGTGAAAGTGGTCTGTTTGGAGCAACCTGTCCTTTCCAATTGAGCCGCTGACTCGAGAGGACTTATAAATAAAAGCCGGTTTGTGGTTGTTAGTTAGTCGAGAGCAGCTCTTCGTCCATTAAGTATCTATATCTTCTCTCGTCTTCGGGTCTAGGAAATGCAAGTTGTTTAGTATTCTCACAAAACATCATACATTAGTTAATTACTGCGTGCATACCCACATATATGTTTGCGTGTTGCTTTTTTTTCCTATACTACCCCAAAAGGAAGAAAGCGGTTGTTTGGTATTTCTATATTTGTTTTTTTTTTTAACAGGTTGTCCATTCAGAAGTTTTACGTGGGAACACTAGTGACACTCATTTCTTTGGCTTGTCGAGATGTCAATGCCCTCCTTGACATCTTTACCCTTACCCCCGGAGCAGCTTTGGGTGGCATCGTGACGGGAATAATCGCCTCCACCCTGGGAGGGCTTTCCATCTCCATTGCGCTTGGAAAAATCGAGTTTGTGGATCCTCCCGATGAAGGTTACGGCCAATACCGCAAGAAGAGAAATGCTCTCCCCGCCAAAGAGGTGAATTCCTGTTCTTTAAATCGTTTCAGAGATTATGTTTTTTGCAAAGGTGTCAGACCCCCCGTCCTCAATGGGAAATGAAATAGAATAGCTAGAACAGACATGAATGTTACCAAAAATGGAGAGCACACGACTAAAATGAACCAGTCGACGGCTTATAATGGAATGGCTCGATGACTACCGAAATTAGATATATAAGAATATCAATATCTCCTCAAAGTTATTCATCTATTTTCTCTTAAAAATAAACGCTAATAAACCCTATGAACATACTTGCAAAATTTGTCTAAACAATTACCAATCTTAAAGGTAAAATACTATACTTATAGCGTTTTTATTCCAGGAACTTAAATTGGAGAAATTGAAGATTGAAGAATATATGGATGATATCTATCAAAAAGACCAAACTCAGTGCATTGAAAAAATGGTGTGCAACATCACGACAAGGTTTCTCAAAGGCTCTCCGATATCACCTGCTGAAGTGGACATTATGTCAGCGATCGAGTGAGTGGTTATCAACATAAATTCACCAGCAAAATAAAGGATTTCTAGGCTAAAAATAGGGAAAAATAAGTGGTAATAAATTTAATATAGGGCTAACAGTCGATAGGATCACATATAAAAGATATTGCCAGTTAAGTATGGAACATCGCCCTGAATATAAATGAATAGAAATGAGTAATAACTCAGAGGAATGCACGTATAAACTCCCACATGACGTAGTGCTTGTTTACTTAAACTGAAAGCATACACCAATGAGGTTATTTGAACCAGACTCATGATTCTTACCCGAATCAGACGCAAAGTAATAGTAATATATTCTCAAAGCTATCTGTCTATTTCTACCTTAAAAATATATGTTAGGTTCATAAAGAGTGATGTGGTTAGGGAAAGTGCAAATATGTGGAGTAGTACATAGTCCGGGGTGATCCAAGGAAGAGACAAGTGGGACTTTAGGGAGCGCCAGAACGCTCTCCCTTCAAACCCTGACCGACCCTCTGAATGAATGCAGATTTCATTGCGGTCCTCGTGCAGCAGTGCCATTGCACCAACACTGCAAGATACCATCAACAAATTCTTATACTCTCAATATATTGCAGATGGAATACCAGTCACGGCGTCACATACAGGAGAATGGTCATGGCCCAAAAGGTAGCAGCTGGTTCTGGCGATTGCAACTTCTTGTTCGATTCCTGCCCGCTCGAGACGTCTCAAATGGTCGAATTTATAGGACGAATTGGCCACAAGATCAGCATCCAGCAATCATTGTAGGCCGTCGAAGCCTTGTTGTAAATGTAATTTTAAAGTTTCAACCGACTTTATTTCCATTGTTTTCATTTTTATTTTCAAGCTGTAGTTTTTACCTAGCATGGGATCTTTTAACCCTTGTTGATTTTTATGAATGTTGTTGACCTTTATAAGTTATTTTAACCTTGAGTTTAAGTGTTATAATTTTTCTTAATAAAAAGTTTACTAAAAAACAACAGGACAGTTTTATATATGGTTTCCGTTATCTGATATTATTGTTGTAGGCTAAAGGGCCTATCATACCCCAAAGCGTGGAAGAGTAGAGGTGGGACATCTTTCAAAAGATTACAGGTGTGAACTTCGGTAGTTATTACATAAACACCTGATGGAAAAGAAAAACTTCTTGAAAATTATGACCTATACTATGAACAATGTGTAATGCTTTTTTACTTTAGATTGAAAACCAACGAGAGCATTACGCATAAAGTTTGTTATGAGAGATATGTACAGAAAGAGGAAGTGAAAATGTATGGGAGATATATAGCCACATATGCTCCGACACGGTTTGCGGCCAGGAGAGAACGCATCTGCAGGAATTGGTGGCGAGAGAGTAGGCAATCCTACAGATGTCGGCTGCAACACGCCAGCCCATTCAACACTTGACACCCATTGGGAGAGGGGGGGGGGGTACACAGTAAGGAAGACCACGATCTGTACACAAGGCAATTAATATACAAATAAACCATATATGTATGAGGAGGTAAGGCAAAGATGGCAACTTTTAGCCTCAAACATAAGAGCCATTTTAATCTATTGCACCATTTCCCAAGCTGAAGTGGCTCCCTCACACCGATGGGGTATTTTGGGTTGTAGTACCTCGTGCAATCATGTTTCAGCCATCGGCAGAAGGCACCAAGATGCCCCCCCCCCCCTCCGCCTTTCCCCCGAGAATCTGCCTGCGTGATACGCTCACCCCCGTCCCTCGGAGGGACTTGTAGCGTGCCTTGAAGACCCCTCTTATCTCTGGGTTTTCCTTAGTTAATATAGGGATGGGGGGAAAGCTGTGCAATTCCATAGCCTTGGGGAGCGCCATACAAAAAATTTTGTTATTATAGGTTGTGAATTTACGCTGCTCTCATTTTCAAGCCTTTCGTTTCATCCCACACAATAATATCCTCACTCCGATAAATTAACGTTAGTCTACCATTTTCTCGAGTAACTTCCTGCCACATTCCGCACTCACCACTCCATGCTCTGATCGCCCCTAATAATTTCTCACCATTGAAGCACGTTTAGTTGCTGTGCTTCACCTATATCGCAATACCCCCTAAATACCTCTAAATACCCCGTAGGTATACTTGATTAAATACCCCTAATTACCTTAATAAATACCCCATAAATAGCTCACTAAATACCCTTAATATACCTCACTAAATACCCACTAAATACTGAATACATCCCCTTTTTCAAGGTCCTACCAAAGACTGCAACACTAAGCCCTACTCAATCCTCACCACTAAACACCATCTAACTTTTACTTTGCGTTTACTTTTAGCACCGTTTTTACCTACACCTTGTCAAACGTTTCGATCAGCCTTTTTAAATCCCTCTCACTCTCAAACACTGCATACCCTGCCACCATGTAATCAGCATATACCAACATAAAGTCCAGCCCTTACCCTTCTTTTCTAATCTCACGTCCTTGTCCTTTACTCTTGTTTGTACTTCTCCCACACCTCCAACAATGAATAGATTAAGAGTTATGGCATCATCATACACTCCTGCTCTACACCTCTCTGTATATCAAGCAACTCACTACGGCTCTCTTCCATCTTTTTGCACGCCTTACTTTAAACATGCAAGACCCCCCCAAGTTAAAGAGGTGGCGTGGCATGATGCATGATACGAGTAAAAGTATTGAAGCATTTTCCTCACTGAAAAATCGATCCCAGCTAATAAATACCTTGATGCTTTGCGAGAATACTTTTGGTATCTCAACAAGATTATAATTTAATTATCAGCCTTTAGTTATTTTCCAGCAGGATGGTAGGCTACTTTATCTAGGCCTTGAGGACCGTGAGTTTCTGCGCCAAATATTTCCGAACTAGTTGGCCAAGGGGCCAACTAGTTCCCCCGACATCACGCCATTGAATTTCTTCCGATGGGGTTATTTATGTAAAGGCTCTCGTCAACCAGTCTGAAGTCCGAGACATCAACGTCCTGCAACATCGAATTTAGGAAAAAATTGATTACAATTACTAAAGATAATTTTGGAGGAACATGGCAGCTACGAGTAATTCATTATCGGTTTGATGTCTTACGTGCAACTAATGATATTAACGTAGTTATTATATCGACGTTATATATTTGGTCTATTACCTTGTCGAGTAGAAACACAGATTCGATTTACAGCGAAGTTAAGTCACATTGAGTGTGGTAGGTTGGTGGATGGATTTCATGATTTAGGTCCACTTAAGGACGGCTGCCATATGCTGTAAATAACCGTTGTTGGGATCCATTTTGAACTGCAAGCTTTCCTCACTCCTAGCGATTTTATTTACATATGTTCTTAAGCCCCCGTTGTTTTTTTTTATTTTTTTCCAAATTCTATGATCTCTTTTGGCAATCACCAGTTGGGGTACTAGTGCAGAAATTACAAAAAGCCTATTTCAATTTCAAGTCGATAAAAATTAAAATAACAAAACAAAATAAAAAAAAGAGCAACAAACATTATATATATATATATATATATATATATATATATATATATATATATATATATATATAAAAGGCACGATCAGGTGCCCGAGGGAGGCCCACCTCCCTAGGAACCCGATGTACGGTCAACAATTCAAATTATGTAATATAGATGAGGCTCATCTCCTCTCGAACTGAATCACACCACCGTACGAAGTGCAGAAGTCCTTCGTAAGAATCGGTAGAGGCAGTAATGACCACCCATAAAGATTCCCCAGACTATGACATTCAACTAAATGCGTTGTACTGTCTGGGCAAACGAGTGCATTTGACAGAAAGGTTCAGGGAAGTTCTTCTTCCGAAAATGCTGCATTTTGCGAATCTAAACCCATTCAGAGGCGACAAAAATGACTTTTTTATCTTTGTAGCATTGTGGTATGGGCCAACTGGAACAGTCGCAGTTCTATGACACGCAGCTTTAGGTCCTAAACGCCGTCTCCCATTCTCTTTGTGTCATGCAGTTCCTGTGGCTGCCTTCATATCTGCCATGGATTCATCGTGGGGAAAAGCAAAATGCCGATACGGTTGCTCAGTCTCTGTCGACCTCCTGGCCCCATAATAAACACGATCGTTCTCGGAAGCCCTTACGTATTCGCGCGTCTAAGGGCATCATCACGAGGCCGATCGGGTAAATCGAATCGACCATCCGCAATAGCCGCTCGGATGCGTGGGCGTGGAACTCAGATTCGTAGTTGAGCTTGAGGTAAACAAAGAGCCAATAAAATCTATGTAGGGTAAGCATATCAGCATCCCACGTGCTGAAAGTCCGAAAGCATAAAATGACCATGGTGCTGGTACAAGGGACTATAAGACTGTAACTGTGCGCCTCCAGGCGAGGCGCCAGTTGAATAGCAGAAAAAAAACCAAGGGAGAAAATCATGACCATGTTAATGGCAAAAATAAAACCGAAACTTGTGAGTTTTGTCATTACAAGAGGCGCAGTCCAGAGCTTATTAGAGCTTAAGCTCACAGGAAAGAGACTGAAACTTCCCTGTAGGACCGTATCCTCTTGCTATATGGGCTCGTAGAGTGTTCTACCACTCGTATGTGGAAGTGACGATGAAAGGTTTTCATGATATCGTATTACCACCCAGTAACATGGACGTTCTCCAAATCTAAGAATATCGTAGCAAATTGCTGCGTGTAAAAGAAAAACTCAAATAAAACACTTTTTTCCACAGTAGAACACCCGATGTGAAGTGGAACTCATGGAAGCCGCACTCTACAGAAGACTGGTGACCTCCACTGTTCAGGAAATAAACTAACAAAATTCTCCACCAAATAGCAGATGTAGAAATTAAGAGAAATTGGACGGAAAATAGCTGGCTGAGGGAAGGGAACCTTCCCCGTTTGTGAAACGCAATCATTCCACAGGAATCTGGGAAGATGCCCTCCCACCAGATCCTGTTGAAAATATTTTGCGAACAGGTCAAGCCTCTTTAGTCTATATATTAAAGCATGGCATATGAGATATCGTCCGAACCAGGGGCAGTATCCTCTTACGAAGTTACATTAAAATGCAACTCGCTCGACGAAAACTGGTCATGTACGTTTCACCCACTTCTAGAGGTAAAATATAGTGGGCGGCCTTCAGCGACCGAGGGATCCGCTTGGAATGATGGCAGAGCAGCATTCCAAATGCATAATGTAAATAAAGCGGTCGTGAAATATTCTGCGTGGTACGGGGAATCTGAAATGGTGATCCCATCTTCCGGGATAACACGGCAGGGAGGAGGGGGATGGGGTCCTGAGAGCACTTACTCAGAATCTCTTGGACAGGTTTCTCCACTTCGACAAGAGGAGTACTTGTTGAGTGAAAACACGTATGGCCGCCATGGATAGCAGCAAACGTGCCTTGAAATTAAACGGAATCTAGGCGAAGTCTTACGAAATGTACTATGTAAGGTTCTTAATTAGCGGGGGAGCTATTGCGCCCGTAATCCTGTAAAGGCTAGGAGCAGAGCGCAATGTTTTTAACTTGACAGACCTATGAGGTGCCTGGTTGCGCAGACTGCGACAAGATTATGTCATTAGGCTCTCTAAACGAAATTCAGTCCACGTCCCGGAGTGCAAAGACCTCTTCCTCATGCAGATACGAATCGTAATTCTTAGAGGATGCAGAGTTCGATCCACCACATTATCACACACTTGCGTTTCAACGAAACATCTTTATTTTGTAAGACATTATGGCAGTTTTCATAGATTTGTGGTTGACGCGACCTAGCTCATCAGCAGAATTTAATAGTGTGGGCCACACGGCAGCAGTTGTAAAATCCTAATAACAACGCGAAAATCTTCACGCATAGGCGATACCAGCTAGCATTCACCAACTCAAGGAGCCTATCCAGTTCGAAGCCGTTGGAGAGCGTTGGAATGGGTCTAGAACCCCTCACTACTGCATCGACACTCGTTCAACCCTGATCACTCCTTTGTCACCAAACTCTTAGCAATATCCTTACAAAGTTCATAGTACGGTGTTGGGGCAGCAACCCAGGGGTGCTATTGGGTGTCTGGAAACCACTCAGTTTGACACTCTGTGCAAGATTAGCCGCATTAACCAAACATGAGACTTTGTTCGCTGCCATGGGAGGAAGCTAAGCCTTTGCGCTGACTGAATATGCCATATTTAGGCAACTTTGTCCCATTAGTCGCGTGAATAAGGAGAAAAGTCTGACCAGCCAACTACATCGAAGACTCCTTGGCAACCTCACTTGAAAGGCCTTGAGGTACCTGAGGCTCTACTCGATTTGGTCATATTTTTTATTTCAATTTTTTTAGTGAAATGGCGGGGGGATGGGGGGGCACTTTCATCCCTTCCTCACGCAAGGGGAGGAATGTTTTAGCTCTACCCAGAAACTTTTCTGGCCATTCAGTACCCAGAACCTGCATGAGTGATGAAAAGCCATTTATTTTCTTTTTTAAGGCTTTTTCCTTTGGTACGACCGACTGCCTACGGAAGTGTTATGCCTATTAGCGGGACAAGGAATAAGACTACTTGATCCAGGACCCAATAAGACTATGCCGCACGAGGTGGGCCGCTTTAGTCCCATTATGGGAGTGTCTGCGCACGGCCACTGAGCATGTATGCATGAGATCCGCAAGGCTACGACGAAATGCAATTTTGGAATGTAGGGACACTGTCATCAAGTACAGCCTAATCTCAAAAATACACCACTTCTAATTGGTTAAGCGACTTGCCTGTCGTTCTTTGGGCACTTCCTAATTACTATGGGACCTTTTTGTCACTCAATATAGCGCCTCCTTAAAAAAAATCCAGCTTGTTCTAGTACTGCAGGATATGATTAACTCGATCAAGTCCATAGCATCACGGAAATTGGCTCATCAGTAATTATTCATCCCCAAGAACCTATAAAAGTGTAAGAATGTCTTCTATACATTCCTACACCAATCCCTACAAAGTGTTACAACGAAACACGTACTCATACAGTCCCAATGATAATTACGGACGCACTTTAGAAATTTAAAAGCTGACCTCAGTTCTACTCAATCCCTTGACGCCACAACAGACCGGCAAGTTCCTACCTCGCGACCGAAAATGACCATGCGAAAGAATTTGAGGTCAAACACATCAACATAGAAAAATAACATGCTAATTCAACACTCTAATGCACAAAAATGTTCTCTCCAACCAACTCCATTTCGCTCCAGAATTGGTGCCGTTGAAATCACACAAACAAAAGTGAAAATGAAATCATTGTTTTCATTTCCCTCAGCTCTCATAAAATCAAATAACAGATTTTTTTTCTCTTCAAAGAAATCTTATATCTATTGTATTTCAGGACATCGATTGTATGGATAAAAATAATTTTTATTGTATTTTTAACATCATGTTAATTGTGAATAAAATTAAATATTACAACGAATCCTCGATGTCAAACCACAAATAAATTGTAGAAGAGAAAATTGTGAAATAGGTTACTTAATTCAAAGGGGGCTAACATTGATCATGAGTTCCACGACCAAGAACCACTTTTTAAATTCTAATTCACTGCGAAAATAGTCGATTGATGTAGATTTGCCCTCCACACGATTGGTATCTGAGCCTTCAAAAGGCTTCTTTCCACGAGTTGCTTGTTGAAATTCTCATTAATGGTAAATAAATCAAAGATCTTAGTTGTCAAATAGCATTTTAATGCAAATATTATAGAAACAAATAAGCCTATAACTATAAGGATTATTATTTGTTCCTCATTCATAGTTCTATGATTGAATTTGATTCCATCTCATTTTCTAGTGAGAATCCAATTCAAGTGACTGTTAACTTTGCTCCTTTCAACTCTTAGCCTTTCTACCTCTCGTTACTTTACATGGAATACCCTTAAGTTCCCAAGGACCATGCAAATTAGCAACGGGTAAAGAATTGCTTGGTCGTAATAGAGGTGGGTGCAAGGAGCAGCCAGCTCACAGGTGCAAGGGGGTCAAGTTTGGAAGTTAGTCTGGGGCAGTTTAATATACGTATACAGAGCTAGAGGGTCATATATATATATATATATATATATATATATATATATATATATATATATATATATGCAATGTCCCGCAGAAAAAAATGAAATGGTGTTTCCAAGTACTTTCGAACTTTATTAAGTTCCTTATCAAGGATAACTACAAGAAATAATATTATATTAGAGGTATATATACGAAAGAAAAGTATGAAAGACCGCCTCAAAAACAAGAAATCACTAATGAGGAAGACGGAAGAAGCAGGTAGTAAGGTCAAACTGAGAAGACAGAAAGGGTAACAGATTAAAAAAATGGAGATAGCCTAACGAGGGAGATTATAAGAAACGAGGAGCGAAAGAGTGGGGGAAATACAATGTATCAAACAGAGCAGTGACAATAAAAAAATATATATATATATTGGGGCCACATAGCTAAAGATTGTATATAAAAAACTAAAAACAAAAGTTAAAACTAATTTCATTTTTTCCTGCGGGACATTGCATTCATTTGCTACCCTCACGTGATACTTTGTGAGTTTTTCATTATATATATATATATATATATATATATATATATATATATATATATATATATATATATATATATATATATATATATATATATTTATATATATGCAAAATTCAAGAAACCCGATACGAATGGTGCAATTAGTATAAAGCAAAAAATTGACAACCGACACTGCATCAAGCGTCACTATTTATACGTATTACTGTTTCTGAAACCTGTAATATAATACGCGATTCACTCTTTATCACTAATTCCACAGTTGTTGATCTGAACAAATCTGATTTTTCTAGGCTCCTTAAGCTTCCCTTTGAAGACACAATTTTTATTTTATAATAATAGCTTTTATAGATATTTAGACCAAATTTAGTGCAAACAAATTCATTCCTACTCCTAAGCTCCGTTTAGGTAGAGAGAATTCATGATAGTAACGTACACAAACAAGAGGTTTTGTTCACGATGATGAGGATTTGCTCTTGTGTGCGAACGCTCAATTAAATGTTAAAAGCTTGGCAGAACATAAATAACACAAAGAATCTCAGAATCGCAGAGCACTCTAAAATTTATGTTTTGCAGTAAAAAAAAAAAAAAAAAAAAATGAAAAAGGAAGCTAAATATAAAGTTGTGGTGCGTGCACACAAAGAACTGTATATATAAATAAAAATTATTTAAAAAAACCCACAGAATCGCTGAGCGCTTTGGAATTTATGTTTTGCAGTCCAAAATTAAAAAAAAAAATGAAATAAGTTGTGGTGCGCTTACACAAATTATATAAAAGACAAAAACAAACTCAGAATCGCTGAGCACTTTGAAATTTATGTTTCAGACAATAATACAAAATGAATTAAGAAGGCAAATATAAAAGTAAAAATATTAAAGTTGTGGTGTGCTCACACACAAAACATTTATACACGAATACTAAGTTTTGTTCGCAATGAGGATTTGCAGCTCCTGCGTGAGAAAGCTCCCTTTGAAGTATAAAAAGTGTAAAAAATATATCATCCAAAGAACCTTGGACCCTCTGAGTAGTGTGAAATATATGTGTGCCTAAAAAAATATGTGAAAAATATTTATTTTTAAATATTTACATTAACTTGTTGTAAGATCCGCATACGGGAAGGGGAGTATCTCTGGTGTTCACATGGTAATATGGAATAAGAGACTCAAAGAAACCTAAATAATGAACACTTTGATGTGTTTTATGAAATATAATGCGTTTACGTCTAACCAAAATAACATTAGAGAGTTCGAATGGAAAATAGTACTCTAAAAAGCGCACTGTACCCGAAGTCGAACTACGTCTTCTTTGGAAGAGGATTAATGTCCAGTGGTCAAATGACCGTTTTTTTTTTTTTGTTGTTGTTCCCTATGCTGGTGGGATATGTGCAAGCGGTGCAAACTACGATTAATAAACGTATCAAACTACACAATAATAATGAGCGCCTAAAGATACTGTCAGACTTCTTAAAGCAGGGATGAGCAATAACTTTAAGTAGCGGGCAACATTGAAGCTTATGTAAGGCTTTGCGGACCTCACTTAAACAGTTTGATGCAAATTACGAATACATATAAATTAATTGCAATTACCTTCGTGTATTTGTTTGCATATACTACATAGCCATAGATACACATAAAATAAACAAGGCTAATTTTTGGGGGGGCATAGTTTTGTTACCCCTTTTAAACTGTTTCCAGACATATATCGGAGTGGGGACTTACAGCTTCACATGGAATCCGAACCACAGTTAATTATATATTATTGACACAATATTGTCAAACTTAAATAATGACTAATAATATAAAACAAAGCCTATATGAAGTGAGTTTAGTGGAGAACGCAAACCATTAAAATTTCAAAGGTGTTTCAAAATTTGAAAGAAATAGCGTATAAGGAGAGATTTTTGGCAAAATGTTCAATAATTATTTTAAATATTTTCCGGAATTCGGTAAAGAAACGAGAAACACATGCAAAATCTGCACGGGCTGCAGTTTGCCCACCTTTGCCTTAAAGAAATGAGAGCTCTCCTGAAGTTCAAATTCAAATTTCAAATTAGGTTAAAGTGATGAAATTGTGTGGTAGGTATATAAAGGTGTGAAAATGTTTTCTAGTTTGCCCTGGTGTTAGGGCATCACTAGCATTCTTCTTATTTGTATTTTTAATATTAAAAATTCCACCGTCATTAATGTAGCTGACTGTCTTTGACAGCCAATTTCCTCCGTTATAATATATATATATATATATATATATATATATATATATATATATATATATATATATATATATATATATTTAATTATTTGTGTTTTTCCGTCGAAGCATTCAAGCCTTTCAAATGGGAATTGGGAATTGTGCACTTCGCCTCTTTTATATTTAAAGTTAGTTAAATTTTTACTTTATACTATGTTTATATTGGATGGGGGGGATCTTTAGTGTGGGCACTTCGCCTCTTTTTCATTTGTTGTTTATAATTGTTGAGTTTTTGAAGTCATAATACATCGGAGTAGTGGACTACTACTACGTATACATAGGTAGTACCACTTCTCTCGCGCAGGTTCTACTACTAGGGAACAGGGCGGTTCTACCTATAGCGCGTCTACGGTTCGCACGTATATTTAGGTTAAGATTCATATTTGGGAGTATCACTCGGTCTATCTTATCCCAAGTCTTTCTCTTTAGCCTTTGGATCTCCGTATTGATTGGCTTTAGACCGATTCTTTGGTGTAGAACCGATTGCCGAATACGGTCGATCCTTCGCGTGCCAGTGATCAGCCGAGTGGCATTATTCTGCACCCTCTGAATCATTCTGAGAGATGTGCAGCTTGCCATCTGCGTGATCACGGCCGGGTACACTAGGACTGAGCGTACCAAGGCCATATACAGCTTTTTGATGTTTGACATGCTGAGTCCTCGGAAACGGTAAAGTTTCCTCAGCTCTCTTTTGGCTATGAAGACTCTGGTTTTGATGTGCGTCTTGTATCCCGTTTTGAAGAGTTGTAAGCCCAGGACTTCACCCTCGTTGGAGTACGGATAGATTTCGTTATTGACGATGACGTCGTCTACTTTCCGGCGGTTCATTGAAATGATAGTGAACTTCTGGCGTTTGCTTTTAATTTTCCACTTCTTCTCATATCTGTTTATATTTTCAATTTCGACAGCTGTCGCCCTCCCCTGACTTCCAGAGTTCCTGAATGGACTCAGGACGATTTGGGTGATGTCTTCTGCGTATTGCAGATACATCGAATCGTACCTCACTGGAGCAGGCAGGTCAATCGTGTACACTAGGTACAGCAGAGGGCTGAGACAGCTGCCTTGTGGAACTCCCGCCTCGAGTTCGAATTCTGGTCCTTTGCAGTCCTTGATTGCAATTCAGGCTCTCCTATCGGAGACATAGTTGCAAAGGACCCTTTCTAAGAGTGGGTTAAGCTGGAGGTTGAGGATCTTGTACTGTAATCCTCTCAGCCAAACCTTATCGAAGGCCTTCTTTACATCTCGCAGCACCACGTCTACGTACCTCCTCTCAGCTTTACTGCACGTGAGTTTTTCCGCAAGAAGGGCGAAGGCTGTTTCCGTTCCTCGTCCCTTGCGGAACCCGTGCTGCTGAGGGTTGTGGGCTCCCAGCTCGGCTAGTTGTTCTTGAAGCCTGTCAGCTAGGAGTCTCTCGTAGACTTTCGCAACGATCTCCAGCAGGGCGATTGGCCTGTAATTTACCAGTTGATCAGGGGGTTTACCTCCCTTGGGTATGAAGATCATCTTAGCAATCTTGAAACCTTCCGGGAAGTAGCCCGTGTTCAGGGGAGCGTTGTAGATGTTAACAATTCCCTGAATGATCTGCTGTGGGGCGTTAACCAAGTTGTTTCTGGTGATACCCGTCCAGCCTGGTGCCTTTTGTCGAAAGGCTTTTACAGTGGCCATGACCTCCTCTGATGTTATGGGACGTCCGTGGCCCGCCATCTCCCTGCCTTCGTTGACTTGATGTAGTGGGTGCGTGCGATGCATTTCCTGATTTAGTTCTTCAATCAGTTGGCCTTCGAATTCCTGGTCGAACTCGTCGTTTTCATCAGGGGTAATCCTGAAAACGTTTTTCCAGAAGTTCCTGAACATGTCCTCGAGAACCACCGGGTTCTCTATGTAGATTCTGTTCTCCTTTATCCGAGCCTTAGGTCTAGGTGCAAGTCCCTTTAAGTTCTTGACTTGGCGCCAGAACTTAGCCGGGCTGAGCTCGCTGTCGACTTTGGCTATCAAACTGTTCTATATCTCCTCCTGTTGAGGTTGATGGCCTTTCTAAGTTCTGAGCTTAGGCGTCGAAGGAGCGAGCTCCTTTCCCGGTTGGGACCCTCCCGTCTTACTTCTTCGTACACTTCCCTGTGAACGCGAGCCATATCTCTCATCTCCTCTGTCCATCTGGGCTGAGGAGGTGTTTTATACCCTGTTATGGGCATGCTCTCGCGGTCCGCATTTAGTATGGACGTTGTAATCCTTTCCAGCTCCCTGTCTATCTCCTCTAACGACGCCGTGCTGAAGTCAGCTGGCGCATATTCCCTGAGTCGTTGCTTGTAACGATCCCAGTTGGCCAGGGCGTAGTTTTTCCGGAGAGGGGCTGGAAGCTGGATTGGTGCGAGGGATACCGTGGTGAGAATCGCTATGTGATCACTAGGGACTGTTGGGCCAGGCTCACTATGGTAGTTGAAAGGGAAGCCTTCACTTGTTAGGATTATGTCAGGCTTGGTTGCTGATCTGGAAGTGATATAGGTCGGAAAATCCGGCCCTATCCTTTGGATGTCTTTTCTTCCCATAATCAGTTCCAAGTTTCGGCCTCTATCGTTGGTGCTACCATAGCCCGCCGCACGGCATCTGACATTGAGGTCTCCCCCTAAGAATGCCATTCTGCGGTGCCCGAACAGTGTGTAGAAGTTGCTTAACGGGAGATATGCTCGTCGAGGGGGTTAATATGCTGCAGCTATCACGAGGTCTCCTACCAGGGTGTGTACCTCGATTGCCACAAAGGACTCATCGAGTTCTGGTAGTTGTTTAAATGAGATGTTCCTCTTGACAGCTATTGCAGCACCATCGAACCTTTCCTGGGAATGATTATTCATGACTACTCTATAGCCCGGTATTTTAATACGACCAGCTGTAGTGTCGATACCGTGCCCTGTAATGAGAATGATGTCGGGGTCAAGCACTCGGAATATGTTACCATATGCCGTGGCCTTCTCCTCCCATCCATTCACGTTGAGTGTCAGAATCCTCATTCTGTTGTTTACTCTCTCCATCTTCTATCACTTAGTGTTTCTGTGTGACGTTCTTTTTCCTCAAATTCTTCTTTTTCCTGAACTCAGCGTTCGAGATTTGCTCGCATGTACTGTGATGAAGAGTCACATTCTGTGCGAGCAGGGCCTCTTCCACTGTTCCAGGATCTACTTCGTAGTCGTACTCCCATTTGTATATTTTGGATTTTATTCCTTGGAATATACTCCTGGTTTCCATTTCCTCTGGGAAGGGGAATTGATCGCAGGCGTATATTTTCAGGTTAATATAGTTCGCCCGCAGTCTCTTCACTCTCTTTTTCTGTCCCTTATTATCCTGGGATTTTCTTGTTTCTGTGTCTGAGGAATCTGACGATTCCGAAGAACTTTTTGAGTCCGAGTTGTCATGTACCACCGTGTTTCCTCTTCTTTGGGTGGGCGCAGGAGTTGTGGCCTCGGCTGCTTCCTTTCTTACCTTTTTGTTTGTCTGTTTGCAAGTTTTGACTTGCTCCGTGGTCAGTTGCTCTTTCGGAGCTATCTGCAGATGCAGAACATTCCCAGAAGGGGAGTTGTCCGGGAACCACATTTACTTCATCCCGTTCTTTGCCAGCATCTGGTTCAGAACTGTCGCGAATGTGCCCGGGCGAGCCAGGTTCATGACGTGCGCATGAAGGATGCACGTCATAATTTTAGTGAAGCCCTCGTTCTCAATTTTCAGGTATGTCTTTTTGGCGTCCACCTCTGAGATGGCTGCCTTTGCTGCCTGGGCGTAGGACGTATTCGCTCTACGCGGTCCTTCGTTTCTTTTAGCTTCTTGTTTTTTCTTCATAACTTCTTTTTTAGCGGGGCATGACATGGCCATCGTCCTATGACCCTGCTCGCAGCTCACTCACTTTCTGTATTGCTGTTGCAATTGAGCCAATCGTGGCCCTTCTGGCTGCATTTAGAGCACGTCTCTTGCGGCTCTTTGCAGTCCTTGGTGGCGTGGGATTCCATCCTGTAGCATTTAAAGCAGAATTGGACCGGAGTATACTCTCCTTTTTCCACTTGCTCTCCACTAATTTTGGCGTTGAACATTAGAAGGCCTTGTTCCGTTGCCTTTTGTGCCATGGTAGTCTACAAGAAGACCACCTTGAACACATGGGTGTACTCGCCACCGTCCCTCCTATTTTTGAACTTAACAACTTCGACTACCTTGGCCCAGGCTTGCCGAAGCTGTATCTCCTCTCTAATTTCCTCCGCGGTATGCTGCCCAATCCATGGGTCGATACGACGGCATACCACGCTCCTGTGAGCCAGGATCTGGGGGGGGGGGTTACTGCTGGTTGCAGCCCAATGCCTCGTGGGACTCCAACTGCCCTCTCTTTGGTTATTTCTTCTATGTCTTTCTCCTTCTCACATATCGCGATATAACCAGATGGTATATCCAACAGCCTTACCATGGCAATGCCTAATTTACCGTACACGACCTTGAATGTGGATTCTCTGCTAGGCTTGGGCTGCCCATCAACAATCCACAGAGGTATCCTGGTCGTGTGGTCCTAGGCCATCTCTTCTCGAGAGTGGCCCTTCAGCCCTGCTTTTGATTGTCTCACACTGCTCTCGTTGTGGGTGACTTATTTTTGCTCAGTATGATGCACCTTTTCTTCTTGGTCTTCTTGTTAGGTTTATTTGGTGACTCCTTTGACTTTGACTTTGTTTAAGTGGGGGTGCATGTGAGGGGAGGATGATAGGGTGTGTGGAGAGATAGATAAAATAGACAAGTGGAGAAGAGAGAAAGAAGTGTGGTAGAGGTGCAAAGAGATGCCTAGGGTCTGGTGATCAGACTTATCACTTTTAATTATTTTCTTGGATGCGTGTATTCATTCATTTGTTGTATTGGATTTTTGTTATAATTATTATGGCGTTCAAGCCCTTTGTCTTAGCAACTTTAGTTTCTTGGTTTATGTTGTGCATTGCTTATTTTGTATATGTTTTAAATACATTTAAGTGCGTGCTTATTGTTTTGTTTTATTGTGTGTGTGTTTTAATAGTATTTTTGTTTCTTCTTTTGAAGTTCTCGTCGTAATCGGGGGTTTTTCTTCTTCTTGGTAGAGTAGTCTTTTTCGGTAGTTTGTCGTAGTAATTTTCGAGTTTTCTTGTTCTTATTTTGGTTCTTGATTTCACAGGTATTTTTTATCTCATTTTACGCATAGAACGGTATTGGTGACTCCCTCTTTTGATTGTATAGGTTTATTGTGCAATAGCGTACATTTATACATAATCATAATACAAATAATAATAAAATAAAAACAAACAAAAAAAACAAAAAGACAAATACAGTAATAATATGATACAATAGTATAAATACATGTATAAATGCACACATTGCACAAAACGGGCAGCCCGTCAGTGTTTGGCGTGCAGTAAGACGTGGTGGAGCGTCCCACGCGTTTCTTATCTGCTGCAAGTGGGTGGCGTCGGTCTTCATCACCTGTCGCCCGGCTGGGTGCGAGCGGCGATCAGCGCGGAGGGGGTGTTGTTCTCAGCACCTCCAGCAGCTCGTTAGTTGGGGTGTAGAGGACCACCTGGGCGGCTCTTGCCTCTCGCGTCCTGAGTAGGGCGCCTCTTACAGGGGGAGGGGCTGGCGCTCGCTCTGGCCTGAGGCGGGCGGTGGCTGGGCAGGAGAGGAGGTAGTGCACCAGTGGGCGCCGGGAGCGGCCGCCGCAGTGTTCACACCTCCCTGCCACAAAGTCGGCGTGTAGCTCTTCCCGCGTGGAGTAGCCCAGCCTCATACGCTGTAGCAGCACGCCGTTCGCTCTGGGCTGCTGGAAGGATGGGTTCAGTGGGCGATAGGCTGTGGCTGCAGCATACCACGCCGCTTGCCTCTTGATTGCTTCCCATTCTTGGTGCTGCTGGTGGGCGTTGTGGGCGGCCCTGCGTTTAACCTGCACCTTGAGCTGCTGCAGGCTGGGGCGCACGGTCCAGGTGATGATGGGGCCGTGGGCGGCTCGCTTGGCAGCCTCGTCGGCAGCATCGTTGCCGCGCACGCCAACGTGGCTGGGAATCCAGTGGAGCCGGACACGCCTGCCCTGAGCTGCCAGGTCCTGCAGGGTGCACAGGATGGTGGTGGTGAGGTGAATGTTGTCCCGGGTGTGGGCGTGGGCGTGCTGCAGCGCCTGTAGTCCCGACCGAGAGTCAGTGTGTATCACCACAGTGGCCTCCCGGCGGAGCAGAGCGTGCTGGAGGGCGTGCAGGATTGCTACCAGCTCCGTCTGGAGGGTGGAGCAGTGGTCTGATGTCCTCCACGCTTGCGTCAAGCCGCTCGTGACGAAGGCGGCGCCGGACCTCCCGCTTTCGGGGTCGACGGAGCCGTCGGTGAAGTACACTGCGCTGCCTGGCTCCGTGACCTCAGACATGGCCATGAGGGCGTGCTGGCGCAGCTCCTCGGTGAGGCAGTTCGCTTTGCTGTCGGGCAACTGTGTGGCGGTGAAGTGTGCGGCGGGGGGGTCCCATGGTGGTGGTGGAACGTAGGCGGGGTTGGGGGTGTCGGGGTCGCGCCACAGCCAGTTCCCTGCCCGGTTGAGGGAGCTGGTTGCTAGGCTGACGTTTACGAGCCACCTGTTGTTACGCAGGCACTCGATGCCCTGCACCACGGCCATTCTGAGTCTCCTCTGCGCAACACCTTCCACGTCGCGCTGGAGCACTCTGGCCACCCGACAGGCCACCATGCAATCCACCCTGGCTGTGAGGGGCACCAGGTTGGCCTCACTCTGCATGACACAGGCACTGCACCACCTGGGTGCCCCTAACATGGTCCTCATGGCGGTGTTTTGTATTACCTCCAGGCGCTGTTGCTGCTGCCGGGGCAGCGCTACAAGGACCGGTGCACTGTAGTCCACTAGGGAGCGCACTGCCTGGAGGTAGTAGAGGCGGAGGACGGGGAAGGTTGCACCAGCGCTCGGCCGCGTCATGGCCCTCATCACATTCAGCCGGGCCTGCGTCCGCTGCCTCAGGTGCGTGACATGCTGCGTGAAGGACAGCCGTCTGTCCACCCACACTCCGAGGTACTGGTAGGAGTCGGTCCAGGCCAGGCCGACTCCTTGGACGCGAAGCTGCTGGCCAGCAGGTGTGCAAGTCTTGATGGCCATGGCCTGGGACTTCTCTGCCGAGATCTTGAGCCCCAGCTCTTCGCACTTGGCAGTGATGAGGTGCAGCGCTTCTTGGGCCCGCGCGAGCTTGTCGCCGCGCCCGGTGACGACGAGTGCCAGGTCGTCGGCGTAACTGAGGAGGATGGTTCCTTCCCGATAGGGGAGGGCGACCAGTTGTTCCATCAGCACGTTGAAAAGGAACGGGCTGAGGATGCCGCCCTGGGGTGTCCCGTTCTCGAAAGTAAGGTAGGAAGACTTGTGGCCCTGGAACTTCACGCGGGCTCGGCGCTGGTGAAGGTAGTCCTGGAGCCAGCCCAGCAGTCTCCCTCGGATGCCCTTCCTCACAAGGGCGGCCAGTATGGCGCGGGGGCTAGCCAGCTCGAAAGCCTTCTCGAGGTCAAGGAAGACTACGATGGTGGGCTGGTTGTTGGCGTGAGCCAGGAGGGTGATGAGGCAGTCCGCAGTGCTCACCCCCCTGGTGTAGCCGAACACGTGGTGATGAAGGCTTCCCACGCTCCACTGTAGGCGAGTCAGCACCATCTTCTCCGCCGTTTTTCCGGTGCAGCTCAGGAGGGAGATTGGCCTGAAGGTGGTGTGATCCTTCGGCTTGGGGATGGGCTGGATGTCTGCGTCCTTCCAGGAGGGCGGCAGACGGCCTGCCAACCACGACGCGTTCAGAAGGGCTAGCAGCGCGGCGTCCCCGGCGGGCCCAGCGTGCGCCAGCATAGAGTACCGCACTCCGTCGGCTCCCGCCGCTGTGTCACGTCGACGTTTCGCCCTGGCCAGCTCCTCGAGCGTGAAAGGCTGGTCCGTCGCGTGCGGCTGGCCCCGCGCCTCCCTGACCTCTTCGTCGCGCTGTGGGCGTAGCTGCTGCTGGAGGTAGCTGGTGTGGGGAGGAAGCTGCTCGCTAGAACCCCTCGCTGTAAAGCAGTTCGCCAGCCGATCTGCCTCTTGCTGTGGGCGTGGGTGGGCAGCTGGGCGGGTCGGGGCGGCGCCTGAGGCCTTCCTGAAACTCCCCCACAGCTGGCCGAGGGAGGTGTGTTGGCTGAAAGAGGCGCACCACTCCAGCCACTTTGCCTCCCTGGCGCTAAGGGACACCTGTCTCGCGCGGGCTACCACGTCCTGCAGGAGCTGCAGGTTGATGGCCGTTGGGTGCTTCTCGTACAACCTCCTGTGGACGTTGACGCGGTGATTGTGCTCCCGGACTTCCTCGTTATAAAACCACCAGTCCGGGCGCCGGCGGCGATTTGAGGCTATCCTGGGCATGGCCGCGTAAGCTGCACTCTCTATGGCCGCCGTAAGGTCCCTCTCCTGCAGGTGCAGGTCCACCGGAGGCACATACGTGGACCACCATTCGGCCAGGGAGGCTTGGAACTTTGCCCAATCCGCCCTCCTGACGTTCCACTGGGGCGGCGGGAGAGGAGGAGCTGGTGGGGCCACAGTGAGGGTGGTGAGGGTCCCGTAATGGTCGCTGGTGAGGGTAGGGTGGACCTGCCAGGTGGCACCGGGCTGTAGGTCGCCCGACACCAGCGTGAGGTCGAGCCGCCCCCCATGGACGTGCGTGGCCTCCCCTGTGTTCAGTAGTCGAACGGCAGGAACTTCTTCGAGCAGGTCGGCCAGGTGGCGCCCGGTCACGTTAGTGGGTGACACAGACTGCAGCACGGGGTGGTGGGCGTTGAAGTCGCCCGCTACAAGGAGGCTGGAGTGGGATGCGAGGGAGAGCAGCTCCCCAACATCCAGCGGGTACCGCTGGCTCCTGTATATATTGTATACAGTCAGAGTGAGCGGCCCCAGCTGTAGCTCCAGTGCCAGGACCTCCACGCCGTCACCACAGTACACGGGTGCGGCGATCCTCTTGTGCGGGATGGTGTTTCGTATGAGGGCTGCACAGCCACGCCCATTTCCGTCACCAGCCGGTAGCGAGTGGAGGGTGTAGCCTGCGACTCGCCATTCAAAGCTGGCGGGCGTGAGAGTCTCCTGTAGGAGAACCAGGTCCAGGTCTTCTTGGAAGACGGCTTGCAGCAGCTCATGTTTCTTGGGGCGGAGCCCCTGAACATTCCACTGCAGCACCCTCAGCGTGGGCGCCGGTGCGTGGGCTGGGCTGTCAATCCGTGCCTCCATCTTGGTTGTGGGCGTGCGGTGGGTGCAGAGGGTGTTGGGTGGGACCTCTCGGCGTGGTAGATGATGGTGGGGGCTGGAGGGCACCCTCTGTGACGGCGGTTAACACCTCTTCGCGGAGGAGTGCGTCGAGGTCCTGCTCGGTGGGGGCTGCGGTGCCCTGCCGGCGATCGAGCAGCTTCTTCACCAGCTGTACGACACACGCGAGGATGACGTCCACGATGGCTCTGCCCTCCTCATTGAGGCCCTCGCAATAACCTGGGGGTCCACGTTGAGACCCTGTCGCTGGTTGGGCATTGGGTAGCACCGTGGACTGCTCCTCGTCTGGGCGGGCGCGGTGGGCCCGACGCCTGTGTCCCTTCCTCCTCTGTGGCTTGGGGACAGAGGGGGTGGGTTGCTGGGTGGAGGTGTGAGCGGAGTTGCTGGCTGTGCAGCTACTAGTACCCTCTCTCGCTCCCTGCCTGTCCTCTTCCCCTGTCTCGACCTGACTTGTGCCAGGCTGTTGAGGGGTAAGGGGTGGGTGGGAAGCCCACGCCGGCCTGTTTGGTGGTGGCGCTGGAACAAGGCGTCGGTTGCCTTGTTGCTGGGAAGGCCCACGTGGTTGCCCCTGCCTTTGCCGCTCCCCCTCCTGTGTACCCCCCAGTCGTGTGCCGGGCAGGCCGAGAGTCGCGGGTTGATGGCTAACCCACGCCGACCCGATTGGGGGTGGCGCGGCAATGAACCGACGCTCTCTTCTTTGGGTTGGGGGGGCACGTGGTTCCATCTGCTGCTGCTGCTGCTGCCGCCGCCGGTGACCCCGTGGCATCCTTTTCTGTCGCTCGGGGCACTTCGTGTTCCAAGCGTGGTGCCCCTTGGTGCAGTTGGGGCACCGTGCCGTGGTGGACTCGCTGGCCTTGAGGCGACCGATACACTCCTCCGTCGGGTGCGCTTGGCTGCACACGCCGCACTTGACGGAGTTTTGGCACATGGCCTGGAGATGCCCGAAGCGCTGTCACTTGTAGCATCGAACAGGCTCACCTTGGTAGGGGCGCAGGGCGTAGCGGCCCCAGCTGCCCAGGTCCAGCTTGGGTGGTGGCGGCCCCTCGTACACTACAAGGATCTGCCTGGTTGGGACCTTGTCTCTGTGTGCGAGGAGCCGTGTTGCCGAGAGCACGTGGGGGTGAGCCTCGACGGCCTGGAGTGGCAGAGTGGTCGGATACCGTTGAAGTACCAACTTGTGCCTCTTCACTCTGGGGTCGAGCAGGATCACTCGATCCCCCTCCTCGGCAAGGCGGCGCAGCATGGCCTCCGACCCATCGTCCTTCGGGGTGAGGACGTATTCGCCGTTGAGAGTAGGGTGAATAACTATCCGCAGGCCAGGGTGTGCTCTCTCCAGCTCAGTTACAGCCTGGTAGGCACTGATAGTGTTGCTCTGGTGCACGAGTTTAAACTTGTGCCGAGGTCCTCGTCGGGAATGAGACACTGTTACCCAGCCTGCCTCATTCTCCTGCTGGGCCTCCTCGGTCTGGGGGCTCTCGTCGATGACGAGGCGACCGCTATCATCGCTGGGGGCCTCCTCTGCCTGTGAGAACTCCGGCTCCAGTGTTCGGGCGGTCCTCTTGGGCGTGGAGGTCTCGTTCGGCGAGGGTGGACTTAACCCATTCCGCGTCCGCTTGGCAGACATCGGCGTGGTGGATATGGACGCCGACCCTTGCATCGTGGCGTCACTCTTGTTCGCCCATCAGCGCCACGGGTGCAAAGGGGAGAAGAGAAATGCTCTCTACAAGCAGGACAGGAACAGGAGGAATCTCCAATCAACCCGTCCACGCTTGCTTCTGTCGCTTTTGAGAGCCACGGAAACAGGAGGAATCTCCAATCAGACCGTAGCTGCTCTTATGAGACAAACGAGGCAACCTTCTTCTTCTACTCTCACGGTTAATAGTTACCAAATGGTAACATTCTTGGGCGATTAACTCTGGTGAAGTGGTGATGACTCTTCGATGCTTGTCCGTCTGCTTCTTGTTCTTCCTTGACGTGATCTATCTGGGGAGTCGGCGTATGTGGTGACTCCCTCTACTTCGTCGCTAAGCTTACGTGAACGTGAACTGCCAAAATATACTGTCAACATTATAATCGATATGTCACCTAACGTAAAAGAAAAAAAAACAGCTTCTCATATTTTTCCAAGTTACTATCATTTTTGTAAGCAATTCATTATTTTGTCCCTAACTAAATTATTTTTTCTTTCCGTTAACTCGAGGAAGTTTACTAACCTTTTAAAAAGAAGCAAAATAGAGGAATATAATATTTTAGATTGAATAATTCTAAAATCTTGCATACGAGTGTAAGTAATAATAACAATGCAATGGACTATATATTTAATTTAAATCAAATGAATGGGGCATTTGAAAAAGAGAATTTGTGCCTTGAGCCAGTCTTCCTAGTGCCAAAACTATATAAATTCCAAGCATCCTAACATCAAATTTACAATCGAACATGAAACTAATGACTCCTTTTCATTTCTAAATATATAGATAACCCGGTGAAATAACAACCTTTCTAATTCAGTGGACAAAGAACTGTGGACCGATCAGACTGGCGGAGGACAGGGGGAGATGGAGATCCATGATCGCCGACGTCACTTGACTGGCACTCCGGTAAACGGTAAACTACTTCAGTATATAGAAAACTCACTACTAGTACTAATTATTTCTGATGTTTACAACCAGTTTTAAAATATCATCTATACGCTATAAAAATCACAATGCGTATATAATATGTTTAAATTGAAATTATTTGCACGAAGAGATGTCCTACCTTAAGGTATTTTGCAAATTTAACTTATTCCCAGCATCATTGTTTGATAAATAATTAATTGTTTTCGAACTAAAAAATATGCTATTTATGTTCTAGAACAGGGACGTCCACTTAATATTTTCATGCGGCCCAAGCCCCCCACCGCTTACTCAGATTTTATTTTTACGGGGTATTTTTGAGGTATATTTTGATTTACTTTGAAAACCAGATAGTGAGAATATCATAAAGGAAGGCAATCACCCAAATCACATTGATTTTATTTTATTTTGTATGTCTAATTTAATTTTTTACTGTTAATATACTGTATTATGTTTGTAATTATATATATCTTTGAACTTTTTAAAATCTATATTTAAGTACCTCTGTGGCCCGGTGAATATACAGAAATTTCTAATTTGGCCCGTTGGGGAAAAAGGTTGGACAACCCTGTTCTAGAATTTGATGTTCAAAAGTAGAAAAATTATGTTAAAATGCCTACATATGTTCACTTACCAATAAATTAATCTCTTGACTTAAAACAGGTGTTATCAAAAGTTTATCCACACACAGAACTTTACCTTATCTCAATTAATATAGTATCTTTCAAAACATACCTCTTTAATAATAAGAAAGTAACCATGCTATTCCAATCCTCAGTTGTCTAGTAATTTTCGTGTGCGGATTACCGAACTCGTTACGAAGGTAAAAACTACACTACAAACAATTAAAACTGAGGATCGGTAAACATAATGATATTTCTCATTACACAGGTCAAAGATAGACTTATTGTTAAACCGGATTTTTTTTCCGGTAAGAACTATTTATATTCGTGCAACTCCTCGATTCATCCTTTGAGGTTCAGCGATAGATCCTTGGATCTAAATATTTTAGAATCATCATAATCACTAGGCAACAGACATTTTGTTACAGAACAGAAAATAGGTGATTCTAGATGATTTTTAGACCCTGATTACAAATTTGTCTTTAGAATTTGCATATCACGTCTAGTTTTTGTGTAATTTGAATTTTCCTTTACAAGCTATTTCACACTTTTGCTCAATATTGTACCAATACGCAATTTTTAATATATTTAATATATATAATTAATATATATATTAATAAATATATATAAAGTAGACTATATTGAAGCTCAAATATCATTAAATTATAATTACTGGGTTTTTTTTCAGTTTTTTTCAGATTTTCAGATTAATACATACTTATTTGTGATAACTTTTCTGCTACTAATAACTAGTAACTGGTAAAGAAGATAACACGTTGATCAAAATTTTGCTCTGATAAAAACCTTATGATAAGGATCTCACATTGTGTATCGTTTGCTTGCTCAAGTTAATATTTGAAATCTTGTCATGGCTTCAAGTTCTAGACGCGGATGTGTAAACAGCCCCAACATATTTCGATATGTTTCTAGGCAATTCACACCAGTGGCAGAACGGAGAAAAATAGAAACAACAGTAACGATGAAGCAAGCCTACATATTTGCTACACGCAGTGTAACACAATGTTGACAACTAGGTTAAATGGGAAGAGGAAAGAAATGCCATTTGCTGTTACCATGATCTGGTGTGAGCCCTCAAATCACTTTGATGAGTGTTATTTCTGCCTAACAAATGTGTCTGGATTTTCAAAGAAAAACAAATCTAAAATTGTTTATCCAAATTGCCCATCAGCGTTGAAACCGTCACCACATGATGTATCTACTCCATTACCGAAGCCACCTACTACAATAAGTGAATATTTTAGTTCATATGATGATTCTAGATTGATTTTTCGAGAAATTGAAGAAGATAAAACATATGTTCCAATTGATCAAGATACAGAACCAAATTTATTTTGCCAACAAAATTTAAACGACTTGGTACGAGATTTAGATCTGTGTAAAGAAAAGGCTGAGTTACTTGCCTCTAGATTAAAAGAAAGAAATCTTCTCCTTCTAGATGTCAGGGTATCTTTCTTTCGAGATCGTCACCAGAAGTTATCAAAATTTTATTCACAAGAAAATACTGCATGTTACTGCAGCAATATTAATGGTTTGATGCAGGAAATTGGCTGTGACTATGATACTAATGAGTGGCGACTTGTCATTGACTATATTAAGGTAAGTCTTAAAGCTGTTCTGCTGCACAATGGGAATGAAAAAGCTGCAATTCATGTAGCCCACGCTACAGGTCTTCAAGAAACATATTCATCAATGCAACTATTGCTGAAACTTATTGAGTACAAAGAGCATAACTGGAGCATCTGTTGTGATTTGACAGTTGTATCACTTCTTGGGTTACAGTCGGGATACACAAAGTACATGTGCTTTTTATGTCTATGGGATAGCAGAGATGATAAAAATCCCTATAAAAAGCGAGAATGACCAACCAGAGAAGAACACATTGTTGTCAAACATAATGTTAAGCATAATGCTCTAGTAGATAAAAGAAAAGTTCATCTTCCACATCTTTACATTAAATTAAGGTTAATGACAAATTTTGTAAAGGGTAAAGATCAAAGAAGAGAAGGCTTTCAATATTTGAAAAACAAATTCAAAGGATCATTAACTGATGTAAAAATAGAAACTGGAGTTTTCACTGGACCACAAATTTGCAGAGTTGTTTCTGATGATTCCTTCACTTTGTGTCTCAATGAAAAGGAACGCAAAGCATAGACATCCTTTGTGGAAGTCACTGAAAACTTTCTCAGTAATTTTAAATCTCCAAATTACCGAGAAATAGTAAACAATAGGTGGATGTAGATAGGATGTAGAATTTCACTTAAAATGCATTTTCTGCATTCTCATCTCTATTTTTTTTTCCTGAAAATCTGGGAGCGGTTAGTGATGAACATGGTGAACGTTTTAATCAACAAATTTTGGTTATGGAGACGACGTACTAAGGAATATTTAATCCAAATATGATGGAGGATTATTGCTTGTCTTTACAAAAACAAACTTTGATATCTCACAAAAGAAAAACGAGAAGGTTACAGCAAAGTTTCTTTAAACTTTAAATGCATAACAAACTTAATGAATACAATAAAATCTTCATAACTTAGGAGGGAAGGGGAGGGGGTACCTCCCCCCAGTGGTGTACACTGTCTGTCCTAAGCCAGAATAAAGAAAGAAGGTCCCTTACTTCTAAAATGTCTTTGCTCAAATATAAAAAAATACAAAATAAAAAGATTTTTTTATTTATTAATCGGAACAAATAGCCAGAGGGGGGGGGGGGGTCATTACACAAAATCTAGACGTGATAGAGAATTTTAGTTTTAAAATTCGGATTCAGCGCCCTTGAACTAATTAGAAACACTTATTCACATGTTTGTAACAAACAAAAAGTTAAAATTTGTTGCCTACATCATTAATCCATAATTTAAATCCTAAATTAAATTCTAGTCAGAGTCAGTTTTCGCCTCGACTCTCTCTCTCTCTCTCTCTCTCTCTCTCTCTATATATATATATATATATATATATATATATATATATATATATATATATATATATATATATATATATATATATATATATATATATATATATATATATATATATATATATATATATATATATATATATATATATATATATATATATATATATATATATATATACATATATACACATATATTAGAGCTGTTCAAGTTCAGATTGTGAAAATATAAAAGTTGGGGTCGTATAGGTGCACATAAAATTTGAACTCGATCGGATAAGATATAAAGGTCCCCCAGAGCGACACATTCTCCTCTTCCTCCATGAGGCCGCCACCTGGTCCATTATTGAGGTGACGTTGGCAGTCAGTCAACTGGATTGGCCTTTGGAAGTGTTTGTTTGGTGTCTAGAGGTCACCAACTTCTTCATTGTTTTGGTGGTAAATTGGTACGAACATTACTTGTTGTTTGGGGAACTGAAAGTTATCATTTTCAGTCGCGATCACTAACAGAACAGATAATTTGAATATTCCCATTTTTCCTTTCACAGGTGCGATGGTTTCTATTCGCAAACAGTGGTGGTTGATCCGTCACCCGGAGGAGAACATCACTGGGAGCAGTCTTCCCTCAAAGGGGCAAGTGCTTCGAAAATTCTACTTCCACCACGGTATGAAAAAGAAAACAAAGGCAGAGGCTGCGAAGGAGACCGTGGAGGGTTTCCTGGGGATTTGAGAGAAGGCAGGTCTCCCTACCTCCACACTGCCTTACAGCAAGGTGAAGCTGCTCAGAAGCACAAGAAAAGAGCTTTGGAAACGGCAAGGATGAATGAGGAGATCTTTCAAGGGGACCTTGATGACTTGTTTGATGTGGCGCACAGAGATGCACTTGAGAAGACCACAAACGAGGAGGACAGGGGCTTCCTCATCAGCCAAAGAGAGGATCGATAGACTTCCTCTATGACCGGACTGTACACTGTGTCAGCGAGGCTCCAAGAGAAAAAGCGGAGGTGAAGCGGAAACAGGCTGCGGAGATGGAGAAAAAGATCGCCTTAAGTGTTGTACCTGCAAGTCAGGTGACCTCATCGTCTTCGTCCTCTCACGGGTCAACGGATGGAAGCGATGCCGAGCTCAAGTGCCTAAGTCCTCCTAAGAGAAAAGCTGAAAAGGAATCTGCCATGATCCTGTCAAAGGAAGTGACTACCAAACTGGACCGCTTCAAGGTCTTAGATTCTGCTGTGATGGCAGTGGTAGGAGCCGTGGCCAAGGCAACCGGGCAGAACATCAACAACATCACGCTCTCTACGAGCTCCATCCTCTGCCATAGGAGAAAGAACCGAAAGGAAGTGGCCACTGCAGAGAAGATCGAACTCCTTTGTGCTACTTCACTGAGATGCCAAGCAGCTGCCTGAAATCGCTACCTAGGATATTTCAGTGAACCAAGTTTCAAGTTTGTACAACGTTTATATTCAAAATATTAGCGAATAATTTGACCTACAATAAGGCGTGATACACAGTTTGTTAGGCCGATTTTAACGAAATTTGAAATTATTATGTTGTTTTACATTCTCTTTCGAAAGATATAACTTCCAAGGTCTTCCTAAGGTTATCTTTGAATTATTGAAATTTTGAGGGTCGTAAGGTCATAAATCAGAATAATTGAGAGCACGTGACTTTTTGGTTAGCTGACCTTGTTTTTCTTTTGTCCTTATCTTGAGGCTGTGTAGGGAGTTTTGTATCCATTCCATTCTCAGTATACGATGGAAGGAGGTATGGTACACTTCATACCGAAACTAGTCTCGTCAATAAATTCTATGCTCCCCTCTAGTAGTGTAGATGGGTAGCAGTCTTTCTTGAATGCAAATTTTGTTGAAGACCATGGTGTATTTCGCCTTAGTTAATTTCCTTTGTCAACTTTCTATTCTTCTAACTGTCTTTTTTATTCCATCTTATAGATGGCAGATCACTTGTCCTGTATTCATCTCTCTTTTAAATGAATGGGTTTGGTAAAAACCAAACTAAATTGCTGAGTTTCGATCTTATTCGATCATCTTCGAAGCGTTTTGATATATTCTTTCCTCCTTTACCAATGAATGTGGAGTTGGAATCAGAGTGAATGAAAGAAAACGATATTTAGGTGGTATTTATTCCGCCTGGTTAATCATGAAGTTAGAGGATACGAGCCAATCCGGTGAGTGGAATTTATAAACAAATTAAATGTTCGATTCCAGTTTAACGCTTGAATATTGATGGCCGGCTTCTCTTCGTTTATTAAGATGGCTTCTAAGATGTTCAGCCTAGCTTTATTTCCCTCTTTTCCTTTAATTACAGTGTTGTCAACTAGAATATCTCTCGTTAGGTTGATGTTATGTGCGCTCTCCATATGATTTTTAGGTCTTCCGCGTTGCAAATGCATCGTTAAACATCTCAAAAGTGTGGTAGTTGTCATGGCAATATATTTAGAGTTATTATAAAGCTTGCAGTCTTTATTGGGGCAGATGAACTCGTAAACTATGTTGGTTGACTTGAGATTCGAAGAGTTTTGGCAGCTGTTGTTTTTCATAAGGAGATTGTTGACTTTTGTTGTTTTATAGTAAATAATTAATTGAATTTTATCCATTTGATTCTTCACCTTAATGTTAGGGTTAATAGTCTCCTTAATGTTTTTTCATTTATTTTATAGGCCGTGGACATCTGATTTCTGTAGTACAGGACAAGTGATCTACCATCTACAAGATGGAATAAAAAAGACAGAAGAATAGAAAGTTTCCAAAGGAAATTAACTAAGGCCAAATACACCATGGTCTTCAACAAAATTTGCATATATATATATATATTTTTTTTTTCCAGTGCGATGGCTTATTCCCATGTGAGAACAAAACCTCTCTTTCAAAGAGCGAACCGTACTATCAATATAGGTTCCTTGCAAACAACAAGGACAAGTAAAAGCATAAACAACACGGCTGCTCATTTCTAGAGGAAGTTTGTCTTTTGACGAGAAGAAACTTCCTATGAAAAGTGGGTTAACAAAAGTGATTTTGAAGTTGGTATGTAAGAAATATTTTTTGAGTAATTTGTTGCATTTTCTAGTGAATAATTTATTGTAAGGTCCCATTTCTGGTACTACGAAATTTTTTTCATTTTTGGGAACATTATATGAGAGAAAGGATGGAGAGTCAATTTTGGTGAGAAAATATATATATATATATATATATATATATATATATATATATATATATATATATATATATATATATATATATATATATATATATATATATATAATTTTTTAATAATTTTAAATTTTTGTTCGAGTTCCAATTCAGTTTACATACAGCTTTGTTCAATAATTAACTCAACAACCCGGCAGTTTAATTACCCGATTCGTTGGTTCTCCATTATTCCCATCATTTTAAAATTGTGTCCAGGTTTACTTCTGTTCAAATTTCACTTTTTTGTATGATCCGGTAAGTTTTTATATTTATTTTTTTAATTTTTCACACATTTATTTTTCAGTATTTGAAATTTACCCTTTTCAATATATTTTAATTGTAATGTAGTCATATATATGTATTTTGTCATGAATTTATTGTGCTCTATTAAAGTCTGATGATGAAATGAATATACTTAATGTTCGAAACATCCAAATATGCATGTTCTGTATATACAAATTCAAATCGAATACTTGTCCTGGCTTTGAATTTCATATAATAATAATAATAATAACGAATAATATTGTACATAGATAGCCGTGGTAAATCATTATCAGTAACAAAAGCTTAGGAATTGCTCCTTTAATATCTTGACTATTTGCTCGGCGTTGTCGGTGAGAAGTTTTTTACTCCTACTTCGTCCTATACCTCTCTTATGGGCTTCCTACTGTTTACGTAACTATAGAAACGCTTAGGCTCATGTTTTGTCTATTGCAAGGTCTTTTTCATATAATTTCTCGCTTGCATAAAGTTCCGCTTGACCAGTCGACGATATCATATATATCCATGTCGATTTACTTCCGAGCCGAGCCGTAGTTTTTTCACTCTTGGTAGCGTTGTCTTACGCAATCGAATTTTCTTTATGATTTCGTTGATGATACAGAGCACACTCTTTGTTTTATCATGTTTTTTGCGTACGTTCTTCTCTTTTAAAAGAGGAATTTCCCTATAAGTGACCATATAATGAAATGCAAGACTGCAATAACTTTTAAATTTTTACATGAAGATCCAAGTACACTCAGGTTATCAGATATTTGTATATTAAATCACTTATGCCCGTTTTAAATTCAGATATATCGGCTGTACCTCTCCTACTTGTGCAAAATAACAACAATCCAAATTATATACCTATTCATTCATTATAACCGTTTACTATTATGTGAAGTGTATAAAAAAAAAATGCGTTTAGCCTCCAGTAATTGCCGATACTTCATTTAAGGAATTATGTAAAAGTGTAATTTTACAATTTTATAAAACTCCGTCCATTCCACCCTTGTAAGTACTTAGAAAGTTTAATTGATTTTCATATTGACTAATAAATTTTATGTCTATTTGCTAGGGACCAGAAGAAGAGAGTACAAGCTCTAAACGTTGTTGCCAACCTCAGTAGAACACTAAGAATACATACAGTCACACAAAGCGTACAATATATATATATATATATATATATATATATATATATATATATATATATATATATATATATATATATATATATATATATATATATATATATATATATATATATATATATATATATATATATATATATATATATATATATATATATATATATATATATATTTATATATAGTTTACAAAGATCCAATTGGAGTTCCTAATCAAGGGGCGTAAATTTAAGTTCATTAAGGATATCTTTTAAGATTATTGGTGTGTGTGAAAAGACTAGAGGTTCTGTTTTCCCGGGGAAACAGAGCCTCTAGTCTTTTCACGCACAATGACAACTTAAATCACGCGATAGACTTCCCACATGCTAAACTAATCTACCCGTGTAAGGACTTCCGTAAAAGAAAGGTCATTGAATCCACCCTTATAGATGAAATCCCCATAACTTTAACCTTTCGGATGGGCAATCTAAATGCAGCCCCTACGTCGAGAATCTAATCTTAAAAGATATTCTTAATGAACTTAAATTCACGCCCCCTGATTAGAAACTCTAATTGGATCTCTGTAAACTATATATATATATATATATATATATATATATATATATATATATATATATATATATATATATATATATATATATATTGCACGCTTTGGGTGACTGCATGTATTCTTAGTGTTCGACTGAGGCTGGCATGACAAATTCCATGCCGAAACTGGTCTCGTGATAATAAACTACTACGCTCCTCCACAGTGGTTTTATTTATATATATATATATATATATATATATATATATATATATATATATATATATATATATATATATATATATATATATATATATATATATATATATATATATTTGTGTGTACAACATAGGAAAAAAAATTGATTGGAGTTAGTACTTTTGTTGTCTTAACATTTTCAAACTCATTGTGAGTTTGAAAATGTTAAGACAACAAAAGTACTGACTCTGATTTTTTTTTTTACTCTTCGTGGTATACACAAATATTTATACTTATTCACGTGTTGCCTATCGTAATTTTTACCTATATATGTGTATATATGGAATATAAATATATATATATATATATATATATATATATATATATATATATATATATATATATATATATATATATATATATATATATATATATATATATATATATATATATATATATATATAAGTGAAAGAAATCAATAGCGAGGTATGGTACATGATAGTGAAACCATTGTATAGGAGCATAGAATTTATTTGCGAGACTAGTTTCGGTATGAAGTTTACTATACCCTCTTCGTAAATAAATTAATATACAGTGGTTTCACTGTATATATATATATATATATATATATATATATATATATATATATATATATATATATATATATATATATATATATATATATATATATATATATATATATATTTTCTAGCTTTCTTTTTTTTTGCTTCTAAAGGATGGATAAGAAATTACGTTTACACTTAGGTACATGTTACATATAACATACAACAAGGTTTGCAATTTTGCGCCTATCTAGAATTCATGCATCCTTTCAGCTTTGATATGATTTGTTTGTTTTCATTGGTAATCAATGAAAATAAACAAACCGCTCAGTACTTGTACTCCGTCTTAGAGGTTAAAGAGATGTTTATCCAGTCTATTTTCAGAACATTCAAAAAAGGTCTATCAACTACAATTGCAAGGAGGGAATTCCATTTTGAAGTTATCTTATACGTAGAAAGATTTACCACATTTGTTGACTGAAAGCATTTCAGTTTAAGTTACTGCTCGTTTGATGTGTAGTTTACAATTTTAATTGTCAAACTCCTCGATTATCTTAAATGTCTCGATCAATTGGTAACAAAACAGGCGACGCTCGAGAGAAAGCAAGTTAAGTGACCATAGGTTTTTCGCACACGGTAGATTATTTAGTTCCGGGATAAGGTTTGTCGTAAGACGTTTGTACGTTCTCCACCACTTCGATATGCTTGCGCAAAAAGATCAGGCAGAGTTCCCAGCATACTCGAGTTGGGATCGAACGATCGACTTAAAGAACGAAGCAATTATATCTCTATCCATATATGCAGTTTCCTGCAATGAATCGGAAAAATTCGTTTTGTTTGCAACTTGAGGGAACGCTTTAGAAAATGTTATGTTGCTCGAAATTAGTAGCCCAAGGTCACATTCGTTTATTACGGAGTCATTACGTTATTTCCTGAATTTTATTCAAACTAATTGTTGAGCGAGCAACGTGCATCACCTTACACTTGTTTACCTTATAATGGAAACTGCTACATGTTACATCATCAAAATGCTGCATTTAAGTCGTGCTAAATTTCTCCTCTGTCGACTGTTGTGTTACGTATGCCTTAGCTTGGTATCAACTGCAAAATAGCTATTTTACTTAACAAGTTAAATTCGAGATCGTTTATAAGGAATATATCTGACACGAGACAGAACCCTGATAAACGTAGTTATTTACAAACACCCTTTCTAACGATTTGCCATTTATGACCATTCTCTGCCTGCAGTCTGTAAGCCAATTTTGACTAAACGTACAGTTTGCCTCTAATTCCATTAGTTTTAAGTTTCTCCAGAAATTGTTTGTAAGGATCTGCGTCAAAAGCCTTTTTTGAACTCAGGTTGATTACGCCAACAACCTTAAAACGATCATAAATAGCGGTCATATTGTGAAAGAACGCAAGTCTGTTAAGCAAGAGGGACCTAATCTAAAACCCTGTTGTTTAATATTAAGAATTAAGCCCTGATTTTCCAAGTGGTCAACCATTTTACCATGAGGACAGATTCAGAGAGCTTGCTAACTACCGACTTCAAATTAATAAGAATATAGTTCGTTGGGTTTGCTTTATTCTCATTTTTTTTAGACCTGCGTTGCGTTGCATTTGCAAGTTTAAAATCATCTAGGATTACACCTTAATTTAGAGACTTGTTGAATATAACAGATAGCGGAACAGCGATCTCGTTTTTAAATTCCCTCTATTTTTTGAGGATGTATGTCCTCAAGACTAAACAATTTTGATATAATTTTGCTAATTTAAAGCAGTAACTTGGTCGGAAATATCGTAATATCGTTAAATTTTCAATTGTAAACGCCTCTAAAAAACTAAAATCTACCAAGTACTTTTTGGGATGACTAAATAATTGTTGTCTTGTTTTTATGTAATCATATCGCATCCCGAATTGGCTTCCTACTGTTTACATATGAAAAGAGCACTTTAGGTTGTCTGCACAGAATCGCGAGAATTTAATCTCGTAAAACCTCTTTGCACGTTTTAACTCACTTTCGACCAAGCACGTATACGAATAGAATTCCTTCCATTTTTATCACTCTAATCGCATATGACGATATTATAATATCCATGTTTTTTTCTCTAATGACATGCATTAGGATATCGTTTAGCCATTGTAAGTCACTTTACAGGTTTGCTTGCTTCTAGTCGTCGGAACTTACAAATTTTCATAAACATGAAAGATGTGCATACATTAATTATACATTTTATCAACATCGTTAATCGGTAGGGCCTTCAACATTTCGACTACTCTTAATTTTGAACGATACTCATAGAAATTGGAGTTTTTGAAATTAGGTATGTATATTGCCCTTCTAGTCTTAATTTCACTGGATGCTTTTAATTTAAAACGGACTATGTTATGGTAGCACGCACCTAATATGCTCGTCATCGGATACGTACGTCTTCAACTATGTTTTCTTCTGTTGTTATGATTTAGTCTGATATATTTACTAAGCCAAAAAACTTGTTCTTAATACTACCAGCATTAAAAACTAGACAACACAATTCTCTCTTAACGTAAGGATATTGCATGTAGCGGGTCGATTCTCGACGGATTTGTTTCTGTGGCACTCTGCAGCGGTTTGTTTCCCTAATGAATTACTGTTGTAATTTACGTTCTATTAAAGTTTTTCACGCTCTTGTATAACAGTCGGCCTAATTTCACGGTTCCCATTCCATTTAAATGAATTCCATCAGGTCCAAATAGATAATCCTCAGTTAAGTGGCTCCAATAATTTTTGAATTTGACACCCGTTTCGTTGCACAAAATTCACAGGCTCTCGTTCATTAAGAATAACCCTAGAATTTAGCCTTGCCGCATAAGATCGCTGAATATTTCCTACGATTAGCTCTTGCTTTGATTTGGACATCGTCTGTGTAATTACGTTACGGTATTTTTCTACTAATTCATCGGTATCCAAACGAAAATGGTAGTTTCTTCCTACCAACGCGATAACAGCTGAACTTTCAGTTTATTTAACATGCGACCTGAAAACTCCTCGGTAACATTATCCATTCGCCCTCCCGGAACCCAGACTCATTTTCTCTTTCTCGGTTTTCGCTGTACAATCTCGTACTATTAATTGTAATGGTGTTAGTAGTGGTAGTAGAAGTAACAGTGACAGTAGAAGAAGAAGAACCTACGAACATTTTTGCTCTCCTTTGCCTATCACTACCCTTCACGTACTTCATATTTTCTCCTTTCTCCTGTCCTTCGTATTATCTATTCTCGCATACTTTCGTGTCCGTTGCCAAATTAACCTTTCTATTTTTTTTTCCATTAAGTCTAGTCAAGTTCTCCTTTCTTCTCCTAAAGTCGCCACCGGAGGCTGGTTCATAACGCGATTAACCCACTTCGACGCGCCACAGCTGGATTCGAGGCTGGAGAACGGACAAACCGACAACGCAGAATATAAACATATGCAAACAATTCTAGGCGAAACTGTTGCTCCAAATGAGAAGCTCACCCAGAGACTTTTAATGATCTAATCACCGTTTTAAGAGGAAACCAGAAATTATCTAGCAAATAAGCAGCCATTAACTGACTCATATGGGTTGTGCAGTTTTATACACTGCACCCCTTCATCTCCAAACACCTCGCAAAATGGTTTTGGCTTAAGCACTAACTTTGAGATTCTAGGTCTTATAAAAACCCCCTCCCCCCTCACTCAGCGAAGACCAATGTGCGGTACAGAAGTCTGCCGTAATATTGTCTGACTATACAGAAAAATAAAATAAGATTCCGAGCGTTTTCGCCCAAGAATCTTTTCGTTTTCCTACGGGTATGTTTTCATTATTGATCTCACGCGCTTAATGTGAGTTCAGAGTTGTACAAATGAGAAGTAGTTGATTGTGTCTTCTCGAAACTTGTATCTGCCAATACATTTGCCCAGCTGCTTCCTGACACGACAAAGTAGTATCTCGAGGGAGTTATGAAATGGCAACCACCAACGAGGGCATCTCCAGAGGAAGGTTTGTAAGGAGAGATGCGAAAAGAAAGTGGTGAAGATGGACGAAGTGAGAATGTGTGGCAGATATATATCTCCAGATCCTCCTAGTGTATTGGGGTCGGAAGGAACACAATTAGCAGCGTTTGGGGCGCAAAGGTACGCAGTCTTCAAGATCTCAGCTGCAGCATGCTTTCTATGCCATAGCCAACACCCCTTTGCAGGGTATAGTAATAGAAGAGAAAGGTGGCGAAAGTAAATGGGGGTAGGTGAACGAATCGGACATGTTATATAATGACCCCTTCCCCGGAGTTAGGAGTGAGTGAATGAGTGAACATCCCTCTCTTTTTGTTACCGACTAGGGAAGAGTGGGCGAAAGCTGGTCGGCGCCAAGCGACAAAATAAGCCGCCGGGAGAGAAACAAGGTTTGCTGACCAAAGTCGCGCACTCTCAGTTATTCTGATTTATGGCCTTACAACCTTCAAAACTTTCAATAATTCACGGACTAACCTTGGGAGGACCTTGGCAATTATATCATTCGAAAGAGAATGTAAAAAAACATTAGGGTTTCAAATTTCGTTAGAATCGGCCGAATTGTTATGATGTTATTACCAAAAGAAAATAATTCCCGCGCTAACTTTGGGAGGAACTTGACAATTATATCATTCGAAAGAGAATGTAAAACAACATATGAGTTTCAAATTTCGTTAGAATCGGAGAATAGTTATGATGTTATAGCCAAAACAAAATAATTCCCGGGATAAACTTGGAAGGACCTTGGCAAAATATCATTCGAAAGAGAATTTAAAACAGCATAAGGGTTTCAAATTTCGTTAGAATCTGCCGAATAGTTATGATGTTATTGGCAAAGAATTCCACGTCTAACCTTGGGAGAACTTTGGCAATTATATCATTTTCACGTGTTCGATCCCATTTTGATCGACGAAGCTTCAAAACTGTCATTCATGCCTTCGTCACCTCACTCTTAGACTACTGCAATTATCTTCTAGTGAATCTTCCTTCTTCATCACTTCGCTCCCTACAACTAGTTCAAAACTATACTGCCCGGCTCCTCCTTCGCCGCCCCCGGTTCTCTCCTTCGATGCCTCTGTTACAGGAGCTACACTGGTTACCTATTCCCTTCCGTACCAACTATAAAATTCTTCTCATCACCTACATGGCCCTAAACCTCGAGGCTCCACCTTATCTCTCGTATGCCCTCTCCCGTCGTAAACTCCTCGGGCACTCCGGTCTAAACTCGCTCCCATCCTGAACACTCTTCGTTCTGTCCTCTCCTCGATGTGTGACCGTTCCTTCTCAGTTTGTGCTCCTAGACTCTGGAATGCTCTTCCTGCCAAAGTCCGATCCTCTCCCTCCCTTGCTACTTTTAAACGTCTCTTGAAGACTCATCTTTTCAGAATTGCCTTATCTTCCCTGTAAACTTTCTTTACACTCGCTACACAACATGCGCTCTGTGAGGGCTAACAGCCCTGAATGGCGTATTATAAATACTTATTATTATTATTATTTGGGTTTCAAATTCCGTTAGAATCAGCCGAATAGTTAAGATGTTATATCGAAAACAAAATATTCCCGGGCTAACCTTGGAAGAACCTTGACAATTATATCATTCAAAAGAGAATGTAAAGCAACATATGGGTTTCAAATTTCGTTAGAATCGGCCGAATAGTTATGATGTTATTGCCAAATAATTCCCCGGCTAAACTTGCGAGGACTTTTGCAATTATATCATTCAAAAGACAACATATGGATTTCAAATTTCGTTAGAATCGGCCGAATAGTTACAATGTTATTATATAAAAAAAGCAAAACGGGAACCGACGGACCGACATAGGGAAATATAGAGTTTAAGCGCACGCGACTAAAAATAGGTGAGGAGCTTGTAAAGAAATTGACGAAACGGAGTAAAATGGGGGGGTTGACGTAGAATGGGGAAAGCCCAGGCAGTTTTAATCTAGTTTCAGACTAACGGGTACACTAAGCCCGAAAGAGCGTGGCGCTCCTCCGGGCGCCCGATGGAACAGTCTACACTGGTCACCGCCCTTGTAGGGAGGGAGACCAGTAGAAAAGACAGGAGTAGTGCTAAATGAGGGAACGCAAAATTGCACATACAAATTGTAACTGCTTCACCCTATTATTATTATTACTAATCCCTTCAATGTAACACACCTGATATTTTAGATTTTAAAATTTGTGACTTTGTTGTTCGTCTGAAATATATACATTTACTTATGAATTAAATCCTCAAAGTATATTATTATTTGTATTTTAATGAGTATTACATTATACCTCCCCCATCCTTGCTTATATCAAATAAATACTTAAGTTTATTTCTTTACAAAATATTTACATTTCATTGTTATCCCGGTTGGATTTAGCCCATCGGCAGTCATGGCAGCAAATTCTCTTGGTTGCTGAAGTGGTTCAAGAGAGGTGGAGAAGAATGAAGTAGCTCGGTATAAGCCAAACATCAAATAAGGACCTCACATCAGCCAGGGTTTTTCTTTCATCTTCCTCTCTCATTCCGTTATCAAAAGATATTAGCATTACTTGTCGACATGGGTAGAATTTAAAGAGGTTTTATAGCAAGGCTTTAATTTTATGTATTTACAGATAGTAATTATTGTTAAGGAGAAAGGAAAAAGACTTCTGTTCTACGTGATGTCATTTGGGTGTCGCTCGACCATTTCCCTCCCCCTGCCACAGGAGGCCTACCTTCACTAAAGGAGTATTTTAGGAGAGTTGCGCAGTTTCCAATGTTTAGCGTCTTAATTATTTTCTTCTTTTAACTTCGTTGATTTTCAGTGTAAAAATATCGTGGTTGGAGAGGTGTGAGAGGCATTTCACCCTTGTCTCGCAGTCAAAATCATCCTGTCAGATGGGGGGCTATAGAGAGATCTATCTGTGTCTTGGTCATCTCGACTCCCGAAAAGGTGGTTTGACGCGAATGATGATAAATTAATATAATTAATGAAATATAATGATTGATTTCACTTTGCACCTAATTCATATATTACCTTTTTACAATCCAATTTTGTTGCAATGATAGAAATAATCGGAAGTTGTAAAAATATGGAAGAGGAGGAAAAGCATTCCGACCTCGGTTAATCATCGTTTCACGACGCACCTGTTATCGGCCATTATCGTGTACAAGGCTATCCTAAAGTCCGCGGACAAATCAAAGATTCTAAAGTCCTTGTGCAATTCAAACATATGTATGTTTGAATTGCACATAAACTTTAGAACCACGGTAAATCTTTTAATTGTCCACATACCCTTTAGACCACCCCGTAGAAGAAATATTTTCTCTTCCTGCCACCAATGATAAAGGATTTGAACTATTTAAAGTATATGTATATATATATATATATATATATATATATATATATATATATATATATATATATATATATATATATATATATATATATATATATGTATATATATATATATATATATATATATATATATATATATATATATATATATATATATATATATATATATATAGAGAGAGAGAGAGAGAGAGAGAGAGAGAGAGAGAGAGAGAGATAAAACCCTAGTAATAGTACAAATTTTATATGCAAAACCAGGTTTCGACGGAAACATCCATCATCGTCAGTCGCTGGTGAACAAGTGAAATACAGAAGTTGCTCAACGTACGAACACACAAATCAGTGGGGCTAAGGTGGATGATGCAGGACTGTAACGGCGTTTTTGAGAAGCGGAAGTATGAATTTCTTGCTTATTAAGGTATTAGTATTAAATTGGCCGTTGGAAGTATTAAAGTTGGGAATTTCTTTTAGAAATTCTACGGTACACACTTATCTACATGTGTGCCCTTGACATGCAGGTTCAGGTATCCCTCAAATACACGAACACGCTTCTTTGACCAGATGGGGTGGTGATAGGACAGTACTCTCTGCTCCAGCAGGCTTCGCCTATTAGTGATGAAAATAATATACTTATAGGACAGACAGAAAAAGAAAAGGGGAATTCATATTCACTCCATGCAGTGGGGCGTCGCTGGCATCTTTTTATTGCTCATTTCATTATATTTTATTCTCAACTCCATATTTCATATGTCGTTTTCTATTATGCTCCTACTACGTTATATTTACACTATTGAAGTACTCATCAAGTCAGTTTTTGAACATATTAACTCACGTCCTTTCTACTACACGGTTGGGCAGGTTATTCCACGTTTGCGTGATTTTAAACGTCAAGTAATTTTCAGCTATAGTATATATATATATATATATATATATATATATATATATATATATATATATATATATATATATATATATATATATATATATATATATATATATATATATATATATATATATATATATATATATATATATATATTGTGATAGAACGGGTTGAGGCCGCGTTAATTTCAACAACTATCACATGTTATTTAAAACCACGATGCTCCCCACGTGCATCTTCGCTTTGAAGCTGGGCGCCTTATCGCAGCCACCTGAGTCAATGTTTAAACAAGGAGGTTTATCACCCCCCCCCCCTTGTTCGCCCCATCCGCCGATCACGCCAGATTGATTTAGGCTTATGGGCAGATAAGGCTTGTTCTCAGGCTCGGCTGTGCATTCCCTCGAAGCTCCCACTCCATTGTCCCCCACGCCAAGGGAGTGTCTCGACTATTTAGATGGAAACTTTACCACTAAGATCAGATTGGAGATCCAGATTTTCGTCGCGAAACATCACTACGACCCACTCTCACCTTGTGCGCCAAGGGACCTCGACCTCGAGATTCACCATCACTTGTCCAGAAGGAGGACAATATCCCTTGAGTGCCAAGGTTCGAGCCTTTCTTGACGCCGAGTCCACAAGGCTTCCCCTGTTGTTCAGAAAGAGAACAACGTTAGAACAGCCATTGTTCGTTCGAGCCCGTTGACAAGAAACGGTTCTCACCCCTATTCCCTGTTGTTCAGAAGAGAACAACGCAGAACAGCCATTGTTCGTTTGAGCCCGTTCGCCAAGAAACGGTTCTCACCCTTCCCCTGTTGTTCAGAAAGAGAACAACGTTAGAACAGCCATTGTTCGTTCTAGCCCGTTAACAAGAAACGGTTCTCCCCCCCATTCCCTGTTGTTCAGAAGAGAACAACGTAGAACAGCCATTGTTCGTTTGAGCCCGTTCGCCAAGAAACGGTTCTCACCCTTCCCCCTTGTTGTTCAGAAGAGAACAACATTAGAACAGCCATTGTTCTTGAGCCCGTAGACAAGAAACGGTTCTCACCCCCCCTGTTGTTCAGAAGAGAACAACGTAGAACAGCCATTGTTCTTCAAGCCGTTCGTCGAGAAACGGTTCTCATTCCCAAGACGCCACGTCAGGATCATTTTATTCCCCCCCCCCTTCGGCTGGAACTCGCCAGCGGACCGAAAATTCCCTCACGTCGCCTTCCTCTGCACAACAAGTATAAATTACGTAAGCCGAGCGTTACCTTTGAGTATTTAACCCTTTTGTCAATTCTATCCTGTGCTTTAAATGGTTTAGCGAACCACCCCCTCCCTTTAACTTTATATTTGTTTTACCTTTTTAAATCTTTTAATCCTCGGATTAGCTCGAGTCACCACGACCCTTTCCATTCTCTGTTTATGTCAATATTTTCCGTTTTGTGTGTTGTTGATAGTTATTATTAATAAAACTCTATTATATTAATGATAGCAATATTATTATCCTTGAGCTCAGTTCCACTTCTTAAGCATATCGAAGATACATAATATCGGCCAGCCAGACATCCACGCACTCTAAAGATAATTAATAAGTTCCCTCAACGAATAGTTATATATGGTATATCGTCGAGAGTCCATTCTACGACATATATATATATATATATATATATATATATATATATATATATATATATATATATATATATATATATATATATATATAAAAGTTAACCGTATTTTGAATTAGTATAACTCAAAAACTATTGGAGATTTTCGGATCCTCCCGAAAGTGTTTTATTTACCAACTATGTATCTGTCGATTCTATAAATTTCGTTAAATTTCCTTTTATGATTTTGATACACTAATGGGTTTAGTGGAGGCTATCAAAAATATGTTCGCACAAGGAAGTAAAATAATGAAACGAAGCCTAGGAAGGCTAGGCCACCGTGCACTTTCAAGAGAAGCGTAGGGAGCCTAGGTAGCCTAGGACACTGTGCCATTCTTCAAGCAAAGCCTAGGCCATTTTACAGTGCCATTTCAGCCACGCTGTGGTTTGGTCTCTTCATTATTGCTTACTAAACAAATCAAAGCGTTTCTGTGTAAAAGTTTACTTCCATAGAACCTTTTTAATCATGCAAAAGATCAACGCGAATTTACAAACTTTATTAAAACTGGCAGTATTAAACAAGTACAAGATTCATTGGATCAACGTGTTCCAGGTAGGCACCCACCAAGCAAGCCCACAATCGGGAAAAATGTTCACAAATACCAACATGAAGGAACATGCTTAAATCTAAAACAAAGGTCGTTCGGGTCGTATGAGAATAACAGAAAATATCGAAAATGTTCCGATGACACTTCTTCAAAATCCACATGTATCAGTCAGAAAGAATGGGTTGCAATTGTCAAACTCATCATTTAACTACATTATTAAACATGACTTAAAATGGCATCCCTATAAGATGCATGCAAGACACCAGCTTCTTGAAGCTGATTTTCCTCGTCGTAGACAATATGAAGAATGGCTTCTCCTTAAACCTGTTCGTTTCTTGGAAAACATATGAATTGGTGATGATGCAGCCTTTTTTATGAACTGAAAAGTAAATAGCCATAACATGTGGCAGTATGCGCCGCTGAACTCCCCCCCCCTCCAGCATTTAAATTTGACACACGTATTTGGCAGCAGAAAGTGTCTCTGTGGATCGGAATATGCGAGAATGGCTACCTTGTCGGCCCATTGTTTTACGAGAATCACTTGAATGGTGCTGCCTACCTGAGCATGACCCACGAAAAGATATTCCCGGAACTCCGCCAGATTTACGGCAATCAATTCAATAGACTTTGGTAGATTCAGGACGGCGCACCAGCTCATAGACAGCTTGATGTAAGAACAAAACTAAGAGAAACGTTTGACAACCGCATTGTCGCGCTAAATCATGCAATTGAATGGCCCCCAAGATCCCCTGACTTGACACTGTGCGATTATTTCTTATGGAGATATCAAGAGAATAAAGTGTATTCTACTCCACCACAAAGCATCAGCCAGTTAAGCGTTAGTATCACACGTGAAGTCAATAGATTTAAGGAAAATCACAAGTTATTCAAAAAGGTTGTTCAATCGATGCGATCAAAGGCGCAACTGTGCTTGGAAAAAAATGGAGGACATGTGGAAGGAAACGGGTGGCCGATATGCATCAATTTACATTTGTTCACGTTAAAAAGCATTTGCCGCGTGTCCGACCACCTGGAGTCATCGGCAAATTTAGAAATCTTGGCAACCATGTCACCGTCCATCTCGTTGGCGTAGATGATGAAAAGTAGTGATCCCAGGACAGAACCTTCAGGAACACCGCTAGTAACGGGCACCCACTCAGAAGCCTGTCAATTCAGCACCACCCGTTGCCCTCTGCTGCTTAGCCATTTCTCTATCCAACCTGCTACCTTTCCGTCTATGCCCAGCGCACGCACTTTCCGGAGGAGGCGGCAGTGTGGTACCTTATCGAAGGCTTTTTGAAAGTCTAAGTAGATAACATCCACTGCCTTATCTCGATCATGCTCCCTGAAAACGAAGTGGAAAAATTCCACAAGGTTCGTTAGGCATGACCGTTGCCTTCGGAAACCGTGCTGGAAACTCTTCAGTTTTAGGTTCGACTCTAAATATGACATCAATTTGTCCACCATAAGGCTTTCCATGAGTTTACCAACTATTTAGATTAAGCTAATAGGTCGGTAGTTTGACGGCTGCCTAGGGTCTTCTTTTTTGAAGATAGGAGTCACCTCCGCTTCACCTCAGTCTCTAGGAACGCATCCGGTCCGGATTGACATGTTAAAGATTGTGCTCAGATGTCGTGACACTTTATCGCGCACTTCTTTCAACACTTTAGGTAGAAACCTGTCCTGGCCAGGGGACTTATTCGTCGTTAGATAAGTGATCTTTTTGCTATTTCTCCTTGGGTGAAGTCCATTTTCTCAAGTTTTTTCCCCTAAGTAAGAATCCGTGGGCTAGAGGATGCGAGCACACTCTTCAGTAAACACTGAAGAGAAGTACTCGTTCAGGATGTTAGCATTTTCTGTATCTGAGTGCTTTAATGCCCCCTCCTCATTCACTAAAGGGCTAATCGTGCGATGGATTGGTTTACGGCTATTTACATAACCAAAGAACTTCTTGGGATTCTACTCGCAAAGTCTTGCCACTTGGAGCTCCTCGGCACGCTTTGCCGCCCTTATGATGGACTTTATTCTCCGAGCTAGCCTACGGTACTCGTCAAAGTCACTAGAGATCTTTGACTGCCGCTACACCGTTCTTTTCTCCCTCAGTAGTTGATCAATTTTTTGATTAAACCCCGTGGGTTGAATGGAAGACCGACCTAGGCTTTTCAAAGAGATGAATCGTGATTGAAGACTCATGAACGTTATTTTGAATCTATTCTACGAATCTTCAATATCTTCGCACACTTATAGTCTCGCATCAGTCAATCCAGCACAAAGACCTGCAAAGTCTGCTCTTCTCAAATCAAGTTTCTTCGATTTACCAGTCGCAGACTCTACCTTGGGGACCTTGACTATAAATCTGACTAGTCGGTGATCACTGCCACCGAGCTCTTCGCCTACAGAGAGATCCTCGGCGATGTCATCCTCAGAGGGGAAAATCAAGTCGAGGGTATTATTGCCTCTCGTCGGCTCTCTCACCCATTGAGTCAGGAAACCGTTGTTTGCGAATTCCAGGAGTAGTGCGTTCTCGCCACAGAGTTCTCTGGTTTCCCAGTCAACTTGCGTATTTAAATCACCCATGGCGATACACACACTGTCTTGGACAAGTTCACCCAGTAGCCGGTACAGATCCCTGTCCTTTTCAACGAGTTGGCGGGGGGTCTATAAAGCGGCAGGCTCCTGTATCTGGCAGGACCTATCTCTAGGTCTACACCTAGGAGCTCGTGGTCGGATATAGTGTTGCGGTTCGTCGCTTTAAATGTATCCCTAACAAACAAAATCACACTGCCACCCGCTCTGTCTAGCCTATCTTTTAGAAAGAGTCGGTAGCCAGGAATCATGAATTCTCCCTCAAAATCACGGTTCTAGGTTTTTTACCCACGACTCCGTTATGGCCACTATCTCGGGTTCTTCCGTCGCTACAAGGCAACGAAGTTTAAGAAACTTGTTCCTGATTGACCTCGCATTGAACAGAACTTACAAGGAGTCCCCAAATGTAGGACTCCCTACCCTCTTCCGTTTCCAGGCTTGTTTGTTGGTGCGGTGGCACTCCTCTTAGCGACATCCTTTAAGGTCATACAAGGAGTGACGCAGGCGTAATGGCGCACGTCCGCCTTCACTCTGGGCAGGATACTCCTTTGGGTCCTCTCTACGACAGCCTGGATGATGTTCGACAGAAAGGCCTTTCCTTTAAAGGAAAGATGTACCCCATCATTTTGGTAGAGATCATTCCTAACATAAAAGGTGCGGTACGGGTCCACAAAAAAGACCCCCCTCTGCCATACACAAATCTGCCAGGCGCCGGTTCAAAGAGACGTTCATCGAGTGAGCGGTCCGTGTTGGACCTCTCCTCAGGAGCATCCCAACCACAAGACGCATGCGAGTTTTCAGCTCACAGTCATCCACGGCACCCATGACCATGTGGAAGATTTTATCCGTAGGGCCTACCCTACCTCTTCTCAGGTAGAGGTCGTTTCCATTTACCATTAGAGCAACGACTGATCTCTCAGAAATCTGAGATTTCTCTACCTCTACTTTGATGTGGTGGTTACCCCGTCCTGGAAGGCAGCTTACCTTCACACTAGTGCGAAGTCGGGCCGCTAGCAGGGGCTGCAGAGCCCGTGCTTGAGAATCACCAATAAGGGTAACCCTTGCACATTTGTCTGCAGACGACTGAGTCTTCCCTTTCGGAAGCAACTTGTCGGTTTCCTCTTTGTTCTCTACATTTTTTCTTCTTCTTCTTCTTCTTCTTCTTCTTCTTTTCTTATCTTCCTTTCTTCTGTTTCTCGTTTCTCTTCTTCTCTTTCCACTTTCTCGTCTTCTGTTTCCATTTTCCTTTCCTCTCACTCCACTTTCTTCTCTTCTCCTTCTAATTTCTCTTTCTTCTTCTTTCCCTTCTTCCTCTTTCTTTTCTTTTTTTGGCTCGGTGAGCCAGTCCTGTAGCAGAAGGCTCCTGTCCTTGGACGTCGGAGGCCTTCTCTCCTTCGCACTCGCCTGAGCTTCTGCACCTCTGTTTTTAAGAGCTGAACCTCCATTTTGAGGAGAGAGTTCTCCTCTCTCAGTTGAGCAATGCTCTCGCCCAGGCGCTTCTCTAGTTCCCAGAAGTCACAGACATTAACGGCATCTGTGAGCTTCTTGCAACTTCTGCCCCCCGAAGTCTTCACTCTATCTATAAACTTTGCAGATTTTGCAGGTTAACTTGCGGAACGGAGGACCATTCTTCTTCGACATTTTAAAAACTCTGGGACCATACGCATTAAAAAAGGGTTTTTTGTGTGTGATTTTCTCTTGCACTAATCACATCCGCCTATTTCCAGGAGGTTTTCAGTCGTTCGGCAAACAGAAACCCTTTGACAAAGAACACCAACCCAAAGGTCTCCTCTGGGCCAGACCTCCCCAATCTTGCCGCAGATCCCAACTGAGCAGCACGATAGCCCCAGGTAAACTAGATCTCTGATTTTTCGACAGGGGTGCTTGAGGTGTAACTGTCTTCCTTCTAAACCCTACTAATCACTAAAAACGGCTAGACTTAAAGTAAATAGTAAGGCTAAATGCTCACGACTTCCCCTGAGATCTTTACCTAATCTGGCAACCAGCAAGGCACAAAAACTCTCTCACCAAAGAGAAGTTGAGCCTTTGTTCACTAAGTAGCGGTCACAGGGGGCTGGTCAGGCCATTACACGTTAGGAGAAAGCTTCTAAGGGGTACCTAGCATTTCTCCATTAATCGTACCCCAAACGCATGTGATCCCTAAACAACTTATGTGTAATAGAGATGAATGTTTGTTTTGTTTTTTTTTTTGTTTTTTTACATTCGAAGAGGTTAGTAGGGGGATGCAAGGAGACGCATCAAAGAAGTGGTAGACAAGTTTGACAACCCTTAGTCTGGATCCTACTATAGCTATCTTACTGGTATGGGTGACCCTGCCGGACTAAAAGCCCCCCAGCTTAGCTAGCTTAACTCAAGCAGATCTCGGAAGCTCTCTCACCGACGGCAAGGTGGTTGTTGAGAGAGAGAGAGAGAGAGAGAGAGAGAGAGAGAGAGAGAGAGAGGTTTCGGCTCCTCCTATTGAGCTTTAATTTAGTTTGCAGGATGAAGGAAAGGATCTATAAAGGGAAGTTCAGTTCGGTTACATGATAGGTAAAACAACATTTTTGGTATAAGTTTCACCGATCTTCTGGTACTGCAAAATTATACGTTGAAATTTAAACATTCAAAAATATGGATGTAATAGATTAATCTGACAGTTAATATAGGGGGAAGGGGAGGGTGCAGAGCTATACAGGTTACTGAGTTTTTATTTAAATGGTGGAGAATTTAATCAATAAATGAAGATTAACTATATTAATTGGAGAAAAAAACACTGGATACATTTTAGGGAAACACTAACCTTTTACCATGTCTGTTGAAAGAAGACTGACGGGAAAGAGCGAGGGGTGTAAGAAGAAAGAAAAAAATTAGGGAGTTGGTTTATATTTTAAAGCAGAAGTTAATTAGTTAGTTAGCGCCAATCCTTCCATGATACTGGGAGGATCCCCGACCGGATAATGAAATTTTTTATTTAAGGTAAGAATGAAAATCGCTGGGCGGCCCGAGGGCCCTAGGGGCCGGTCCTCTTTTGGGGAGAGGTGCCAGAAGGTATTATGTTTTGACACCAAACAGCGTTCAGGTGGAAGCCTTCGTCACCTCGGGGAAGAGGGACCTGTTCCGCGTCAGAGGTACGTGAATATAGATACCCATCGGCAGGTTTCCTTGGAACATAGAGAGTGTGTGTGTTGTGCTGTGAAGGCGGGAGAGGAAAGAAAGCAGTGTTGTGATTGGCTTTGTGTGAGGTGAGAAGTGTAAGATCTACTCACCCGATAATGGGGTGAGCACAACGCGTCCACCAATTGGTAGCCAGATCTCTACGTGCGCTGACGTTTGTATCCGCTCATGCCGGGATTCGGATTCGAACCCCGTACCGCGACGTTGGGAGGCCAACGCCGTATCCACTCGGCTAGCATGAGCTCTGTAAAGCAGAAGTAGTGGGTGGGAAGAAGAGTCAGAATTTAGAGTGGGGATTTTTTTTTTCAACATGGATTCTTGAATTCTTAAGGATATTGGATCGGAGATGGTCTTTACAATTTTAAAATCATCTAAAGATACATCAGTTTTGCAATGGATGGAATGTAGCGACACGGGTGAAAACTCTTTCTTTGACAGAACGCTTCCGGTCCTGTGGCTAATTCCAATATGAACACAGAATCTCTCGTTCAGAGAGTGCATCGTACTTCCGATATAATTCCCTAAATTACATCCGAGTCAAGTAAATTTATAAATGACGAAGCATTTTGCTTCTGGCGGGATTCTGTCTTTACAATTGAAGCATTTTCCAAGGAGATGTTTATTTAAAAAAATGATCTTAAATTCAGTATGGTAAAAGAATTTCTTTAATATTGTTGTAATTTCTTTGGAGAATTTTTGGTTTAAGAAACCCATATCATGAAAAACTATATAATGGGTGTCTTTACATACAGTTGTAAATTTTAATTTGGGTTGATAGATGTTTACAAATTTTCTCTACCGGCGAAACGGGAAAGCTTTTCCTTTTGAAGTAATTACACAAAAATTCAACTTCTTTGTGGAAATCAGTGTAGGTTGAGCAAATGTTATATGCGCAAAATATTAGTGTTTTTATTGCACTGATTTTGTGCGAAAAATCGCAGAAGCTGAAGAAATTGAGGCCTTAACAACTGAAGGTTGCTTTTCGAAAAACTTTGGTTAACAATCCGGTGGAAGAATGGGAAATGTTTATATCTAGAAAGGAGAAGGAACCATTGAGCTCTTTTTTCCCAGGTAAAGTGGATATCGGGATGTATGTGGTTGGCAAGTTGTAGGAATTTATCACAGGAGTTTTCGGAAGTATGTATCATCGACAAAGCGGCGGTAGAGAATAGGTCTAATGTTTCCCAAAACTTGGTTGAAGAGTTGATCTTCGAAACAGGACATGAAGATATCAGCGAAGACAGAGCCCAGGCTGCCCATGCCTACACCATCTATTTGGCAATAGGTTTAGTTATTGAAGGTAAAGTAATTGTCAATTTAACTCCTCCACCCTAGAACACCCTCTAAATAATGAAATCAACTTTAGGTTTTCCTCAATCGATAGACTCACGCAAGGTATCCATAAATTGAAATAAAATTTTAAAGCTCTTGTTCCCTTTGTGATTATATTTGTTTCAATACTCTTACAACCCAAACCACGGAAAACTACGCAAACTATGTCCTCAAGATTAATGACCGCAAGCTATTCAAACTTAACCTATCCAGGCCTTGCTTCTCTCTAGATGACAACGGAGTTAAAAACCCTTCCAATCACAATTTAACTGCAAAAGAATCATTTTTAATTGCTCTAGGCTTTGAATTTGAACTTCCGCATCTCAAATTTGGCCATATCGACTATTTCTTTCCCTTTGAGAAATTGCTGAGCGAATTAAAAGACCTGCCCATCACCGGCAAATTCCAGGATTTTCATATTTTGCAAGGGAATTTCGCCATCTCTCGCGAAAATTCAACTTTCTTCACTTTTTCTGCGCCAAAATGGCCTTGATATTTTCAAGGGTTTAAGGAAAAAACAAGAAATAGTTATCACCAAACCAGATAAGGGTAGAGGAGTGGTTCTTCAAAACAAATGAGATTACATAGAGAAATGAATGCCATTTTGTCGGATACCTCAAAGTTCTAAAAGATCTTGGAATCTCCTCATAATTGTCCTTTTTTCGCTTTACTGAAATTAAAAATTTTAAATATTCTGGATTCCCTTAGTTACAACCGCCTGCACTTCGTTTCAGGTTCCTACTTGGGTTCTCTTTACGGACACTCTAAATGCCACAAGGTAGGTACCCCCTACGTCCCATTTTTGCCTCTTATAATCTACCCTCTTACAACCTTTTTAATTCATTTCTCCTACAACCATTAAAAATTCAAAATAGCTTCTCCTTTGTTAAAAAACTACAAAATTTTCAACATCCTTATCCCTCCTTTATGAGTAATTTCCATGTATCATCGCTCTTCACAAACAGTCCCCTCGACCAGGGTTGTCCAACCTTTGTTCCAAACGGGCCAAATTAGAAATTTAAGTATATTCACCGGGCCACAGAGGTACTTAAATATAATTTTGTAAAAGTTCAAAGATATATATAATTACAACACAAAATACAGTATATTAACAGTAAAAAATTAAATTAGACTTATACAAAATAAAATAAAATCCATGTGATTTGGGGGTTGGACGTCATTGCCCTAGACCAAACTATTGATATAATTATCCAAAGTGCATTTCCCTCAAACATATCCAAATTACATTTCATTTCCATAACTTCAACCTTCCTCCTTTCGTTCGCACCCAACGCCCATGTTTCACATCCATAAAGAGTGGTGGGAACCACCACTCCCTCATACAATCCATTTGCGCCTGCCTGCTCATTCGCTTCCCTTTCGTAAGACTCCTTATCGCACCATATGCTTGCACTCCCTTTCCCATTCACTGCAATCTTTAATTTTCACCCCTTCTATCAGCTGCTAGATCCACACCCATATACTTAAAACACTGCACTTCTTCCAGCCTCCTCCCATTTAGACTCGCTTGCAGCCAACTCGTTCCTTACCTATTGCGCCACATTACCTTGCTTTTGCCTTCATTCACACTGAGCTTCCTTCTCTCACATGCAATCAGTGCCTGTAGTTTCTCTTTTGAGTCAGCCACCAGCACTGAATCATCTGCAAACAACAATTGTTCTAGCTCGTACATCTCTCCATTTTCACTCAATAATGCTGCACCCCTAACTTCAACTCGCTTTCGCCTCTCTCACCACGCCATCCATATGCAGATTGAACAGCCAGGGTGACATCACGCATCCTTGTCTGAGTCCAGTTTTGACACTGAACCAGTCATCTTCCTTTCTCCCAACCCTCACACATGCTTTACAGTCATCATAAAGCTTTCAATAGCTCCTATTAGTGTGCATTCAATCCCAAGCATTCTCAACACATTCCACATCCCCTTTCGGTCGACTCTGTCATACGCTTTCTCCATCCAGATCGATAAATGCAATCTACACACTTTTATTCTTTTCCAGGTACTACTCACATATATTCTTCAGGGGTAAAAATCTTGAAGAGTAAAAACCCCTCTCCCCTTCCTAAACCCCCTTGTTTCTCTCTCTCTCTCTCTCTCTCTCTCTCTCTCTCTCTCTCTCTCTCTCTCTCTATATATATATATATATATATATATATATATATATATATATATATATATATATATATATATATATATATATATATATTTACTATGATTAAGATGTGATATATGTACATAAAATGAGCTGATGTCTTCTCCACAATGGACATTATATTTATGTTGAGATATTTAAACATTTACTTGATTGCCCAAAGTAATATTTAGAGCAATCGATACATTTTACGCAATATACATTGTCAGTAGTGGAAGTGTTGTTCTGGACTAAAAGTTTAGTGATAGTATTATTATAATTAAATACTATAGAAATGCCTAATGATTTTAAAATATGAGGGAGAGAAGCAAAGGATGGATTAAAAGGAAGTACGAGAGTATTCTTATTATTAAAAGGAGAGTGAGGTGCGAGATGGGAAAACGACTTCTTAGCTAACTGAAGGACTTATCAAGAATAAGTAAATGTTTAAATAAAAGAATATCTCAACATAAATATAATGTCCATTGTGGAGCAGAAAGCAGCTCATTTTATGTTCATACTCGTATGTCACATCTTAATCATAATATTGATTGAAATTCATTCAAAATCATTTGTCCAATTGAAGCCCTGGCTTGTTTAAACTCGATAGTTATATTTTAAATTACATTCACACTTCAATATCGAAACTTTTAATTTGCAATCGATTATATATACTCGTATTTACCTTAAGAAATTAATTGCATTTTTTGCATCTATTTATGTACCTCTACCTTTCTTTTGTCAAACTTAGTACAAATGTACTTTATTTACCTTGGTTTTTACTCCTGACCTCCAATGTTGATCTCTCCCTCTGATTTTCTCCTACTCCAGATTTGTTTAGGCGATATCTTAATCCTCTGTGAACCCTTTCAGTCTTATGAGTTTATCTGTCTTAATGATATTTTGTATGATTGGTTCATTGTTTAGTGTGGGGATTCCCTCTCCTCTGTGTCTGGCTTATATATTTTACATTTCTCGGTGCTTATGTGATTCCTTGATAAAGAACTCGAAATAAAGTTCAACAGTACTCGGAATATTCGCATTATTTTCCTTGTGGGCTTTGTTGCATATATATATATGTTAATAAAACCACTGTTGAGGAGCATAGTATTTATTATCTCGAGACCAGTTTCAGCATGGAATTTGTCATGCCAGCCTCAGTCGAACACTAAGAATACATGCAGTCCCACCAAGCGTACAATGTATATATATATATATATATATATATATATATATATATATATATATATATATATATATATATATATATATATATATATATGTGTGTGTGTGTGTGTGTGTGTGCATGTATGTGTTTTTTATTGAAGACTGGATTGTATTTCGCCTTTACCAATTTCATTTGGCGACATTCTATCTTGCAAATGCAGTTTTTAATATCGGGTTAAAAATTAAAAATAAATCCAAAAGGAAGTATCCATTTGATTTGGACTTAACTACAAACTGGTAATTAATTTTTCCCTAATTTCCATTTCTCCCACAGTATTAAACTTGGGTTCGTTAACTTCCCTTTCCGCTCTCACGTACCGTTTAAGACTCTCGGTTAACGTCTCTACTTTTGGAACGATCCGCTGATTAGTACAGTATGGTAGCATTAACGCCATCCTGAGCGAGATCACCCTCCCCCAACCAGAGAATGAAAGTCACATTGAGATCAGAATGACAATTGCCGACAAGACCGAAGGTACCATGTCCAGTACTCTCGTTTGTCCTTGGGGGTGGGGGGGGGGGGTAATATTGTAATTGACACTAACCAAAGATAAAAGAACCCTTCGTGGACATGAGTCCTCCCCCCTCAAGGGAAACTAGTGCTCTACGACAAGGGGAATGTTCATATGAGAGAATTGGTATGTTATGTTGTGAAGAGGGGGAAGGAATGGTAACGGTGTTGTGATAGCGTATCCGCCAATGGGCGGCCAGCTCGTAACGCCGCTAAAAAATTTATTTAAGCTGGGATCGAACCCATGCCTCGACGCTAGAAGTCTGACGTAGTATCCACTAGGCTAGCAAGAGCAACCACCCTCGGTTAACGTCTCGAGTCTTTGTCCTCACTCAAATAATCAGTTCGTATCATAGTCTCGGCTTCCTCAGGGCATCGATTTACAAAGGTTTAAGTTAAATTTTATTTGCCATTTGAACCTCATTAATATTGTCGTTAATTTAGTGTATGCCACACTCCTTCCTATCTTCTTCTTCGAGTCATCGGTGTATTTAAATATATGAGCGAGTTAATCGCAATTCAAGTCATTTATTTAGATTGTAAACCCCAATGGATTAATCCTTTGTGACTCGTCTTAACACTGCTCGTTGTGGACGATCTGAAATTTAATCTTTTATTTAATTAAGTATTCGCTCTCATATTCCAGATGATTGAATTATCATTAAATTCGCTCAAGCAGAACGGATTTTAAAATAATTCTGAGTGGGGAGGGGCTCTGTAATGGTTTCAAAGTTCAAAGACTTTTGAAGCAAACCGCTATACATACTTCTGCGTTGAAACCATAGTAACAGAGTTTATAAAAATGCAACAGCACCCCTGCGTGAATGAGATTAGATAATGTGGGGGATTTTAAGCCCTCAAAGTTTAATCTTCCACTGCATTTTGTCTTGAATATCATTAAAACTGCCTTTGGGGCATCGTAGCGACTGAATATATTGCATCGTTCTTCCATATGCGGAATTTGACTTATCAATGTTCACCTTTCATAACTAGTTTAATTCATCCACCACTTTCTAAACGTCTTGCCGTGCTTCTAAAGATACAAACAACCCCGTTTCTTTGAGAGGCAGTTCTCTATCGCCAGATGTCGAGACGCTCAAATGCAAGGTACCTCATAAACTTAATTTATGATGATGGGTGGAAAGAAGTTAGGAAGTACTTAAAAAGCTCTTTATTTGCATCAGGAGAAAGAGTTATTTGTCTGTTGGCCTTTGCCGATACCAGAAAGTGCAGAACGAGATCAATGTTCGTATGATTCTGGCTAACATCTACAACATCTGCTCTTTTTGGAGAGAGAGAGAAAATCACGCGTGTTCCTTAAGCAGGGCAAATTCTGGGGACTCTTTATGGCTCATAGTTGGTAGCAAATCCATTCGTGGTGGGACAAGGTATTTAGAGGCGTGTTACAAAATCTGTTGATATATGTGTGGGGCTCTAGGTTGATTCCAACCCTCATGATCTCTACTTTTTCAATTAGGTGGGTTTGGAATACATTTGAATCTACGTTCTATCAAATGACGAAAGAAAGTTAAAATATTTGCCCATATGCCCATGTCCAATTTATTCCCCTCCAGTTAACGCGACTACCTGTGCTCGCACCAATAAACCATACATGTTACCAATTATTTGTTGTGACTATGAATACACAAGATTGTTTCCATTTTACGTCTGAAGCTCCTTACTAAAGTAGTAATGACTTGAGTAGAGGTGACTTTAGTGACGACCAAGAAATCTACATTAGAGTTACTGGTACACAGTTAGTGATGTGTACCGAAAATTCCTGCCATTACTGACAAGCTATCAATAGCCGGTTTGTGCACTCAAGGGTTGCAGCACTCGCTAGAAGGAAGGATTCACATCATAGGGAAGAAAGAGACACTGATTTTCTTGCAGGCCTCCTACCAGGGTTGAGAAAAGGGTGCTGACACAAAACTGAGATGGGAATGTGAAATGTACATACATTCTAGTGCAGTAGCGATACCTCATCGGGCATCAACTGCTTTTTACATGCCATTTGATTGCAAATTTTCTCTTATTTGCTACAGTAAATTTAATCATTATTTGTTCTCAAATATACTCATCCATTTGATTTTTATTCGGGAAAGATAAACCAGGGGCATCTATTTTCTAAGTGAAAAAAATGACCTCTATGATAAATTGAAAATATCTGTTTATCGTTAATCCATTCGGCTTGAATTCTAAACTTAATGATTACAATTAAAATGTTATTTTCTGTGTTGCTGTCACATTTAATATGATCTTGTAAAATAATAATCCATTTTATTTTTATTCGATTTTATCGAATTACTTTAAATGGCATTTCGAGAGAAACCATTCCTGGCGCAGCTATTTTATAAGTGAAAAAGTCGCCTGCCATATTAAACTGTAAACATTTAGTTTGAATTTATTTTTGGTCTTGTTTAATCCTCAACTCGACGCTCGCAATTACTAATGCTCTTTTATATGATGCTGTCAATTTGAATAATATAATTTGTTCTTTTTAAAATATAAATCCAATTGATTTTTGTAGCATTTTATCGAAGCTCTTTGAATGATTTTGCGACAGAGAACATTCCAGGCGTAGTAGCTATTGTATAATTGAAAAAGTTGTCATAAATATTAAACTGAAGACGTCTATATTTCATCAATTTGAACTGGTTGAATTCTTAATTCGACACTCTTAAAAGCACTCATGATATAGTTAACCAAAATTACCAAGAATATCATTTGGGTTCTTTTAGTCGATCGCGAAGCAGACGGTTTCTAGTGCTTCGCGTGCTTAGTGATTTTTCTTTTATTTTATTAATAAGCTTTCACAAATTTCCAGTTACCCGTTGGATTTCCCGTTTTTTTTATTGATTAATAAATTTTAACATGTGATTTATCTGTAAATTTTGTTTTACTTCTATGGTTTATGTTCTTTTCGGTTGATGCTCAATTAAGGTAAAAACAAAATGCTATGGTTGTGGTTGATGATGACCTTAGGTTTACTGCAAATAAGCCTCTTCATTTGTAAAAATAGCAGTATATTTTTTAAAGTTTATTTATAAAACAACACGTTGTAAAGTAGACACAAAAAAAATGAAATAAAAAATAGACAACAATAACAAAGAAAAACGATTATAAACAACTTAACTAAACACAACTATAAATATTTAATAACGAGAAAAGGTCTGAATTCATTAAAAAAATAACATTAATCTTAGCCCTATGTTGCACGAACTATTATTTTTTCTTCTTCCTTCAAAATACTCGGAGTAATGATGTTAACAAACAGCTTTTACTTAGACAGATTATATTTGTTTAAAGCCCGCAAGTGATTTCCGCAGTTCTCCTCGGTCATATAATTGGTTAAAATTCGGATAATCAAGAGTTGTTATATGCATAATTACAGGGCACAATATGTTAATTGTATGGAGTTGACATCATGCTATATATGTAATAACGAACCATCTTCTGGAATCAAGCGTAATTAAGAAATTTGTTTGGTCATTTTGTTTCGCATGCTACTCAGCGCCACCTTGGCTGTCTGATCCATAAAATGGAGCATTTCTGAGATTTCCAGAGGACAGGAATCGAATAAAACTTCGCAGTTTGTTCCTTCTCTCGCTAATTTCTGAGCCTTTGCCATTCTCTTGTAGGTGACTCCGCGAGTTATGTCGTACCTGACGGGAAGACCTTAAATTAGAAACTTTGTTACAAAATAGGCCCTTTGCGAGGCCTTCAAGTTTGTGCACATGAGATGATCCCCTCAAAAGGGACCTATCTTAGTTGTAGAGTAGAGAGATAGGGGAAGCTCAAGACATTTGAATCCTCTTCAATCTCTATTGGCTTACGTATTTTCTTTTGTTTACTCACATTTTTCCTTTCTCTAACTTCACCACCATCGGTGTTAACATTTAAAAAAAAAAGAGAATGCACTCATCGTCTTTCGCTTGAAAATATATTTAAAAAATCACGCTATAGGAATGCGTGATTCCGATATGACAACCGCTGAGGACTGCGCGTTGAGGAAAGTGGGCGACCTAGGCAAAACTAGCCTTTTCGTCACAACTCTGTCCTTTCTATTCATTAGTCTCGTTTCTTACTCTCATCTCCAGCACACCGAACACTAGGCCTAGTTAGCTGCATGATTACAAATGGAGAGCTCAAATATAAGGAATCAATTGAAAGGACGTGAGGGAGAGAAAGAAGATAATAAGCGACCTGATCGTGCATGCAGGAAATATAACCACCAAAGAGCCTGTTTTCAGGAGAGAAAGCCCTGATTCTTCAAGAGAAAGGGGTCATTGTGATACAGAGATTCGTTTAAACAACCCAGACCACGGGATTACAGTTTATGGGAAAGGCTGAGAAATAAAGAGCTAGCTGAAGGTGATTGGCGATAAGTTATTTAATTAAGAATTAAATAGCCTAATTCATTAGGCCTCAAGGGGGTCATTGGGTGACTGTAGGCTTCAACAGAGACATAATATAGCCCTCGCTGACATCTTTATAAAAATTCAGTAACTAAAACTAAATACTACATCCCCAAATATATCAAAGAAAAAGCAACACACTACATTAGACTCACTCAATCCACTCGAGGAGGCCATCTTCAATAGGCTTCAGCTCCTCCCCGAGGAGTGAGCGAGCAGTGATGCTGCACACGAGCCTCTCCACACACTGCGACCTGTCAGGCTCATAGGCCTTGTCGATGAATTTCTCCAATTTCGACTTCTCTTTTTTAATTCGCTGCCATAACAAAATTATTATCATTAGTAGTAATATGTTAACAATGATTGTTTTCCCTCACTTGCGCCTCACTTAACGCAACGAGCTCGGTGAATAAAGATTAATTAATACCATGGAACCGAAAGGTAAAATAGTTTGCGATCGCGATTCCCACTCTTGGAGGCTGCGTTGGATTACCTGAGACTGATTCGCGAAATATTTATCCAGGGGAAGGAGAGTTGCATCTTCCCTAGGGATAAACATCATTTGGGTCACTCTCAGGGGTTGTTGCAGGAGTCTTTGTCCTCCTCGATCCCACCCTCGCTTTATTATTTTTAAATGAAACGCTTTTTCCGCGGGTGTATTTTTGTAATTAAAACGGCACTGGTGTCACTAACGAGGTCACTTCCATCCAGGTGACAAAGAATGAGGGAGAGACAGATGGAGGAAGGTGGATAAAAAAGTGGAATAGTGAGAAGGATAAAGAATGAAAAGTAAATATCCTCAAACAAAGGGATCCCGAGAACATACCATGGACCTCCCATTGGCACCTTCTGGGTGTGTATAACACAGGAGTGCCTCTCAATTAAACTCCTCCCGTGGCACTTATCTGTTACCTCCTTGACGTCATCAGTGCTCCGCTTGTTATAGCCGTGAGACATCATCATAGGCTCCACATCTTCCTCCTTCGCTGCCAGGAGGGCCCCCACCTGGGCTCCGAGTGCCAGGGCAGCCAGCACAGTGCCAACCGTGCCCGTGACTAGGCCGGTGACAGCGGCACCCAGTAGGACGGCACCGTCCGCTCCTTCTTCGGTCAAGAGGCAGAGTGCCAAGAAGGCAAACAGTGTTGACACTAAGCGCTTCATCTCCCTGGGGGAAATGGAAAATAGAAGGGATTTTTATGTTTAAAAATGGCACTCCACAACCAGGATATCAGGATCGAGTGGGAGAGGGCAGTCAGGAGAAAAGGGGAGGGAATAGATAGACAGGAAAGTGACGGAGAGATAAATAGATGAACCTAAAATGCACGAAGATGAACTAGGGTGAAATTAGACTCGATTCGGATGTAAGGGAGAAAGATGCACATGTGAGTGTGTGTGCGCGCAAGCGCTCTCTCTATGCAGGGCGTCATCACCTGTGCATGGGAGTTTGTAGTGAAGAATTCCAAAGGAATGGCACCCACCCAGAAAGACAAAGGTACTAAGGGCCCTTGCACAATGCCGGCATCTGCAGAACTATTCGCTCCTCCCTTCCATTCGATGCCATTAAGCATGCCTTGAAGAGCGTCATGGAAAACACGTTATTATTATAATCTTCACATTTATTCTTCTTTTGTCTGTCTTCTCTCACCCACTTACACTGATGACCCTTGCGTCCGGTAGGTAGTATTGGTTCTCTATATGCTTTCCTTTGTGTTTTATTTATACTTGTTGAAGAATGTATCTTATTTTGGTTCGCTTTGTCCCGACCCATTATTAACTAAACCACAAATTCTTTCCCATAATTTTCGATCAAATTATTATTTATAAATTGGTCAATACCCTTTAAATGATTATGACGCTAGTAATAATTAGCCGCCAAAATGAGCAAGTATAGAAGAGGAAGGCAGTTGTTACCTTGAGGTATAACTCCTAATCAGCTAAAGGATGCACCTACGTGTGTGTCTGTAGGCTAACTGAAGTGGTCGTCGGGGAATGGCTCCTATTTATGTGTTTGACAGAGACATCAAGGTCATAACTGAAAGTCAATAGATAAATGCGAGTTTGACCAGAATATTGAAATTGAATAAGTTCACAAGAAGATCTGTATTTAATAAAAGTATCGATGCAATGACGATACTTCCACACAAAATCTGATCTGACCAGATGAAATAGGTATAAAAATTAGAACTTTTCAACTCCCACGAATACAATGAAGGGGGATTTGTGCAAATTAAGATAACTGATGTCTGTATAGAGAATATCTACTAATGTTTCTGATCAATAAACTAAAGTGGCTCATTCCTTTTGGGGACAGAAAGTTATGCGAAAACGCTTGACACGAATCGACACGAGTTTTCGTTGTCTAAAAAAATAAACTGTTCACATAACTACCATCGGTTTATCCACGAACTTAAAGTATGAAGTGTTATGGCGTATTGTGATGGGTTTGGGGGTGAAGCCTTTTCTTAAATTAAGCGGGATTAGATAAATCTGTTACCGATGTATAGAAAAAGACCGAGATTGACTTGAGGCGGGTTTATGTAAGAAGAGCTGAAAAGCAAAAAAGAGAATGAGCTAATTATTTTTTTAATCAGGTTGGGCAGAGTTAGTGAAAGGGCAAAAATATGAGGGGGGTATCATTTTATATCTCTGTGGGGCCCGGTAGTTTATCAACACTGCCGAGCCACAAGTCAAGTCAATCCATTTTAAGATCTCATGACTCAACTAGTCTCCTCTCTTGTCTACTCGACTCATGTACCCTTTACCTATTTTTACTTCCTCTAATTTTACAATGTCACGGATCTCTTTTCAAAGAACCCAGTGAGAAAGATGAACTCTTTGACTGGAAGCAGAAGTGTTAGAATTGATGCGAAAAAGAGTGTAGCGGTGGAAGGTTAGCGATTTTATGGATTCTTTGCGGAACCGGCACACTGGATCACTCTAATGAGAGCCCAGTACTCGCCATGAAAGGGAGGAAATATACAGCAATAGACAAACATGTTTGATGGAATAAAAAAAGATGTGAATAATGCTATAACAAAACATAAGTAAATAAACATAATGTATTTCGCATACCTTTTCTTCTTTAAAAGACCTGTGATGGGCCATTTCACAAGACACACCTATATAAACAAAGACCACTTGATAAGCAGTTGCACTTCAGGACAAGGGTGGGGTGGTAATTGAATAAATCACTAGAAAGGACACCTAGTATCTTCGTATATTTAACTCAAACTCCGAAATTACGATCATGACGTTAGCTTCGAGTGACCAAGAGAACTCCACTTCGCCCCAGGGGCCGGTCCTCTTTTGGGGAGAGGTGCCAGGAAGTATTATGTTTTGACACCAAACAGCGTTCAAGTGGAAGCCTTCATCACCTCGGGGGAGAGGGACGTGTTCCGCGTCAGAGGTACGTGGATATAGATACCCATCGCCAGGTTTCCTTGGAACAGAGAAAGTGTGTGTTGTGCTGTGAAGGTGGGAGAGGAAAGAAAGCAGTGTTGTGATTGGCTTTGTGTGAGGTGAGAGGTGTAAGATCTACTTCCCCGATAACGAGGTGAGCACAGCGCGTCCACTAATCGGTAGCCAGATCTCTACGTGCGCTGACGTTTGTGTCCGCTCATGCCGGGATTCGGAATCGAACCCCGTACCGCGACGTTGGGAGGCCAACGCCGTATCCACTCGGCTAGCATGAGCTCTAGAAATGGATGGTAGATTGACGAAATCAATGCGCATAACGATCCATCTGAAATGAAGTGAATGTCGTTAATTGTTATGTCCGGCTAACTAATTGTTACGGCCGCATACGGTACAGTCTAAAACTAACCCCTCCCCCCCACACACAAAAAACACACACACACAAACAAATCTACATTTTCTTAAAAATAATTGTTTTATTTCCATGAAAATTGCACCGAAAATTCTTTAAAACTTACCTCAAAGAGTCAAAGTTTCAAAACACTTTAATAGAACAGCCAATAAAGGAAGTAATGTGTATTCGAAGCAATACCCCATCCAAAACTAGAGATCGATAACATAACTTTCAGTTGACACGAAAAACTTCGTTACGTATGTATGTCAACACTATCTCACGTGTATTGCAGAGTGCAATCGATGGTATTATTCATTTATCAGGGTAGCGAGGGAAGTTAAGCTCGAAAAATCCTTCTGAAAGCAGGTTATTTAGTGGAAGAGTGAAAGAACAATGCTGCTGATATTTCAAGGCATTGCAATCAGTTAAACTCCATAAAGCTACCGGGTCATCTGGATGGGCGAAGAAAATTGGTCATCCTTGAAAAAACACCCGAGCAAGATCGCACAATCCAATGGATGCTGATGAAGGGCCGATTTAAGACAGCAACCAGTATTTCAAATCAAGTTGCCAAGAAAGTGAAGTTGAATTGTCTCGCCAGACTGTCTCACCTCGCTTGAGAGATAGGACTCATACCATCTTCCCTGCTAAGAAACTACGCAAACAGAATAAAATGGCCAGGTTGGCTTCGCTATTGAGCACTTGTTATGGAATGCTGAGAGGTAGGGAGGGGGTAGTGTTTCAGATTAGAGGCAGCATGTACGGCGTAGTGCAGATGAAAGATTCAATCCTACCTACACGAAAATAATTCAATTCCGAGGTGGCAGCGTTATGATATGGGATAAAACATGGAAGATAAAACACTTTGTTTGATACTTTTGTGGTGATTTGAATAAAAATGTATATATGAATCGGTGGAGGATGGCTTTCTAGTTTTGATGTCTGTTCCCTTTTAACTAAGGGTGCCGTACCGGATATCCTGAATTTCTCGAAGACCAACTGGTCACAATGGCACTGCATATACCCGTTTGTTTCCTCGTAAAACTCATATATCTTTGTATTAATAATTGTGAATTTACTTTCAATGGATAATTTTGCCGCCAACTTTTAAAATGGCAATGGGGAACTGTTTGTCCCCGATGTTCGCTAACCTATACATGGAATAATTTGAAACCGGAATATTATCCCAAATGAATGAAACTCCCATAGTTCCGATGCGATGTCTTTGACCTAATAATTTAAATATTAATACATTTTTAACTAAAATGAACAATTTAGTTCCCTCGATTAAATTTACATTAAAAGATTGTACACTCCTCTTCTTAGATATTTTAATTCATCGGACAAACCACCGCTTCATATATGCAATATATAAAAAAACTCCTCCACAGATTTTGTCCTCCATGTTTTTACGGGCACTTAGAAGTCTCACCAGAATATTTAAATAAAGAGTTGATAAAATTTATAACATAGGCTTAAAATTGTGCTACCCTTTGTACTTCCTTGGCAATTACCATAAGACCGCTAAGCGATCTTTTTATCGAATTAACGTTAATAACAGAAAATTTCTAAACGAAAACTGACTCATTTTACTCTAACAAAATGTTCAATAAAATCCCTCGTCTACTCAGGCCTCTAAACATAAATGTTATCCTCAATTATGAGACTACAATTTATCGAATTTTGGTCAAAAATCCCCTCCCCCCTCTCGACCAAGCATTGTGTATTCCATAGGTTGCAACAATTGTAATAAATGGTACTATGGGCAAACCGGGAAACACTTACAAGCTCCTGTAAAACAACACCAAATTAATGTACGTAACCACAGCGAACAATCGGCTATATTCATGCACATGTCTAACTACAACCACACTATTAACTGGAACAGTCCCAAATCTGTCATTAGATGCCGCAATTACATTTCTATAGAAATTTGAATATAAGCTCTGGTTTGCTTACGTTAGACCCGATCATTACTTCCTATATAAAATCACAAATTAAGATTTTTCAGTATTTTGTACCCTTTAATTAGGGTTTGGAGAGAAGTAGTCCTCCCCCCCCCCTCTCTCTCCTCTCTTTTGTTATTCTTAGAAAAGAAAAGCGCTCGGGAACGTTCTTTCGCTTTTCCTTTGTAAGCGTTTCTTAAATGGTTTTGAAATATGTCTATTTGAAGTTTGATTCTGTATTTTACCTGCTTGCGCAAGCACACTTTTTATGTCTTCCATCTACTTCATTACAGAATTTACAATTATAGATGTAAGTTTATAAAATTTTCAACATAGATTCACAAAAGATAGACAAACAAAATTAAGTTTTTAGAAACTATCTAGCTTTAATACTTTCAGAGATATATTGATTTAAAAGTCAGTTTCCTTTTTTTTTGCGACACCCTGTATATTCACGTCCAGTAGGACAAGTGAAAATAATATAATAAGGTATATATGTACGTATGTATAAGACAGTAAAAAATAAAAAAAAAACGACTCTAAGACAAGAAATCACCAATGAGAAAGTAGGAGAGAGAGGTTAAATTCACATTAAGATTTATCAGGAGCAGATAGCAAGGTTAAACGAAGAGGCAGAAAAAGGTAAAGAACAGAGCCATAGGCGATAAAAAGATTAACGCAAAAGGAGATAGCATAAAGAAGAAGATTAGGAGAGACAGGACATTGATTTCATTGCTGACGTCACGTGTTACTTTGTGAGTTATTCATTTCATATATATATATATATATATATATATATATATATATATATATATATATATATATATATATATATATATATATATATATATATATATATATATATATATATATATATATATATATATATGGTGCGTAAGGTATTTGAGGAAATGTTAATTTTCGCTATAGCAGCATATTTATTTGACTTTATATTTTCTTTAGTTCACAATTATCAATAGCAGACCCTATTCTTAAACAAGAAATGAAGAGGCACGCAGTTATCGTGGCTATAAAGGGTGAACATAGCAATTTAGAAATAGCACGATTTTTATCAGTCGCTAGATCATTCGTTTACAAAGTTTGCGAGGAGTTAGAGGCCAAAGATGGTTAAGCCATGGATCGACAATGTACGCAACGGAAGACCTTATATGTTTCAACAAGACTCGCTACCATTACAAAAGGCCCAAGCAACGCTGGAATGGATGGTGGAAATTTTTCATGATCACACAACCCCTAACATTTGGCCTCCTAGCGCCCAAGATTTCAATCCATTGGACTACTATGTATGTAGCGTAGTTGAGAAAGAGGCTAATGAGCACTCTCATAACAATAAAGAATCCCTGAAAACCTCCATAGTCAGAGTAATGTCCAATATGAACAAGAATCACTTGATCTTAGCATGTAGGCGATTCGGACATCGCATAGAAGCCATTATCGAAGCTGAAGGAGACTTTACTGAATAAAATTACAAAACAATATGTTTGTTCTTATCCTCACAACGTTTTCAGCAAAAAAGACATTATTATCTGTTTCTAAGAGTCATTTTTGTGTAAGTATAAATCTGTCCTTAAATACCTTACGCCCCTATATATATATATATATATATATATATATATATATATATATATATATATATATATATATATATATATATATATATATATATATATATATATATATATATATATATATATATATATATATATATATATATATATATATATATATATATATATATATATATATATATATATATATATATATATACTCGTATATATACTACCGAGTAAAGTAAGAGAACGATTTTCTGTTATTAAAATATTTTCAAAATAAGGATTTGTAGGTAAATGAAATTTTCCTGTTACATAATAAATTTTAGGAAAATTTATATGATATAACCGTATATTCAAGAAATTATACTAAATAAACTTACAAAATAAAATATTAACACGTGCAAAATAAGAGAACGATTTTTTCAGGAACATTCTAGAATTTTCTTGAAATCATCTGGAAACAATTTACTCAGTAGGTAAGAACTGTACAACTGCCATTGTTGTCGTACTCACTCTAAAGAGATGCCACCACATGTGAAAGTGACTCCTGAGCTCCGTCAGAAAAGTGTTCGCTTGAAGACTTTGGGGAGGACTCTCTGCGATTTTAAGAGAAATATGAAAGTCCAAGAGTGTGATTTGGCGCGTTCTGAAGTTATACAATGAAAACAAAACCTGTAGATCCCCTGCAAAATTTGGTCGACCCAGCATAACCACCGTCCGAGACAACATAGCTATTAGGTGCTTCTCTATGAAGGATCCCATCGAGACTGCAGCAGGAATTTCCGGAAAAATTAAGAGCAATAGTGTCAATGAAGTGGGTCGTTTCATGGTGTCCCGTCGCCTCAATGCATCTGGCTTAAAAGCTCGTTCTCCAGCAACCAAACCAATAATCAATAGGAAGAACCAGAATGCGAGACTTGAATATGTTGAAGCTCGTGTTGTTTTGGAGTGATGAAGATTGGGAGATAATTAATTTGAGCGACGAAAATAAAGTTAATTTAGTTGGATCTGATGGCAGACGCTTTTTTAGACGCACTTCAGGTGACAACTTACCCTAAAGGTGTTAAAAGTCTGCCACGCATAGAGGAGGTATCGTCATGGAATGGGTGATGTTTTTGTCTGAAGGAATTGGTCCGTTAGTGCGAATAATTGGAACGGGACATGCCAATCTGCACCTAAACTTCGCACAACAACATGTTATACCTTCACTCCGAGCATCTCTGAACAAACCAGCAGTATTTATGCATGACAACGCATCATGCCAGACTACAAAACGAGTAAAATACTATTTCGAGAAAGAAGATATCGAAGTAATAAAGTGGCCTGATCAGAGCCCAGACCTGAACCCAATTGAGAAACCCTGGAAGATCATTAGAGACAAAGTTCCAGACCAGCAGCCTTGAACTGTTACTGATTTATGGATGAAAATTGAACAAAAATGAAACAGAATAACTATAATTTTGCAAAAAACTGATGAGGTCCTGTGGTCGTCATTGCACCGACGTAATAGAAAACAAAGGCTTCAACACCTCATATTAAGTGTTTTAAGTTTCATCGTGGTCAAATCTTGCTTGGTTTCTAGTGCATTTGCTTGACAAGCAATTCTGTGAATGATCGTTCTCTTCTTGACTATACGATTGTATCATATGAAATATCTATAAAATGTATTAAATGCATGCCTTTATATACCATCGAAATTTCATTTAACTACTCATCAAATTATTGAAAATATTTTAATAAAGGAAAATCGTCCTCTTATTTTGCTCGGTAGTATATATATGCAGATTTTGTTAAAGACCATAGTATATTTCGCCTTTATTAATTTTCCTTTGAAACTTTCCATTTTTCTTATTATCTTTTTTAGTTCATCTTGTAGATTGGTAAACAACTTCTACATTCATCTCTTTTTTAAATGAAATGTGTTTGGCAAAACCAAATTTGACTTTAATTGCTGAGCTTTCGATCTATGCGATCATCTTCAGAGTGTCTTTCCTCCTTGATCTGTGATGAATGGTGGAGTCAGAATGAAAATGGGAACGAAAAGAATTGGACATAACAAGTTAGGAAGTATAGATTAGTAGAGCAAAAGTAAGAGAGTATAGTGGTGAAAGGGTTTTGACAAGGATAGTAAAGGTAAGTTTAGTATAAGTTTGAAGTGAGTATATTTCCCTGGTGGAAGGGTATCTCCAGCATAATTAGGTAGTATAGTAAAAATAAAGCACGCAGGAGCAGGAATGTATAGATTTTGGTCAAAGGGTAGCTCTGGCAATGTTAGCCTCGTGTTGTGCTGTTTTGGGTGTCGAAATTAGTTGGCATTCAAGCCTTTGTAGTAACTAGTAAAACTCCTACTACGCTAAATAAAATTTCGGTGAAAAGTTGTCGTAAAATGGGTTGTCATAATCGGTGAGAGTGTTACATGTTTGGGTTGGTGTTACCGTTCGAGTAAGGTCTTCTTCAATTTTTGGCTAGCTTTGGATACTACGCTCGCAATGTAGCGTAGATTGTATGGAGTGTTCTATTCTCGGTCGATTTTGCTCCTGGGGGGAGGACGGAGGAGTCTTCCCCTTGCCGGATCTCATCTTATGGAACTCTGCGTCCATGAGAACAATGTAAGTGTCGGTTGAGAAATGGACAAGGTCGCGGAAGAGGGCCTGCTTTACCAGATCTTCAGGTATGTCATCCTTGCAGTCCCATTTGTATTGTTCGGCCCTAAGCCAATCGACAATATCTTCTGGGCCTGCGTCGTCAGGAAACTGGTTCCCTTCGGTAGCATATACTCTGAGGTTTAGCATCCTCGAGTAGTACATGTAACTGGGAACCCGATTCTTTGAAGACGAGGACCAACTCGACTGCGAGACTTTTTCGGGGCGGGGCGAATGCTCAACCTCCTTAGGCCTCACAGCAGCAGCTTCCTTCCTCGGCTTGTGGATTTGTTGGGGTAGTTGGGTGCGTGTGTGAGTCCGTTTGTGCCTTCTGCCGGGCAGCCATAACTTGCACTCGAGGATCCCATGAAAGGGCATTACTCGTGTCCTGAGCTTTATGGCCGCTCTTGTCGGTCTGCGGTTGGAGGTTCACTCGAAGAACCTCGTTTGACGGAGGGTTTTCAGGGAACCACAGTTTTTCCATGCCGTTATTCACGGGCATGGTGTTCAGTTCCTTCGTGAAGGTACCAGGCTTGGTCAGGTTAGCAATGTATCTATAATATATGCAACACATTATTTTTGTTGATTTCTCGTTTTTGATTTGCAGGTACGTAGGTGCAGTGATAACACTACTCTCTGCGACCGTTGCCTTGGCAGCCTTCGCGTAGGTGGCGTTAGCATTTTTTTTCCTCCTCTTTTCTGCCTTTGTCCTTTGCTTGTTGTATTTGTTCCTTCTTTATTGGTCAGGTCATTGCCATGGTTCTGTGTGGGCCACAAGAATTGAGGCATTTCTGGAACGAACTTTTACATTCGCGCCAGGAACGGTCTTGGCCGGCGCACATATAACAAACTGTGAGTGTAGCGTTGGGGCAAGTGGCGGTGGTGTGTTCGTTGTACCTGTAGCACTTGAAGCACATTTGCAGGTCAACGAACTCCTCACGCTCAATCTGATCAAGGCAAATGCGGATATTAAAGAGGAGAAGGCCGTTTTCTCTTCCCTTAATCGCCATTGTGGTTTCCGTAAAGACAACTTTAAAAACGTGGGCGTAGTCTTTAAATTTGATTATTTTGGCTACTTTTGCCCACTGATGATTGCGAAGAATCTTGTCTGTGATTTGGTCTATCGAGGGGCCTCCAACTCAAGGGTCGAGGCGACGGCAGATCACATTTCTATGCGTGCGTATTTGTTGCGGTGTCTGAGGTGCGAGATCAATTTTCCGAAGGGTGTCTGAGGCACGCGGGGAGGAAAGGGCTTCGATGTCAGCCTTCCTCGAACAGATAGCCGCGTAGCCATTTGGCAAATCAATTAGCAGTATGAGGGCAATATTTAGTTCGCCGTAAATTCTCTCGAAGACCTTCCTCCTGTCCGGTTTTTGCCGGCCTGGCAAGGTCCTCAGGACAATACGCCGCGTCTTCCTCATCTCTCTGACATTGCACCCAATGGTGTAATTTGAAAGGGAATCTGGGGGATCCGAGTCGGTAGGTGTGTGTAAATGGGTGTGTATGTTGTATTAGGGATCCGTTATGAAAATAAGGAAGAGTGGTGTGGAGAAGGTGGAAAAATGTCCAATGAACAAAAGGCAACTTTACCTTCAGGCAGAGCAGAGGAGTCCTTCTTCCTTTCCATCAAGGCAAGTCAAGGAAAAAATAGCTACTTCCGAAGGTACTGTTGGTGGAATATCCGTTCACGCACAACAAAACGGTATTCAATCAACCAAATTCGAATGAAATCAGGTCCAAATTTCAAAGAATTTGACTTTACCGTACAACGAGTATGGAAGAGAACAATCCAAGCGAAAAGCGCAGTCAACGAAAAGAAGATGGTATACTCAATTTAGTAGATGATGGGATAGTAGTAGATAAAAGTGGATGAAATTTAAAGCGGGGAGTGGTATTTTGCCCTAGTAGGAGGGCATCACATTATGTTCTTTCTTTTGATTTTTCTTTTTTGTCTTATTTGTGGTATGTCGTGTTTTTCTATGTTTGTTTCTTTTTGTATTTTTAGAGTGCTCTTCTCATTGTTAGTGTTTCAATTCTTGTATACTTACTCTCGTAGTCGTGCAGTTATATTAAGTCTGCCACCAGTTCCCTGTAATTCCTAAATGACAACATTCGTAAGGGTTGACCAGACCCTTCTTCCCAATTTCTAGGTGGAGATGTTAATAGGGTCCAGTTGTTTCCTTCTGTTGTGATCCCTCTGCCGATATTGGTCACGCCTTCTGGCTTTATTAAATATTAGAGATGCTGAGTTCTATATGCGTTGCAGTTTTCTCATTGAGGTTTTGCTGGCCGCTTGAGTCACTACTGCAGGATAGATGAGCTTAGCCTGGACGTACATCAGGAATATTTTCCTAATGTTTGTCAAGCTAAGATCTCTAAAAAACCTGTATAGCTTGGAGATTTCTCTCTTTGTCAGGTTCCGCCTCTCCGTGTAGGGTCTCAAATATCCGTGGGCGGAGATCTTTAGGCCCAGGACCGTGCCTTCAGCGGAGTAGCCGCATCTCCTCCCATCGATGATAATAGGCCACGTCAACGTATGGCTCAGTGGGACGATTTTGAACTTGTCTCTAGTAGTTCTAATCTTCCAGCGTCTCTCGTACCGGTTGATGTTATTGATTTCCGCTATTGTGCGCATTGCCTGATCCCTTGCTTTCTTCACCGGGCACGGAACGATCTGGGTGACGTCATCTTCAAATTGAAGATACATCGTGTCCCTGTGCACCGGTGTTTGGAGGTCGATGGTAAAGACCAAGTAAAGCAGTGGGTTCAGGCAACTTCCCTGTGGAACGCCCGCCTTGAGTTCGAATTCAGGTGTTCTTCTGTCCATGACAAAGTCACAAAGGATCCTTTCTAGGATTGGGTCCAGCTAGAGGTTCAGGATCTTGTATTGAACTCCTTTCAGCCAGACTTTATTGAAGGCCTTCTGCACGTCCCTCAACACAATGTCTACATAGTACCCATTCGCTCGGCAATATGCTACTTTTTCTGTTTGGAGAGCCAGGGCTGCTTCTGTGCCCCTTTTTGTAGCAGAACCCGTGTTATTGGGGGGTTATGCGCTCCTAACTCACTCAGTTGAGCTTGTAGCCAATTAGTTATGATATTTTCAACGATCTTGCCGTGCATCTCCAGAAGAGAGATCGGGCGATAGTTAACTACCTAGTTTGGGGGCTTGTTTCCTTTCGGGATGAAGATGATTTTAGCTATATTTTACCCGTCAGGAAAGTAGCCTGTATTCAGGGCGGCATTCATGGTGTTAACCAGTCCCTGTATGATTTGCCTTGGGGCATTCACGAGGTTGTTTTTCGTGAGCCCAGACTAGCTTGGTGCCCTTTGCTTGAAGGACCTTATGGTGTTCATGGTATCTTCGAAGGTTATTGGGCAGCCGTGGACAAGCATCTCTCTTTACTGAGATACTTGCGGGTGGGGGTGAGTTCTATCTATCACTGTGCCGAGGTCCTCGAGCAGTTGGTCTTCGAATTCCTGGTCGAAGTCGTCGTTCTCCTCAGGGGTTATAGCGAAAATATTTTTCCAGTGTGTCCTGAATTTTTTTTTCAAGAGACTCTGGATCCTCAATGATTTCATCTCCATTTTTTATTGGTGTTCTGGCTTTGGTGGGCAGTCCCCTAAGTCTTCGGATGCTGTTCAAAAACTTACTGGACTGTCCTCCCTGTCCAGCCTACCAATGATGTCATTCCATATTTCCTTCTGTTTCTCTGTGATTGTGTGTTTTAGTTCCTCACTTAGTTGTCTCATTCTGACTGTCCTCTCCAGATTTGGGCCTGTCCTGCCTATTTCTTCGAAGATTTCCCTATGTTTCCGAGCGATTTCCCTCATCTCCTTCGTCCGCCTAGGTTGTGGGAGCATTTTATAGGAGATCCTGGGGACGCATTTCTCATCGGCTTGAATGAGGAGATTAGTGATGGAGTTTATCTCCTCATCTATCTCTTCGAGATTGACGTTTTCCATGCCAGCTGGTTGATATTCGCTGAGTATCTCTCTATATAGCTCCCAGTTAGCTTTCGCATAACTTTTCCTAAGTAAGACGGGCTTGAGAATTGGTACAACGCATCTTGAAATAATCCCGATTGGAATAATTTAACAAGGACACCAAATCTTGAGATGTAATAAGTGAAAAATACGTCGACCACAGAGTCTGAGGTTATGTCTTTTAATGGGTATGCTTCAATCGATTTGTCAAAACGGCATACAACTGTGAGAGGATACTTGTATCATTTATGTGATGCCGGAAAACCACTGACTAAAGCCACATGAATGGTGTGAAATCTGGATTCTGGTCCAGTGAATTGTGTGAAAGGAGACTGTGTGTCGGTGCACTTTGGCTCTCTGACATGAAAGGCAACTACGAATATATGATCGAATATTTTGACTCATTCCTTTTCAGACAAATCGGTAGGAGATAGATTTTAGAGTGGCTCTAGTACCCAAATGACCAAGAATATGATGGAAATCAAAGATTAGTTTGCAAAAATCGGAAGTGTGATAATATCGTACAAAACCTTTGATAAATCGCAAATGAGAGAGTAAGATTAAGATGGAAGTACTACTTTGTAAAACAAATGGGAGATGCTATCATCTTCTTGTAGTTTAGCAAGTTGAAGATCTGTATTGGGATCTTGCAAGTGTTGTATAATCAATAATATAAGAGGAAGGAACAGATGAATTTATTGCATGGCATGAAAGATTTAGAATGGTATTTTTAAATGCTGTTGTTTGTGTATATGTAGCAGATTGCATGTTGCAATTTATGATTAAGACGCTAGAAAGGGGGTCACTAGGATTATCCTTCCATGCAATATGACGAATGTCACTAGTGTATTGTGAAGTAAATTAAAATGAACGGGCTTTTTTAGGAGAGTGTCCTGTGTTGAGAGATTTAGCCACACCAATTATGGCCTTACAATATGTGAGCACGAAGAAACTTGTCCCTTCAAGTAAATGTTAAAATTGCTAGATTGCAACATGAATTGCGGTCAATTCTTTGTGAATACCCTATGATTGAATTTCTGGGCGTGAAAAACTTGGCTAAAAAAGCCTAGAACATCCACTGATTTCCATGATACTGCCGGAGGACGGCACCGAGGCCAAGATTTAAGGCGTCAGTAATGAGACGTACTGGGCAGTCTCGTCTTGGATGTGCCAAAAAAGTAGCATTGGTGACGTCCTGTTTTATGACATCGAATGCATCTTGTGTCTGGCTGTCCCATTTTAAAACTAAACTGTGGCGACTTTTATTGGCATTCTTCAACAATTTTTTTTAGTAGAATTAAGGTTATGGTAGCTTGTCGAATGAACCTTCGCAAAAAATACAGGATAATCTTTAATAGCAGTGATTTTATCCTGCTGGGGAGATATGCCTTGTGAATCAACTTAATACCCAAGAAATTCGAGCGCATCTACCGAGAAGATACCTTTTACAAGGTTTATCTGCAGTTCGTGTGATTTTAATTTTGAAAAGAGCTGTTTGAAATGTTGCAAATACTGAGTTTCGTTATCACTGGCTATAAGTAAGTCGTCTACATATGAGAAAACGAAATCCAAATCACCCAAAACATGATTGATGTACCTTTAAATATTTGAGATCCGTTTGACATTCCCTGAGGTAAGATCAAGTATTCATAAAGCCCTAGGGGAATTGTCATAGCAGTCTTCTCATGCATGCAGGGTCTACGGGAATTATAGTGTGCCAGGAAGTCAGCACCGTATAGAGTACATTGGCATCAGATATTAATAACTACCACACGAAATTGCTCCTAAGTCCTAGTGAGAGGTTTAAAGTTCGAGCGCCAAATGTACGAATAGGGGTGCCGGAAGCTGTAGTGAAGGGAATATGCGATCCTTCGCCGTTCTGTTTCTGCACTATGGCAGGGGGTAAAATGCTAATTATGGAACCAGTATCAATTAAAAACCGCTTATGCGTTCTGGTATCATTGACGTAAAATCAAAGGTGGGGAGCACACAATGATACGACGTCATCCATCACTGTTGCTTGGGAAAATCTGGCATTGCTCTAGCCTGTTGACATTTGGCCAAATTTTCGGTGATACTAACAAATACCGTTTTCTAATGCGAGAGAGTTTCGAGAGTGATTGGAGTCAGTCTTAAAGGTGGGCATGAGAGCTGCGTGTTCGCGATGGTGATTGTCCTCTTGCTGGGTCCCTAGAGTGTTCCAATGATGTTATTCGGGGTGGGGGGAAGTTTGCCAGTTCCTCTTTTATGATGGCTAGCGATGCTTCCATTTGTGACTGGAAATCTGAGATGGGGAGGGGGGCTTAGCAATGGCCGTTACTCGTGCATGCAAGCTGCGTTTGAGGGCACGAGTGGCCACGGTCGCAAGATGGTCAAGAGGGGTATCTGGGGCCAGAATCTCAAAGGCTTCTTGAATGTGGGGCGAGAGACGTCGGGCAAAGGATTCTCAAAGAAAGTCATGATACATTGTCCCCCCCAGAATATCACGCAATCTTCGCAACAAATCATCGGGTGTAAGATGGGTGAGTTCTGATGTGCGAGCTAACATCTCCATTTTTTAGCAGATTTGCAGGGTTCTTTAAAAGAGGTGAAATGCCTGATATATATATATATATATATATATATATATATATATATATATATATATATATATATATATATATACACTAAACCCTCGATATAACGAACCTCAATATAGCGAATTTCGGATATAACAAATAAAATTTCCTGGCCGAACTCCATGATGCGACTCACTGGCTCACAGTTCAGTCAGCTATGAACATCGCGCGGCAGAGGTTGTTCTGGCGTTGTCTTCCTCCTCCTCCTTCCTCTCTTCACGAGTGTACTTACTATTCCATAGAACGAACGAACCACCGGATATAACGAAGTTGGTTCGTTATTTCCATCACTTTTAACGACCATCGGGTTTAATGAACTTTCGGCTTTAACGAACGATCCCCCGCCCCATATAGTTCGTTATATCGAGGATTTTCTGTATATATATATATATATATATATATATATATATATATATATATATATATATATATATACTATTGAAATCTACAACTGTAGCAGCGTTATATATTTTAACTTGTATTTTAATATTTCTAGGGACCCAACAGACAGAGACCTTGGTCATGGCCAAATTGTCGTGGATAATGTTGATAACACTTCCGTGTGATATTCCAAGTTATCGCTCGATTTCTTCGACCTTCACCCGTCGATTTTCGAGGATCCTCCTCTCCACACGGCCCACATTGTCCTCGTTGGTCACGTCTGACGGGCGTCCTGGACGGGGGTCATCTTCAAGGGACTCACGACGATGGCGGAACTCCCTATTCCAGCGAGCAATGGTTGCATAGGAAGGGGCGGTGTCGGTGTACACTGCAACCATGCGTTCATGGATCTCTTTTGAATTCTTGCCTTTCTTGGTCAAAAATTTGATCACTGCGCGGTGTTCAACCTTCTCTAATGTTGAAAGATTTGTGACTGACGATCTGCGATCAGCTACTGCTTCTTAAATAGACGAGGTAGGAGCGTGCGGCTGCAGGTCCAAACTTGTCATAACTTGTCCTAACACCCCCACAAACAGCCATCCCCTTTCCTCTGTTTTTCCCTACAGATTCGCAAAATTTATTGACCGCCCCTCGTACAGTCGCAGTTAGTTCAGCTGGAGGTTCAGGATCTTGAATTGGAGACCCCTCAGCCAAACCTTATCGAAGACCTTTTGTACATCGCGCAGCACCACGTCTAAGTATTTTCCTTCGGCATTGTAGTGGGCTATTTTCTCCGTTAGGTGGGAGCGGGCAGTTTCCATTCCTCGCCCCTTTCGGAACCCGTCCCGCAGGAGGTTGTGAGCTCTTAATTCGGCTAGTTTGTCTTTGAGCCGGTTTGCTAGTATTTTTTTGTGGATTTTAGCCACTAGTTGATCTGGCAGCTTACCAGTCTTGGGTATAAAGATAATTTTGGCCACTTTTAGACCGTCGGAGAAGTAGCCCGTGCTCAGGGAAGATTTAAAGATGCTGGTGATTCCCTGAATAATCTGATGCGGGGCATTTACCAGATTGTTTTTGGTGAGGCCCATCCAGCCTGGTGCCTTTTGTTTGAAGAATTTTCACACTGTCCATGGCGTCCTCTTTTGTTATTGGACGACCATGGTCAACCATCTCTCTTCTTATGTCCGCGTAGTGATGTGGATGCGTGCGGTACATTTTATGATTCAGATCGTCAATCAGACAGCCCTCGAAATCCTGGTCGAACTCTTAGTTGTCTTCTTCGGTGATAGAGAAAACTTTCTCCTAGTATGCTCTGAATCTTCCCTCCAGAACTGCCGGGTCCTCTATATATTTCCCATCCTCTTTGACCCAATCCTTTTCCTTTCTTTGCAAACCTTTCAGTTTCCTGATTTGGTGCCAGAATTTAACCGGGCTCAGCTCACTGTCTACTCCGACTATAAGGCTGTCCCTGATCTCAGCCTGTTGGATGTTTATTGTTTCCTTTCGTTCTTTCGTTGGTTCTACCATAGTCCGACATTCGACATCTGGCATTGAGGTCGCCCCCTAAGAATACCATTCTCCTGTGCCCGAAAAGTGTGCAGAGGTTTGTGACGGGTAGATAGGCTCGGCAAGGGGGTTGATAGGCTGCAGCTACCGTGAGGTTCCCCACCAATGTGGATAGTTGTATCGCCACAAAAATTCGTCCAATTCTGGGAGACGTTTGAACGTGAAGTTTCCTCTAACAGCTATTGCAGCGCTATCGAACCTTTCCCCTGAGTAATTCATGAGCGCTCTGTATCCCGGTATTTTGAGTTGGCCCCTTGTGGTGTCAATACTGTGCTCCGTTATCAGTATTATGTCGGGGTCAAGCACACGGAATATGTTTCCATATGTCCTTGCTTTCCCCTCCCATCTATTAACGTTGAATGTCAGAATATTCAATATATTATTACCGTTCTCCATGCTGGCCTTGCTCTATTGGTGTTTCTGGGTGGAGTTTATTTTTCTTCCGTTCCTATTTTTTTTTAAAATTCTGTGTTGGAGACCTGCTCATACAATCCTCCTACAGAATAAAGTTATGGCGTAGTAGTGCCTCCTCAACCACTTCAACCTCGATCGATGCGTCGTACTCCCATTTGTATTATTTTATTTCCTCCATTTAGAATTGTTGTTTCGTTTAGATTTTCAGGGAAAGGGAATTTCTCTGACGCATAAATGGTGAGATTAATCCTATCCGCGTCAAGCAGTTTTTGGTTTTCTTGTTTTTAGGGGATTCTGAGTCGGAAGAGTCCGAGAAGTCAGTGGATTCCGTTGACACCGGTTCCACCGTTTCGCTTCTCTTCGTGAATTTTCTATTTGGTTGAGTCTCTGGGGGTTCTGCTGAAGCAGCATTAGGTTTCTGGATTTCGTTCTCAATTTCTTCCTTGTTGGTGTCCATTTCATTTGCACTGTTATAAACCATTTGCAGCTGGAGGACGCCTCCTGATGGAGGGTCGTCCGAGAACCACATTTGGTCATTCCGTTTTTAGCCAGCATTTGGTTGAGTACTTTCACGAAGCAACCAGGTTGCAGCCGGTATATATAGAGACGGGTGTTGCTTCCATCTATGCAGCTCCCAGGGTGGAAAAGTGGGGGCGGGCCCCCATTTCTCATCCCCAGATGTTGCAGTCCGGCCCCTTGTCCGGGTGCCTCAGACGTCGAGTTCCACAGTGGGCTACTTCTCAAACCTGCTTTCCTTGGCGCCCCCAAACATATCTATCACAGAGAACGGCACAGGTGGGTAGAGAATAAATTAATGGCAATCCAGTTCACGCTCGCATGGCTGCTCCTCAAAGGAGGTAGTGGGGCGGTATTTTTTTCTTTTTAAATTCCCCGTAGGGAAAAGTGAAAAAATATTCCACGTTTTTTAATTCGCTTTTTATTTCCTCTACCTCCCTTATCGGGTATCCGGTATCGGGTATCTTCTGAGTTAATGTTGTTTATTTAATGAAGTTTGAGCAGTCAATGGAATTATGAAATGAAATGAAATGAAAAGAGAAGTGGGGGACAAAGAATAGCTCTTCCTACCCTCCCCCCGTTCCCTTTGGCCCTCATGGAGCGGCCAAGGAGAGAGGGGTGAGGGGGATGCCCGGTACTACTTTGCAGATGCCCATAGTCACACTGTCCAGAGCCAAAGTAGGCTCCAAGCACTGAGAGTACGGCGGTTAGGAGTGAGAGGAAGAGGAAGAAGAAAGTTTTAGGATAGGACAGCGAAGAAAATAGTAGGAGACAAAAATGGACTTAGTTAGTCATGGGACTTACAGCTTAACGTAGAATCCAAACCACGATATGACGCTCGTCTCTAGTAAAAAAAAAAGTGATAGTAAAAAAAAGAAAAAGCAGAAGAATAGATGTTTGAAAGCTGAAGGAAGTAAGAGGTTTGCAAAGAGATGCTAGTTGCCTGAAAATCAGGCTTATCTCTGTCTATTATAGGTAGTTATAGCTAGCGTGATAAAGTTATTTTTTTGTATATGTATCTATTTTTAATATATAAAGTAGCGTTTATATTTATAAGGCGTTCAAACCGTTATTAGTAATTATTCTTACTAAAAACTGGTGTAGGTTTCTATCTCTCTATCTATTCTTTCATATTCCTATCTTAGTTATAATTGACTATATGCTATTCACTGGTGATGTTTCGGTTATTTAATTACTCTTAGTCGTCGTCAAGTATTATTCTTTTTCTCAATGTGTAGATTTCTTCTTCGTCCTCTCCTCCTCCTACTACTATCCTTGGTAAACTTAGGAATATTCTGTTTGATCTCCATCCTTCTCCTCTTCTAGTGTTTGTTATTAAATATATGGCTTTGGTTTAGACTTTTTGTTTTAATAGGTTACTTCTCGAGATCGTGTACATCACTATGACTGTATATAATCGCGGACTGTAATATGGCTTGATAAATTTTTCTCTTGTTTTTCATGCTTAGGTTAACTAACTTGTACAGTAATGCCAGGCTGCTCTTCCCTCGATTTACCCTCTCAGTTACGTGCTTTTTATAACCTGATTTCGTAATTGCTAGTCCAAGAACCTTACATTCTTTGTCGTATCTGTAGCGCTGCCCTTCTACATATACATCTGAGATGCTCCTCCTGTACATGGGTACCATTTTAAATTTATCCTTGTTGATTTTAATTTTCCATTTTCTTCGTATTTATTAATGCTTCTTATCTTTTTTGCAGTAATCCTAGCTTGCATTGATCCGTTCCTGTAAGGGCAAACTATGATCTGGGTGTCGTCGCGGCAAATTGGATGTTCAAGCAGCCCTCATTTCTTACTGTTGTATATCTGCTGTGTAGATTGAATAGAGAGACGGACTCAGACATCCGCCTTGGAGCAAACCCGAGGTGAGCTCGAATATTTCTCCCTGATGTCGTCCTATTTCCACATAAGCACGTCACTCCATTACATAATCACATAAAATCCTTTCGATCTTGTTGTTCATTCCTAATCTGAGTATCTTGAGTTGCATACCCCTCTGCCATACTTTGTCGAATGCCTTGGATACGTATCGGCATAGGATGGCTACGCTCACTTTTTCTCTCTTTGCTTTCGCTATCTTTTCAAGGATGACTCCAAGGGCCATCTGCGTGCTTCTGTTTTTCCTGAAGCCAAATTGGCAGCTGTTTCTCCGGCCATTATCATTGAGGAATTTGTACAGTCTGTTATTAATTATTTTTTCCTATACCTTATCGATGAAATCTAGTAGCGAGACGGGGCAGTAGTTACCCACTTGATCTGGGGGTTTTCCCACCTTGGGTATGAATATCATCCTTGCCACTTTCAGTTCATCAGGAAAGTAACCCATGTTCAAGCATGCATTGAAGACGTTTCTCGCTCCCTCTAGTATGTTCGTGGGTGCTTCAAGGTAATTTAATCTGGTGAGTCCCGATCTGCCTGTGGCTCTCTGTCGGAAGTTCTTCATCGTTTCTTTCAATTTCTCAGATGTAATGATTGAGTCTATTCCGTTGTTGTTGTTTCTCCTTTCCTCGACAAAGTGGAAGGGGTATGTCCTTTCGATCTCCCCATTGAGTTTGTCCACGATCTGATGTTCGAATTCAATGTCATAGTCCTCGTTCTCTTCTTCACTAATTTTGAATACATTTATCCAGTGCTCTCTAAATAATGCCTCTATTTCTTCCTTATCTTCTAAATTTTGTTCCCTGCATCCTTAATTTTCATTTTATCCCTTACTGTCCATGGCTTTACTCTGTTGATATGTTTCCAAAATTCCATTGGTGATGTTTTCACATCTATTTTCTTGATGTGCTGATCCCATTTCTCTTTCTGTTTTTCATAAATTAATGCTATTAGTTCTCTTTTCTGTCTCCTCAGTGCGTTGTATGCTTCCCTTGCTGTTCCGAATCTTCTTATATTTTCTGCCGCCTGGCTGATCTCCTCGCTCAAAGCCACCATTTCTGGTGTCCACCTGAATTGTTTAATGGTTTGGAACGAGTTAATAGGGACGGCCAACTTCTCTGCCCTTTTAATTTCTTCTCTGATCCTATCCAACTCCCCGTCGATTTCGTCTAGAGTGGCTTTCCCGTGCGGGCTGGGTACGTACGTCTGAAGTAATTTTTTGTACTTATCTCAATCCGCTCTATGGTATGCCTTCCATTTCTTCGAAGGAATTTCTATAGGATTCTTGTTTATGTGCATTAGAGTCGAAGTGTGGTCACTGCAAGGAACATCCACTGGTTCCATAAAATAGTTAAATGGCAAATTGAAGTTAGCCAGGCAGATGTCCGGTTTTGTTGCATGTTCTCTTCGTAAGTATGTAGGAAAATTGGGTCCCAGTATTTGCAGTATACGTCTATTGATAAGCGTGTTAAGTTGTCTTCCGACTCTGTATGTATTTATGTGCCCAGAAGCCCCGCAATCTGCAATCGCCCATCAAAATGACCGGTATCCTATAGTTGAACAGTTTAGAAAAGTTTTGTACCGGCAATTGGGGGCGCCTGGGTGGCTGGTATTCAGTTGCGACAATGATGTTGCTTAATTCCATTTTAATTGCTATAGCTAAATATGCATCCTCCAATCCTTGTATTGTTTTGTACTGCAATCCTTGCTTGACAGCTATTGCCGCTCCTTCGTGTGTTTCTCCTGAAGGATTTGTGTTAATAACATTGTAGTTCCATATCTTTAATTTCTCGTTTTCTTTGTTTCTTCCATGTTCTGATATTAGTATAAAATCTGGGTCAATCTTTCTTAATAATTTTCCGTATATAATTTCCTTGTCTTCCCATCCGCATGTGTTAATTTGTAGTATTTTTAATTTCTTAATATCCATAATCCAATTGTCCATTTCCGTTTGTTTATTAGTTTTCCGTTTTATGTGTCCTATCTATTAAGTTATCGGTATTTCTTCTTCTTTCGTTTCTCCTGGGTTTCCCCTCTGCTGACTGCGTTCGAGGGTCCTTCTGGTAATTCATATCTGGGTGATGGACCCCTTTTACTTGCGGATTTGGATATGTTATATCTTTGGGCTTTCCTGCGAGTAATCCGTGTGCACTCTTGCTCTGTGTCGTCGGAGGTATTTTCAGTCTCTGAGTCATCGCTGTTTGTGTCCTCTTCTGTTTCTGCCTGTTGGTTTCCTTTCGCCTCTTCGATTAACTCATGTTTTGTCTTTTCTGTGACTTTGATTTTGAAAATGGCCGATGAGTTGACTTCTTTGGGGAATTTTATCGATTCGAGCCCGTTTTCCTTTAACATGCTGTTGACTGTTCCTCACGTGGGCATGTAATATATAAGTAAGTATTTTCACGTCGACTGTACCATCACAATTTCTCTGTGATGTCGGTCCTTGTTGTTCACTTTTTGACATTGATGCGTATGAGTTTCTATTTACGTTAGCGTTATTTCTGTTTGACTCTGTTTCTTTTCTCTTTATAATTTACCTTTTTCTGGGACAGATCATGACCATAGTTCTGTGTCCCCCTTGGCAGTTAATACATCTTTTATCTGTGTTGCTGCCGTAACGCCAAAAATGGCCTTCAGTTCCACATTCAGAACAGATGATTAGGTCTTTTGGGGGCCAATTTTGAGTCGTATGTTCCTACATCGCATAACATCTGAAGCATACTCGTATATGTATGCTTGTGAAGACGTCTCTTTGTATGTAGGCGGATGGGATTCTCATGTTGAAAGCGAGAAGTCCCTGTTCGATGATCCTTGAAGCCATTTCAGTAGATTCGCAAATGACCTTGAAAACATGAGTGTGATCTTTAAATTTGACCACCTCTGCTATCTTGAGCCATTTCTGCCTCTCCTGAAGTTCTTTTTTTATTTCTTGGCATGAGTGCTCTCCTACCCAGGACTCGATTTTTCGACAGATGACACTTCTTTTAGCCGTGATTTGTGGGGGTACTCTTACTTCCAAATCCAACTTCCTTAGCATAATGCTCCCAGCAGATGATATTAGCTGCTCTACGTCTTTATTTTCTGTAAAAATAACTTTGAATCCAGATAGTGTCTCGATACATTTGATTAGTGGCATTTCCAGATCAGTAAATATGCATTGCACTCCTTCTTAGGGTGATCTTTTCCTTCCGTTGAGTATGAGTTTAAGGGTAATCCTTTTGAAGTCCAGTGGGTCCATCTTCCCTGGGAGTCTCCGCCTCTCCGAAGAGAGGGGTTCTTCTGCCGATCTTCCACTTTAGAGACTTTATCCAGTTTACACAAGTGGGAGGAGCCCCTCTATCTGTCCTAGTTCTCTCTTGCCTACCTTCCAACTTTCGGACTCTCTTTGGTCAACCCTACTTATCTCGGCATAGCATAAACAGCGGTTAACAGTTGGGTTCTGGCTCGTGACAGAGAATCGGCCCCCCTTTTCTGGCCCCCTAAGGGTGTCTCCTGCAGGGGTTCACTATACTTCACTACCAAATGCAACACAGACCTTGCCGGTGACCAAGTTATGTAGTGCTAGTGAGAAGAAGTTTGAGGTAAAAAGTATGAAAAATGAGCCAAGGATTTAGAATAAGGAAGAGCAATCCCTTAGGGGGGGGGGGGACTTCACTTATGATGAACAGGCGTAATCTTCAACCAGGCCCAGGAGCGCATATATTTCTTCTTAGAAGTTTTCTTGAAAAAGGCGTTTTTTCATCCTCCTGAAACTTTTCCTCCTTTACCTGAGATAGCCTTTACCAGTTCGCAGCGAGAGAGCAAGCGTACAGACTGAATATGGCAAAATCAATGTAATTATTATTATTATGGGGATGTGGTAAATATGTGAGTGTGAGAGATAGTGGTGTAATAGAATAGTGGTGAAAATAAGGAAGTCTTAGGGTTGCAAGATTTGCTTTTAATGTTAACTTGACGTGTAATTTGGTTGTTTAGGTTCCTTTTATGTGTTTTTTTGTTTCAACATCATTTCTTACGTGTCTTATTTGATTTTTGTAAATGTTTTTGTTATATTCATCGTTGGTTGTTTGTATTCGTGTTTTGTGTGTTATGTGTTTCGTACTTACCTATTTTCTTCATCTTTATTCTTCCTTGCCATCACTAGGTAGTTGTGGTCTTTGATTTTGAGGCAAAATCGATTTGGTTCTTCGTTATCAGTTGCTTTTCATCGTTAGTTTTGGTCGATAGTTTTTTCCTATGCAAAAAAAAAAATGGGACAATTGCATTTCCAAGCTTGCTGACGATTCTTGGGAATCTTGCGTGACTTGGACCTCGTTGGTTTTCTGTGATGAGTGCTCTAATTTCTTCGGTGCTATTCATTGTAATTTTCTCTTTCATATCTGATGCTCTTTTCTTTAAGATCGTATTGAACGGCTTGATGTCCAGCGCTCTGTGCAGATCTACTTGTTTCCTCCTATCCCTCCTTCATGTATTGGTGATGATATACATACACTTGTTTTGAATCCTCTGCATTTCTACTTTTGCTGCTTTTGAGACGCTGAACAGAGATGCTGAGGGATAGATGAGGGTGGGTCTGACTAGCGTCACATACAGTTTCCTTTTATTCTTTTGGCTGAGGTTTCTGAAGCTATAGAGGGTTCTGACTGCCGAAGGTGCTTTTCAGATCCGTTCTGTGACGTGCTTCCTGTACCCGTTAGAAGTGACCTTCATCCCGAGTATATTACGCTCATTCGTTTAGGGATAACGCGTATCCCCCACTCTCACATCTGCTGTTTTTCTTCTTCCTAATGGGACGATCTTGAATTTGTCGCTATTAGTTCAGAATTTCCATTTGGATTCATACTTATTGACTTTTCTTATTTCCTCGGCAGTCATTCGAGCTTGTCAAGGCACGTTTCTATATCTACTAACTATGAGTTGACTTATGTCATTGGCGAACTGGATGTTTAGGCTAGTGGGGAAGCTTCGCTCTAGGATGTCGGTTGTATATATCGACTATAAAGTTGGACTGAGGCACCCGCCTTGAGGCAATCCTGCCTGTAGATTAAAAGTGGGACCGTCCGTGCGCCCTATAATGATGTAGGCCGACCTCTCCATGATATAATCACAGACGATTTTTTCAATCTTTGCGTTCAAACCCAGCTGGAGGATCTTATATTGCACCCCCATTAGCCATACTTTATCAAATGTCTTTGACACGTCCCTGCATTCTATGTCGATATAGCTCCTGTTTTTCTTCGCTTGAGCAATCTTTTCCGTGATGACATTTATTGCCAACTCGGTGCTTCTCTTCTTTCTGAAGCCGTATTGCTGTTCGTTGTAGAGCGAATTTTCCTCCAAGTGCTCGACGAGTCTTCTGTTCAGGATTTTCTCGAAGAGTTTCTCCCTAATTTCCTCGTCGTGGGCTTTCCAGGTTTGGCAATAAAAATCATTTTTGCCGTTTTGTATGCGTCGAGAAAGTAGCCTACATTTAGACAGGTATTAAAGATGTTGAGTAAACCTTCCCGCACGCATCTTGGTGCTTTGACGAAGTTCAACTTTGTCAAACCTGACCGTCCTAAGGCTTTTTGCTTAAATGAGTGGATCAAGCTTTCTAGTTCTTCTAGCATCACTCTTTCTTCTTCTCCTTCATCCTTGTTCACTTGGTTTCGTTCAGCTCGTCTATAATCGGATTTTCAAAATCAAGGTATGTTTCTCATTTGATCCGTTTGGTTTTGTATTGATTTTTGTTTTGTTTTTAGCTTTTACTAGCTAGTTTTTTATTATTTTGTTCTGTACAATTTTACCGTACATCTTTCCTTAAATCATTGTATTTTATTCCCCTATATTTATAATTATAACTCGTGTTGAACACTTAAACCTATTTGGTATATCTCAATCTGTTTTCTAGAGCCAGAAGATCACCGTAAGATCGAAACGTTGCACTATTCAATCTTAATAAAGATTTTTTGATGTTGGATTTAAGTCTATTCCTCGCCATTGGTTTCTTATTGAAAATGAAATTAATGCTGCAGAGCGGAAACTACCTGGAATATATATATATATATATATATATATATATATATATATATATATATATATATATATATATATATATATATATATATATATACAAGCCGCTGTTCTCTTCCTTAACAGGAAGAGCTTGGTTACACAGGCATCCCTGCGGGGTGTGGCCTACGGCCTAATTTGCTAATCTTAACCGCCTTTTTTAATCCCCTTTATAGACTCTTTATTTTAACACCCTGAGCACCCTTTTCTTCTTCTTCTTCTTCTTCTTCTTTTTTCTTAGGTGACAACCGAACTAAAAGAAAAAATCTTATTCAAACACCTTCAAAAAATCTCGTTCTTAAAATATTGGGTTATGGATATATATATATATATATATATATAGAGAGAGAGAGAGAGATATAGATATAGATATAGATATAGATATAGTATGATCCTCGGAAACAGAGAACTCTGAGAAAGAAGATGAAGACCCATGTGAGAATTCCGAACATTTAATAGGCCCAACGTTCCGGTCCTAAAACAGAGGCCATCATCAGCGACTCGAATATCGAAAGAACACGTCCATTAACCCCTCTCCCTATGAATTAGTGATTATGAAACCAACAATTAAAAGCCAATTTAAATATCCAAAATGTCCTTTTAAATAGAAACAAGTAAATAATAAAATCCGCGAGTAAAATATTGAAAAAGAAAACTATAGGAATTAAAAATTACGAAACCCCTAATTGAAAAATAATTAAAATAAGCAAGAAATTGTTTGAAATAAACACAAACAAGTAACGTAAATTTAGCAGGTAAATAGTGATAAAAACCCAATTATGAATGGATGATTACTAAATATAATTAAAGCGCAAGTAAACTTTGCAAGAACTAAAAGTGAATTGAAACATTTAAAAATTGTATAAAATAATGATAATAATAAATCTCTTAATAATAAATCGAAACGAAATCTGATCTTTATCTATGAGTTGTCGGAAATCACTGAACATATGGACAAAATTTGAAATAACATTGTAAACTAGGGTGGTGAGTTGGTTGGTTGTTTTTCTGTTGTTTTTTTTATGTGAATGAAGTCTTTTAACAATTGTTAGAGTCAAATTTGTGTATCAAATCTTAAGAGCTTATCATATTTGCTCAAAATGAGGGAGATTTGACAATGAAGGGCAATATTTAAGAAGTTTGTTTAATTTTAATTACTACACTGAATACTTGTTTAATAAATCCATATCCAGTTTTTATTCCAAATATTTTCGAAAAAAAGCTTCATTAACAACAGTTCTTAAGTAAAAATTCAATTTAAAACAAATTTCCCTAGAACACTTGACCACTAAATTAAATAAAACCTTAACTAAACCGTCCAAATTTACTTTCCACAACGTCAATTTGTTTGAATAAATTAACTCTCGCTCTCTGTACTCTATTTTTGTTAGACAGGCCTACAATTGACATAGAAGATCACTAAACATTTGGAAGTCTCTTACAGGACAAATATCCCTTTCTTAAAGTAACAACTTTCGCAAATTACGAGTAGATTCGGTAAAAATATAACCATCCTATTAATTCAGACTCTTTTTCAGCCATATCATCTTCTACAATTCTTTAGACTTCAAAATTCTCGAAGCACTTTTATTAAAATACTAAATCTCAATTTAAACGATTACCCTTGTTTTCTCTCAAATTAAATACACTTTAAATACCTCATCCCCATAAAGAACAGCAACTCACCATCCTACGTAGTTTACAATGTTACTTTGAAATGTGTCCCTATTCAGTTGCTTCCGACGACTCACAGATAAAGGGCAGTTTCGATTTCGATTTCGATTTTCTTTTTAGATTTATTTCTATCATTATTACATATTTACAATTTTTAAATGTTTTAATTCCTTTTTAGTTTTTTGCACATTTTACCACCCCTTTAATTATATTTAGTAATCATCCATTTATAATAGTTTTATATCACTATTTAGCTGCTAATTTTACGTTACTTGTTTGCTTTTATTTAAAATGATTTCTTGCTTATTTTAATCGTCCTTCAATTAGAGTTTAGTAATTTTTAGTGCATATAAGTTTTTCCCCAATATTAAACTCGCGGATTTTACTATTATTGACTTGTTCCTATTTAAAAAGACTTGTACATATTTTTAATGTCTCATAATTGTTTGTTTCATAACACTGTGTAACACTATTTTTGTCTTTGGGTAGCCACTGTTATTTTCTATTTGCTTGTGTCTAGAATACATGAAAAACAGTAATTTATTTCATACTTTGCTTTTGTGTCCAGGATAATATTTATAGGAAATTTACCTATTCCCTCTGGAATAGAAGCAAGAGGACATGATACAAAAATAGCATTTAAAATATTAGAATTAAAATATTATAAATGGGTAGTTTTCCATGATTTACGCTTATACTGTAAATTACTTTCACGAATCAGCCCCCAAATATATTCTCCCATCAGATTTTCAAATATTATACGATTCTTGATAGCGGCATTCAAAGTCTAGCGTAGATCCTGGTGATAGCGCTCGCCATGCTCCTCAAAGTACGCTCACATATTCTCCTTAAATATATCAAGATGAGCGTCAAGAATATGGACTTTCAGGGACATCCTGCAACCCATCTTGCCGTCGTTTCTCACCAAGTTCTCAACAAGCTCTACATAGTTTTTGGCTTGGTGATTAGCTAGGAAGCCCAGAACCACTGCGATAAAGCTCTCCTACGCTGTTTTTTCCGTCCTAGTGAGCTTATGGGGAAACTCTTTGCACTCCATGATCTTTTTTATTTGTAGATCGACGAAGACCTCGGCTTCCACCTCTGCCGCAGATAGTTAGGAAATAAATCTTGGAGATACTTGAAAGCTGCAGACTCTTTATCTAGAGCTCTGACGAATTGTTTCATAAAACCCAATTTTTAGTGGAGAGGAGGAAACAGTACTTTTCGGGGGTTCAAAAAAGGCTCCCATTTGACGTTGTTTCTCCCCACACTAAACTCGGTCCGTTGTGGCCAATCCCGCTGATGTTAGTGTGCCACGGTGTCCCTGCTGTCCCAAAGGCAAAACTAACAAGGAAACTTGGTAAACCGCCTTGGAGACCAATCATATTTCAATGCATCTAGCAAGATCTTGACACTGCTGTATTCCTCTTTGAGCTGGACCGAGTGAGCAAGGGGAAGAGATGGATACATGTTCCCGTTATGAAGCAGCACTGCTGTCAATGAAGAGGCGCCACTCATTGGGGGTTATAGGCAATTCCGATTACCTCAAACAGACCGGTCACATTATGACTAAAGCAAAGCTCATCTTGACGTGTAAAAAAACGCTTGAAAAACACTGGTGACGCTTTCTTTGACCTGATATTTTCACACTGTCATCTAACAAATCCTACTGCTTGAGTGTCGAAGTTAAAAGCTTGGCATTGGACTTTGTGAGACCAAGATCTCTGACAAGGTCGTTGAGATCTTTTTGGTTGGGGTAGTATGGGTTTCTCTCCTCAGTTGCACCTCTGTAAACTGGAAAAATGACTTCATCCACTTCTGAACTGCTGTTCCTTTCTAAAAACTTCTGCTCTCTTATTGGAGCAGTGGGTACGGGGAGCTCAGAACTGTGCGGCACTGGCGAAATAGATGACTGAATATCTTGATGCATGATAACAGGTGCATTTTTGCCTGCTAGACGTTTCGAGAGGTTGAGCATGCAGAAGTAACAATTGCTTGAGTGGTCATTGGTTCTCTCCAAATTTCTGGGGTTGCAAAATTCATAGCTCTTTTTTCTCCTCTGTACCATCCTGTAAAACAACAAAATGAAAAAAAGTATAAATATACAAATACTTTTCACTTAGTGTTATTATAAATGTTAAAAAAATAAAAAATCCAGTATCTAAATAAACAAAACACATTATATATATACGAGGGGCGGTCAATAAGTTTTGCAATTCGGATATAAGGAAACGAGATATGAAGAAAAGTGTTTTATTATTTTTCAATATAACTACCCTCGACTTTAATGCACTTGCGCCACTTGTCCCTGAGGCTTCGAATTCCCAATATCCAGAAATCTCCCGACTGCTGTTTAATCCACTCCTGGATGGCGAGCTGGACTTCTTGCATTCTTGCCTTCCTTGGTCAGAAATTTGATCACTACGCGTTGCTCAACCTTCTCCATTCTTGAAAGATTTGTGACTGACGATCTGCGATCAGCTACTGCTTCTTAAATAGATGAGCCAGGAGCGTGCGGCTACAATTCCTGACTTGTCATAACTTGTTCTAACACCCCCACAAACAGTCATCCCCCTTCCTCTGTTTTGCCCTACCGATTCCCAAAATTTATTGACCGCCCCTCGTGTATATATATATATATATATATATATATATATATATATATATATATATATATATATATTACCTTCCAGAGTTCTTTTGCAGAGCTCGGAGGTGAAATGAGGTGCCCAAAGTTTGTCTTGGTCTCTGACTGGCATGGCGAAATATGCCTTATAGGTCTCACACATTTTAGCAGATCTCTCGACAGATTACTTTTTCGCTATTGTCGTAATAAATTCACTGCAGACAGCAAATTGTGTCTGTCGGATGCTTATAACCCCTTGATGACATGAGTGACGAATGCTTCTATCAATAACGAGTGACGATGTCTGCGCTGTGACGGCTAAAGTTAAATTGATCTTTTGAGTCAACATTTAACTGTATTTATACAGTCATCTCCGTTACCAGAATGTTCTAGAAATTCTTCAAACATATAAAAAATTATCGAAAGTTCTAGAAAGCTCTAGTTTTTTTTTCACCAAATTAGTGCCTAATCTATGTGGAATGTAAGAGAACTGCCATTGCTGTCCAGGCCCCCCCCACCCCCCCCAAAAAAACCTTGAAACTTTTTATATATTTTTACTATTTGCATCAAAATAATGTTATTTACCATAAATGGGCTAATTTAAAAATTCAATATCCTAACTACAGAGGCAAAGTTTGTGGATTAAAATTGGCTTTTTTATTTAATAGAGCCACAAACAATTGGCAAATAACACTTTTAACCCAAGGACAAGCCAAAGTGAATTTTTTTACACAGTGTAATCACTAAATCAGTTTTTTTGTGTTCAATATTTAAGTTGCTGATGATGGTCTCTGTGTGGGGACCGAAACGTAGGCCTATTAAATGTTCAAAATTCTCACATGGGTATTGAACATTCTTCTTCGTATATACAGAGAGACAGACACACACATATATACGAATGTATATATATATATATATATATATATATATATATATATATATATATATATATATATATATATATATATATATATATATATACAGGGTGTCCACAAAGTCTGGGTACATAGGGGATAAATACATACCTTTAGAAAAAAACAATTTCATTTAATTATAATGTTAAGAAATTATATTTTCAATATGATTTTCATTATTTGCAATGCATAATTCGATGCGCCTTGCTTAAATTCTGGTGAACTCGATTGAATAGGTGTGGTGTTCATTGCCGTCGATTTCAGCACACTGACTGATAATGCGTTTTCTCAAGTGGTTTAGATTTACAATCTTCATTGAGTAAACTTTCTCTTTTAACATACCCCAGAAAAAGAAATCAAGGAAAGAAAGGTCTGGTGAACGAGGGGACCACTCCACATGACCTCCTTTTCCAATCCAGTGAGGAAAAGTGCCATTCAGCCAATCTCTAACATTTGTAGCAAAATGGGCAGGGGCTCCATCCTGCTTAAACTAGTCCGGAAGTCCCTCGCCCAGGCGCTCAATTTGAGGCTTTAATTTGTCTCTCAACATGTCCAGATAAGTCTCACCGTTTACATGTTCATCAAAGAAGAAGGGTCCTAGCACATGAGCTTTCCACAAACCACACCACACCATCACCTTTTGGCAGCCTTGCTGTTTGGATGGATCCATCCAATGTAGATTGTCTTGAGACCAGTATCGAAGATTCTGTCTGTTGACTTCACTATTAACATAAAACAAAGCTTCATCACTGAACAACAAAAGGTCTTTACTAAAATTGATATTTTTATCCAATTTATCTGAAAACCATTCGCATATCTGCATTCGTCTATCGGGGTCGTCTTCATTTAAGTGATGCAATATCTGTAATTTGTACGGATGGAACTTCTGCTCTACCAGGATTTTGTGGATAGTTGACCTTGGAACACCCAACTCCATAGATGTCCGATGAAGTGATTTCTTTGGGCTAGCAGCAATCTTGGCCATGACAACCTCTTTCGTTTCGTCTGAAGTCTTTGGTCGCCCGGAACGGGGTTTGTCCAAGACACTGCCTGTTTCTTTAAACTTCGTGACCAATTTCCCGACGGCAGTAAAATAAATAGGTTGCCAATCAGGGTGTCGAAGGTTAAATTCATCGGCGATTTTGCGATAAGACCATCCTTCTCGTCCACTTAAGAGTACCAACTTGATTCTTTCTCCTTTAGACAGAGACATCATTCAATCGGGGGAGGAAAAATAACATAAATAAATAAAATATTAAAATTCCTATGTACCCCGACTTTGTGGACACCCTGTATATATATATATATATATATATATATATATATATATATATATATATATATATATATCGTGGTATAGGAAGGATCGAGTGATGGCTGGAATTCATACGTATTGGTTGTTTACGTACGTCAAAACTCCTGGATTACGTTTTATCTCTAAGAGTGCTATACTTTTGATTATTATTGATTATTATTATTATCTGATTATTTTTTCTTTAATCTTTGAGGGTTCCTAGTGCCTTGTTTAGCGTTTCGAGGATTGAATAAAAATTGGTATTAAAAAACTAAAACTTTAATTAGCAAAAAAACATGAATCAACGAAATTTGACACACTAAATACACAGACATGAATGCAACAAATTTAAGTGAGGCTTTCTAAAATGACATACTTGAAATTATAGTGATGGTTGACCCACATCTTACTGTAATATAAAAAAATGCAAACGGACTTTACTGAAACGGATACCGGGGTTTAAATACCTTTATAGCTTCCTACTAGAATCGAGTTTGAGTCTGCCCTTGAACTCAATGGTTACGTCACCTCAGGAATGTTGTTTCCAGGCCGACGCGTGACGCTTATCCATATGTGTTCGTACGGGAGGAATAGCTTTAAAGGCACATAGGACTTCGGCGCGTGTGGCAGATGGGGGAGCTACACGACTTCAGCAAGAAATGATATCACGACGGGACAGTGAAAGAATGTTTCTTTCTTGTCTTCGGATTATTCTGGGGAATAATTCGCAATGGCCAGCGCTGAGTCAATGCTTGAATCCTTTGACTCAGGGGAGTGCTGGGGGGAGTTCCCTTGGAGTGTTCCTCAAGGGCGAGGACTATCTCTTATGTTTTGGGATGCACCAGGATAGGGGGCTTTCTCTGACGAGAGTAAGTTGAACTTACTTCTTAAATCAAGTGAACTTAAAATTCGGTGTGACCACCAGGAACTGGCTCGAGGATGAGCTTCTTCTTAGTTCCGGTATTTCTCAAGAGCGAGGACTATCTCAGTGCTTTAAAGAGCCACCAGGATAAGGGTGTTTCTTTGATGAGAGTAGGTTGAACTTGATTCTTAAATCAAGTTAACTTGAAGTTCGGTGTGACCACCAGGAACTGCCTCGAGGATGAGCTTCTTCTTAGTTCCGGTTTTGCTCAAGGGCGAGGACTATCTCGGTGATTTGGGATACACCAGGATAGGGGGGGTTTCTCTGACGAGAGTTAGTTAAACTTGCTTCTTAAAACAAGTTAACTTAAAGTTCGGTGTGACCACCAGGAACTGGCTCGAGGATGAGCTTCTTCTTAGTTCCGGTATTCCTCAAGGGTGAGGACTATCTCCGTGCTTTGGGATACAGCAGGATAGGGAAGTTTCTCTGACGAGAGTAAGTTGAACTTGATTCTTAAATCAAGTTAACTTAGAGTTTAGTGTGACCACCAGGAACTAGCTCGAGGATGAGCTTCTTCTTAGTTCCTTCTGTTGGTAGCCCGGGCCTCTTGCCGGGAAATTCGTCAAACCTGATGACTAACGTAATCTACCTCATTTTTCCAAAGATATTTGCTTTTATACATCGCCACCCCACTGGGGTAGGAGCAGGAAGGGGGTAGATTTGTGGAAAGGCCGCATGAAGGTTCCTCCTTCAACGGTTTTCCTCAGGGCGTCGTACAGCTGGCTTTGAGGGACCTTCTGGATTTAGGGCGACGCTCCTATAATTTCGCCTATGCGGTGAAATTGAATATCACCTCTTTTGAAAATCTTACTGTTCTTAACCGATGTCCGGGTATCGGGACCAACCTGAGCTGATTAGCGGATTCTATGGTCTCGGCCGGCCGTTTAGCTTTTCATCGGGACGAGGGTCGAGAAGGAAGGAGGTTAAGTGGGCGAGCTACGGCGCCTCTACTTCCAGGATGTTGTGGTTAACGACCAGAGGCTCACTCGTGAGGGGGGGCGGATCATCTATTCCCTCACAATATATATATATATATATATATATATATATATATATATATATATATATATATATATATATATATATATATATATATATATATATATATAAGAAACTCACAAACTAGCGCTTGAGTAGTAGAGCAATAATTCAGAAAATTCTACAGGAAGCATGAAAAGCAGATTCCCCGTACTTTCAAACTTTTTTCAGTTCATTCTCAAAGAATACATAAAGAATTACTTTACACATATATATATATATATATATATATATATATATATATATATATATATATATATATATATGTAGTAGTGTCATTTCTTAAGGTACAAGGTTTAAAATAAACAAAGGTGAATACTAAATGTATTTTTTTAATAAAGCATGTTTCATGTAATTGATTGTACTTTTTCCGACGCCTTACAATGATATTTATTCTTGTACTGTAGGAGTTTTCAATCCTCAAGGTTGAATTTAAATTTTTCGTGAGTACATAAGTTGACCCTTAAAGCCACATGAAATAAAAGGACTTTCGGATAATATATCCTTTTGAGTTTAAACCCCCCCAAAAAAAAAACTACTGAAACTGTAAAAATCTTCAACAAAAAATTTGATCATTTACTTTTCGAAAAGGAGATGAGAGTCTTACAGGTATTGAACGCCCAGGGGGGAATCGATCTTCTGAAGATGATACATTAAGGGAAGCAGTCGAGGCAGACCCTTGTGCATTAGTACAGCTCTTGCTAGCCGAGTGATACGATGTTGATTTGCCAACGTCGTGGTACATGAATGGACACAAACATCAGCGCACGTAGAGATATGGCTACCAATTGGTGGACAAGCTGTGCTCCGCCCTGTACTGGGGTGGGTAGAACCTATACTTCTTATCACACACATAGCCAAGTACAACACTGCTTTCTTTCCTCTCCCGTCTTCGAAGCACAACATACATATATACTCTCTGTTCCTAAGAATCCTGTCAATGGTTATCTATATCCACATACCTCTGACGCGGAACAGGCCACCCTATCCCGGGGAGACGAAGGTTCCTACCCCTACGCTGTTAGTGTCAATATTTCCTGGCACCTCTTCCCAAAGAGCGACCGGCTCCGGCTCCGGCTGGTGCCCTCGTGCTCACCAACTAGCGATTGTTATACTGACCTTTATGTCTATTTCACTATCCAGTCGGGATCCGCCATAAACAAGGCAGGATAGCAAACTACCACTACTACTACAACTTCAGTAAGTAAACTCGCTGGAACAATGGGAACCCACAATTCCTTTGTTTCTCCCTCCTTGTTTAGAATTGGAATAAGAAAAAGAATGGATAAGTTTGCACCACATGAACTAACAGATGACCAACAAAATCGTTGCCACCAGATTTGTTCAACCTTTTGCTGAGAAACTAGAATGAACCATTTATCGAATGGATAAATGCAAAATGGATTCTTACCAATAACACAAAGGGCCTGCACAGTGGCATGACCGTCAAGAGTAACTGAAACGTATCCCCAAACTTGCGTTCCATCAAAAATAGTGCATGGTGACAGTATATTGGACTGCACCTGGGATTATCTGCTATAACTTCCTGAACCAAAGATAAACAATAACAGCAGTGAAATACTGTCATGAATTTGAGGTAATGCATAAAACTTTGCGCGAAACAGTCATTTTTAGTTAATCGCAAAGGTTCTATTCTCCTCGACAATGCTCGTCCACAAGCGGCAAAGGTAACGCTTCAAAAATTAAACGATTGGGAATTGAAGTCCTGCCTCATCTACCTTATTCTCCAGACCTCGCTTCTACAGATTTCCATATCTTTAACCATATGGAAGCCTTTCTAAGGAATATACGGTTTCAAACTCAAGAAGGTGCAAAAGCTTTTAAGACCTTCCTGGGATCGAGGCGTGAAAACTTCAATAGTAACTGCATACATGGCATTGTAATACGTTGGCAAAAGTGCATTCAATCACATGGAACATACTTTTATTAAAAATATTTTAAACCTCACAACACCTAGAGAAGACGGATCGATAAATCAGACTTCACTACACAATCGCCGAAAATACTTTGAACTTGCTGGAGAGTTCAATGAAGGTTCAAATTCAAAATTTCCCGCAGAACAGTTACAGGAGATTGGCGTAGTGTACGCAATGATAAATAATTAATGAAAAACAAAATATTTGAGAGAAAATAACTTTTTTAAAACAAGTAGGGGAAGGTGGGGTAAGACGGACCCATGAGGTGAGATGGAACCGCCCATCTAATCACAACCAGAAAGGACAAGCTTCAGATTGTGGCTGCTAGATGTCCTTCACGTCATCCCTAAATGATGATTTGCAAGCAGAAGTCACGCTCAGTAGTCCATTTGCGCTCAGGGGGTGAAGGTACGTTTTTTCATGATGCTGATGTTATTTGCATAAGGTAAGATACTGGATTGTTTGCATTGACATATTAGCGCAAATGACTTAGTATTTATGCTGCATATGCCCATTTGTGTGTACATTATAGGTATGTGCCATAAATTGCTATGCAAAACATGGATGTTCTGTTGAAAATTTCTCTGATTGAATATTTACTTTGGGGGTAAGATGGAACCCATGGGGTTTCGTCTTACTCCTCACCCTAAATATTTCACAAACCTTTAGCATTTTCTTTCCTTTTTCTTTATAGATGCCTCGGAAATACGTGGGAGTCAGTGATAGAGGTGAATGGAATGAGGCAGCTATGAACAGTGCAATAGCTGCAGTTAGCGAAAAAAAGATTGGCTTGAAAAAAGACTCAAAAGAATTTAATGTGCCCAAGAATACTCTCGGTCGCCGTTTCAGACATAAAAATAAGATAGTAACTGGTTCAACAAAGCTAAGAAACTGTCTAGCACATGCCAAAGTTAACTATATCTTGTTTAGAACTTCCTGAAAGTTTAACCTCTTTGAATGACTTATGCATTGATTCCTGTTAACCTTTGTCTTTAATGTTTGCTGTTTGTTGTCCGGCAATGTTTTATGTTTTGTCATATTTTTTTTAATTCAAACTTCTAACAAATTTCATCTGTCTCATTTTCCAGATGCTTGGCCCTATCAGGACGGTATTCAGTGCTGCACAAGAAGCAGAGTTGGTTACTTACATTTTATCGATGGAGGAACGATTTTTGGACTGACTACAAGGGATGTTCGCTACATTGCATTTCATGCAGCAGAAAGAAATAACGTGGACCACAAATTTTACAAAATGGTGAGATGTTGTTATGAAACAGGTTTCTTCACTTCATGCTTAGTTTACATCCTAGTATGATACACATATGAGTTTGCCTTTATTCCAATTACAGCACCTGTTTCTGTCTTTTAATAAGGTTGGACTTGCTGGTAAAAACTGATTACTAGGCTTCCAACAGCGCCACCCAGCACTTGCAATTCGAACTCCAGAATCAACCTCTGCTGCTCGAGCAAGATGCTTCAACCAGACAAATATTCACAAGTTTTTTGACATCTTATCTTCAGTGCAAGCAGGGCATTCATTTCCTCCACACAGGATTGTTAATGTCGACGAGACAGGTGTTACAATGGTGCAGACAAAGCCTACAAGAATCCTCGGTCTGCGGGGTAAAAAACAGGTTGGCACACTGACTTCTGCTGAAAGGGGAGTTTTAGCTACATAAATTTGCTGCATGTCTGCTGGAGGCCAGTTTGTTCCACCTTTCCTTATCTTTCACGAGTTTGAATGAAGCAAGAACTGGAGGATGGTGCTCCTCCAGCAACTGAATTTGTATGTCATCCATCTGGGTGGATGCAGCTCTTCATTTTTACTGAATGTTTTCTTCACTTTCTAGCTCACACTAAGTCATCAATGGATGATCTAGCATTATTGATTATGGATGGCTATATGACACCTAAAAAATCTTGATGTCATAATCTTGCCAGGAACAATTATGTCATGATTGTCATTTTGCCACCACATTGTAGTCACTGAATGCAGCCACCCTATGTTTCCTTCATGAAACCCCTAAATGCCTACTATGCGAGGGCTATTGAAACATTCATCAGAAAAATCCTGGCAGGCAGGTTACCATATACAAACTAAGTGCATTGTTTGGAGAGGCCTATCTACAGGCTGTTCTTCCAAACACAGCCATCAATGGGTTTAAGAAAACAGGAATTTTCCCATTGAATATACATGTTTTCGGAGAAGCTGACTTTTTACCTGCCAACCCCCACAGATATTTCATTAAATGGTGAATAGGAAGAAAAAGATCCGGACGACCCAGTTGCCCCTTCAATCATGACTACTGAGAATGAACCTGAATTGGAAATAGCTGATGAACCAGAACATCCAAGTGCTGTGCCTGAACCTGTAGCACTAAACGTGACTCGGAACCTGTTCAGGCCAGGTAGTTCACCCCAGGAAATAATTCCCTTGTTAAAGGTGGCCACAATTCCCCGAAAGAAGAGACCCAGGTCTCAAGGGCGAACTATTATTATGACAGCATCCCCATATAAGAAAGAGCTAGAGTCAGAAATTCAGAAGAAAAATGAAAAAGAACTCACTCTAGCAAAGAAGCGCAAAGAGAGAGAAGCAAAGAAGAAACCAGAAACTCTAGATTCCAAAAAACGACCTAACAAAAGCATGATAAAACAAAAAACAGCAGAGCAAGCAAAGGCTAGACCATCCTGGGCTCATGAAAGTGACAGTGAGAGTGAAGGAAATTCAACTGTTTGTTTGTATTGCAATGACACATTTGGTGATTCTCTGAGAGATAAAGGGTGGGCTTGTTGGCCATTTGCAAGAGATGGGCACATGGACAATGTGCAAGAATTCAAGAGGATGAAAAGTTTTTTGTGTGTGAACTATGCAGGTAATAATCAGTTTCTTTATGTTATGGTATAGCGCTATGAATGACCCATACAGGAGTAAAATAGGCAATGTACAAGGTACAGGATGATGAGGAAAATGGTATTCTACGTTATTTGCTCCAGTGAAAATATGTTTCTTTGTTTTAAAGTTGAATATTATGGCAAACATTTAGAGGGGTAAGATGGAACCTTGAGGTCTATCTTACCCCATCATATTTTATTTTGGTGGCATTAAAATAGTTTTTTGAACATTCCGTGTTTCAATCTTTTTCTCCAAACACCATGACCAGGGTGCGTATTGTAATCATAACACACCAAAGCACCATCACAACCCCTAAAACCTCACCAAAATATATATATGTGGTTTCTAGACTTGTTCTTTTGTTAAGTAGTCCGTCTTACCCCATCTTCCCCTACAATCTTTCAACACATGTGTGCAACTAATCATAGTGTCAAAAGGGAACTTAAAATTTAACGACGTGGTTAGGTCGCTTATTGTTTTTCAAATAGGTTTTGCCTGAACCATAAGAGGAACCAGCTCCTCATAAATATTGCCTACATGTTTTTTTGTGCGTGTCGCTCTTTCTCTTGTTTGACGTTTATCTTTATTTTTTTATCTCCTTCATTTTGTACATAAGGAATGTGGTAAGGTTATACCGGTGACAATTTATTTCCATGAATCAACAATGGTGGCTAAGCTTAGAGCTTGCTTGCTGCTTGTTGCAAAAGCTCAATACCTCCATGAGCTTAGCCTTCGAACAAAAAACAAACAAACTGTCACTTTCAACAACCTCTGTCCATTTGGTGGATTATTCTCGCAAGAGAAATAGTATTTAATGGCTTGTGAACCCAACTTTATTTTTGAATGCAAATGTACAAACTTCAACATACTCAAAGTCTGAGGTTCTGTGGATCATTTATTTTCTTGCTGAACTTTTAACACTGTTCATCAAACATTCGCATTTTGGAGCAGATACTCCTAATTACGAACAAAACATATTAATTTTGTGTACAGTAGTTTGTGTGCACCTCACAGGGTAATATTTTGTCAGTCTTTGTACATCTGAAGGATAGAGCGTGATACATTGAAACTAGTCATGTACGTATGAATAAAAAGTCTTTCTCTCGCAAATCTTTTGTTTTTTATTAGTCAGAAGACAAAAATCAAGAGCTAAAAAAATGCAAGGCGAAAAATAAGCCATCGTTACATAAAGTCAACAAAAAAAGTCTTTAGTGGGCAAAATAAAATGGACACATGAACATTGGTCTAAAGTTATCTGGTGAGATGAAAGTAATTATTAGATATATAAGAAGGACTATTGTATTGTTGTTTGAAATGTAATCTTATTTAAATATATCTTGGAAGATTATTAAAAAAAAATCAATTATGCAGATTTACAGCACTTCTGGTGCTACCCTTATGAAACGAAGAGTTGGAGAGGCATTTCACCCTGCTTGTGTGGTACAAACTGTGAAAAATGGAGGTTGTTCTAATATGGTATGGGGTTGCATATCGTCATCAGGACCAGATAAGTTTTTTATGCCAAGGAAGAATGAACTCTACAACTTATACCACAATTTTATCATATGTTTTAGAGTCATCTATACATAAATTGTATCGTACAACACCAGGAAATAAAGTTTTATTTCAGCAAGATAATGCCCCATGCCTTATATCCAACCACACAAAGAGTTGGTTTAGAGAAATGGTGATCACCCCTATGGAGTGGCTACAACAGAACCCAGACTTAAATTCAATAGAATACTTTTGGGCAAATGCTTGGAAAAGCAATCAGAAATCCCATAAATACAACTAAGACAGACCTGTATGAAAAATTAAAAGTTGAGTAGAGAAAGAAACACTGAGAAGAAACTCGGAAGAATATGGAGGATCTTCTTATCAAAAAGATGGACACAAACCTTAACACGCAGCGCACCAGCTGAATTGAATTTGAATTGTTGTAAGAGTCTAGGTGTGGGCAGGCGATAAAGAAAGAGTGTGGGGACAGATAGCGGAAAAATAGACAAGTAGTTAAAAGAGAAAGAAGTGTGGTAGGGCGCAAAGAGATGCTAAGAGCCTGGTGATTAGGCCTATCGTTTTTTAAATATATTTTTGTGGTTCCTTTGTTGTCTTTAAGTTAGTTAATATAATATGGTGTTCAAGCCATTTGTCTTCAAAAAAATGAATGTTCTTGGGTATGATATGATCATTTGCAGTTGTGGTAATAAATTATTTTAATCACTTTAGTGTTGTGCTAAGTGTCTTTGTTTTGTTTTTTTGTATATTATGTAGTGAGTATAAATCGTGTCTTTTGTTTTTTGGATGTCTTCTTCGGTATTTTGGAGTCTTTCTCGGTGAATTCTTGTATAAATCGGTCAGGTTTCATAATTGGGTAATCTTTTTCTTGGTTGGTTTCTTTGGTCTGGGTAAAAACATTCTGATTTTCATGCGTAGAACGGCACTTCTGCTCCGCCAGCTAAAAGCCCAGCGGAGCTTGGAAATCTGGCGCAACTTATGCCTCTTCTGTTCTGATTAATCATTTGGACGATATCATGGTCCAATTCTCGATTAACCATTTCCTGCATATTCCTTGTCCGTTCTTCTATGAGATCGTTAATGGGACTTATCCCCGCCTCCCGGTGCAGCTCTTCCTGGCGTCTTCTCTCTCGCCTGTATGTACCTGTAATTAGGTACATACATTTATTCTGCACCAGTTGTAGTTTCCTCTTTTGTGTCTTTGAGACACATGAGAAGGCGGAAGCGGGGTATAGCAGCGTCGATCTTACAAGTGAATTGTAGATCTTTTTCTTATTGCTTTCACGATGATTTTTGAGCATGTATAGAGTTTTGACTGCAGCAGTGGCCTTGGTGATTCTCTCTTGGGCGAGCTTCTTGTACCCGGCTGAAAAAATCTTCATTCCGAGTACATTGCACTCCGTGATGTAGGGATAACGTCTATCCCCCACCCTGACGTCGTAAAGTAGTTTCCTGCCTATGAGGACTACTTTGAACTTTTCCTGGTTGGTGCGGATCTTCCACCGGGCCTCGTAGGGGTTAAGGTTTAGATTTTCAATTTCTGCTGCTGCCATGCGAGCTTTCCAAGGCGCATTCCTCTATTGACAAGTGATTATCTGGGTGAAATCATCGGCGAATTGAATGTTGAGGCAAGTGGGGCTTACAGGGGCTGGGACATCAGTGGTGTAAATCAAGTAGAGAGTGAGAGTGGAGGACAGGCAACTCCCCTGCGGGAGGCCCGCAGTGAGCGGAAACTTTGGTCCGTCCATGCACCCTAAACTGATGTACACGGCTCTCTCCATGACATAGTCATAGAGAGTTCTTTCTAAGTCTTCACTTAGGCCCAGTGGTAAGATCTTGTACTGCATTCCCTGTTGCCACACCTTATCAAACGCTTTTGATACATCAAGACAAACAATGCCCACGTAACTTCTTTCCTGTTTTCCTTGGGCTAACTTTTACGTGATGACATTAATGGCCATCTCCGTAATTCGCTTCCTCCTAAAGCCGAATTGATGTGGGTTGAACAGGGAGTTCTCCTCCAGGTGAGACACCAGTCTTCGGTTGAGGATCTTCTCGAAGAGCTTCCCACCAAATTCTATAAGTGAAATTGGCTGGTAGCTCTCCTTCAACGTTGGGTCCTTTCCGTGCTTCGGCAAGAAAATCATCTTAACCGTTTTATAAGCATCTGCAAAGTATCCCGTTTTCAGGCGTTATATATTCTTCTCATCCCTTCGATGACATTGGATGGGTCCTTTCAAAAGTTTAACTTTGTAAGCCCCGATTGTTCTGGGACTTTTTGTCGGAATGAGCGGAGCGCGCCGAGTAGGTCTATTCACCTGGTGGTGAGGGTGCGTATTGTGTATTTGTTCATTAAGCTCGTCTATGATATTGCTTTTAAACTCTAGGCCATAGTCTTAGTTTTATTCCTCAGTTTGCAGATTTTTTTTCCAATAACTTCGGAATATCTCTTCAATTCTTCTTTCTTCCGTTTCGATGTTTCCATCTTCTTTTTGTAACTCGATCTTCTTCTTCCCAGTCGATCCTTTGAGATTTCTGATCTTTTCCCAAAAGTCTTTGGGAGTTGCTTCGTGATCGAGGCTATCGATCGCATAATCCCATCGTCTCCATTGTTATTCGAGGATCAACTAGTTCAGTTTTTCTTTGATTCTTTACTTCGTTGCATTGAGTGGACTCATGCATTCCTTATGCTGATTTCATACAATAATTTCAGCTCACGATATAAATCCTTTATGTATTCGGTCCATCTGTAGGTAGAGATGGTCCTATACTCGGATTTAGCTATACAAGCCCAATCTGCGTTGATGGTTATTGAGCTCGTCGCGTGCCTCGTCGATCTCCTCGAGAATTTCCTCGTCCAAGTTGGGCGGATCGTAGGCCTCGAGAAGGCGCGCGTACCGTGTCCAGTCTGCTCTCCTGTAGTTCTTTCTGACTACAATTAAAACTTGTATAGGGTTCCTGTTGATAGTGAGTATGATCTCTATATGGTCACTGCATGGTAACTGGACTAATTCCATGTAGTAATTGAACGGCAGCTGACGATTCGCCATGCAGATGTCCAATTTTGTGGCACTTCCTGCTCTGACCTAGGTAGGGAAGTCGGGGCTTATTCGCTGGAACTGGATTCTCGGCATCTGGCGTTCAGATCCCCAATAAATATAGTGGGGCTCTTCTGCCAAATAGGCCAGTGAGAGTGTGAATTGGTAACACATCTTTCCTTGGCAGTTGATATCTGGTAGCAATGACCAACTTTCATATGTCGAGTTCGACCTCAATTGCGAGGTAGGATTCTTCTAGATTTCATATTTGCTTGTATTTAATCCCTTTATTTATTGCAATAGCGGCACCGTCGAACCGCTCCTGCGAATAATTCGTGATCAACACGTCGTAGTTCCAGATTTGAATTTCTGTACTACGCGTGTTGATCCCTGTTCCGAATTTAAGATGATATCTGCATCAATTTTTATGAATACATTTCCGTAAAGAGTTCTTTTCGTTGTCCAGCCGTTGCTATTAATTTCCAGTATCTTCAGTGCATTCTTCTTATTTTTCTTTTTCTTCTTGGGGGCTGGCTGGGTGGTTTTACTGTGCCCAGCGTTTTCCTTCTTTGGAGGTGGACCTGGGGTTTTGGGCCTGCTCTTCGTCGCTCGTGTGCGGGGGCAAGGGGCCTCGTCGTTGTTAGAAGAGGAGGACCCCTCCTCATTTTCAGCCTTTAAACCTTCGTCTTTATCGTCCTCTTCGGATTCCTCCGATGAGGGAGCTTCTACGATCTCCTCCAGTCCAGATTTGACATTGTTGTTTCTAATGACTGATTCCTTGAATACCTTGGAACATTCAGTGTCTGCAGGCATGATTACTGTCGGGAGATTTTTGGCTTTTAAGAGTGCATTGAGTACCTGGTTGTAGCATCCAGGCTTCACTGCATTAGCCACATTTGCGTGGGTAATACAGATCAGTATTTTTGCACTTAGATCTCCTGCGATATTCATGTGTGCAGATGCAGTTTTTATTTCTCCATTCTTCTTGGCGGCGTTCGCGTAGGTCAACTCCTTGGCTTTCTTCTCTTCTTACTCCTTCTTTTTAATGATGTCTCGGCGCTTTGGACAGTTCAGGACCATGGTCCTTTGGTCTCCTTTATAATTGAGACATTTCTTCTTAGTGCTCTCGCACTTATTCAATCGGTTTCCCTCTGAGGCGCATTCACTGCACCACAGTTTGTTTTTGTCCGAGCATGTCGCCCTTGTATGGTCCTCGAATTTATATTATAGCATACAAAGCACATTTTCAGGCTATTAAATTTCTCTTGTTGGATGTTATCTCATGGGATTCTCATATTGAAAACCAGGATTCCGTCCGTCGTCGCTTTTCTCTCCATGTCGGTGGTGGTGAACGTTATTTTGAACACGTGGGTGTGTTCACGGAATTTGATGACCTCCCGGACTTTCGCCCAGGGGTTGCTCTTCTGGATCTCCTCTTTCAAGTCTTCGGTCGAGTTTTCACTGACCCAACTATCCACTTTCTGTTGCAAATGACGCTGCGGTTCGCTGCGACTTGTGGGGGGAGGGGTCTTTGCCTCCAGCTCGATGCGTTTAAGTGTGGTAGCTCCTTCTTCAGACAGGAGCCGGTCCACATCTCTTGTCTCTGCATAGATCGTAATGAAACCTGATGAAACTTCAATTAGTTTCACCAGTGCCACTTTGTGTTTGAGTTAGAGGGTTTCGCAAAGTTTTCTCTTTTCCAGGGCCTTTTTTCCTTGTATGGTCCTGAGGGGGACCCTCTTAGTGAGGGTCTCTATGGTCTTTCACGTCCTTCTATTAAGTCCTCTTGCGATGTCTTCTTTTCTGAAACCAAAGTGTAATTTTGGTGTTTGTAGTGAAAAGGAAGTTATGAGGTGGTAAAGGAGGTAATGGTTAGTGAAGGTAGGTTAGTGTATGGGTCCAAACAATGGTGAAAAAAAGCCCCCGTCCATTTTCCAGTTTGTCCCTCGCTCGTTTGCTGCCAAAATGATGGTTGATGGATGGATGGGCTGGATCTCGAGTGTGAACTCCAAGAGGGGTGAATTATGGTGGACTTGATGCAGTAGCGGTCAAATCAACGACCGCTAAAATTTTGCCACCCCCTCTCGGTTACTTGTGCCATAACTGCATCCAATTACATAGAGACGGGTGTTACTTTCCTCTATGATTCTGGCCGGGTCCCCCAGGCGATGAGGATCTCTCCTCCGTCCGGGACTCACAGTTATGCCCCAGTTTCGAAATAATTTCTGACTTATGCTTCCGCTGTTGGCTAGTCCTCAAACCAGTTTTCACATAAGCTCTTAATTATGTCAGTCCAAGTGGCCGGCATAGTTAAGATGAAATCAATGGCAGTCATCTGAGCAGGTTCGCACGCAGGGCGATGGACGGGAGCATTGATGTGTTTAAGCCCTCATTGAATTATGAATCCTCGTCGAAAAAAAATATGATCTCATTTTGAAGGGTGAAGCGAAATTCACCAAAAGACCCAGAATAGGCCCTTTTCTATGTAGAAGGTATTCAAAGTCCGTTACTAAGCAAGTAAAAATGCTTTATTCGTAGGTTGTCAGCAGAGCGTATGAGTCGAATATTCGGCTGTCAGCGCACCGACTCAGAGTGAGTACTACATCTTATTTGCTAAAAGTAAACCGTACTCTGACTCCGACCTATAAATCTTCAAAGAACCCAAATAAAATTCATTCTTCGAGAAGAATTATACACTGAAGGAATATTCTCGTTCAAGCATCCCATTTTCAGGGAAACTTCATTCGAATTCCACGTCGACCCTGCCTACGAATTTATCCTCATTTCTTTTCTGACTTCTCTCAGCTACCTCACTCACTCACCTCCACCCCCCTAAAAAAGCGAAAAAAACACTTCATCCAGCCATCATATTTTAATATGTCCGGCTAATTTCACCACCCTTTCCTGCCTCGGGGGAATCTCGTCCGGATCGGGAAGCTGTCTATCATTACCGTCTAGTTCAAACTATGCCCACACTGAGCAAAGGCATTATTTGAGGCTCCGAGGAAAGCAGGTTTGAGGCCGATCCCACTGTGGAACTCCGAGTCATAGGCACCTGTTCAATGGGACTACGCTGCAAAGGCCGGGGTTGTCCAAAAGAACCTCCGGGGGAGCCCGGCCAAAACCATAGAGGGAGATGAAACCGTCTCTATGTAAGTTGGACGCAGCGTAGAATATCCAAAACCACGAGGGGGCGGCACTCCGGGCGGTGGGAGTTGATTCGACCACCGTCCACCAAAAAGTCCGCCATGCTTCACCCCTCGAAAGATCCCACCCAGGCTCATTCATCAATCATCATCCCATTAACTCATCTAAGGCAGCAACCCTAATCCGGGCACAAGTTCCCAAAGAAGCAGGGGAAACTCCTCACTCGAAAATAAATATAAATAACATAATTTTTTCCCCTGGAAAAATATAAATACAGGTACCAAATTAAAGAAAAATATCTATCAGAAGATCATCCAACACTGGGGGATAGGCCCTCCTTGGGCCTAATGGATAACACCGATGGAGCAAAGAGGGTCCCAGTTAGGGTTCTCGAAGGGGGTACAAAGCCAAACCGGATAAAAAACCCAAACCATCTTCGCTGAAATAGGAGTGGTTGTCCTACGACTGGAAGACCAGTACAATGGCTATGTAGCACTGTGTGATACGGAAAAGGACCTCGACAACCTGATTAGCGAAAACGCTGCAAAGAAGCTAAAGAAAATAGGGCTAGTTGCCATGGTACCACCTGCTGTCGCAATCAAAAGGTCAGTAATTTGCATAAGTCTTGACCCGTGGGTAGGTGAGCATTCTGCAGACGAAATCAAAGCGGAGATAAAAAAAAAACAGGAATGGGCCAAAATAGAAGAAATAATAAAATTTAAAAAACAAAACGGAGAGGAACACTCTCACGTATTTAAAGCGACATTCAAGGACGCTGAAATGGTGTCAAAAGCTGCCGAAAAAAGGACTGCTCGTATTCTACACCAAGATAGCGCCTGACCAGATAAAAAGAGAAACAATTGTCTCTCTCTCTTGGTCTGCTTCAAGTGCTACGCCCTCGATGACCCCACGATCAGAGACTGTACGTTCCAGGGCATAAAATGCTCGGAATGCTCAAACACAGAGCATAGGTGGGAACATTGTAAAAGCCAAGAAAAAAAGTGCGCCAATTGTGGAAATCCGCACCGCACCCTCTCAATGGTATGTCCCTTGAAGAAAGAAAAAAATAAAGAACAAAAGGACTGCAATGTTAGAAGAGAAGGAGAGGAAAAAGACAACGACTTAAGCAGGGGCAACGGCAAGGACGGCACAGGAACAAAAAACAGTCGTGAATATTGAGAAAAATATGAGGCTGGATCTCATACTGTGCATTCTCCACGCACATTTTGTGAACATGGCAAAACCGAGCTCATACTCGGAAGAGCTAAATAAAATGCTCACAAAAAATGGCCTAAACCTATGTGATTCCTCGAGAACCCGCCTTCCAACGACCTGTACAGAATCCCAATTTCAACTGAACAGGAAACAAAACAGACGACAGAAGAACAAATAGACACCGAAATTGAAATTAATAAAGAAGACTTGGAGGTCATAGAACAAATTAAACTGGTGAAACAAAAATTTGAAACAGAAAAAGAAAAAGCAAAGACAAACAATATAGAAAAATACAACATTAAAATTTACGGAACTAACTCCTCACCACTCCCGTTAGTTAATAAACAAAATTAATTATTAAAGGTATGGTCAAAGAGAAATTTAAATGGGATTACGATTCCGAATATAATGAAACCGAGATTAATAATGCCGTTAAAAAAGGACTCATAGAAATTTCGGTGAATTCATGCTTTAATCTCCCTACTGACCAGTTCAAGAAAAAAACGTCAAGGACATATTAGATCACCCGCGAACTTTGAGAAGGCCAAAAACGGAAGACCCACCAAACGATAAAATGCATCCGAACGTATAATACCAAGAAAATCTAAAAATCTTTACTCTAAATGTCGACGGATGGAGAGATAAAAAACTCATATATTGCAACATAATTAGGCAAATTGATCCAGATATAGTCATTATAAACGAACACGGTATGAACTTACAAACGGAACACGTCAAAATCCCAAATTTCACAGTTTTAGCCGCAAGCCATACCCATACACGCTTTGATGGAGCAGCCATGGGAATAGAAAAGGGAATTTCTTAAACCAAAATTAGAGATCTGGAGGAGTCATATATAGCTATTAAGCTAAAAATGACAACATGGGATCTGGTGGTAGCCGGGGCATATCAACTCCTCGGCGCTCGTACCTCCCGACTCCGAACTTCATTCGGATGTTTCGCCGACCATCCTCAGCAATCCTCCTAGGGGATCTCAATGCAAGATGCAGCTCTGCTGGATACACGACCGCCTTCAATGAAAATGGAAAAAAACCCTAGAACTACTCATGAAGCGGCAGATGGTGCAAAGAGAGGGCCCTGATTTTCGCACATTTGTAACAGACCGGTCTTCAACCACTCCAGACATAATATTGACTAACCCCAACTTCGCTTTCAACACCCACACCACTCCCAGCCCCGCAATACCTTCTGATCACATCGGACTCATTACGAAGATTTCAACCTCGCCTATCCAAAATGAAATTCTCCAAAGGAAGGCATTATCAAAGACCAACTCGACCGAGTATAAGAAGCATTTAGAAAATTACAGTATAACTTCCCTTGCAGAAAGTTTTCTAGAAGAAATAAACACGCACCTAAACCACATTACAAACCTCATCCTAGAAGCCGACAGGCTATACGTCCCAAAACCTAATTACACAACAATTCCTGCTCCCCAATGGACCGATGCAATCATAACTAAAATGGAGGAAATTTGCAACACGTTTGGAGAAATCCGTCGACATGGTAGTAGTAGAGAAAGGTATGTACAATTAAGAGACCTCAGAAATCAAGTGAACAATCTAATCAGAATAAATATCAACACAGCATGGGACAATATCATTAGTACCATGGATATTGAAAGAGATCCAGTACAAAAAACTTAAAGGTTCCATACCTAAAGACAAAATGTACCTGAAAGAAGGCGCAATCACAATGTATGAAAACAGAGAAATCGAAAAGAGATTTATAGAGCATTGGTCTATGATCTTCTCTATTACCCCGGATGAGAACCAAAACTACGATGTGGCCCATGAACAGCGCATAATAGATGAATTAAAATATAGGGAGCACGAACTTTCAACCTTCCCAAGGGTGAACGAATCCCGAGATCAAAGGAACGAGGGAAGGCCCTTCACCCTCGCAGAATTTAAAGCAGCCCTAGCAACGTTTAAACAGAAAACCCCAGGCATTAGCGAACTAACCAAAAAACACATTACAAACGCGCCCGCCAATATCCATCAAGCACTCCTCAAAATCTTCAATGCATGCCTGAACACTGGGCATTTTCCACCAGCCTTGAAGACGGCGAGGATGATATTCCTTCCCAAACCCGGAAAACCCAAGGGCCACTCGAGAGTTATAGACCGAACTCACTGTTGGAATTCATCGGCAAACTAATGGAGAAGCTACTCAATGAGAGACTAAAGACCTTCCTGGAAGAAAACGATATGCAGAATGAACAACAACACGGATTCAGGAAAAAACGAGGTACAAAGACAGCACTGGCACTCATAACCAAGAAAATCGCAGTTGATATAGCAAGAGGCGACATAGTGGACTTGACACTCCGCGATGTCGCCAAAGCTGTCGACAAGGTATGGGTGCCAAGCCTTAAAGCCAAAATAATCCAGCTCTGTCTCGATACAAACCTAAGCAGAATCTTGTGTAGCTATCTGGAAGACAGGAACGCGAAAATCACCATTAACAACTACACTGTCAGTGCTTTTACTCAAAAAGCAGGGCTCCCGCAATATGGGTGCCTCAGCCCTACGTTCTACACAGTGTACACCAGGGACCTCCCTCAACCTTTAGAGGAAAGCACAATGTATATCCAACTGACCAACGATGTCACGCAGATCATAGCCAGTAATAGACAAAACCCAAGGGATATCGTACAGCGCACTGCCAAAGAGATCATAAATATAAATGAATTCGAGAGGACACACAAAATAAAAGCAAATAATACAAAATTTCAAATCATACCACTGAACAGAAGGAAGACGTACCGAGTCACCGCCAACAACATCAACTACCCCTACAGTGAAGGGGGTAAGGTACTCGGCCTAAAATTCTCGAAAAATTGGTACAATACCCATGTGAACCAAAAGACTACACAAGCAAAAAGGACCCTTTCCTCTCTACAAAGACAAAAAACCTCTGAAGAAAACAAAAGAAAACTATACCTAGCCCTAGCTCGTCCCATTTTAACGTACGTCGTCATCCCGATTAACACTTTATCCAAAATACCAATGTTAAAATTAGAAGTAGTCCAAAATTCCTCGACCAGATTTATATCTAACACCTCAAGAATGGAAAGAATACCATCAATAAAACTACATCGAAGAACAAGATTAAAACCAATTAATCAATTCCTACACGAACATCCAATCAAATTTGGCACCAATTAGAGGAGGAACTCCCAAAGGAAACAATAAATAATGTTATACCCATCGAAAGAAAATACAGGAGGAGAATACACTTTAGGCAAAGGTTTAAAAGTAGTCGAAGAAATAAACAGGGTGAAATCGAACCACTATATAACTAGACTACCTGAGAATGACCATAAATGAATAACTAGCTTTTAAGAAAATAACTTAGTAACTTAATAATAGTAAAACTAAAATATATGTATACATGTGTATATATGTATATATATATATATATATATATATATATATATATATATATATATATATATATATATATATATATATATATATATGATGTTTATGTGTGTATGCATAAAAAATAATAATAAAAAAAAAATAAAAAATATATGTATACATATGTGGATATACTAAGGAGACAAATAAAATTCACAGTAATGTAATAAATAAGATACAGCACTCGAGAATGCACCAAAAATCATCATAAACTATCGAAGAGAAGTAAACTTTAAAGAGAAAAAAGAAAACAAAGGCTCGAACGCTTTACTCGAAAGAGGAAACAATGCATCAATAACTATTTATGAAACCAATAAAACAAAGGCTCCTATGCTGATAAGAGATAAATAAAAGTAAAATAAATCAAATAAAGCAACATAAAGCGATGGTCAGGCAACCTGGTACACACACATTCATCATCGCACACATCAATGACATTATCACCCCATCACTATCACCACATCAATCATCTCTCCTTTTACACTATTATTTCTATCTATTCTATCTTATTCTCCCACATATTTACCACTTTTGATATCCCAATCCCAATTCCCCAAATCATTAGGAATTCGCCGTTTGGATAGCCGATAGACCACTCTCATTAAGCTTGGTAAAGCGACTCACAGCAAAAACTTAACTAATTCTCGATCGAAGAAGATATTTACGGTATTACTCTCTGAAGGAATCGACTCGAGTATATTTACTCGCATACGAGATTCCAAAGGGAGCTGCAGCTCACCTCATTTTCATTTTCATTTTTTGTCTCGATCACCCTTTCCTCTCCCACACCCTAAATCTTCCCATGCAGGGAGGTACTAAAAAGAGAGAAATACATTTTTAGGCCTGTCATATTTTTCACCATGACTGCCTAAATCCCCCATCCTCCGCCCCCCCCCACCCAAGGCCCAATGCCTTAGCTGATATTCGACCTTGTCCCAACTATGCAGAACACTAGCATATGCATAATTGGGGGTACGGAAGGAGGAAGGTTTGAGGATTGGCCCACTGCCAGATACCCGTACCAGAGGAGCCCCCGGACAATGGGCCGAGTTGCAACCTTTGCAGGGTAGTTTAACTACATCCCCTGTGAGGGGGCCCCAAGATCACTGATGGACACACAACCGTCTCACTGTATGGTAGGACGCAGCCACGGTTTTTAATTTCCTCGAGGAGGCGGCAGACCCGGCTAGCGATGTTTGATTCCGCGCTAGCCAACAAAAGGTCCGTCACTTTTCACCCTTCGAGAGGACCCCACCCGGGTCCATCCATTCATTCATTCATCACAACATCATATCAGCCATTTCAGCGAGGGCGGGTCTACGGGATAATTGGGGGAGGGATCCCCATATCACATATGAACTTGGAGTATAGAAGACTACCATAAGAACCGAAGCAGGGAAAACTAAACCAGAAGGAGGACTTTTCATCAGGACCTTCTACACTGACTTAAAAATGGCGCTCACGAAGCTGATAGAAGTACCAAACGGATACGTTGCACTCTGCCACAAACAAGAAGACATTGAAAGGAGAGTGGCAACCGATGGGCTGCAAGCTCTAAGCAAAATCGGCCTAACACCAAAACTGCCACCACAATTAATGGCGAATCGCTCATTTGTGTGCCGTAAAGTAGACCTTTATGTCGGCTCACACGCAAGAGAAGAACTTCAAGAAGAATTAGAAAGGGAAAACCAGCACCTCAAAATTTCAGAAATAATCAAATTCGTCCACCATAATCAGGTTTTCAAGGTAGTGTGTATCTCATCAGAGATGGCCAACAAAGCTACGAGCAACAAAATACTGGCATTCGGAATGTGGATACCACCAGAAAACATCGAAATAGAAAAAATCACAAATGTGCAGACCTGTTTGCAATGCTATGCGATCGAAAATCACGTGACAAGGAACTGCCCCCTAAAAAGATATTAAGATCTGCTCAGAGTGCAGCACAATTGGCCATACTTTTCGTGAATGCAATAAACAAATAAAAATATGTGTCAACTGCCAGGCCAGCATCGAACTATGGCCATTAATTGTCCGAAAAGAAAGCCATAATAAACAGGAAAAAAGAAACACAAAAGAGATCAAACCAAACACACGCCAACATAGCAAAAGCCACAATAAAAGAAACGCAGGAGCAAAAAATTAACATCAACGTGACTGAAGGAACCGGCCTCGACATACTGGCTTGTATATTGTTTGCCCACGTGCATAACATAGCACAACCGGGAACATTCGCCGAAACGCTGAACCTACTTTTAGAAAAGAACGGAGTCAGGAAAATGTGGTTCCCCACCACCCCTCCTTCAGCATTAATATACGGCGTAATAGCTGTAAAAACGCTGCAGATAAAAGATATGTTAGAGGTGGGGGCCACACTGGCTGAAGGAGAAGCAGAAGTGCAAAAAGGAAAGAAAAAAAGAGGAACCCCCAAAAGAAGAAAAGTCATACCAAGAAAGTGCACACCGAAACGGATACATAATCAGAACCTGAATCAGAATCAGGAACAGAAAATGAAGAAGGCTGTCGTTATGAAGCTAAAGACTTCAAATTAAAGATCTTTGTGTACGAAGCACACCCCTTGCCAAAAGGAGCAAAACTAGAGGATATTAAAAAAGGAATAAAAAGAGGAAAATGTAAGTGGAACTATGTCACCGATCACGACGAAAAAGCAATACAGCAACTGATTGAAGAAAACCGAATTAGAATCTACAACCAGGACACGAAAATAATAAAAAGGGGACATGTTCAAAAGGATAAAAACGGAAAATGAAAAAAAACCCAAATAAAAAGCAAGTAGTTACAAAAGAAGAAATAAATAAATATGGATTACACGATAAAAAAGCTAAAGATCCTTCACATTAACACCGACGGCTGGAAAAACAAAAGCATACAATATTGAAATATTTTTAGGAAACTAGATCCTTACGTGATCACAATTTCAGAACATGGAATAAAAAATGAATAAACAATGAAAATCTTCAACTATCATACTCGTATAATATAAAAGAATCCCACGGGGGAAAGGTACGATGGTACGGCCATCGCAATAAAACGAAACCTTCGATACACACAAGAGCGTGAGGTGGACGAGGCCTATCTTGCCGTAACACTGGAAATGGAGTACTCTGCAATCACGCTAGCGTCTGCCTATCTTGCCGTAACACTGGAAATGGAGTACTCTGCAATCACGCTAGCGTCTGCCTACCAACCGCCTCGACGCTCGTACATTCCGGTTCACTCAGTAATGGAGCTATTCAATAAGAATAATCCCACGATGCTACTGGGGGACCTGAATGCCAGAGTGCCTGAATCAGTCTAGTGGACAAAAAAACAACGCAGGGAAGAACCTAGAGATCTTAATGGAAAGAAACATATTAAAAAGAGTAGGACCAGAATGCCCAACACCGGAGAATAGAGTCAACTAACGCATATACGAACAAGCAGGACTCGGAACGCCGATCACGTTGGACGAAGTAAAAAGCACTATCAGATCCTTCAGACAAAATCACCCGGAAAGACGGGACTAACAAAGTGCAATTAGGAAAAAGCTCCCGAAAACATAATAAAAAGTATTACAGACATCTTCAATGCATACCTGAATATAGGAGCTTTTTCGAAAATTTTCAAGGTGGCGAAGATGATTTTTCTGCCAAAACCAGGAAAACCGTCGAACCTGGTCTCAAGTTACAGACCAATATGGCTACTGAACTTTCTGGGAAAGACCTTTGAAAAAATACTAAACAAAAGGCTTACCGAACGCCTAGGAAAAGCAGGAAAATTAACCAAACATCAATACGGGTTAAGAAAAGAACGAGACTCGACAATGGCTCTTGCAATAATTACCAAAAAAATCGCGCAAGCCAAATCTGAGAAAGGGTATGTGGACTTGGTACTCTTTCATGTCGAGAAGGCCTTCGACAAGGTATGGGTTGAAGGACTAAAACATAAACTACTACAACTCGATCTCGGCATCCAGATGGAGAGAATCCTGGCTGATTATATAACTAACAGAAAGGCCTACATCAGCATGGAAGACCTCGAAGGGCCTGTATTCCAGCTACAGGCAGGGTTTCACAGGGGGATGTTTGAGTATCCCCCTATACTCAATATATACAGACGATCTTCCACAACCAATAACACCAAGTTGTATGAACATACAATATGCGGATGATATCAACCAGGTGATCTCCACAAGAGTCACAAACTACATATAGCAAGCTAGGACAACAGAACGAGAGATAAAAAAAAATTCAACGAATAAGAAAAGATGCGGAAAATAAAAAACAATTCAAATAAATTCAAAATCATTCCAATAAGCCGCTTCAAGAAAGATCAGATAAACAGCGACGGCACAGACTGTGAATATGCTAAAGAAAGATCTTACATGTGGGAGAAAGGGGCTACCATGCACACATAAAAGAAAGAATAACAAAAACCAAGATGGGTGTAAGATTACTATATCATTTAAAAGAAACCGATCAGAAAAGAAAAAAGACAATCTACAAAGCATTTATCGAATCGGTATTAACATATCCACCAATTCCAACACATACATTAACGAAATCAAATAAGAAAAAGCTGCCAAGAGTGCAAAACAAGGCAGCATATATTATAACTAATACAAAGAGAAGAGAAAGAAAACGAATTAGTGAAATACTAGACTTGGCTGACTTCGCCCCAATCAACAAAGTTCTCGAAAAACGCGCAAGAAATAAATGGAATAAAATCGAAGAAGAAATCACCGAAACAAGCAGAGAACTTAATATTGAGAACAAAGACTATGAAAGACAAACATTCCCAAAAAGTAGGCTTTGCCTGCAGCGAGATGTAAGACCAATCTATACATGATCAAACAAACAGAAACCGTAAAAATAACAATAAGGGAAATAACAAATAAACCAGGTAATAAAAAATTAAGACAAAGGCATGAATGCCTGAAGGAATCAAACGACAGGAGGTAAAAAAGGAAAAAAAGACAAGGAATTAGAAGCAACGATACCTATAGAGGTACCCCGAATGAAACCAAGGATAAACGGATAAAGAATAAATAATTAGAAGTAACTGTAGATAACTACGTCCAGATAAATAGAAGTATAAGCCAAGTAGATCCAACTAAGGAGAAAGAACAGCCAGTAACCTGGCATATCCACTCATACTCATACTCACACTTCCCCCCCCAAAAAAAAAAACCCCAACTAAACTAAACTCTCATGCTATCCATCTATCGCCCATTCTTCTCTCACATATTTGAAATTCATTAGACTATTCGGAATTATTGGCAGAATTACCTAGAAAAACACATCTCGCTACTTGGAAAAGGAGGCAACGGTTAGGAATTTTTTTGGCAAACGCCTCTGAAAATCTGGTTTCTAATTTTAGAACCAGTTTTTAAGAAAGAAACTACAATACTGGTGGCGTACTCATCATCATCACCATTCAATAAACATCATCTACCCTTTTTTCAGTGGCCCACTTAGGCAGATGACTGCTTAAGTCCCTGGCCCACCCGCTACGTAAACTGCCGTCAGATATGAAATGGGGTTGCCATTCACGTTTCGCCCCAAATATGCCGGGCAATTGCATGGCCATAATTGGGGGCATTGGAGGAAGCTGGTTTGAGGAGTAGCCCACAGCTTATAACAATGTCAGAAACTATTCCGGACAAGGGGCGGACTGCTACCTCCGCTGTTCATCCCGGCGGGGGCCCCTTCCAGAACCATAGATGGACATACAACCGTCTCTATGGTAGGTTGGGATGCGGTCGTGATTAAAACACCCTCGGAGGGGGGCGTTGTCAATAAGTCCGCCATACAATCACAGCCCCGAGGGAATCGCACCCAGATTCATCTCATCCATCGTTATCATTCATCAAAAAGGCAATTCCCATTTCCATCTAGGCGGCGGGTGAGCGTGGGGGATCTCTCTTCAACCCCAAGGAAAACAAAACTATAAAAACAAGTAAAGCAAACACGAACACATAACAACAATTGAGGCCGTGTAACACCCCCAAGGAAAACAAAATCTTGGAAAGGAAGATTTGCACCCCAACCAGTGGGGCTGCAAGCACACAAAAATGGCGTCCCACCCCGCCACAAGAGCCCCCTTGAGGACAATAGGTTGACAGCCAAAGCCGGATCGACGTAAAGTCTTCGAAACGGTCAATGGAAATCTAAGCGTGGATATCCCTAGACTAATCCATACCTCAGCCAGTTAGGTCGCAATCTGCGAGAAAGAGGCAAACGTAGAAACACTCACGAAAGAGATGGGACAACGTGTGCTAAAAGAAATAAACCTCCAGCTCAGCACTCCTCCTCAGATCCAGGCACATCGGAGCGTGATATGTAGGCAGCCCGCCCCCTGGATCGGGCAACATACTCAAGAACAAATTATGGAAGAGATAGGCAAAAACCAGTCGTGGGACAAAGTCGTGGAGGTGCTGAAGTTCCAGAACAAACGGGACAACACAGAGTACCAACACGTCTCTAAAGTAATCTTCAGTGAGACAAATGGGCCAAAAGGCCAAAGAAAGAGGACTGCTATTCTTCAATGCAAAGATCAGCGGCGAGCTAATTGAGAAGGAAGAGTTTACCTCAATCCAAGTATGCTTCCACTGTTTCAAGATGGAACACCACCCCACAAAAGAGTGCAGAGAACAAGTTATAACAAGTGCAGTGGGAAAGTCCATAGATGGCGAGAATGCTCGGCACAGACAGAGAGGTGCCCAAACTGCGGGCTGAACCACGGGACGATGACCATGCTTCCCCCCAAGGAGATTATCAAAAGAAAAAACAACGAAAAGAAAGCTGAGGAAACGATGAGGGCTAATATTTCCTACGCCCAAGCGACGAAAGCAGCCCCAGCCAGAACTCTCGAAAAACAACAACCAAAAACATATCTAAAGCTGGAGAACGAGAATTCCACAAAGATTCTTACGTGTATCATATTTGCACACGTCAATAATCGCACAAAACCAGGAACATTCTCAAAAACCCTTAATCTCATGCTGGAAAAAACGTCCTGCAGCTGCAATTCCTGCTAAAGGATGCGCAAGAGACACCGGCTACTCCATTTCCACCAGAGGAAAAATCCACAGGCACTGAGAAAGCAGCGTAAGGGAAACAATAGGACCACCAGGAAGGACCCAAGATTGGAGGCACAAAGACGCCGAGAGAAGAAGGAGAAGAAAGCAGCAAAAAGGATTAAGCAGACAGAGGGTAATCTCACGAGCTCTTCGTCCTCAAGATCTGATGCTGAGGAGGTCGCAAACAAGGCTACAAAGAGCCCCGTAATCTCAAGGAGTAAGTTGAAGACCTCGAAGTGTACTTAGGAGTACGATGGTGAGGAGATCGACCTCAAGATAATTACAACTAAGCAGACCCCATAACCAGAGAAACTCTCCACTAAAGATATATATCAAGGAATTCGGGATAAAAGATACAAATGGACCTACTCAGCAACATAAGCAGAATCAGATATTGAACAAGCTATCCACGAAGGAAAAGTGAAAGTGCACAAAGATTCTTGCATCAGCTTAAATAATGCAGAATACAAAAAGATCCGGAACGGCAAAGTCCACAACAGTTAATAAGCCTCACCAAGAGAACAAAGACACTGAAGAACAAAAAAATAATGGAGAACATTAACAACACTTTAAAGATACTCACACTGAATGTGGATGGATAGAAATGAAAATCCATTCCTTACGGTAACATCTTCCGTAAAGTGGACCCAAACATCATCCTCATGTCAGAACATGGAATCAACACAAATACAGACACAATAAAAAAAAACAATTACACAGTAATACAGAAGAACTACACACAAGAACGATTTGATGTCGCAGCCATCGCGATAAAAAAACCCCTTAAAATTCAAAATGCTCCCGGACTTAGACGAATCATTCTTAGCGGTCGAGATCCCGGCCCTGGTTGTAGGTCTAACTGTGGTAGCAGCCTACCAGCCACCCAGGCGATCAACAACTTCTTCACCCTCTTCGGGCACAGAAGGCTAGCGTTACTAGGAGGAGACCTAAACGCCAGATGCCGTGCATCTGGCTATCTGGCTACAGGCGCGTCGACCAAAGGTGAAGGAACCTGGAACTACTATTCGAAAGGAATAGGCTACAGAGATTCGGACCAGACTTCCTAACCTGCCTAATAGACTTTTCGTCGACAAACCAGACATTGTATTGGCAATTCCAGAATTCCCCTTCAACATCTTCAACGCACCAGGCCCAGTGGTCCCGAGCGATCATATCCCCATCATCACCACCGTATCGTTTGCACCAATGCTCAAGCCTGTCACACTTAGGAAAAGCTACGCAAAAGCCAACCGGGAGAAGTACAGAGAAATGCTCAGCACTTATCAGCCAGCTGACCTGTGTGACGCAAATCTCGAAGAAATTGATGAGGAGATTGATAAGATAACAAATCTCCTCACTCAAGCAGACAAAAGATGCGTCCCCAGAATCTCGTACAAAATGATTGCATAACCTAGCTGGACGGACGAAATGAGGGAAACTCCAGGAAACACAGGGGGATCTACGAAGAAGTCGGTAGGACAGGCTCAAACCGGGAAAGGGTAGCCAGAATGAGACAGCTAAGCGAGGAGCTAAAAAACATTATCCTTGAGAAGCAAAATGAAATCTGGGACGATGTCATAGGCAGACTAGACAGGGAGAGAAATCCTGTAAGTTTTTAGAATAGCATCCGAAGACTTAGGGGATTGCCTCCCAGGCCTGGGACACAAATAAAAGAAGGCGACAACATCATAGAAGATCCGGAATCTTTCGAAAGGAAATTTAGAAGACCAGGACTTCGAAGACCAGCTGCTCGAAGACCTTGAAGTGATGATACATAGGACCCGCCCACACTCACAAGTATCTAGAGAAAGAGAGATGGTTAACCACGGGCACCCCATCACCATTGAAGAGACCATGCACGCTATAAGGTCCTTCAAACAAAGGGCTCCCCGTTGGTCTGGGCCCACTAAGAACAACCTAGTGAATGCCCCACGACAAATTATTCACGGTATTGTGAACACCATGAACGCATCCCTGAATACAGGCTACTTTCTTGACGGGTATAATGTGGCTAAAATCATCTTTATCCCGAAAGGGAACAAGCCCCCAGATCAAGTGGCTAACTATCGCCCAGTCTCTCACCTAGAAATACCCGGCAAGATCTTCGAGATTATAGCCGACAGGCTACAAAATCAACTCGACGAGTTGGGAGCGCATAACCCACAACATGGGTTCAGACCAAAAAGGGGCACGGAAACGGCCCTGGCGCTCCTAACAGAAAAGATCGCACACTGCCGAGCGAAGGGTCACTATGTAGACATCGTGATGACGGACGTGCAGAAAGCCTTCGACAAGGTTTGGCTGAGGGGACTACAACACAAGATCCTAGGTCTCCAGCTAAACCCATCCTGAAAAGGATCCTTTGTGACTTCATCATGGACAGAAGGGCGCGTATCATAATCGAAGAGCACAAAGGACCAGAATTCGAGCTCAAAGCGGGCGTTACCCAGGGCAGCTGCCTGAGTCCTTTACTTTACCTGGTCTTCACCATCAACCTTCCTAATCCAATACACAGGGACACAATGTATTTGCAGTATGCAGATGACGTCACGCAGATCCTCCCCAGTAGAGTTAGGAAGGCAAAGGATCAGGCGACCAACACTATTGCAGAGATCTCGAACATCAATCAATATGAGAGAAGATGGAAAATCCGGACAAATAGGGAGACATTTAAGATCCTCCCGCTGTGCCGCAAGTTGATGTGGCCCATTTTAATAGATGGGAGAAGATATGGCTACGCCGAAGGCACCATCCTGGGCTTAAAAATCTCCGACCACGGATACTCGACTCACTACAAGGAGAGGAAGAATATGGCGAAGAGAGAAATCTCCATGCTATACATATAGGTTCGAAATCTTAGCTCGGCGAATATCAGGAAAATATGCCTGATGTTTATCCGGGCTAAGCTCATCTACCCTGCAATAGGGACTCAAACGGCCAGCAAGACCGCTATGAGGAGGCTCCAGAGAGTGCAGAACTCTGCATCCCTCTGCATAAATAAAACCAGACGAAGAGAGTATCTTTGGCAGAGGGACCTGCACTGCAGACAACGTCTGGAGCCCATTAATGTCGTAACTTAGAAACTGGCCAAAAAGGCCTGGTCTACAATGGCCAATGATATCATTCCAGAACTAAGAAGAACTGGTGGCAGAATAAACATCCCTGCCAGATTGCGCGGGAAGGTCACTCGAAACCAGCGTTTCCCAAGCACTAGACTCTCTTCCGAGGAAAACACAATACTAATCTACACATAGACATAACACAACACAGAGTACGACATATAAAACTACGAAACAGAAATTAAACTCACAATTAATGACGAACAAGCAAATACAACAGATCAAAACACGAGGTAATATATTAAATTTGAGCGCAAATAAACGCTCGAAAGCTTAACATTGCAAGAAAACTAAATAAACAAAACGAGGAGACGAATACACAGAAGAACACAAAGAAGAACACACACAGAGACAAACACAAGTCAACATTAACAAAAAAAAGGAAAAATAAATAGTTAGAGAATAAAAAATGCCTGCGATGCCCTCAAACAAGGGCAACCCTACCTTACTTTCACCATCTATCTTCTACCACTATCTAAATCTTCCGCTATTGAGTAAACCAGAATAATTCCTTACCGTTTCGTAGGTAGAATCCATCATGTCTGCTCGTGGCAAAGGAGGAAAAGTTAAGGGAAAGTTCTGAAAACTTCTCCAGACAGACAAGAAAGGGAGAGCTAAGCAAGGGGCCCCATGGGGCCGGCCCCTCAAGAAACTAGACCCTACCCTACGGGGGAAAACCAAACCTGATCGGCTGACGGTCATGAACACAATCTACGGAAAGATCAACGTCTCCCTTCCACGACTCATAGAAACGCCCTCAGGTTACGCGCGCATTTGCGGTAACATACAAGACGTGGAGAAGTTAATTTCAAAAGAAGTTAAAAACATTTACAGAAAATAGGACTGGAAGCGATCATCCCCTACGAGATCCTCGTACAACGAACAATAATACTACGACGGCGTGACCCCTTCTTCACGAAGAACTCCTGTGAGGAAATTAAGTCCGAGCTGTCCGACAAACAAAAATGGGTCAACATAACAAAAATAGAAAAATTCGGCAAGGCCAACAGTATAGTTAAGGTCATATTCTCGAACATTGAGATGGCCGCCGAGCAAAAAACGATGGATTGTTAGGGTTCTACCTCAGGGTAGCCCCTGAACAAATCGAAACCGAGGAATATATTTCCATCGAGAGCTGCTTCAAATGCTACGCGGTCGAGCAGCACAAAACCAAAGAATGCCCAGCGAAGGAGATGGTGTGTTCCAAATGCGCCGGGACTTGGACAGGGTTGGAAAGAATGTAGAGCCGAAAAAACAAAATATATCAACTGTGGTGGCGAACACAAAGCCATAGCTATGAAATGCCCCATCCGGAAACAAGCAATCCAAGAAAAGAAAGAGAAACAGAAAAAGGAGGCAAGGCAAAATCATACCTCGATGCAGCCACAACAAGGAACACCCATAAATCGCGACAAAACTGGTCATGCCAAAGGAAGGGACCGCAATTATGGCCATGATAATGTTTGCCCACCTAGCAAACCTGGCTCGCCCCGGCACGTTTGCAGACGAGCTAAATCAGCTTCTGCAAATGAACGGAGTGAAAAAGAAGCTGTGGTTCCCGCCGAACCCCGCCTCCAACGAGATTCTTAAAATACAGCTCGCAGAAGAATAGCCAGAAAAAAAGGAAACGAAAGAAAAAGAGGAATCGACAGAAGGAGAAGAAAGACCAAAAAAATGAAAACCCAAAGAAGTCCCGAAAGAAGAAAAAACAGAGGAAAAGGAAGAAAAAGGAAACCGAAGAAAGTGAAAACCCAACCACAGAAGAAGAGGACGAGGACGAAGAAATATTAAAGTACCCAGGAGTTCGCCTCACAGAAAAGAAGGAGATATTGGAGATGGGGTACTTCTTCAACGCGGAAGAAGTGTTCCTCAAGGTCTTCGGTTCACCCATCAACAGACCGCTGAAAGGGAAAATTGAGGAACTCACAGAAGGCCTAAGAATGGGCACATTCAAATGGACTCACGAAGGACCCGACTCACCGAAGGAAAGAGCAGGACTGCTGGAGGAAGGCGCATTCTACATTCCGGATTCGTGCATCCATACAGTGAACCTGAATATTTTCAAGGTAATTAAGAACGGACAAAAGACTTCACACCGAGCCAAATATGTGAATGATAAAAAAAGTGAATAATAAACAAAAAGTGTAAATATCAAACGAAGGGAATAAATAAAAGTGACAATACGATAAATGAATAAATTAAAGTGAAAATGAATTACCAGTGAAATAATATAAATAAAATACATAATAAAAATTAACTGTAGAAAAATTTCGGTTTTAATGAGAAATAATTATAAGTAGAATGTATGAAAATAAAGTGTAAATAATAACTATACTAATATGAAATAATATAAATTAAAAGTGTTAAACGTTAAAAACTGTGAAATATTAGAAAATGTAGAAATGAATCAAAAAGAAATGAATAGATTAATAAATGAACGTAAATTAGCTATGAAAATAAAGTGAATAAGTAAAGTGAAATAAATATAAACTAAAGCGAAAATGAATTGCCATGTGATAATTAATATAAATAGAATAAGGAAAAATATAAAATAAAATATTAAAGTATATAAAATTTAGGATACTAAAGTGAAATAATATAAATAGAATGTTGAACGTTAAAATTGTAATAATAATTAAATCACTCAAGAATAATAATTTTGAAATGTACAAATAAAATATCACACAAAAATTATTATTTTAAATGTATAAATAAGAAATGAGATAAAACAAAATAAATAACGTAACATTTCGATGTGATAATTTGTTTATAAATGAAATATATACAATAACTATGTAAATATAATATAAAAAAAGATAGATGACCTCTGTAGTTCGTGGAGGTTCGTTCTTCTTACTTCTCCATGTAAACTTACCCTTCTCTACTCTTCTGTTAGTGTGTATATTCAACGCTATGATCTAAATTGTTTTTGCTTATATGTAATTATATATGTAAAAATACTCAAATCTGTAAACTCTGCTTTTTAATAAATCTTGAATAATTCCATTTCTGTTCATTCCCTGAAGATGACCTAACTTGGTCGAAAGCGACGAGGAATAAAGAATGTCATTCGCGGATTTTTTTCTCGCCTCGAAGACCCCGTTAAAAAACGTAAGAAATATTAAGAAAATAAATAAAAGTTAAAATTAATAACGCTGCTACAGCTGTGGACTTCAATAGAACCTGCATACAACATGGCCTTTTACTAAATAATATATATATATATATATATATATATATATATATATATATATATATATATATATATATATATATATATATATATATATATATATATATCGGTGTATGTTGGGAGCAGCTTGTATTTTTATTTTATCACTTTTATTTTGGAACGTTCCAACTGGCGAATGCAGTTTTTTTTTTGTATCTGGTTGGATATTAAAGATCAGTTGAGGAAGATCCATTTTATTTTTTACACAACTAATTTGAGTTTTGGCCGTGAGCTCTCGCCTTTCATAAGGCATCTTCAGACGGAAATCTTCGTTATTGTTGAGGCTGCGTTGATTTTGTGTTTTGCCCTGGTTTTGCCTCCTTTACCGGTGAAGTAGCTCATTGCTTGTCGTGAGCAGCGAAGAATGAAATTGATCTTTCTTTCTTTTTTTCTAGAGAAAGTGGGGAAAAAGAAGGGGAATGGAAAATAGTGCAGAAATGAAAGAAGTATTAGATTAGTAGTTTAGGTGTCCGGTGTTCGGGCCATCTCCATTGATCTTGATTCTTAAGTTTTTTCAGGAACTCTTTCTTATTCTTTGAACTTTTTTTTAATATAAAAAATATTATTATTATTAATATATATATATATATGTTTTTTTGTTTTTTTTTCTAGTTCATTCACTTAAATCTTGGGATTGGCTCGGCTCTTTTGGTGTTTGGGAGGTAATTCTTATACTCTCCCTCCTCTGGATCGAGGATGCCAAGTGTATCGTTGGGAAGAATGCTTTCCAGCTTCTCCCAAATGTCTCTTCCTCTTTTGTATAGATACAAGTTCAAAGGATCAATTCCTGTTTGCTGGTGTAGGCTTCTCGAGGTCCGGAAGTCGTACCACTTGGAGCCAGTGATGAAACGGAGTCCTTGGTTCTGCACTCTTTGAAGCTTCGACATGTTTTTGTTTGATGATGCATTAAGTGGTATACTGGGGTACACCAGTTTGGATCTAACCAAACTGATGTATAGTTTTTTTCTTGTTTGCTATTGTGAGGTTTCTAAATCGGTGGAGTTTGTCAAGTTCAGCTTTTGCGAATCCGGTTCTGGTGCTCACGTGTCTCTTCATTCCGGTACTAGAGAGTTTGTATCCGAGAATTGACGCGTGAGGAGAGTATTCAATATCGGTGTTTCCTAGATTGAAAGGGACGGTACGATATCTTCCTATTGCAGTTGCAGAGAACCTAGACATGTTTGTTTGGATTTTCCAGCGTCTTTCAAAGTTGGAGATCTTTTCGGCTTCTACTGCCGTGGCTCTGGCCATCACCCTTGCAGACTTTGTCCTCCGCACTACAACTTGGGTGACATTGTCCGCGTTTTGTATATTTAATGTTTCTCCGTCGATGGTTTAGGGATGTCTCTCGTGTAGATGGTGAAGAGAGTGGGGCTAAGGCATCCTCCTTGTGGAACACCGGAAGCGAGGTCGAAGGCTTCCCCTGTATGCCCTTCAAAGGATATTACCGCTCCTATTGGTTAGATAGCTACAGATGATCTTTTCAAAATGGGACGTGAGTTTCAGTCTTGAGATTTTGTATTTCAGGCCTTCGATCCAAACTTTATCGAAGGCCTTCTTTACGTCTCTGCAGACGACGTCAACTCAGCATCCTCTAGCTCGCCATGCTGCTGCGTGTTGCAGCATATGGGCTATTGCTGTCTCAGTGCCTCAGTGTTCTCTAAATCCGTGTTGTTCTTCGTTTAGTAGGTTCTTTTCTGCTAGGTGTTTTGCCAGTCTGCTGTTGAGGAATTTTTCAAAAACCTTACCAACGGTCTCTAGCAGTGAGATGGGTCTATAATTCATAACTTGGTTTGATGGTTTTCCCGGTTTGGGTATGAATATCATCTTAGAAGTCTTCAGTCCATTCGGGAAGTAGCCCATTGCTAGAGACGCGTTGAATAGGTTGAGCAGCCTGGTCCTAAGTCTCTTCGGTGCTTCTTTTAAATGCCTGATGGTAATTTGGCTGAGCCCCGAGGCTTTAGACTTGAATGAAGAAATTGCTTTTGATAATTTATCCACTGTTATTCTCCTTCCTTCCTGAAAGTTACCTTGAAACCGATGGAAGCATGTGGTTCTATAAGGGTCAAATCTGCCTTCTCTCCTTTCCATATACTCGAGAACCTGGACCTCAAAGCCTAGGTCAAAGTCTTTTTCTTCTTCATCTGATATTTTGAAGACATTTTCCCAGACTCCGCGGAACAGCTTCTCTTTCTCGCTGGGAGTGACCGCCGTAGTTCCTTGATGCTTGATTTCAGTTTGGCCTGGGGTGCGAGCGTTACCTTTTAATTTGTTGATGGTCGTCCAAAAGGCCTTCGGGTTCCTCTCAGTCTCTAATTTTTCTATAAGACTATTCCACTTGTCTCTGAGCTCTAATCCTAGCGTGGAATTCAGCTGACTTCTGAGAAACTGAACGAAGCAGAAGTCCACGGGTCTGGTGTAGCCCATGTTGAGGATGGTCTCGTAGACTCGGGAGAATCGTTGCTGTACCACCAGTCTCTCTTGTGTGGATTTTGTAGGAATGGTAATTGTATTTGTTGTTATAGGGATAGCTATAGTGTCGGCGTTAGATTTGCAGTCACCAATAGCAGTTAGTTCTTCATCCAGATCTTGTTCAGATGCATCATTCAGATCAGGGATACCCTCTGGGAATGCCCTCCTGTATTCTTCCCAATCGGCATTTTAGAAGTCTTTTCTTGGGGTAACTGGGACTGGCATAGGGGCAGTTGCTATAGTGATCAGCATGGGCAAATAATCATTTGGTGTTAGTGGCCCTGGAGTGATGAGTTGGTGAAAAGGGAAGTTATGGTCCGTGAGCACGACATCTGGTTTGGTGGCTGACTCTGGGTAGAAATACGTTGGAAAGTCCGGTCCAATGCACTCTGCAACGCCCCTTCTAGTTAAGAGATCGAGTAGTCTACCTCTTGAGTTTGTAGACGAGTATCCCGCTGCTCTATTCCTGGCATTAAGGTCCCCAGGGAATAGTACTGGGTGCTCCTTTGTGAAAAGGGCAGGATAGGGCAGATATGACCGGCGGAGAGGCTGGTAAGCCTCGCTCAGTTCAATGTCACCCATAGAGCACCTTATGATGATCGATAGTGTCGATTCATCTATAGGATTTCTTTGTCTGAATTCTAGATCCTTTTTTACTGCTATTAGCGCTCCGTAGAATCTCTCTTCCTTGCAATTCTTTTGTAGAACATTATATCCAAAGATCTTCTGTCTGTCATCGTCCTTGATGCTAGTTTCTGACAGCAGAAGAACATCTGGATCCAGTTCTCTATAGACATTGAACAATTTGTTTTTTTTTTGTGTGCCCATCCTTGCACGTTGTGTGCCGAGATGGTTAGCCGGTTTCTAAATGCTATCCCGTTGGTCTGTCTTATTCTTTGGCCGTTTGACGGCACGATTTTAGTTTTTCATATAATGCTGGGTCATAGAGCCTGAAATTCTCGTTGTAGAGCTTAGGAATACAGGCAAGTAGAGATGCTCTGATTGTCTCCTCGGTAACTGGAGAGTCATAGCACCACTTGATTTGTCCTTTCCTGACTCCTGATCTCCTGTGGAGATCTCTTTTTGGGGGATTGTTTGTGAGTTTAGAGCTAAGGTGAGTCGGATTTCTTTGCCGTCTAACTCAAGCTCTTTCTCTTTTTGTTCTGAGTCAGCTTCCTAAATCTTTGGTTCTTCTTTTTTTCGTGGGGGTTTCTTCTGCCTGGGCGAGCCAGGTGGAAGTGCTTGGGTGCCGGCTTGTTGTTGTTGAGTCGTCGTTAAGGTTATTCCCTTGGCTTTTCCTTTATCCGGGCTTTCTGCTGTTTGTGCTGGTTTAGTCTTGGGCATGTTGCCGAAAGGACTTTTTCTGATTGGGGATTGTCTGGGAAGTTGATGGTTCCAGGTTGTTTGCCGCCAGCATCTTGTTCATTTCAATGTTGAATGAACCAGGGCATGCTAGGTTCACCACATATGCATGGATAATGCATTCCAGCATTTTGGTAGGGGTAGCGTCGTTCAGTTGTAATACAATCTGAGGCTGAGTCGGCGTGACGTTCTTCTGAGTTTGGATTTTAACGGCTGCGGCGTATGTCTGTTTTGGTCTGTCCGTTACCTCTCTCTTCTTTTTTAGTTTTCATGATTGGGTACTGCACGCTCAGGGTACGAGGATTCCCAGCACAGTAAATGCACATATTTGTATCACTAACGCAGTGCATCCAATCGTGTCCTGTCTGCGCGCACTCAGAGCAGATCTTTGCTTTCCCAGAATCGGGGCAGGAGCTGGTTAAATGATCTGAGACCTTGTAGCAATTGAAGCAGGTTAGAAGTTCGAAGAATCTTTCCCGCTCAACTTGTTCTGTGGATATTATCATAGAGAACAGTTTTAGGCCTGTTTCCTTGGCTTTGGATGCCATTTCCATGTTCGTGAAGATGACTTTGAAGACGTGAGAGAGGTTGCAGGACTTGACCACTTCTGTCACTTCCGCCCATCGATGGTTCCTCTCAATCTCCTCCTTGATGGCTTCAGCTGTTCTTTTTCCTACCCATGGGTCCACTCTTATGTATATAATCGCCTTCCTTGCTGCCAGTGCTAGGGATAGCCGTGGTTCAAGTCCAATCTTGCCCAGCTTTCTCGTGCCTTCCGTTGTGGTTAGTTCCACTAGGTCAGCTTGCGTGTGGCAGATGACTGTATATCCTCTGTTTGTTTCAATTAGCCGTTTTAGACCAATTCCAAGCTTGTCGAAGATGGCTACAAATACCTCCGCCTTGTCAGGTTTTTCATTACCAATGAGTCTCAGTGGGACTCGAAAGTCCATCGCCCCCCCTCCCTCCCATTCATGGCGAGGGTGTCTTCTCATTAATTTGTAGGCCTTCACTGATCTAGTCGAGACAGAAACAAGAGAAATCTCCAATCAGTCCGCTCCGACCGAGGAGTGCCAGAAACAGGAGAAAACTCTGATCAGTCCGGCTCTCCTTATTAGATCAGTGAGACAGGGTAGTACAGGCTCTAGGGTCCCGAGACTGCCACCACTACAGCCCCGCTAGAAAAAGGAGGTATCTCCAATCAGTCCACTAGGGTTTTATCCCACTGCTGAGAGCAGCAGAAACAGGAGGATTCTCCAATCACTCCACTGCTACTCAGCTTGAGAATAGTGTGACAGTCGACAGGGGGTCCCCCGGGGTAGACGCTTGGGGCTGAGTTCTGCCAGTTCTAGGTATACTGGTGAGTTAGGCTGATCGAGTTTATTTGATAGCCATGTTTGAAAAGTGCTTGCAGTAGGAGAAAGTTTTGCGCTAAACTTTTCCTCCTTTACCAGGTTATAGATTCTCCGTTGACTGCTCTGTGATCTAAATTTTCTCCCATTTGGCTGAAATTAATTTCATTTGTTTTCATTTTGTGTATAAAAAGGACAGAGAGGGATCACTGTGTAACACAGGCGAACAGTCAGTCGAAGAGGAAAATTTGCTGAAATAACTTAAGAAGCGATAGGAGTTGATAGGTTGGTGGCTAGACTCCGATGCGAGGAGTAGTTAGGTTGGACTTGGTGTGATCGTGACTGAACGACGGTTGGGAGCTGGTCAGGAAGGAGGGCGTGTCAGCTCGGTCGGAAACGCGTTATTCATGATGCCTTTAGTTTATGCGAAGAATGGTATGGGTTGCGGGTGGTCATGGGCCGCGGAGTATCGCGGTACCATCGCATACCTTCTTACATGTAGTGTGGTGTATAATGGGTCTCTGGCGAGTTTTTTGAGTTGTTTTGTGAATCTGGTGTGAGTGTATGTGTTGAGGGGTGCTAGTCTGTTGTTGTCGTGTAGTGTGGCCATTCCCGTGTACAGGAGAGAGCGGCAAGCGCGCTTCAGAGCGGAGTTCTGAATGCGCTGAGCCTTCTGTTGCCACGTGACACTCGCGGCTACGAGTGACAGTGGGACGTACGTGAGAATAGGTCGCATGAGTGTTTTATATAGGTGTAACTGTAGTTTTTTGCCCGCAGGGTAGAACCTGTGCAGCGATGTATTTCTACGTGAGGCTCTTGCTTGTGTTATGTTCTGATGTATATTGAACCTGAGGATCTTGTCAAAAGTTACCCGAGGATTTTTGTATGTTGTGTATATTCGAGCCTTGTTTAGTTTAGATGCTTTCTCTCTGGTGTGTGTGAGAAGATTTGTAGGTTGTGCATGAAGTGGTCTCTTGCGCCGTAGAGTGTCATCTGTGTCTTCTGAGGGTTCGTGGCAATCAGCCATTTATCCTCATAATATGTCTTTGCGTCTAGTATCCTTTGTGCGTGGAGCGCGATTTCTTCTGGTCTGCGGCCACTGACGAGAATGGTCTCGTCATCGGCGTAGGACACTGTGTATGTGTGACAGCAGTTTTAAGGTGGGCGTTGGGTGTCTTTGTGTACATGATGTATAGTGTGAGTGCCAGTACGCTCCCTTGGGGAACGCCTGAGCGTGGTGTGAAGGGTTGTGAGAGGGTGTTGTATTTTATGTGGCATCTCCGTTCAGTGAGCTAGTGCGAGAGGAGCCTTTTGGTGCACAGAGGGAGTCCCTCGTGCCACACTTTATCGAAGGCCTTCTCCACGTCCTTGCTGACGGAGAGAGTCTTTTGATGTATCTGGCGGGTTTTTTTGTATTCTGTCATGAACGATGGTCACGGTCGCCTAAGTGGACCGGCCCTTCTTGAACCCATATTAGTGCGAGAAGAACCAGTCCCTCTCTTCCAGGTAGTCCTGTAGGCGGCAGTTGATCATACGTTCGAGTATTTTGCCTAGGTGCTCTAATAGAGCAATAGGCCTGTAATTGTTTGGGTGTTTTGGGATCTTTGTTTGGTTTGTGTAGGAGTATGTTGTGAGAGACTTCAAATATTTTTGGGAAGTGACCTGAGGCTAGTGAGGCGTTAAATAGCTGTGTAAATGTGGGGTATATGTTTGCAGGGAGGTTGTGTTTTAGTGTGGCTGGTAGCTCGGAGGAACTGGGGTCGCGTTTTGGTGTTGTTTTAATGTAGTTTTGATTCCTCAACAGGGATTGGAGTGGTCAATGTGGATGTATAATCGAGCAGCTCCATTCGTATCAGGGGGGTGGTTCTTAGCTCGTCAGCGTGGGCCCGACACCACTCCTGGTGGGTTGTGTGCATGTACTGTGTCCCAATGGGACCTAAATGCGTCGAGGATGATGTTAGTGTCTGTTAGTGTTAGGTTGTTTACTTGGAGTGTTATGGGTTTTGTTGGGTCGGTGCCCATCATCCTTTTTACTTGCCGCCAGAAGAAGGAGGGGTTAACGCAACGGGTGTCGTCCGCGGACGACCTCACGCGACTGCCGGTTCCTGTCTAGCCGCACGCACTGTAGGATGCGGGCATTTAAGTGATTAATGTTATGTTGTCGTGGGCCTCTAGAGTAGTGATTGTTGTACTGTGTGATCAGTCTCTGAGTGTGTATGGAAAATGTGAAATGTTTTATGCAGGTATAGGTTTTTTGTGGTGTGTGTAGATTGCGTGCTGTGGTTATAGTGTTTAGGATTGAGCACCAGTGGTCGTCTAAAAGGTCTGGATCTTTGTGCTCCAGGTCGAGGTTTTGTGGCGTGTTGTCTGTTATGTGTTTCTTGAACTCTTCCCAGTTTGTGTTATTGTAGTCGAAAAGAGGTGGTGTAGGTATGAGTATGGGAGATGTGGATATGATAAGGCATATCGGTATGTTGTCAGAGAGTACGTGGGGACCCGGTGATATGTGCGTGTAGAAGCGTTTATTGTGGTCGTTGTGGAAGACCACGTCCGGAGACGTGGCACCTACGTGAAGACCGAAGAATGTAGGAAAGGCAGGGTCGATATACTCGACGCGATAGCGCGGCAATGCACCGGCCAGGTACCTTCCTGCGTAATTCGTGCTGTTTGAAAGGAGTGTCGGGTGGAAGGCGTTGAGGTCCCCCGCGAAGAAGATAGGGAGGTTGTGGTTAGATCTAGCCCGGAGTGGGGCTTCTATGTTTAACTGTAGGGTAAGTGGTCTGTAGTGTGTGACCACTAGAATGAAGCCGGAGCTTGCGTGTATCTTGCAGGCTAAAAAGAATTCGTCTTGTTTTTGGATAAAGGAGTGGTGTATGAAGTGCTTTACTAGGATCGCTGATCCTAGGTGCCGCGCCTGTGGAGATAGGTATGTGTGGGAGCCTGCGATGCGGAGTCTGTTGTTGGGAGGATGTAGGCTGGTTTAGTTCAAGAGTACTATGCCCAAGAGGCGTGAGGAGTCAGTGCCTTTACTCGTGTCGTCGACTGTGATTTGGAGAGGTTGTCATTAGTGTTGTTGGGTGGGGAAGCCGTGGTGGAGGGGAGAGTGTATTCTGCGGGAAGTGGGAGTTAGAAGCAGAGGTGGAGTGCGTAGAGCTAGGAGACGAGGGTCTAGAGCTAGTGGGGGGGTGCAGATTGTGAGAGGGGGAAATATCGGGAGAGAGAGGAGGTTGGGACGAAGAAGTAGGGGTGGAAGGGGGATGAAAAGGAACAGTGGGGGGGGGAGGTGGATAGTTTTACGCGTGGTTGTGTGTTGGGGGGAGTTTTCGTGGTAGGGTTTTTATGTTTAAGACGGGGGGCGAGTTTAGAGGCTGTGATGGGTGGGGCGGGGGCGGTGGAGGTTGTGGTGTTAGTATGAGTGGGATTTGAGGCTGCGAGAGGGGGAGTAGGGACGGCTGAAGGGGGGTTGGTGGTAATAGGAGGAGAAGTGGAGGTTGCCGAGGGGGGAGTTCTGGAGGTAGAAGGGGGTTTAGGTAAAGAGGTGGAAGGAATGGGGGCTGTGGAGGGAGCAGATGAGGCTTTCGGGAGAGAGATGGGAGCGGTGGGCAGAGGGGTAGGTGAGGGAGGTGCAGGGACAGAAGGGCGGAAGAGACGGGAGAGAGGTGAGGGTGGGGAATGGGACCGGGAGGAGAGGTGTGCGCACCCACCGGGATGGGGAGGAGTGCGGGTCTTCTGTTTGTGTGTTCGTCGATTAGAGCGAACACCTTATAGGGAAAGGTGATCTGCTCTAGACTGTGCGAGGCGAATAGTGTATTGAGTATGTTAGCGTATAGTCGAGGGTCATCCCTCGACATGTCTTTTGCCACCGTTGAGAGCAAGGCGACCAGGTGTAGTCTAGGGTGTGTGGTCTCGTTAGGTGTATTGTGTGGAGTAGCGGTGGGGTGGAGTAGGGTTGGGTGTGTAGTGTGGGGTGGGTGTCGGAAGTAGTCGGGGTCTCTGGGTGTGAGGTGCTGGGGTGGGGGCGGGTGTCGGGATATGTGGGTTGGTTTTGGTTACTGCTGGGGTTGGGTGAGTCTGGGGTGGGACAGGGAGCGGTGCTGAGACTGTTGCGCCGGCAGCGGTGGCGAATGTTCATGTGAGGGGTGGGGGGCGGGGGCGGAGTGTGTGGTTGAGTAGGTGGGTTGAAAACGCCCTATAACCACTACGGCATCAGAGCAGGCCTTACTTAGGTAAGGACATTTAGGGTTGACGGCGACATGGTCGCCGCCACAGTTTGTGCAGAGGGGTGAGGTGGCTGTGCAGGTAGTAAAGTGGTGGCCCACTATGCTGCACTTTAAGCAAACTAGGTCTGATTGACAGCTACGTGTGGTGTGGCCGGTTTTGTAGCACCGGTGGTATTGCGTGGGTCTAATGTTGAGTGGGACTCTATGTTATGCGGGTGTGTTAGGGTGCCGCAGACCTTGAGGCCTTGGTCTAGCAGCAGTGTTTTGTGGTGTTCGTCAGACAGTGTGATAACTGCCCATTGTTTGTTACGGTTGAAGTATATGTCGGTGATGACCTCCTCCCCATACTTCTGTCTGAGGTGTGTACGGAGGTTATCTGTGGAGAAGGCCAACCATAGGGAGTTGGTCTTCGTGATTCGTATTTGGTGTCTTTTAGTTACACCGTCGGCTAGTTTTGTGTATAGGTCTAGAGCGGCAAGTGTTTCGGATGCGTTTTCGTGAAATTTTATTGCGTTCTCCTGTGAGCGGAAGACGAGTTTGTGGGCTGTGTGTGACTTAATGATGTTCGTGATGGGGGTGTCATGTGTATCGGCTAGGTTTAGGAGTGCGTGTTCATTGTTTGTTGGGGGTTTTGTGTTAGATGTGTGTAGTAGTGTGAGAAATGACGTGTTACTTGCCATTTTTTTAACTTCTTTCTCTTTTCTTTTGAGAGGCCCCCTGCCCCGCCCATAACAACCCTATGAAGTGACTCGGATGTGGTGCTAAATGATAAGTGAGTATGGACCTGGTTGAGCTCCTCAGAGGGTGTAAAACATGGCGGACTTAATGATGACTGAGGCCAAAATCAAATGACTCGAGTCGGGGTGCCGCCCCCTCTATTGGGTTTGTGTATTTAACAGTTACATCCGACATCTCACAGAGACGGTGTAATCTCCCTCTGTGGTCTTGGACGATACCGCAGGGTAGGGTGTTATGCCTCCCCGCGTTGGTAACTGAATCCCAATCCAGGTTACTCCTTCTTTTGGGTTCCGCACCGGGCTAAGCCTCAGACCTCCTTCCCCAAAGTTTGCAATTATGCCCTTTCTAAGTAGAACGGCATAGTTGCAACGGAGTTTTATGTGTAGAGTCAAATTCACAGAGCCAGATCACAGCGGGCAGAGATGGGGAGGATTTTAGCACGTCATACTACTATGAAGTGCCAGGGAAATAAAGGAATTTTTATTCAGGGGGGTGGTGGGCAGGAGGGGGGATCGGCTCGAAGATCTCGTAGGTAGCTAGTTGGGTGTCGAGTACCGTCCACGGTATGTCCTGCAGGAAATCGGAGCGGGCTATGATGTGACTTACCCTCGACTTTTCCTCCTTTATCGGCTGATGATTCTTGTAGAGCGTAGAGAGCGAAGATCCTTCCAAGTTGTGTGATGTGTGAATTTGATGATATATATTTATTGGAAAGAGTACAAGTATTTTATACATCAAATAAATAAATTTACACAATACAAAAATATATAGTCAAAAGTGGTGAAAAAATTGAAAAAATTATAGTTGAGGAGAGGAAGAAGTAGTCGAAGGCAAAGATACATAAAGAGGTTTCTCCTGGAGAAATAAGCGCAGGAGCTCAGCTTTTTAACACTTTACGGTTTTAAGTTATACCCACTAACAGGGTTTTAATACATAAATTAATTCTACCCACTAATTGGGTTTTAATTTTTACATTATATTTTGATGACTAATTATTGGTTTATATATAACTTTTTGATTTTATTACGTTTTATACTTCGTCACTTGAGTTTAAGTTTAAGATACTGTTTCACTTAATTCTATTTATAATATACTTAACTTTAATTCACTGTATTCACATATTGATTAGTAGTTTTAATTTTATGGTTTCCTATTTATACTTTTCGTTAAATTTTAAATTGTTTAAGTTGTTTTATCACTTGAATGCTTCATTTTACAATTAATTCTATTTATAATATACTTAATTTTAATTCACTGTATTTATATATTGGTTAGTAGTTTTAATTTTATAGTTTCCTATTTATATTTTTCGCTAAATTTATCACTTGTCTATTAATTGTCACATTTAACTATTTACTTATTTATCTATTTAACTTGTTTGTTTAATTAATTATTTGATTAATTATTTACACTTTAAACGTTTTGCACTATTATTTAGTTATTTTCGCGCTTTACACTTCTTATCACTTTTTATTTTTAGTTTATCGACGAGGTCTTCATGCCGCACTTTATGTTTTCGAAAGTTGATGAATTCACTGTGTGACAACTTGATTCCGGAATGTACATGGTGCCGCTGCATAGAAGGCTCTCCATTTCCTTTGGGGACCAGGGTCCCTCAAAAGTCCATTTGAAGTCGCCACTCCTAATGCCCTTTACCAGTTGTGTTTGATTGTTTTTTTTCGGGTCTACATCCAGTAGTCCCGAAAACTTTTAGTTTTAGTTCTTTCCCGTCGAAAAAACGTCTCTTTTCCAAGACATTGACTTTTTCGGTCAGGGGAACTGCGGGATAAGAATCATCGTCTTCAGATTCTCCATCCATACTCTCCTCTTCTACTTATTTATGGGGTTTGCTGCTCTTCTTCCTTTTTTGGTTTCTTTTCCTTTGGGGTGCTTTTAACTTGCGCGGTATCTTCTTTTGTTCGTTCTTGGTTCCCATCCTCTTCTCGGTTGATGGTTGGTTCTTCTTTCTTCTTTATTTCTTCGGGGGTTTTTGACTGCGTTTCATCAATAAACTTGATGTTCAGCACGTCATGGGATGCTGGGTTCGGGGGGAACCACAACTTTTTCTTTACTCCGTTATTTTTCAGCATAGCGTTTAGCTCCTCCAAAAAACTGCCGGAGCGAGCAAGATTCGCCAGGTGGGCGACTATGACCATCGTCATAATCTCCTTGCTCTCGGCCGGCGGGATTAATTTTAGAGTCACTTTGTCCGTTGATGGAGTGGCGTTTCCAGGAGTAGATGCCGCGGTGGCATATGAAGTCTTTTGTCTTTTCCTCCTTTTGCTGCCTGAGCTTCAATCTCTTGTTTTTTATCGCTTCCTTGAGTAGAGGGCATCTCATGGCCAAAGACCGATGCTCCCCCAGCAATTTACACATTTAGGTTTCTCTTCCCGGCAATCTCTCCATCCGTGACCGGTTCTGGAGCACGTCGCACAGATTTGTATGTTATACGGGCAGTTTCGTGTCGGGTGGCTCTCGATGGCCAGGCAGATTTGGCAGTTTTCTATGAAGATATACTCTTCTGCCTCTATCTGTTCTGGGGCGACGCGAAGGTAGAAGCCCAGGAGGCCTTCCCTTAACGCTCTCTGAGCCATCCCGATGGTAGTGAACGTGACTTTAATGAGGGTCTTGCCTATTTTATCTACCCTCTCCACTTTTGCCCATGACTGTTTGTCATTCAGCTCCGCTTGTATCTCTTCTGTGGTGTTTTCCGAAAAGTAAGGGTCTACTTTCTTGAGAATTACGGCCCTCCTCACGAGCAGCTGATAGATGACTACCGCTTCGAGCTCTATCTCGCGGAGGGGTTGCCTGGCCTGGTTTGAAACAAGGGTTTCTACGTCCTTGTTTTTCCAGCAGACTGCCGCCCACCCATTTGGTGTCTCGATGAGACGGGTGAGCTCAATGTTTATTTCCCCGATGACTGTTTTAAAGACCGTTTCCCTCGTTGGCTTTGGTTTCCCCGCTATTAGACCGAGGGGGATCCGTTTGGTGTCCTGGGGGGCGGCGGGACCCATGTCCCCTTTCGGACAGTGCTGCCCTTCCCCCTAGTGTGTCTCACTTTCTTCTCGGGGGGTGGAGAATACCACTCCGTGGCCGTCGAAATTGAGCGGTTTTGGCTTTTTGCCGATTCTTGCCTCAAAGTTTTCCTCCTTTACCGGATCAGAAGGTTAGGACACTACGCGCACAACTCAGGTACTTTATCGGTACTATGTGTGAATTGATTTCAATCAATCAATTTGTGTATAGAAAAAACAGAGAGGGACTGCTGTAACACGGCAGTCAGGTAGTCAGAGAGGAGCGTTGCGGAAAATAATTAAGAAAGGGACAGCGAGAGTAGATAGGTCGGTGGCTATACACCGAAGCGAGGTGTTGTTAAGAGGGTGTAGGTTATGTGGTAATTGACTGAGCGAGGGTTGGGGGCAAGTAAGGGGGGGGGAGGCTGACAATCCATCTGGAAACGCGTTATTCACGATGCCTTATTGGTTTTTATGCGAAGAATGGTACGGGCGGCAGGTGTTCGTGGGCCGCGGGATATCGCGGCGCCATCGCGTACCTTCTTACGTGCAGCGAGGTGTAAAGTGGGTCTGTGGTGAGTTTTCCGAGTTGTTTTGTAAGTCTGGTGTGAGCGTAGGTGTTGAGAGGAGTTAGTTTGTTGTTGTTGTGTAGTGCGTCCATTCTCGAGTACAGCGGCGAACGGCAAGCGCGCTTCAGAGCAGAGTTCTGAATGCGCTGAGCCTTTCGCTTCCAGGTGTCGCTCGAAACTACGAGTGACAGTGGGGCGTACGTGAGAATGGGACGCACAAGTGCTTTGTATAAGTGTAGTTTAAGTTTTTTACTCGCTGGTTAGAACCTACCCAGCGATGCGTTTGTACGTGAGGCTTTTGCTTGTATTATGTTCTGGTGTAAGTTGAACCTGAGGGATTTGTCGAATGTTACCCCCAGGATTTTGGTGCACTGTGTGTATGCGAGCCTTGTTGGGTTTTGGTGGATCATGTCTGGTGTGTGTGAGTAGATTTGTAGGTTGTGCATGAAGTGATCTCTAGCACCGTAGAGTGTCATCTGTGTCTTCTGAGGATTCGTGGCAATCATCCATTTGTCCTCGTAGTCTGTCTTCTCGTCAAGTATTCTTTGTGCGTATAGCGAGATTTCTTCGGGGGCCCGGCCGCTGACGAGAATGGTCTCGTCGTCGGTGTAGGCCACTATGTATGTGTGAACGCAGTTTTCTGGTGGGTGTGGGGTGTCATTTGTGAACATAATGTAGAGTGTGGGTGCCAGAACGCTTCCTTGGGGAACGCCTGAGCGTGGTGTGAAGGGTCTTGAAAGGGTGTTGTTGTATCTGATGTGGCAGCGCCGTCCAGTGAGGTAGTGTGAGAGGAGCCTTCTGGTGCAGAGAGGTAACTCCGTGTTGTTGGCGAGTTTCCAACGGAGTCCCTCGTGCCACACCTTGTCAAAGGCTTTCGCCACGTCCTTACTGACGGAGAGAGTCTTTTGGTGTATCTGTCGTTTCTTCTGTATTCTGTCGTGTACGATGGTCACGGCCGCCTGAGTGGACCTGCCTCTCCTGAACCCGTATTGATGGGGGGAGAACCAGTCCCTCTCTTCCAGGAACTCCCGTAGGCGGCAGTTGACCATTCGTTCGAGTATTTTGCCTAGGTGCTCTAATAGAGCAATAGGCCTGTAATTGTTTGGGTGTTTGGGGTCTTTGTGTTGTTTATGAGGGAGTATATTGTGAGAGACTTTGAATATTTTAGGGAAGTGGCCTGAGGCTAGAGAGGCATTGAATAGATGTGTGAGTATGGGGTATATGTCTGCGGGGAGGTTATGTATTAGTGTGGCTGGTAGGCCGGAGGGGCCGGGGGCGCGTTTTGGTGTCGATTTTATGTAGTGTTTTGTTTCCTCGACGGTCATTGGAGTGGTAAGTGTGGACGTATAGTCGAGCACCTCCATACGTATCAGGGGGGCAGGCCTCAGCTCGTAAGCATGAGTCCGGCACCATTCCTGAATGTCTTGGAAGTGCTCCTGCGCATGTGGTTTTGGTGGGTTGTGGGTGTGTACTGTGTCCCAGTGGGACCTGAATGCGTCGAGGATGTCATTGGTGTCTGTGAGTGTGTGGTTGTTTATTTTCAGTGTTATTGGTTTGGATGGTTCCGTGCCCAGCATCCTTTTCACGTGCCGCCAGAAGAAGGAAGGGTCCATGCAACGGTTGTCGTCCGCGATGCGGACGACCTCACGCCACTGCCGGTTCCTATCTAGCTGCAAGCATTGAAGGATGCGGGCACGTAGTTGGTTGATGTTCTGTTGTCGTGGGCCTCTGGTGTAGTGGTTGTTGTACTGTGTGATAAGTCTCTGTGTGTGTATTGAAAATGTGAAGTGTTTTAAGCAGGTGTAGTTTTTGCGTGGTGAGTGTAGATTACGTGCGGTGGTGATGGTGTTTAAGAGTGAGCACCAGTGGTGGTCTATTTGTCCTGGATTGGTGTTCTCCAGGTCGAGGTTATGTGGTGTGTTTGTGGATATGTGGCTCCTGAATTCAGCCCAGTTTGTGGTTTTTGTAATCGTATATAGGTGATGTGGGGATGAGTATGGGGGATGTGGATATGAGAAGGCATATTGGTATGTGGTCTGATAGTACGTGGGGACCGGGTGCAATGTGAGTGTAGAATCGTGTGGCGTGGTCGTTACGGAAGACCACATCTGGGGATGTGGTGCCCCCGCGCGGGCCGAAGAACGTGGGAAAGGCAGGGCCGATGTGTTCGCAGCGGTAACGCCGCAAGGCACCGGCCAAGTAACTACCCGCATCGTTCGTATTGTTCGAAAGAAGTGTCGGGTGAAAAGCGTTGAGGTCCCCCGCAAAGAAGATAGGTAGGTTGTAGTTTGAAAGGGCTCAGAGTGGGACTTCTCAGTTTAGCTGTATTCGTGGTAGTCTGTAATGTGTGGCCACTATTATGGGGCCAGAGCTTGTGTCGATTTTGCAGGCTAGAAAGGAGGTGTCGCGTGTGTTGACGAGGGAGTGGTGTATGTTGCGCTTTACTAGGATCGCAGATCCTAGGTGCCGCACCTGTGGGGATAAGTATGTGTGATAGCCTGTAATGCGGAGTCTGTTGTTGGGAGGGTGTAAGCTGGTGGAGTTCAGAAGTATGATGTCGGGTCTTTGTGTGTTGAGTACCCAGTTGGCGACCGTATGGCGAATACCGTGCCAACTGCGTACGTTTAATTGTATTACACTAATACGACCTATTGTCGTGGTCTTAGTGCGCGGGAGGCTGACTTGCCAGGAATCGTCCCCTTCTCCTTGGTTATTGCCCAGGAGGCGTGAGGGGCGAGTACCTTGACTCGTGTCGATGTGTATTTGTGAGGCACGGCAGTGTTATTGGGTGGGGGAGCCGTAGTGGGTGGAGGAGTGTGTTCTGTAGAGGTGGTGGCTTTGGGTGGGGTGGTGTCTTGGTGGGGGGAGTTCGTGACGGAGGTGGGCGGTGTAGAGCTGGAGGATGAAGGGCTGGAAGTTGTTGGGGAGGTACAGATTATGAGAGGAGGGGTGTCGGGGGAGAGAGGAGGTAGGGACGGCGGAGGAGTGGTTCAGGGAGAAGGAGAAGGAGTCGGAGGAGAAGGAGTTGAAGGAAGCGGGGTTGAAGGGGAAGGAGTCTTAGGTGAAGGGGCGGAAGGCGGAGGAGGAGGGGAGTGAGAAGGAGTAGAGTGAGAAGGGGTGTGTTGAGAAGGCGAGGATTGAGAAGGAGTGGAGAGGGAAGCAGTAGGGAGCGAAGAAGAAGTGGAGACAGGAGAGAGGGGGGTTTGTTTGTCCCGTGCCTGTCTACGCAGATGGGGCTTGGGGGTGGGGTTTTGGGGGTTGGCACGGGGTGTAGTGGACTGCGAGGGGGTTGGAGTGACAGTGGAGGCTGTGGGAGATGAGGCGGAGATGGGTGCGAGGGGGGGGCAGTGGGAGGTAGGCGGGGTTTTGATAGAGGGGTGGAAGAAGCGCGAGGAGGATAGGTTGTGTGAATGGGGGCTGGAGCAGTGGCTAAGGAAGGTGCAGGGACAGGACAGACAAGGGGAGAGCGTGGTGAGAGTGGGGGGCGGTGGTTCCCTGCGGGCAGGGGTGTGTACCTGTCGGGGTGGGGAGGAGTGCAGGTCTGGTTGTGTGTGCGTCTATTAGAGCGAACACCTTCTCGGGGAAGGTGATTTGCTCTATGCCGTTGGAGGCAAATAGCGTGTTTAGGATATTCGCGTATAGTCGAGGGTCACCCCTCGACATGTCTTTTGCCACCGCTGAGGGCAGGGTGGCCAGGTGTAGTTTGGTTTTTGTGTTGTCGCTGGGGTGGGTTTGGGGTGGGGGTGGGGGTGTAGAGTGGTGTGGGGGTGGTAGTGTGGTGTGTGGGTGGTAGTGTGGTGTGTGGGTGTTGGTATTAGTGGGGGTGGGGGGGGGATGTGTGGGGGTGTGTGGTTGCTGCAGGGGAGGGTGGGTGCGTCAGGGGTAGAGCAGGGGAAGCCGGCAGCGTAGCGCTGGCAGCAGCGGTGAATGACATGGTCAGGGGAGGGGGTGCGGAGGCGGGGTGTGTGGTTGTGTGTGTGTTTGGTTGTGGGTGCCGGATGGCCTCCACGGCGTCGTGGCGTGCCTTACCTAGGTAAGGGCACCTGGGGTTGACGGCGACGTGGTCGCCGCCACAATTTGCACAGCGGGCTGTGGTGGAGGTGCAGGTCGTGTAGTGGTGCCCCACTACACTGCACTTGGAGCAGATTAGGTCTGCAGTGCATGTGTTGGTGCTGTGACCGGTCTTATAGCACCGGTGGCATTGTGTGGGTCTTATGTTGTGCTGTTCTTCAATGTGTGTAGGGTTTGTGAGGGTGCCGCAGACCTTGATGCCTTGGTCTAGCAGCATGTTTTTGGTGTTATCACTGGACAGTGTAATTACTGCCCAGTTTTTTGACCTGTTGAAGTATAGGTCCTTGATGACCTCCTCCCCGTACTCCTGACGGAGGTGCGAGCGAAGGTCCTTATTTGTAAAGGCCAACCACAAAGGGTTGGTCCTTGTGACTCGTATCTGGTATCATTTCATGATACCGTCAGCGAGTCTAGTCTGTAGGTTGTGTGTGTTGAGTGTAGTGGTGGCATTTTCGTGGAACGTTAGCGCGTCCTCCTGTGAGCGGAAGACGAGCTTGTGGCCTGTGCGTAGTTTTATTATGTTGGTTATTGGTGTGTCGTGGGTGGAGGCTAGGTTAAGCAATGTGTGGTGGTCGATTGTGTCGGGTGCTGGTTATGTGGTGTTCGTTAGGATAAGGTGTGAAGTGTTTGCCATTTTTATTCTTTAAGCTTTTTTCTTTGATTGAGAAGGCCCCCGCCCCGCCGATGAGGACCCCATGAGCATGACTCGGATGTGGTGAAGGGTGATGGATGATTTTATGGACCTGGTTGGGCTCCTCAGAGGGTGTAAAAACATGGCGGACTTAATGATGACTGAAGCCAGAATCAACTGACTCCAGTCGGGGTGCCGCCCCCTCTATTGGGTTTTGGTTATTTAACAGTTACGTCCGACATCTCACAGAGACGGAAGAGTCTCCCTCTATGGTCCTGGACGGTGGCCGCAGGGTAGGTTGTTATGCCTCCCCACGTTTGTAACTGAATCCCAAACCAGGTTGCTTCTTCCTCTGGGTTCCGCAGCGGGGTAAGCCTCAGACCTCCTTTCCCCAGAGTTTTCAATTATGCCTTTTCTAAGTAGAACGGCATAGTTGCAACGAAACTATATGTGTAGAGTCACGTTCACGGAGCCAGACATCACGGCGGAGCAGGGATTGGGGGGGGGGGGAGGTTTAGCACGTCATATCAGAATGACGTGCCTAGGAAATAAAGGTATTTTTATTCGGGGGTGACTTAAGGTCCTATTTAGGTCCGGGGGTATCTTGTAGATGATGAAATCTCGTCCTCGAGAAAAATTCCTTGGTGAGCGGGAGTGTCCTGGAGGTGACTTTCCCTCAACGTTTCCTCCTTTGCTGGCTAAGACTTCTCTTAGGTGGTAGTGCTCACGTAGAAATTCGATCGCTGTATCTTGGAATTGATTTTCATTCTTTGGTACTTTTATAGGTCAAAGTCAGAGTACCATGTTCCTTTAGCAGACAATGTGAAGTACTCGCTTGGAACTGGTGCGTTGGGTGTTAAGCTTGGGGCCCATCTCTTTAATGAGAAGAGACTCCAGAATCTTTAGGCAGCGAAGTTCAGGGTTTCTTCTGAGTATGGTAATGTTTTCGATTGTAATTTGTGTGTTAAGCTTTTATTTGTAATGTTTTTATTCATCTTTCTTGCAAATACATCGTTAGGCGCTGGCTGATGGTAGTAGTGGTCATACCTATATATTAATTATTTGGATGAGGTTTGCAGTCCTCATGGGGGCATTGGAATTTGTATACGACATTTGTAGCCTTTAAGATCGATTACTTTTCGCGGAAGTTGTTTTTCATTAAAAAGTTGCTTACTTTTGTTTTTATAATAAATTCGTAAGGATAACTTGTTATTTTCTCTGATAGTGTTACTTTTATCATATCTTGTAGTATTCTTTCGTCTGTTTTGTAAGCATCCGTCATCTGTTTTACATTTTATCTTCCCTCCTTTACCTAAAACTTGGAGTTGAGAATTTTCTTATGTAATTTGTCGAATTCTCTGTTTGAGTAGCCATTATCGATCAAGATCTGTTTTGATCTTCGAAATTATTCATCAAGTGCGGTCCACGTTGAGCAGTTCTTTATGGCTCTTCTTATGTATAAGCTCATTACCGATTTTTTATAGTTCTCGGTGCACTCACTTTTGGCGTTGAGGCATCGACCGAAGTCTGTCCCGTTTCGATAGACGGTGGTGGTATATTTTCCGTCGCTGTTTTATTTTACGTCTACGCCCAGGAAGGGAATACGGCCACTTACATTTCATAATATATATATATATATATATATATATATATATATATATATATATATATATATATATATATATATGTATATATATATATATGATGAAAGTTGATGCACTATCGCAAGGTTGACGAGGAATTAAACAACACTTCCTGAAGACATATTTATTCCAGAACAGTTTCGGTGTAGCACACACCCTTATCCAGTGGATGAAGCCATCAGCCTTCTTAGAAGAGTTATCCTTAACCTCAACTTGGATCTTTCCCATCGCAGCTAATAAATTTGTTTATTTAGTGGAATTGTGTCTCTCAGATAATGTGTTTTTCGTGTTAATAGAGTTTTATAGAAAAAAATTTGGATTAAATATAAGAAATAGTTTATCACCGATATTGGCTTGTCTCATCATGAAGTATTTTGAGACAGAACTCCTACCCAGAATTGCTCCCTCTAACTTCATATGGTTAGGGTAAGAGGGGCAGTCAATAAGTTTTGCGAATCGGTAGGGCAAAACAGAGGAAGGGGGATGGCTCTTTGTGAGGGTGTTAGGACAAGTTATGACAAGTCAGGACTTGCAGCCGCACGCTCCTGCCTCATCTATTTAAGAAGCAGTAGCTGATCGCAGATCGTCAGTCACAAATTTTTCAACAATGGAAAAGGTTGAGCAGCGCGCAGTGATCATATTTTTGATCAAGGAAGGCAAGAATGCAAAAGAGATCCATGAACTCATGGTTGCAGTGTAAACCAACACTGCCCCTTCCTATGCAACTATTGCTCGCTGGAATAGGGAGTTCTGCCATGGTCGTGAGTCCCTTGAAGATGACCCCGTCCAGGACGCCCGTCAGACGTGACCAACAAGGACAATGTGGTATGTGTGGAGAGGAGGATCATCGAAAATCGACGGGTGAAGGTCGAAGAAATTGAGCGAGAACTTGGAATATCACACGGAAGTGTTATCAACAACATCCACTGTAATTTGGCCATGACCAAGGTCTCTGTCTGTTGGGTCCCTAGAAACCTCACGTCCCATGATCGACTTCAACGTCGTCAAAGTCCACAAGGCCAGAGTTGCACAAGCTGCCCTGCGCGAGTGCGGATTCGAGGAGTTCAACCATCCCCCCTACAGTTCAGATCTGGACCCTAGCGACTACTTTTTATTCCGCCAGCTCAAGGCTGCACTGCGTGGACGCCGGTTTGGGGACGATGAAGATGTCCAGCTCGCCGTCCAGGAGTGGATTGAACAGCAGTCGGCAGATTTTTGGTTGTCGGGAATTCGAAGCCTCAGGGACAAGTGGCGCAAATGCCTTGAAGTCGAGGGTAGTTATATTGAAAAATAGTAAAACACTTTTCCTCATATCTCGTTTCCTTATATCCGAATTGCAAAACAGGAATTAAAAGTTTTTAAATATAATAATTCTATAAATCAAATGATGATTTCAAGGAATCCTAAAGATCAACAGGATAAAGAAGTATATGTCATTCCATGTAGAGAATGCGAAAATGTTTGTGTAGGTGAAACGGGAAGAAATTTAGATAAGAGATTGTATGAACATAAGAGGGAAATCAGAGTTGGCAATGAAAGTAGTGGTGTATTTTGTCATGTCAGAGATTTTAATCATTCCATCGATTTTCAAAGAAGTAAATTGTCTTTAAATAAAAAAATTTGCTAAAAGAAGAATTGTAGAATCAAGTTTGATCACATCCATTCCTAATTTATCCATTCCTTATATCCAAATTGCAAAACAGGAATTAAAAGTTTTTAAATATAATAATTCTATAAATCAAATGATGATTTCAAGGAATCCTAAAGATCAACAGGATAAAGAAGTATATGTCATTCCATGTAGAGATTGCGAAAATGTTTATGTAGGTGAAACGGGAAGAAATTTAGATAAGAGATTGTATGAACATAAGAGGGACATCAGAGTTGGCAATGAAAGTAGTGGTGTATTTTGTCATGTCAGAGATTTTAATCATTCCATCGATTTTCAAAGAAGTAAATTGTCTTTAAATAAAAAAATTTGCTAAAAGAAGAATTGTAGAATCAAGTTTGATCACATCCATTCCTAATTTAAATTTATCTGAAGGTCAATTTTCTTTTAATAGTTTAATATGTAAGCAGATAAACAAAATTGTAAAACTGCCCAGCCCTAATCAGATAGTAAATTATGTCCCCCCTGGGATTAGCCCAAGCAGGCAAGTGGGGTCAGGTAACATGATCTTTGTTTATCAGGTCAGAGGTGTATATGGAGTTCTCGGTAATTTTCTACTCAGTTGCCAGTTGACAAGGGTGTGTGATACACCAAAACTGTTCTGGAATTAATATTTTTTTTCAGGAAGTGTGGTTTAATTCCTCATATATGTGTAAGTTGTGTGTTTAACACACACAACTTACACATATGGCAGAATGAAAACCCTCACGCTGTGCATAAGAGCAACCACCAACACCGATTCAGTGTTAATGTGTGGGCCGGTATTATTGGTACCAATTTGGTTGTTGAGTATGGTATTTATATATGTATATATATATATATATATATATATATATATATATATATATATATATATATATATATACATATATATATACCATACTCAACAACCAAATTGGTACCAATAATACCGGCCCACACATTAACACTGAATCGGTGTTGGTGGTTGCTCTTATGCACAGCGTGAGGGTTTTCATTCTGCCATATGTGTAAGTTGTGTGTGTTAAACACACCACCGCGCGTAAAAGTAGCTTCATCAGTGAATAGCACATACTTTGGAAACTCATTATCTTCAATGGTCTTATTCATGAACCAACGTGCAAACCGTTTACTATGGTTAAAGTCGGCTGGAAGGAGCTCTTGCATTCTCTGGAAATGATACGGGTTAGAGGCCATTATCATGGAGTGTTTGTCATATTATTGAATTATAACGCATTCCAAGTCCATTTTCCGCGGCCAGAGTGTTTGTATGTGGATTTGTATTAAAATGTTGTAGTATCTGCTCTTCGTTCTCAGCGCTAACTCGTCCACGAAGACCACCCACTTCTCTTTTGTTTACCTGAAAACTGCCAGTGTCTCGCAGCCGTTGATGCACCCTGGTGAAAACGCGATGATCAGGCAAATGACGGTTGGGAAAACGCTCTGCATATAATCGAGCAGCTAATCTAGCATTGCCACTCGCCGAACCATATGCCATGTGCATATCTGCCATTTCAGAATTTGTTAAGCGATTCATATTGTCGGAGCTATTTTGCAATGTTCATTGATAGCAGACGACCAATAAAGTAAAGAACTGTTGACATATTTGTGGATTTAGGATAATGGCGAAAGTAAGAAATATTCCTAGAGACCTCCAATCTTTACGATTTGATATTTTGAAGACGATGGATCTTTGAACTTTTACTTGATTCTTGTAAAAGTCGTTCTTTTGGGGGTTTATACCTACTGTCAAAGGATTCCAAGATATGGCTGCCCAAACCATCACTGACTCTACTCCGTGCTTCAATGCAGAAAGAAGGCAGCCAAGATTAAAAGATTTCCCCGGCTGCCTCCACACATAAACTCTCCCTGCACTGGTGAAAAGAGAAAAACTGGACTTATCGGAGAATTTTACTTGCTTCCATTGGTCTGTCGACCAGCTCTTGTGATCTCTACACAAGTTCAGCCTTTTCTGAATGTTTTGAAGGAAAAGCAGAGGTTTCTTGATGGCGGCTCTTCCAATTTCGTTATAAATAAGCCTTTTAATAACAGGGGCCAGTTTAAAGAGGCTTATTTATAACAAACTTGTCCATTTTAAATCTTAGCCCTTTGATTTATTAATTTAGTTCTGTTTCTCTCGTTTATTTTTATGTATTCACAATTAGGTGTGTATGCATTTAGTTTAGTAACCTAAATGTCTACATTCTGCGCTCACAGTTGGAATTTCCGGAAGTAGAGCTTATCTCTTTGGTTTTATGCTTCATATTCGTCTTCGATAATATTTTTCTATTTTGTGTCCTTTTGTTGTACATGGGCGTGGCATTACTCTGTTGTTTCTTATATATATATATATATATACCACCTTTGTAAAATTTTTCGTTATTCCTTGACTGCTATGGTTGCCTTAGCTCGTCTAATTCTCTCTGCTTTCGTGAAGACTGTGCTAGTGCCCAAATTTATATAATACCGAGATTTGTACGTTGTGCCGCGCGTTTAGTGAATCCTTTTGGACAAGTTTTAGCAGTGCTGCTAAGTAATTTCATTATGAATTTTTTGTGCATTTAAATTGTGAAGTTTTCACTCGTTTTCGTGCGCCCGTGGCGAGAAGTGAACTTGTTTTCCCCCTCCCCCTCCCAAATCTTCATCGAGTCTCCTTGGTCGGATAACAACCTGCAGGCATTCGGTAAGCACCCTACTCGGAAGGTAAAGTGCCATTTTCAAGTTATATTTTTGGAATGGTGACACCATTCTTGAAACTCTCTCTAAAAACCTAATGATAAAGTCTCTCTCAAACTACACACACTCACACATACAAACATACACAATCACTCTGTGGAAGATTTTTCTGTTTAAGTTTATTTCTTCCAATCCTTACATATGAAGAAATGGAAGAATAAATGAGGAAGACCCGGCGAATACTGCTGAAGACCCTCTCCGATGGCCCCAAGCCTGATCGGAGGAGGGTTTTCGCTAAAATTTATGGCTATCTAGGGATTGCGTTAGTAAGACTGATTGACACTCATAATGTCTATGCGGTTATTTGCTCAAAGGAAAGTGACTGTGAGTCACTTACCTCTCTTAAAGCAGCAGAATGCCTTAAGACACTCAACCTAAACCACACACACCACCATAAATAAAAACTCACCGAAGTATCATCCTTCGCCGCCTCGATCCATATGAAGAAATTCATGCTGAAGTGAAAAAAAACACACCTGGGCGAAGGTAGCTGAGATAATTAAGTTCAAACAATACACACACATATTCAGAATAGTATTTTGCGATACGACAATGGCGGTAAAGGCCACGGAGGGAGGTATGCTCCTCTTTAACGTCCGTGTATGCCCTGAGCAGATCGAACGTGAGGAGTTTATCGACCTCTAGATGTGCTTCAAGTGCTACAAGTACGAGGAGCACACTACGGCCACCTGCCCCAGGGAACACGTTCTTTTGTGCTATATCTGATCGTTGGATGCACATTCTTGGAGGAGCTGTAAGAGCGCCTCTATGAAGTGCCTGAATTGCGCTGGAGAACATAAGACGCTCTCCATGGCTTGCCCGGTCAAGAAAGAACTTTTGAAGAAAAAGCTAACCAAAAGAGACAGGAAGAAGAAAATAAAGTGAATAGTACCTATACTAAGGTTGCTAAAGCTGCTGTTTCGGAGTCTAAGGGAAATCCTACATATTTCCACGTCGAGAACGAGAACTCAAAAATTATGTGTTGCATCTATTATGCTCACATTGCAAATCTCTCCTCCCCAGGGTGCTTTGCAGATGGACTTAATAGAATGCTGACGCATAATGGAATGGAAAAGATGTGGTTTCCCCAAACCCACGGTCAGAAGAGATTCTTAAGATTAGTCTCAAACCCCAGTACGAAACTAGCTACCAGAAGCTCTCCACCCCCAGCAGCACCACAGCTCTATCCAGGGATCCTAGGATCTAGGCTCGGCAGCAAAGGAGGCAAAAACACGCTCCGAAAAACAGAACATCACGCACATTTTACAAAACATAAACTCGATCACACACACAGGTGGATAATGAGGCTACGCTGACTGAGACCTGAGGGGGGGAAGAAACGTTCGCCCCGCTCACGGAAAACCTTACAGCCTCAGAGACGTCCGAGATCGTCCTCTTCTTGCAAGAGGGAATCTAGACAGGCTTACCATTCAAGAAAAATTAACTTGAAGGTATTCGCTGCTGAAAGGTCCCCTTTCCCTAAGAAGATGGATGTCCTTGGTGTATCAGAAGGAGTAATATCCGGAAAATACAAATGGGAATTCACCTTGGATGACTACATGGAGAAACAATGCTTGATTTGAACTGGCACCTGAAATCTTTATTATTCTAACGGACGGCGAGAATTCAGGAAAAAAACGTACAGGAAAAACAATCCTGCCACCAAACACTCCACAAGGACCTAAGCTCGTAAGAGAATAGGTTCAAAAACAATACGACCACACACAGGAATCTTTAGTGAACTAGACAATGGAGACATTAAAAATATTACCTTTTAACTCTGACGGCTGGACGAACAAAAAAACACTATACGGTAACGTAATACGATAATGTGATCCAGACGTTATATTTCCTTAGAACATGGGATGAATGACACAGGCAGGATAAAAATTTTCCCCTACGAAGTCTTAACTAAAAGTTACAGCGGAGAACGTTTTGACGGATGCACGATAGATCGCTGTTGAGGTCCGTACGGTAGTAGGCCCCTTGGTGCTGGCAACAGGGTACAAGCTCACAATGAGAGGGTACTTGCATCTTCACAACTTTCTGCAACTTTGTGGTCACAGCAGAACCGTTCTCTTTGCCGGCAACCTCAATGCGAAAAGTGCAGCCTCAGATTACACGTCAACCAACCCAGCAGGCAGGAATTTTGAGACACTTATTGGAAGAAAAATTATGACAAAAATTGGACCAACTTCCCTACATACATTACACACAGAACAGCCACAAAACCGGACATAGTGCTCACTAGCACTGTGTCCCCTTACAATTACTTCATTGAGCCGGGCCCTCTTATCCCCAGCGACCACCAGGCTATCCTTATTAAAATCTCAACCTCTCCCATTCAAGTCCCTATCCCAGAACGCAAGAGATACGCTCGAGCCAACTGGGATACTTATAAACGACTCTCGAAAATTACAACCCTGACCCCTTAATTAATGCCACTCTAGAAGAGATTGACAAGTTGGATAAATACCGAACGGACACAAAGCTATAAAAAATCACCTTTCACTAAATTAGCAAAGTGCTAAATTTCCCCCAAAGTTTAGCACGATAAACCGGGCAAAAATACCAAAATCAACAAAAAGTACAAAATAATACAAAATTCAAAATCTGTCTGTAAACAACCCAGATAAGAGGATACCAAGTCTTCAAAAAAAGCAGCAGAGACCAAAAAACCCCGCTGCTACAAAGGCTTGAATGCCTTCTATATATATTCATATATATACGAGTATAACATAAAATATATTTCAAAAAGCAAAGAAAGCCAGAGATGCCCTATCACCAGGGACCTATCTATCATTCTACTTTTCATTTTCGCTTTTCTATAAATTTCCCCATTTTTTCCCACTATTTTCTCCTACTAAAAACCCTCTACTACTATATTCCTCACTTTATATGTCCAATTAATGTGTAATTCCTTGAGAATGAACTGAAAAAGTTCGAAAGTACTTGAAATCCGCCTTTCATTTGTGGGATTTTTGCATTTATTGCTCTACTCACGTGCTACTTTGTGATTTTCTCATATATAAGGTTTAAGGTAAGTTACCAGTGGGTTGCTGCCCAATCCAAGTGGATTCTATATGGCCGCTAGGGTTAAACGAGAGATATCATCTATAAAAGGTGGAGGAGACCACTTTGTGACAAAAATTTTAAAAATGACGGGTTAAAAGATTCCTCCGCCAATATAAATCAAAGACGGGTGTGTTGAGAAATAGTTAAGAGGGTCGGGAAACAGGACAACCGGAGAATGGTAAAATGGCTACAATCCAATAAAAGGTGGGCAACCGATTGGTCCCCACCGCACAAACGACAGCAAGGGCTGATATGAGCATCACCCGAAACAAGTTGGCCGTGAGTAAGTCTCGTGTGGCCAATGCGAACTCGGCAAAGGGCCACCTCCAACGACCGCATTCTATGACGACTCGAGGGCCAAGAGCGAATAGAATTTTTTATTTTGTATAGTTTGGATGATGAACAGTCATCCCATTCATTCTGCCACAGTTGAAAAATATACTTTCTTATTGAAGGAAAGTAGTCCCTAAAGGGCAGAGCCGAGTTCTCAGGGGACACAGAATGTGCTAAGCGGGCCAGCCGATCAGACTTCTCGTTGCCCAGGACCCCCACATGCCCAGGGACCCAGCAAAAAATAATTCTATATCGGGATGCATTTTGGATCAGCCAGTTGCAAATTTCTGTGACCAGGGGATGGGACGCATTAAAAGATCTAATTGACTGTAAGACACTCCTTGAGTCGGAAAAAATGACAAAATCACTAAAAGGTAAAATTTGGATGAGTCTAAAGGCTAAAAGGATTGCTGAAAGTTCAGCGGTAAAAATGGATGCTGCTGGTGGCAGAGATAGAGTTAGGAATTCTCCTCCTGGGTAGATGGCTGCAGCGCCCACGCCACCGTCCGACTTAGAGCCATCCGTGTATAGTGGGCAGCATTGTTTGTGGGAGATCGAATGCTCTAAGAACAGGCTCTTAATGATGCAAGGGTCCATGGATGACTTCTCTAGGCTCCACGTGTTGGTACATACTGTGGGGAGAGGAGCACGCCACCTAGGGGTCAGTAAAGATGGAAGGGTAAGGACTCTTGGAGGACCCAGGTTAGAGAGATGATCTCCTATGCGAAGGTTCAAAGGGCGGGGTAAAGATGGCAACTTATCATATGCCGCCGTTGATTCGGCAGCATACAGGCATCTGTAGACCTCTGATACAGTGGCTTGCTGTATTCGGCAGAGGTATCGAATGCAGATTTGAAGTATATGGTAGAGCAAAGGGAGTACCCTACTCTCGCAGTAAAGGCTGTTGACAGGAGAAGTACGGAAGGCTCCACTAGAAAGGCGAACTCCGAGGTTTCGAATGGGGTTCAGCATTTTAAGGGCTGAAGGGGAAGCCATAATCCAATTTGGATTAAACGAGGGTTGTGTATAATATCCACAATGTTTGTCGGTCACTGCCCCACGAAGTGTGTGAAAGGACTTTCAAAATGTCTAGAGCCCGCAGACAGCCTGTTCGAAGTCGGCGTAGGTGTAGTAACCAGGATAACTTTGGATCGAGAGTTACGCCAAGGAACCGAAACTCGGAGACAAACTCTATATCTTCGCCTTGTAGGGAGATAGATGGTGGAACAAGAACCCCTTTGCCGCGGTGGAAATACATTGCTTTGGTTTTGTTCGTGGAAAAGCGGAATCCCTTAAGTTGTGCTCTTTTGGATACAGCATCGACCGCCAGTTGTAGCCGACGCGCTGCTGATGGAAGGCGAGGTGAGAAACAGTATAGTGCTAAGTCATCGACCAACAGAGTTGCCGTTCCCCCCTTTGGGAGAGACGAAATAATATCATTGATGGCAATTATAAAACATAAGACACTTAAAACACTGCCCTGAGGAACTCCCTCCTCTTGGGGTTGCAGGTCAGAGTATGCGTCTCCAACACGTACGTTGAAGGTTTGAGATGCTAAAAAACTTTAAATAAATGAAGGTAAAAGGCCTCTCATCCCCCAGACGTATAACTGCTTTTAGATACGGAACTCCATGTTGTGTCGCAGGTTTTCTCAATATCGAAAAATATGGCCAGGACTCGATGCTTTAAGGAGAAACCCTTCCGGACCGATCCCTCGAAACGTACTAGTAGGTCAAATGTACTATGACCTCTGCGGAAGCCACATTGAAATAGAGAGAGAAGGTGATTGGTTTCTAGGATCCAGCTTAGGCGCTCCAATATCATTTTTTCCAGCAACTTTCTCAAACAGCTGGTGAGAGCTATAGGGCGGTAGTGATTTACATCCAACCCGTCCCTGCCCGGTTTGACAAAGGGAAGGATGATCCCAATGCGCCATGATGACGGGTAAAAACCCTTCACCCATATTAGGTTGTACAAATCAAGCAGGAAGAGAGTAGAGTGTGGATGTAGGTGCCGAATTATATCGAAATGGATCTCATCAAGGCCACAGGAAGTAGATCTGCAAAGGGACAAAGCGCTTTGCAGCTCATGGATGCTGATTAGAGCGTTATACGGAAGGTTAGCTTTTGTTGTGAAGTTAAGAGAATGAGATTCTTCCTTTGATTTTTAGGATTGAAAGGCCTTATCGTAACGGCTGACACTGCTGACGGCGCGGAAATGGTCAGCAAAAGCATTGCTGACCGCCAGGCCGTCATTCCCAAATAACCGTCTAAGTTGAGTGTGGGGGTATGATGATTAGCATAACGGCCCCTGTTCTTATTAATCCTCTTCCAGATCTTAGCAGTAGGTGTCATAGAGGAAATCGATGAAACGTATCTGCGCCATGAATTTCGGCGAGCCTGACGAAGGGTTCTTTGGCGAAGCGCACGAGCTCGGTTTTGGTCGACCTTGTTGCACAAAGTTGGGTTCTTTCGGAATCGGGCATGGGCTAACTTGTAATTTTTGATAGCTGTTGCACACATTGAGGTCTACTAGGGCACGATTGAGCGGCCAGTGACAGGTCGCCTCCATGGGATGGTCTGTGTTGCTGCATTGTAGATAGTCGATGTAAAATATTCTACTGCCGCGTCCACTCCATTGAAGGTCCCCAAGGATGCATTTGTGAAGGACACCTCTTGAAAACCTTCCCAATCTGCATGACCTAAATTCTACTTAAGGGGCATAGTTGTATGAAGGCTAACTTGAAGGGCCGACAAGACAATAGGGAAGTGGTCACTCCCATGGAGATCGTCAAGAATTGACCATCGAAACTCCGTGAAGCAATCAGGGGAACAAATAGACAGGTCAACACAGCTAAAAGAGTCCGTCTGGACATGATAAGAGGTAAAATCGCCAGTATTTAAAACACAATGAAGGTCAGATAATAACAGAGACTCTAAAACACTGCCTTTGGCATTTCGAGTGATGTCACCCCAGTATGGGTGAAGGGCGTTAAAATCTCCTAGTAATAAGAATGGGGATGGCAACTGGTCTATAAGTTCTAAAAGGTCGGATCTTGACAATGGTAAACAAGGGGGTAGGTAAATAGAGCAAACGGCAAAAAGCTTAGTAAGAAAAACCCTCACGGCAACAGCTTGGAGGGTAGTATGTAGGGAGATGAGAGAAACATGGTAGGATGAAGATACCATGATTGACACCCCTCCATGAGAGGGGCTTCCAGCAGGAGCAATAAAGTTGAAAGTGAGAAAGCCGGGCATCGGCGGAAAGCGGCCGTATACCCAGTTTATTCTCCTGGAGACAAATAACAGCGGGGTGGATAGTCGTCAAAAGAATTTTGAGTTCTTCCCACTTTGGAAGAATTCCTTGACAATTCCATTGTAAAATGGAAGATGTTATGTGTGACGATAAGATACCACTGTGGATATCTTTTTCTCTTTTGAGGCCGATATTGTATTCGAGGTTCGTCCCAAAGAGCTTGAGGGACGGAGAGCTGATTTTGATGAGCTTGCTTTTGCAGGGGGAGAGATCCTAGATGGAGCAGTAACTGGGTTTTTTTTCGTGGGTTTGGAGAACAGACGGAGGCCCTTGATTGTAATTCGGGCTCTCAACCTGGCGGAAATTGAAGATCAAGAAGGGATTTTCGGCCGGTAGATCCGGATTCATGGGTTGAGGGTATTTTCGGTGTCTGAGGAGTTGGTCCAACCACCGCAATTGGTGATGTTGGAGTATTGCATGCTTCCATCGGATCTTGGGTTGAAAGGTGAGCGGAACAAACAGGTGATCTGAGCGAGGTGTGTGGAGCTGGGTGGATATCTGCCATCGTTTGGATCAGGATAGGGCCTAAGTCCTGTGAAGGGCGAGACGGACTTAAGGGCATAGAATGTTCAACCATAGGGGAAGAGTCCACTGGAGATTCTCAGGGTTCAGCCAAGTCAGCTCCAGAGGCTGCCCGATTATTGGTGGTCGATGACCCAGGTGAGGAATCCTTTCTCTTACCACTGGGCTTTGGGTCTCGGGGCCGGGTGGATGAACCCTCACTGGTCAACGTTGAGGATTCTTTCGAATATCGTCTGATGTCTTCAAGTGTCTCACCCTGAGTGTCTCTCCCAGCTAGAGCTCCTGGAGAGAGGGGGGCTACATTGGTTATCTCGGTGTGAGAGCGATGCTTCTAGACGTAGGGAGTCGCGCAAAGCGAGAACTCCCTTTTCATATAAAAATATAAAGCAGAATTTTGACGCAGCACTGTGGGTACATCCGCAGTTGGCACAGTAGGGTGTTTTGGTGCATTCGGGGCCATGGAAGTCAGAGCTACACTTCACGCAGGAGCGAGGGTGCCGACAGGCACGGCCAACATGTCCAAATTGATTGCAATTGAAGCAGCGTCTGGGTAGTTCGATGTAGGGACTTACTGGGACACGAAGGTACCCAGCTTTAATATACTGCGGCATTTATTGTCGTTCAAATGTTAAAATCAGTGTGGTGGTTGGGACTTTAGTGGAGCCTAATGTTTAGGTTACCTTGTGTACGTGTGTGACACGTTGGGTACTGAGCTTACTCTGAAGGCGGGTGGGGTCGTAGTCCTTTAGTTATTTTGAACGGACGACACCTTTGACGAAATTCAGACGCGGATGGGGCGAGACAGTTATTGGAATTTCAGCTATTGAAGATAGATTTCGCACAAGGTTGTGTTGAGAGTGGGATGACACCTCGACTACGACATCACCACTTCCTCTTGACCAGATCCGGCGGGGTTCACACCAGCAACACTCAAAAAATTCATTGACGTCAAACACATCGACTTTTGCAAGTGGAATGTCAGAGGATGAATTCATGACAAAAAAGCAATGATAATCAAGATCTGGGTCTACTTCGTTAGAATAGGGGTCCAACGAGCGAGGGAAGGCTAAAAGGGGAGCTAAGGAACGTTTGGCACGAGAACCCTTACGAGAAGGGGAGGTTTTTGGTTTATGGCTAGCCATTGTAAAAAGAAAAAACTTTGCATTCTCCATCGGGGCTCCCCACTATGGAGGCTTACAAGGGCCCAGCATTACTGCAACTATACCATCAGTTACGTCCGGTATGTCCTCTTGGAGAATGAATATGGATCCACCACACCATCTCTATAACCCTAAGAGGCTGCCGGAGTTCTCCTACGCACGGAGAAAAGGGGCCAACGATGGGTTTCTCCTTGGGCATTCGGTAGACGAAGGCGGTGGAGATGCCCAACCTCTTTCACCTTCATGGAAGAACAATTCTGAATCAATCCATTAAACGAGCAGAGGTCGGGTATCGATAAGGACCACTAGATAGGTGAAGGAAGAGGGGGGAATAAAGGGCAGTGGAAGAGCGTAATAGAGGAGGAAAGAAAGAAGGGCATGTTAAAAGTCTTGTTGGCAGCACCATGGGTCCCCTAAGGGGCCCAGAGCTGACCCCCCTCGCCATGAGAAGGCCAGAGCCTCTCTGGGAACAACCCCTGAAGAAAATATCCCAGAGAGGGAGGGGGTTTCTCATATATATATATATATATATATATATATATATATATATATATATATATATATATATATATATTATATATATATATATATATATTTATATATATATATATATTTATATATATATATATTTATATATATATATATATTTATATATATATATATATATATATATATATATATATATATATATATATATATATATATATATACATATATATATATATCGTAGAAAAGGCTCCCGACGATATACTACATATCTATTCTTTGTGGGGATTATTCTATATTCGAGTGCGGAGTTGATCAGATGGCTGAGAATGACTCTACGTTAATAAATAGGCCTGGAGAGAGCTTATTTATCTTCAATGTACTTAAGAAGTGGAACGGAGCCCAAGGATAAATAATATTGCAAGCATTAATAAAATATAATTTTATTAATTAATATAACAAAACAACACATGGAAAATATTTACATGACCGGGGATTAAAATGGGAGATACACATGAAATGAAAAAAAGATCATGGGATAAATTTGACTAAGCGGAGGATTAAGATTTGGAGGGATTTAAAATGACAAAACAAACAAGAAGGGAAAGAGTTGGCTAAATCCGTGTTAAAGCACGGAGTTACGTTGGCACAAAGTTAAATAGTTAAATGCAATTCGTAGCTTACGTATTTATAAGGTCGTCGTGCAGAGGAAGGCGTTTTGAAGGAATCTTCGGTCCGACTGGTGATTTCTTTCCCATGAGGAGGGTTTTTTAGGGGGGGGGGGTTGTCCTTAACGAGGGGGGAAGGACTGACTTCAAGGAGTGAGAGCGAAGTGGGGCTCGGAAGTACGAGCGATCCTTGAGTCAGGGTACCGGAGATGTTCTGGATGAGCAATTGAGGTTATTGGTGTAACCAAGCGTTCTCCTGAAGAGCGTTAAAAGGGGTGAATTAAATTACCACTGACGTGATATCAAGGAAGTGAGAACCGTTTCTTGTCGAGCGGGCTCGAAGAACAATGACTGTTCTAAAGTTGTTCTCTTTTGAACACTTGTAAATTATCACTGACGTGATATCATGGGAGCGAGAACCGTTACTTGTCGAACGGGCTCGAAGAACAATGACTGTTCTAAAGTTGTTCTCTTTCTGAACAACAAGGGGGCCCTGTTCACTTTGCGTTACTACTGTTTCTAAACAGAAGGTTTTCATTAAGCTACCCTATCTCGAGCATTTGACATCCGAGTTTAACAAACTCCTTCTCTCTACCCTACACAACCATTTCCCTCAATGCCAATTCATTTGTATAAACTCCAATCCTGTATCGTTAAATTCCTTTTTTCTCCAAAAGGAGCCAATTCCTTTGGGCTTGCGATCCTGTATAATTTACAATTGTACATGTACGACCTGCCACAGTCGTTATATAGGTCAAACTGGCTTACAATTCAACTGCAGGATCGCGAAGCAATTGGGTTTGTCTCATAGGACTGGTATTCTCATTTCTAAACCTGAAACCTCTTCCATCAGGCAACATTCAGAGTATCACCATCATCCTCTTAATTCTGATTCATTTACCATATTATCTTCAGCCTTAACTTCTCTCGATTTGAAAATCTTAGAGTCACTATATATCATTAAAATAAATCCAAACCTAAATAATTACTCCTCCTCAATTAAATTATTCACAATATAACCAACCAACACTCCAATAGATTAACTAGCCAACCGACCAACCGAATAAATTTAGTCAGTAGTTTTATATGTTTACTTAGTTGATTTCTCAACTCCCACATAAAGGTCAGTCCCTTTGTTCATTCTGATTTTTTTTCGGTGTTTTTGTCTTTTTTTGTGTGTGTTTTTACAATTTAATATAATAGGTTATTTTTTGTATACTTCAGTAACTTTTAATATGTGATAATCAAGTCAGTTTGTTATAATTTCACTTTCTATTATTTTTTTTTAAATACCACTGGGTAATATTATTTAATTCTATATATTGTTATTAGTGTTTTTACTTTAATTTTAATAATTGTCAATTTTATTGTTTTAACTTGCCTTCTTCCGTTTTTTTTAATGCATTCTTTTAACTGTTATCAATTAATGTTCCTTCCCCTTCTCATTAGACGATATAGTCGCTGAAGATGGTCCTAGTAAAGGTCCGAACCGTCCGGCTAATTAATGATTAGTATAATCACCTGGGTCTTCATATTCCTGCTAAATATCAGATTCCCAAGGAACAAATCAATTCCTAGTATATATATATATATATATATATATACTTATATGTGTATACCACGTAAGAAAAAAGAAAGATTGATTGGAGTTACACACGTGCCTAAAGGTCTGTTAATCCCATAATCCAATAAATAGAAAAAAAGGCATTCCGTGTACACTATCTCATGATGTGCATATATTATCCCAAGTATGAGTCACCAATTCTAAAATGGTCATTCTTTATATCGTGAATCAGTTTTAAAGATGTTGTAGGTAATTAACTGTTTAGGTTGCAGAAGTCTCTGCATAGGGAGGTGAATTCGAATGTAATGGTAAAGTAATATGCGTAGATGTTTAGGTGGACTGATTGGGCATTGAGGAGGAGTTAAATGCATGAAGAGATTGTAGATGATAGGGAGAGGATTGTACTTTGGGGAGACTTTTTCTTATTGATTTTGCTCTGTGTTTGAGAACATGGCCATGTATCTTTTAGAGGATGCTTGCGGTCAATTTGTTGTCGTTATTCTGGTAATTGGTGTCCATTATCGTTTATTTAATACCAAGGCGTGGGAGGGTGTCTATTGTGGCCCTGATTTTTGCGTTTACGGGAACAGTTTTTTTAAAGCTTTCTAAGATTTGTTGTTTGGATTGACAGTAGTATGGTTGTAGAGTAATTTGTTCGGGAGCCATGTTGCGCATATGTCAGAGGATTGATGAGTTTGAAACGGGTATCATTTTGTTTTTCGAGTGTTTTTTGATAGGGTTGATAGGGTCACGTAATCTCCCATACCGAGTGGCGTATTGCCACCAGCTCGGCCGTGAAGACAGACGCAGCGCCTGGTAGAGCCCCGCTGAATTCAAACAGAGGGGATACGGCGTGGAAGCCGACCCCCTCTTGGGACTTGGAGCCATCCGTATACACTAGCACGGTTCCAGCGTGACACGAGGTGTGCTCCAAAAAAGTCGAACGCAATACTCCCGGTGCCGTACAAGCTTTGGGAGCAGAGACGTGGTGACAAATAGCCAAATGTATACCCTCCAGGGTGGCGTCCTGGGGAAAACCAGGGGCGCAAACGGCCCGATAGCTATATCTAGCTCTCAAAGGAATTTCCTGGCCCTAAACCCAAAGGGCTTAGGGTATGACTGGCGTCTCTCGGCGGCATAGGCACCGTCGAGATCAGCTGTGGATGCAGTGAAAGCTGTTTGCGACTGAGGGAGGGGCCGGGCTCGCGCGTACAGGCGAGTGATGAACTCCACGCGGCGCAGAGCGAGTGGCATCTCCCTAGCATCGACTAACAGGCTCTCAATGGGGGAAGTGCGGAAGGCACCGGTCGCAAGTCAAAGGCCGGTGTGGTGGATCGAATCCAACTTCCGCAATAAACGCTCGGCTGCGGATGCATTAAACTCGAATCTGTAGTCGAGCTTTGAACGAACAAACGATCGATAAAAAAAGTAGGGCAGTAGCCCTATCAGCGCCCCAAGCTCTGAAAGTCACGGAACGGAGAATATCTATGGTGCGGGTACAAGAGACTCTAAGGCTGCGAATATGAGCCTCCCAGGTGAGGCTTCGGTCGAATACAAGACCAAGGGAACGGTGCGACTCAACCACTTCCAGGCGCAGCCCATTAAGAAAACAAATCTAGGTCAGGGTGGAGCCGTGGATGGCGGCAGAATTGCACCACCTTAGTCTTGGCCAAAAAAAACCGAAACCTGTGCGCTTCGGCATAGCGAGATACGCGGTTCAATGCCTGTTGGAGTCGATGCTCCAGAGTTGGCATCTGGGCCGCGCCAAAAGAGATCGAAAGGTCGTCCTCGTAGAGCGTAGTGAGAACGTCTTCTGGCAGTACCGAGGTGATGCCGTTGATGCTCAGAGCAAAGAGTGTGACAGTGAGGACACTTCCCTGCGGAACACCCTCTTCCTGCTCCTTTGGGCCGGAGAGAGCTCCCCCCACCCATACGCGGAATCGACGATCTCGCAAAAAATCTCATATAAAGACTGGGAGGCGTCCCCTCGCCCCTATCGTGTGAAGAGTCTCCATGATACCGTATCACCATGTGGTATCATAGGCCTTCTCCAGATCGAAAAACACCGTGGCGTACTGCTGTCTACGAAGGAAAGCCTCGCAGACGGCATTTTCCAGTCGGAGCAGAGCATCCGACGTGGAGTGGAAATGCGGAAGCCGCACTGTGCAGAAGAGAGATGACCTCCGCTGTCCAGGAAAAAGGCTAGTCTAACATTTACCAATTTCTTCATCAACTTGCACACACAAGAGGTTAGAGAGATTGGGCGGAGACCGGTCAGAGTAGTGTGATCTCTCCCCGGCTTGTGAAAGGCGAGCACAGTAGCGACTCACCAGGAATCAGGGAGGAAAACCTCCACCCAAATCTTGTTGAACAAATCGGCCAGACGTCCTAGGAATACTAGTCAGGCCCACGTTGATGAGGTTGCCGGAGAAGAGCTCAACAGCCTCATCTACTGACCTAAACTTCCTCAACTGAGATAGAGAATTCAGTCATTTCCTGAAATGAAGGCCACCGCGCCTGCCTCAAGCACCACCGAGGTGGGCTCTCAGGCGGCAGTTGCCCTGAAAATGATATTTGAATGAGAAAGTGATCACTACCGTGGAGGTCATCGACTACCCCGCAAACAAAATCAGGCTGTGCATCCGAAGAGCACAAATATAGGTCAAGGCAAAAAAATGAAGCGGTTCTCGGACAGTGATGCATAAACTCATCCACGTTTAGGACACCCATCCCAAGCTCTTCTATCAGATCGGCAAAGACTGGCCCCTGGGATTTATTGAGTAATCTCCCCAGAGAGGATGCCTGCCGTTCAGATCTCCAAGCAAGAGAAAGTGCCTCGGCAACCGTGTCACGACGCGGCGGAAGTCCCCCGCGTCGAAGTCGGCTGACGGTGGAATGTACGCATAAATGATAGTATACCTCCTATCCAGGTGCAGCTGCACAGCCACTACCGGAAAGGAGGTATCTAAAGAGAAAGGAAGAACGGAGACATCATGCCGGGTGTAAACCGCGCATCCCCCAGCCCGGCCATCCCGTGGTGGTGGGGTCGCAAGACCCTTTTCCCCTCGGTAGGGCGGGCAGAGGGCACGCTTGTCACGGGGAACGGGACGAGACGAGCCTCTGCAGCTCCTCCCAGTTGGCCCGGAGTTCATGGAAATTCAATTGAAGGAATATGCCCTCCAGGCCTAGCTCGGAGGAGACGCGGGGCCCTCTTCGAACAGAAGACCCTCACAGGAATGGCCGTACGCTTCACGGAGGCAGAATCCTGGGCGCTGTTGGCCGGACAAAGCGCTGAAGGCGTTGTCGCCTTCAAGGACTTATTGGGGGAGGTTGGGCTCACCATGCGAGTCTTTTTCTCCCTCCGTCTCGAAATCTTAGGCGGGCGTTGCAGCTTTGGAGGCGGGGTGTCCTCTTTTCAAGGAACCACCGTCTCCGAGCCACTTGCTCCACCACTAGGCGTAGGCGAAGGAGCCGAAGATCCTTTGTTGCTGTCCTCCTGTCGGGCGACTGCTTTAGGAACCCCGGAAGATGGCCTAGCCACCAATTTCAGGGGTGTTGCCTCCTGTGAGTCTGATGATTCGGTGGAGGCGCGTAACCGTTTCGACTTACGGGAAACAGTCACGCTGGGGGAAGAGGGGGGAGCCCTGGTTTTAGCCGGGACTGGGTATAAACCTTTTTTGCCACCAGCTTTATCATGGGAGCGCCCGGGTTGAGTAGAGCCCGCAGAAGGGCTCCGAATGAGCGTGGAAACAACCGTGCTCGTTGGCCTAGATGGGCCAGGATCAGAGGGTGCCTTTCTACCTATTGAGGCATATGACGTCCCAGGCAGAGCCGGGCGCGCCAGGACCAAGTCCTTAGCCTCGCGAAATGAGAGTCGATCCTGGGCCTGAATGGCCAGGATTTCTTTCTCAAGGAGATATGCACCACATTGCTTCGAAGAAGCAGGGTGCGGCTCTCAGCAATTGACACATTTGGCCACACATGATTTGTACTTATCGTGTGCGGCCTTGGAGCAATTTATACAGACTTCGGGTGACCCCGACTTTGCACGTCTACATGAGCGATTCGTATAGCCAAAGCGGTGACAGTAATAGCACCGCCGTGGTAGTGGCCCGAATGCCTTAACGCGGTAGCGGTACCAACCGGCATGCACCGCTTCAGGGAGCTTGTCACAGTCGAACGTGACGAAGAGTGTAGGGGTGGTTCTCGAGGCCCCTCCCTGTTTTCTTATCACACGTTCGACCTTGACCGCCCCATGGTCGGCCAGCTCTAAGGTGAAATCCTCAATGGAGTAGTCAACGAGTTCCCTCTCATAAACTACTCCTTTCACAAAGTTCATGGTAGAGTGCGGCGTCACACTCACCGGGGTGCCATGAAGTGTCCGAAGAGCACTTATCTTGGCCTCTTTGGCGTGATTCGCCTCATTCGCCCAGAAGGCTCCCGTCCGAGAAACGGGTCACCTTCGGCTCTCTACCAATTGTACTAGCTAATCCTCTCCTCTGATGGATCTTGTTGCCCTTGGACACTATGGTGCCATCAGTGGAGCGAATAACGCGGAAGCGTTTGAAGCCAGCGGGCTCGAAAACGCCAGGTTACCTCTGAATCAGGAGCCCCGATGTCATCGAGGCTCCCCCTGTGCACTTTTATTCTTTGTCATAGTCAGGGGCTCCGCACCCGGGGGGCAGAGGGGCCGGATATGCCGATATTGGCTTGGTCGCTTACCAAAGTTGCAGCAGACCCATTCGTCCCCGCAGCCTCCGCAGATAAAGAGGAGCCCCGAGTCTTCTTAGTCTTTTTTGTCTCAGTCTTTTTCTTTTTTGGAGAGGATTGCGGGGAATGAACCCGCTTCTCCCCTCCGCCGGCAGAAGCCCCTAGGCCAGATGGACCGGCCTCAGCCAGGTGCTTCTCCGAAATGGAGAAAACCCTGGTGGTGTCAGGGGAACCGGTCGGAGGATATCCCTTCCCTCCTTGTACTGCCTCAAAAACCCTAGCCGTTTGAAGAGGACCTTGCATAGGGGCGGATTCGGGTTAGGTGTTTGGCGCCGAGCCGGGATTCTCTCCCTATGGAAGGCACTACCGTCTAAGGCTGGGTTTCCTCAAGGACGATGTCTATCACAGGATGGGCCTCCAGTTGGCCATCCCCTCCCAGGACATCGCAGGTCCCCTTGGCAGTGTCGCCAGTCTTGTGTGGGGAGGCTCAGGCCTTGACCCCGGCAAGGTTTAAAATTCTTGCCAGCAGGTCTTTTAAGGGAAGCGACCGAAGGGGCCTGGCTTCCCTCTCCTCCTGAAGGGATTTGCCCTACCCAGCCGCTTACACGAAGGGCGGTCGGCAATGGGCTGCCTGCTGGCTTTCTTGGCAGTCCCCTTAAAAAGAAAAGGAGGGACTGCCGCTGGAAATAGGGAGGTGCCAGAATGCACTTCCAGAGAAGGGGGTGAGGGGGAGTTTTCTTCACCCGTAGGCATAGGAGAGGAGTAAGCCTCCTCTCCGGTTAAAGAAATATGGAGGGTCCCCTGCGCAAGCACAGGGGGGGAGGGACCTCCGTTTTTTCGGTGGAGCTGCACGAGGGCGCCTCCGTCGATGTACAACGGGGAATCATGAGAGATTTGGGTTTTTTTTTCTTACATGGGCATGGTGACCCTCTTTTTTATACGGGACGCAAAAGCTCACCACCTCTCGCAGTTGCCCGCACTGGAAGAGGTGCTTACAGACCTGGTGGAGCCAGGCGCCGCCATTTGGGACCAACCTTCCGCCTGGTGGCCTAGCAGTCCATCGGCATGGCGGCTCCACCTTGAACACGGCGTAAAACTGAGTGCGAAGAGGAAATGAAAAGGAATGTGAGGAAGGTATGGGTGGGGATGAAGCAGGTTGTTAAAAACCAGCCACCCCACACCGGAGCTCAGGGGTTGGGGAACATTTTCCCCTCTCTCCTCAGGCCCGATCCGGGACGGTTGGCTAAGAAGAAGGTCAGAATATATCCTGTGAAATTAGAGGCTGAACAGAGAATGTTGTGGGATAGGTTGTATGAAAAGCAAGGAAACAAGTGTTTTGAAGGAAAGAGAAGAGGCTAAGCTGGGGTCTGACAGGGTGCTGAGTCCCGTCGCCAGGATGGGATTTGTTTTTCTAAGAATGTTGATGATGTATGTGTGTTTCCAGATGAAGAGGGTGATGATATGTAACTAGGAATAGTTGATTATGTTTGTGATTATGATCTAGCTGTAATACGAGGTGTTTTAGCTGGTAGTTTAAGCTATGATCTTCCTGGATCTTCGGCGGATATATTTCTTGCTTACCTGGTGGGTTGTTTTACTGAAGCATGAAGGATTTTAAAAGAGAGACAGGAATTGCTTATGTGTGAAGTTAGGGTGTTTTCTATGGATGATGCAAATTAAACCCTCTTAGCTTTTCTGTTTGAGCTGTAGATAGATTAGACTAGTTGGTATGTGACCAGAATTAGGTGGTCAGAATAAGGTTCATGGAAAGTTTTCCAGGTGGTTCTTGTGTAGAAATCAAGGCGAAGTGGGTGTTTTAGGGGTACTCTTCTAAGTAGGTTTCTGTTGTTCATTGTGCTTAGCTAGTGCAGTCATTTAGTAATGGTGGTATCACTTGGTCTCTCGGTCTGTGAGGTTAGACATGCCTGGTCGTGGTCATTGAAATTTCCCACTAAGATGAGGTTGAGAAGCTGTGCAAGCGGCGCTCCCTGTTTTCTCATCACACGTTCGACCTTGACCGCCCCATGGTCGGCCAGCTCTAAGGTGATGTCCTCAATGGAGTAGTCAACGAGTTCCCTCACATAAACTACTCCTTTCACAAAGTTCATGGTAGAGTGCGGCGTCACACTCACCAGGGTGCCATGAAGTGTCCGAAGAGCACTTATCTTGGCCGCTTTGGCGTGATTCGCCTCATTCGCCAGAAGGCTCCCGTCTGAGAAGCGGGTCACCTTCGGCTCTCTACCAATTGTACTAGCTAATCCTCTCCTTTGATGTCTATATTTCTTGCTTACCTGGTGGGTTGTTTTAGTGAAGCATCAGGGATTTAGGTAGAAAGACAGGAATTGCTTATGTGTGAAGTTAGGGTGTTTTCTATGGATGATGCAAATTAAACCCTCTTAGCTTTTTTGTTTGAGCTGTAAATAGATTAGACTAGTTGGTATGTGTTGGGAGGAGGTGGGTGGGATATATTTATATGGTGATGGATTATAATTTTTTTTTTCTTATAATGCATTTCTTTAAACTTCTATTGATTGCAATATGGCAGTATAATAATTTAAGTGAGGGTTTTGGTTTTTGTGTTAAATTCTTCAACCCTATTTTTGACATGAAATCCTTCCAAAAGTTTTTCCCGCAGTCATCTCTCTCCTCTCGCGATGCAGATCTAAAAAGGCTTAATTCCCCTTCGACCCGCCCTATCTGATTCGAGGACGAAAGCAATAACCAACTAGGAGCGTCCTGTTATAGGTTCGCATCACTCAGAAATTTAAGCGAAAAATATATCTAATGATGTAAGGAGGGCGGGGCAGTAAGGGCGGCGGTTAGGTGATTTACCTTATCCCCATTTTCCTTAATAGGCTGAGCGGTGGAAATGACCATTAAAAATAAACTTTTCAATATCAGGTAATCTTTCTTAAATTGTCTACTATGACTTGTTGATTGATTACACTTGGTTACAAATAAAATCTTTGTAAGTTGTCTAAGTTTTTCCAACTGATTTAGGACAATTTTGTAATCTGAAAATGACATCCTTTTCTTCCGATCAGGTTAGGTTTTTGTGCTAAGTTGATTTTTAAAAAGTCTGAACTTATAACTAAATCAATTAGACTTTTGCCACACTTTAAGTTTTCTAAAACAATTTATTAATTAAATGTTACAATAATTGATTAGTGTATATTGAATAGTAGACATTAATAAAGGTTAGTACATGTAAATTGGATATTAGATCATAATTGTTCAGAATTCAGGGCATGAACTTCCGTTTCTTCGAACTCCTAGAATGGTCAGCGGTAGGGATGTCTCTCTTTACAGCCCAAGAGGAATCAGCCATCATGACTGCATCCCAGAGTCTATGATACCTGGTCTCCATCTCTTTCATGTCCTGATGGATTCTCTCCCTCTGCTCGTCGCTCATTGATTTTAAGGAAACCGACCCATATGTAAGAATAAGTAATGCATTTTGATGCTAATGTTGTATCCGAGGTTTCTAAAAGCAGTCAGCATATTGGTGACAAGTTCTATATAGTTTCTGTCCTTCTTGTTGCAAAGAAAGTTCTTCACGAACAGAACAAAAGCCTTGTACGCTTTGAGTTCCACTTTGTTTATTGAGTTTCCAAATTCGGGATCTCTGATGAGCTTGCAACTTCTCCATGATCAATCCTAAAAATGCGTGGCACAAGTAAGTGACGTTGCCACCATCCTTGTCCAGAGCTTTGGTGAACTGTCCAGAGCTTGATGAGAGGCAGAAGGAATAGTTTTTGTCTCTGTCCACAAGGGGATTGTTTATAACGTTCCTTGCTCTGTAAGACACCAATTCCTCCCCTAAAAGCAATTTTTCTTTCTTGTAAATCTGAACTCGGTCCCTACTACCTCACATGCACAGAAAACACGAGTACTTGCCGTATCTGGACTGATGTCCCAACACAAAGTTCACCATATTCAGGTCAACACAAATCAACCTCTCAAGCTGATTGATCATAATAAATTTTCTCCAGCGCGTACTACATCGATTCATACTTCTCCTTCAGTGTAGTTGAGTGAGCGAGGAGTAAAGAGGCAAACTGGTTGGGGGTGTGCAGCAGAACACATTTCAGCGATCGCTTGCTGTTATCAATGAACAGTCTCCAATCTTTGGATGGTAGCGTGGCACTCCAAACTTGTGCAGAAGCTGCGCAATATCTGCCCAGTACATCAAATCCTTCTCTCCAGAAAAAACGGTGGTACTCTTGATGTCTGTTGCGGTAGAAGGTGATGTGAGCACTGTTAGAGAGGATTTTTTTCCTCAATCTGGATGCCAATAGCTCGGCAGAGTACATTAAAGAGCTGAAGTTGGAACTAGATCATTTAGCTCCTTTGGGGAAAAAGTATGTGAGGTATCATCGTCAAAAAACACTTCTTCATTTTCTTTAACACTGGAGGAATTTTCTTCACCAATGACAAGTTCTACAAAGACAGGTATTGGGATTTCATCACAATGAGCTACATACAGGACGATGTGCTGATTAAAGAACGGGATACTTTAGGCTGCCCAGGCTCTCTCTGTTGATCCTAGTCAAATCAATAGCCCAGAACTAGCAGTCAGTGGCATGGTTTGTTGGCTTGCTCCAAACCATGGGAATTCCCAACTTCGGACAATTCTTCTTGCCCTTGGTCCAACGACCCAGATATTCGGTACATGTTTTGTATACCATGTGTGGCAACCAAGCCTTATCCTGGTACCTAAGTTTCATATTAAAATAAGCATGGTGAACACAATTTATGAAAGTTTTGACTGGATTCCTGTTAGGAACAACGGTGTATTCGCCGCAGATGTAGCAGTATACCTTGGGTTTATTTTTGCAAGATCTTCTGGCCGAATCCATTTCATTCACCTACAAAAGAAAAATACCAGAAGTTAAAAAAATGCCGCATGTAAACTTTTCATAATTTGTTTATTTAAAGAAATAAAAAAAAATGTATCATATAAATAGAAAATACCCAGACATGTAAAAAATCATAAAAACATCAAGTTGCGAGAAATCAAAAAAATTGACGAGATTGAGCAAAACCAATGTGATTTTTTTGATTCCGCGCATCAAAATCCTCCTAGACCAGCTAAAGAAATTAGACCATAATCGTGGCTTCAAAACTATCAGACATAAAATTGTAGCGAGAAAACGAAGCCAAATGGGCCTATAATTCAATTTTGATTATTTCACTACTAGTATGTATCCATATGACAGGATGCTTACTTACCCATTAGGTTGCAGAGTAAGTCCTTAACCTCTTGATAACATCCGAACTATAAGACAAATGGCTAACTCTGACTAAATCATCACGGGTGTGAACATTTATTGTCCTGTCAACATGGTACAAAAACAAAACTATTAATTATATTATTATTTTCACCCATGACCTCAGAAGGTATTATGATGCCAAAAAATAATTCTATACCAAATTTAAAAACTACTGAATATGAAAACTTGATGAATTATTATGCTGCAAAAGGAGAAAATGCTAAATCACATGTTTTATATATCCAAAACTGTTAATAGTCATGCTACCAATTAATAGCAATAATATTTTGAAAACATTTTATCCAAATGTTTAGAATTAGAATATAGCCCATGCTTATTAATAGAAAAGTAGATAGTATTCTATAAACACTAATTCAAAGATAATTATTAAATTAAAATGACTTGATTAACAAAATATAACTATATAAAAACTATAGATCACAACCATGGCAGTTTGTTATGGGCTTTTTGTATGGTTTGTTTTGAATTTCAAAACTTGCCGAGGTGACCTTTCCCTCTGATGATGGAAGAGAGAGGATGTTAATAACACTTTATAAAAAAAGAAATGGAAAATATCTATGATTGAATGGACAAAAATGATTAAAAATGACATAATATTAGTGACTAAGAAACGATGTTTGTACTTGAATAAACACCGAATCAAACGTTAAACAATGAAAACTGAAAAAGTAACTTCCAAATTCTTCAATTCTGTGATATTTTAGACGCCTAGACTTGGCCATCTCTTCAAAGATCACAAACAACCAGCCAAGGCCAGCTGTAACCATTATAAACGATGGGGCTACACCTGGACACGTCATTTTCTCAGGAAAAGGATCTTATCACGTTTCCTTTATCATTTTACACATTTAGTTCTGATTGTAAGACACAAAATTTATCGCAGCAGCTTTGAAGTACCTAGGTCGGGAAAAATACGATCTAGCTTCGAAAGCTCGCTGGGTGAAACGACCTTCCCTTTCCCGAGATAAGAGTCAAGAAAGGACTGTAAATAACTTACTTATCTTCTAATAGCTACACTAAGTTATACAAGGCACCAAGTCGCACGTTTCGCTACCACTCTCTCTATACAACATTTTGTATCAGTAGATCAAGTCCAATCACTACCCGAACTTTCGACCTCGAAATTCGCTCTTGATTCAAGATATGCGCAACTCTACTCAGAAGCTTTAATTCTTTAGTTCCCCGGTAGGTGTTTCAAACTTCTTTTCTTCTTCTTCAATACAGTGCTGTTTTGATATAAACTGCATCCACACTCAAATACCTTCAGCTTTCAATCCCCGGGTGAGTAAGTCAAGTCCTTCGATATTCAGGAGTATATGAACGAACCGATATTTACGTGAATATTACCGACGCCCAACGACGCACATTGGATTTGCTTTGGGTCAAAACATGAGTAAAAAACAACTCGATTAACACTAGCTTATTTGTTCTCGCGATCATTATTATCCTTTATACTAGTACTGTTCTTTGTAAATGCACTTTCTCGACCTAAATCTTTTTTGTTATTCCTTAATAAATACTAATTTCTCAAAAGAAAATTTGTCATTGCACTTTTCTTCAGATCTATTTACATTGAGGAATATTCATACATATGGTCTAATACAACAGAGATAAAAGATTTTTAAAATTTATATTAATTTACCTATTTGGTACGCCTTAAATTAAAATTGGTCAAAGAATGATATTTTCATGTACGTCTTCTCGCCCTCTTATAAATTAGCAAGATTTCACAAAACGATGGACGCTTATCAGGATGAATTTTCTGGCTATTTGATTGCATGTATATCAAGCACCAATCATGCAATTTTTCTGGCTATGCACCAATCATACAATTTTCCTAACTATGCATCAATCATTCAATCTAGAATTAGAATATAGCTCATGGTTGTTAATAAGAAAGTGGATAATATTCCATAAAAAATAATTCAAAGATAATTATTAAATTGAAATGCCTTGATTAGCAAAATCAATGAATGGTTGCAGCATTTGTGCTTGCTATATGAGAGCAAGCACAAATCCTGCAACCTTTCTGGCTATTTTACTCTATATCAAGCACCAATCATGTATTTTCTGGGTATTTGATCATATATCAAGCAACAATCATACAATTTTGTTGGTTATTTGATTCTATATCATGCAACAATGATGCAACTTTGCTGACTATTATATCTTATATCAAGCACCACTCATGCAAGTTTGTTAGTTATATGATTCTATATCAAGCATTAATCATGCACTTTTGATGCCTATTTGATCCTTACCGAGCACAAATTATGCAAAGTGCTGGCTATTTGATCCTAAATCAAGCATCAATCATGCAATTTTGCTGAGTATTTGATCATATATCAAACATAATCATGCAAACTTCCTGGCTATTTGATCCTATATGAAGCACCAATCATGCAGTTTTGGTGCCTATTTGATACTATATCAAGCACGAATCATGCAATATAGTGGTTATTTGATCCTAAATCAAGCAATTTTTCTGTTTATTTGATCATATATCAAGCACGAATCATGTCATCTTTCTGGTTATTTAATCGTATACCAAGCGCCAATCCTGCAACTTTTCTGTCTATTTGATTAGATATCAAGCATTAATCATGCAATTTTGCTGAATATTTGATCTTATATCAAGCATCATTCATACGATTTTGATGACTATTTGATCCTATATCAAGCACTAATCATGCAATTTTCCTGGCTATTTGATCCTATATCGAACACCAAACATACAATTTTGTTGGTTATTTGATCCTACATGTATCAAGTACCAGTGTGCGATTTTGCTGGTTATTTGATCATATATCAAGCACCAATCATACAATTTTGCTGGTCATTTGATTTTATATCAAGTACCACTCATGCAATTTTACTGGTTATTTGTTAATTTCGATTGCAAATCCAAAGTTAAAAATTTCTTCCCGAGTGGACAATATTCCTTACGCTCGGGAGTTGGATGACATTAAATCGAATACAAAATTAATCGAATAAAGAACGGCTTGACCCTGTTTTAGTACCATGGGTTTTTTCCCCACCGTTAGCCCTGTGGGGTGTTTGAGCATCCAAACTTTTATATTTTTTAATGAAGTATGTAAGTAAAAATAGTTTCGCTCATTTATTTGGTAAATGAATGCATGATTATACATATGATTAGATTTCAGTCTGATTACATAGTACATCCGTACAAAATTCATTACAGCAGATCCTTTTACAAGACCATGACTCAAAACCATATATATATATATATATATATTTGAGTTGTGCCGATTCCAAAAATTTGCCGATGCCGATTCCGATTCTTATTTATATTTGCTTGCCGATGCCGATGCCGATGTCGATGCCGATGCCGATGCCGATGCCGATTCTGGCTAATATTTGTTTTTAGTGTATTATGCTCAATTTATTAGATACTTTATAATTAGTTTCCATAACTATATTACTCAACTGTTAGGCTGTTGGAAGCTTGGAACTTGGAAGCCAATAGACAAAGCAATGGAGTATTTTAGTGGGTTTTTTTAACTTTTCAATAGCCAGTGAGTTTATGGAATTTTATAGCTTTTGATGGAAGGTTTTAAGATACAAAATGAATATGGATTTTTACAGAATTTATTTCATTCCCTTTAATATTAGGAATAGCCTATATACCTGTAGAAGTCTAAATACCTCCATGCATTAGTACATAATTAAATACACCGACGCAGTTGCGTGTCCTTCCCCCCCTTATTCCAAATTCGCCTTTTCGCATTGAATCCCCTTCTTCCTTTTTCGCGCCTTGTGAGAAAACCAAATTCGCGGCCGGCCACACAGGAAAATGTCTGCCTCAAAAGACACCTGTCAGCCGACGAAGGCCCGAGTTTCTTCGCGCCGTCATAAACCTGCGGCTTGAGACGAGGAAAGCTCGGATAACGCCGATGTGTGAATGTTTGGCATATCCTGGTGGCAGACGAAAGATCTTTTCGCATGAGGATAAGAATTTTATGAGAATCCGGTGCTCTCTCTCGATTTTAGCTCTTGAGGGAAATAAAAGAGAAAATTTTCCCTGGAGTCAGGAAGAAGATCTTGGATCTACGTTGTATGTGCAGCTAGTCCCACAAAGGAAACCGTTCGCCCGTTGCAAGGAATAAACTTCAGGGAATTTGTTGTTGCCATCAGAGTACTTGTAAGTGCTAAACTTCTCGCAGAACCCTCTCCCCTTCAGAGTCAGAGGTTACACAGGACCTCCCTCTGTGGATTACCCTAGACGCAGCTAGGTAATCATTTTTGGCTACCCACTCCGGGTTCCATTGCATAATTGGAACTGACACTTCGAGGAGAAGAATTCCGATTTGAGTGACAGTTTGACTCGCCTTAGCGATCCAGCCTAGGATCATTATATCAGGACACCGGTCTAGGATTACCCCCCACATTCGGTAACCTAGAACGATCGGGCTAAGTGCGAACATCGTCAGAAGAAGAAGACATTCACCGTCATTCCCCAAATACTTACGATCTCAAAGGTATCGTTAAAGTGAATTATCCCCTCCCCTAGTAACTAGATTTCAAGTGTAATCCCCACGACATTATATATACTTCCAAATTCAGTGCGAAGATTAATCCTATTTATACATATACGAGTATTAAGAGCGCATAGTCCGAGCATTGCATAATTTTTTTATTCCCATCGACAATCGATAATGGCGTTACTAACGTTTTGATATAGCATCGTTCGTCTCTCTCATAGGCAAGGAAATCTTTTTAATAATTACGATCAATATTTTTTGGCATTAGACCAGGTAAGAGTGCTTCAACGGATGACCATTTACCGACCCAGACTCGAATTTTACTCTTCCGGGTGATCTCATATCTATTATGCAATTCACCAGGCACTCTGGTGGATTTGAGGGGAACGCATAAGGCGCTGACGAAGGGGATGTTTCTTACGGGAGGGGCGCGGTAACATTTTCAACTAATTGATAAGGGGCATACTTAAAGCGAACGGAACTTATACCACCACTAAACACTTAGCGCTCTGCCTAACCTAACCTACCCTAACCTCTCTCTTCAAGTTAACTAGGTTAGCAATCGGCACCAAAACAAAACTTCCTTTTTCACCCCCTGACGGGTTGAATACCTTCAATTAGCCACACAAAAATTCTAACCCGAATTTATCTTGGTATTGTGTTTATCTATACTTGGACGATTTGGCGATAATTTGTTCTTATTCAACAAGGGTCAAAACGACTAACTAATTTTTTTTTTTTTGGGGGGGGGGGTCGTTTATAAACCTCTAAAACCTGACACCAATTTATTATTTAGTAGTTTTATATATATTTTTGACCGATGCCGAGGTTAAAAGATGGTGCCTTTCACCTCGTATGTACTCGATTAAGGCAGTTATTACCGCTTCAAGAGATTAATATCACAAACTAAGGTAGAATCTCGAATTATGACTACTAATATTGCCAAAACTTTCGTTTAAGCGATAGATGGAAACATTAACCCAAAATAGTATTTTATTTTACAACAAACTAATCAATCAAAACAAAAAATGGTTTTAAAAAAATAATTTGCCAATTAATATAAGGCTTGACTCATAAGATAATTAATTTACACTCCCTTAAATACGCAAATGTTAATCTTCGAGAAATTTTTCAATTCACTGGCTTACTAAAGGAATATTACAACGGGATACCCAGATAACTCTGGGCCACCGTTCGTTTTAACGAATTCAGTAATCACCCAACAATGCGAACTGTGGATAGATTCAACAAAATACTAAAAAAAATGTTTGAGTTACTGCTATTTTTTTCAAGGGTTGGCTGGTTGTGCGTGACGTCACCCTCTCGGTGCGGTTTTTGGGCCTATGGTAAGCAGATCCGAGCTGACTGGCGTAGATTCTCTCCAGCCAAAAAGGTAGGCGTTGGTTACTTGCGCGTTCGAGGTGGAAATTCTGAGGTTTCCGGTTGATTCACTTATCTACGGCTCCCGATAGGTATTCCTATAGATTAAAGAATCTTTCTTCTGGTTGAATAATACTCTCGTCGAGAACGAGAAATTGTCTTCCTTACTCGGTAGAACTTTGTAGAATTTATCATTTTACTAGTCTCTTCTGGGTACTCTTGGGAACGATCGGCTTCGAAAATGGTTATCTTTTCGGGTTCGTAACTGGGTTATAACGAACGTGGGAACAGAGAACGTTTCTCTGGGGCTAACTCTGTCTGAATTACTACTTTTCGCTTAGCCTTTCTATATATATAGCCATTAACGTGGAAGGAGGTTGAGGGATCGCTGCGGCGGGGTGTGCGTGTGGAGGTCAATCTTATTTAAAGACAAATGACTTGCCTGCCTTTTTGTTTTTACTTCGGCGTTAGCTCGAGGGGGAACTTTTCGCTGACTTGGTTTTTTGTATTAACAACTTCAGAGGTGAAATTTAGGCCTCTTCAAATCCCTAACGTAAACTACGTAAATTAAAAATAGCATCTGTATCCATTTTAATTAGCGAATTGTGCGTCTCGGGTTGTCAATATTGCTTATGCAGCGGAATTAACTTTGTTCTTGGTTAAAACAGGCGTCTCTTCGCCGATGTATTTAGGGCTATGGCCACCTATATTGCTTTTTACATCCTTATTTCGTTACTAAACCTAAGGTTTTTATATTCACTGACAAGAATTCTGATTGAAAATCACTCTGAAGAGACGTTTGTGTCAGCATGTTAGGTGTGTTAGTTTACTTTTTATAGTTTAGATGAGTGTTGTAGTATAATCTTTCCAACGGTTCCTCCCGAACGCCATTTGTTTCAATTTTAATTTTTGACCCCTTTTATTATTATTATTATTTCTTTTTTTCACATTTCTTATATACTAGATATTTGATATGGCTATTGGCCAAAGTTCTTTTATTTTAGTGTTTTTTTTAACTTTCTTTAGCATTTTTGTTTTTATTTTTTCTCAACTCACTGCTTTCCTTTTACTTTTTACTCAGTTTTTTTAACATTTTGTTAGTATATTTACCCTTTTCTTTTTATTAGTTAGTGCTTTATTTCGTTTCGGATTGAAGCAATTCGGATCCACTGCTTTCATCTCTTTTAGTTTCTTTACACATTTTGACACGGGGCCAGTATATCATGATAAATGGACAATGACCATGCATAAGGAACACCATAAAACGTCCCTGAGTAGGTGAAACGCTATATAGGACTTAAAATTCCAAAGACAAAATACTAATCATTGAAACCACATTTATTAGAAAAATCATATGGTTGAGTATTTTTTAAAACTTTTTAGTAATTATATCACTGTATCTGGCTACTTTCGTTCAAGTATCCCTGAAAGCATATACTATAATCTGACCAGAATTAAACAATAAAGGTGTTACTTAATAAAGCTGTAGTAACTAGTAACACAAAGTATGTTGTCTGGCCCAATTCAGTCACTAAAATTGTATAAAAAGCTAAAATTTTGACAAGGAATCGACAAAATTTTGCCGATGCTGATTTCTCACAAATTTGGCCGATTCTAGCCGATGCCGGTGCCGAAGCCGAGTACTCGGCACATCTCTAATATATAAATATATATATATATATATATATATATATATATATACATATATATAATAAAACCATTAATCTTGCTTTTGCCATACATCCTCATCACTCTGATCCATCACCTGATATTGTACTTTGACACTCAATGTTACTGAAAAGGAACTTGCTGTTTTTTTACAAGCATGTTTATCACACTCGATACATACTCTTTTCACCTTACGATCGTGTGACCTGAGATAGAATGTACATCTCTTTTTCTCCTGTGGTGTGTGCGGCTGGCAGAGAGTTGGGCGTGCTGGCAACATTCTTTTAATTCCTTCCCAAAGATCCTTCTTCAGACGTAGGTTCTGCATTCTCCTCCTCTTCAGAGTATCGTCTATAAATTGCAGAGCAGGTTAGCTTTTCCTGAGGGTTGTGTCAGTATTAGGCATAGGGCGTAGTAATTTATGGTCGAGATGTGTAGAAGAGTATAAAAAAAAAAGTCATGGGCTAACGACAGCTATTCTTTGAAGTGTTATACATGGCTGACTTATAGTCAACCATATCAATGCCTCCTTTAGTTGCATTGTAGAAAGTGATAATTTCAGGTTTCTTTTTATCACCAGAATTTGGGTAAATTTTGATAATCATAGACTGTGCTGCTGTGAAGAGCAACGTTCGTCTTCTTCTCACTCAGCGGGATGAAGGAAATCAGTGTCATTTTTTTCTGTGAAACCAAATATACTGTCAAAATGACATCTGTTCTTTGTCTCTAAGAATTCTTTAGGAACTTTACGCTTGTTTTTTCGAAGTGTGCCCAGCGTACTCAAATTATGGACATCAAACAGCATTTTGACTAGCGGGAAAGTAGTATTCCAGTTGTCAAGCTTGAAATTTCTACCTGATCTTGAGATCTCTTTGAGTAAGCCTTGAGATCACACCAATGGCCGAATTGTCTACTTTGTTTTCCTGCATATATTTCGATTTTACATACCTAAAATTTTTTACATCAACTAATGCATGTATCTTTATTTCATACCTGCATGATTTGTTCGGTATATATTGTCTGAAGGGACATTTACTCCTGAAGGGTGCAAGCATCTCTTGAATTCTCACAAGTTTTTATCGAGAATTTTTTTTTCAGACAGTTGACAATAAGAGTTTCAGAGGTCTTTAATTGGCGCAAGCTTATCCCCTTTCCTTTTAGCAGTGCATGTTATTTTGCAATCGAATCTTATGAAGCATTAAAGGAAACGGAAGCTATGTAATGACATTGTCAACCTGAATACATCTACACCAGTGTTATCGTCATTGCAAAAATCATCAAGGTTAAATTAGTTACAGTGATAAAGGCTAACTAAAAGTAGTAAGCCAAGAAAAGCTTTCATTTCTACACTGTTATTTGAACTGGCCTTGCTCGTCTGAGCATAATTCAGTATCTTATCACTGATAAACTCGTTTCTTTTGTCACCCCATAAATCTAATATTTCAGGAGTAATGAACAGAATTCATTTGGAGAATGAGTATTTAGTGCTAGTCCTTTTGCTCTTGTCTACCCCGGAATTCATTATGAGAACGAGTGCAAACTAATACATTATAAGGACGAGTACAAACTAATACATAAGGTACTTTACTCTCCCCAAAAGAGGGTTTGTTGTTATTTTTGTCTTTTCCTAGCTACCTTTCCTGTTTGGCTTGTTTTCGTTGGGGCTCTTGCGGTAGTTATCAGTCTCCGAGTCAGAAATATGTTCTTCCTCTTCAACGAAAACAAACACCGTCAATGACATCTTCTGTATCATTTGTAACGTAGCTTCGAACAACAATTTCCGTATCATCTCCGTTTCTCTTTAGAAGTCAGCCATTTTGCATCTTTAAGAGTAAGAAACTTATCAAAATAAACCCGAAAAACCAAGCTAAATACATAGGTGGCCTATTTCATTATAAACCTTCACTAGAGCAAATACTGTTTTATATTCTGAGTCAAAGACTTACACAAATTCTATTTCCTTTGAAAAGAAAACAAACTAAATAAATATTGCACATATATATATTAATATATATCACTGAAATGTTAATTTAATAATGAAATATATGCATAATGCTTTTAGTTTTAAATAAAAACTTAAAAACATATAACTATTACTTTAACTTACCTTAAAATGAAATTATGATGGTGGAAAAGAAAGGTTTCTTAAATTAAAATTTTGTTAAAACAATGTAATCAAATTCATCTTCTGTGACCACAGTTGCTGCGCGTTATTTCTCTGCTTGTTGAGTTTCGCTTCTTTAGTTATACTGGTACATATCATTTGTGAAAAGGTTAAGCATTTTATATGTGACCTTAAAATCTTTGCAGCAATTGGCATGCAAAATTAATTGAGATTTAATTCTTAAAATTGACTCTAATGTAGCAACATTTAACTTATTTCTTTGCTTACTTTTGACATTTGTGACAAACAAAAACACCCACTCTACAAATGCATTGCTTACAGGTATGGAGAATGCATTATTGATATGACCCGAAATTTCTCTGAAGCTCTTCTCTCCTAAAGAATTTTCAAATTTCCCGACCAGTGCCCAAAATGCAATCGGATCTGATGGTATTTTATCCATGTTACATTCTTCTTTCCAATTAACAAAATGAAGCTTTTCATACTGTGTTTCTATCTTTGCTGAATTTTCATTTTGTACAAATTTGTGAAAATAATTGGGTAGCTCTTTATAAACTGGCCTCATCTGCGAAAATATTTCTTTAGGTTTAAATATGTCAAGACTCGTTATGATATTACTATTGTCCAGTATTCGCTTCTTTAATTGTTCATTCGCCTCAGTTAAAAATTTTAGGCATCTTTCTTTGACTTCTTTTTTCTCTCGATCGTGTAAAATGGCATCTCTCAAACCTAACTCAAATTTGACTCTGAGTGAGCTTGATGTAATTTTTGTTTGATTGATCTGTGCAATATACCTAAGTCTTTGAAAACTAAGCATGGATAGGCATTTGTTGCTTGGAACATACTTGCAATAATGTTTGCATGGTAGTTCCTTTCCTTCTCTACAAGTAGACTGAAATATAATTTCAGTTCCTGCCACTGAGTTAGTATTGCATAAATGCATTTCCCTTTTACCAGCTTCCTAGTATTGGATGGGCTTACGAATTTTGTAGGGTAAATACAGCCATCATTCAATAGAGAAAATATTTTGGGGAAGTCATCTCGCCTGTTTGAGCTGAAATTAAACCAACGGGCTACTTCTGCTATAAGAAATTCTATGTTGGATGGCAATTTCTTGGTGGCATATTCACAGCATAAAGCCATACTATGGCAAGTGCATTTAATAAAAACCAAATTGGGATTCTTCTCTCTTAGTCTCGATAAAACTGAATTATGTGCTCCATTGGAAGAAAACCCAATGCAGTTTTTTAAATCAACGTTGTGGGCAGACAAAAACGTTTCAATTTCAGCAAATAGGTTTGCCCCAGTGGGTGAAATTACTTCAATTAAACATAAAATTCAGTTCTTAAACTATTGGTTTTATAAGAGAATACCTGGTGCACAAGCACAAATGCTTCGTTGATGAAACATCCGTGGATTTATCAATGAATAAAGAATACTTCACCGATTTAAGTTCATCGATCAGTTCTTCAAATGGCGCCACACTCACTACATTCTTAATTATGAACGTCCATTTTGTCCTGTGGGCTTTAAATCCTCCAAAGTACTGCCCTTCCCATGCTCTTTTTTACAATGTCACTCAGATGGTCAACAGAACGAATACTGCAATGGCATGCAATAGCGACACTCATTTACTACATTTTTTTGTGCTTTTGTTTTTTCATGTGTAATTAAATTATGTTTATTTAAATTGGGAGATTGTGCAAAGACATAATTTGCAAAAAACATGAATCGTTCTTCAACATCAACCACGTGTGTTTGACCTCCCATGCTTTTATTATATTTCCTCCATTGATGCCTTAGGATCAACTGCTTGGGGATTATCCATTATGGGCAAGCTAAATTCTGGTAATATAAAAAGTATATATTTAAAAAAAAGTAGCGTAATATTAATGTAACTAATGTATGTTATGAAGTAGACAGTTTTGAAAAATCGGGTGCACTGTATACAAACTAGATCACTTTTCAAAGAGAGTTAAACTAAGCCAGCAAAACCTATTTAGATATTTTAAATTTCCTTGTACTTATTCTACAATAAGCCTTTCGCTTAACACCTAAAATAAGTTAATTACTCGAAAATTGATATAAACGTAAACTGATTGAATGCATAAATAGTTAGAGAACACTCAAGACATTCATTAAATTGAGCAGGGAATTATAAAAATACAAAACTCGAACAATAATTTTCCATAGTCATGCTGATGGGTCCTTGTGGCTTTTTTCATCTTTTATATTATATTGTGGGGGACTGATTTTGTCTTCCCTTGGCGATGGTGCTTTTTGTGGGTAGGTTTTAATGGATGTGGATGAACTTTAATAGGCCCTTGTGGCTTTTGTCATCCGTGAACTTATGTTATGTTATGTTATCATAATAATAATAAGTCTTTTGTAATGCGCTCTTCAAGGCCTGTGGCCTTCCCAGAGCGCACGTTGTGCTGAGATGAGAATGGAAATTCAAGAGGGGGAGAAGGCAATACTGAAAAGATGCGTTTTCAGGAGACGCCTAAATGTGGTAACAGAGGGAGAAGACCTGGTTTCAGTAGGAAGAGCATTCCGCAACTTAGGGGCGCAGATTGAGAAGGAGCAGTCCCCCATTGAGCAGAGGGATAAACGAGGAATATTCAAAAGAGGTGCATGTGATGACCGAAGAGCCCGAGAGACATGGCGTGGCGAGAGGGCAGAAGAAAGGCAAGACGGCGCCTTGTTGTTTAGGGCCCTTAATGTGAAGAGAAGTATCTTGAAGTGAGTACGGGATCTGACAGGGAGCCAGTGCAGTTCATGCAGCAAAGGTTTTGAGGGAGAGAAGCGAGGGCGACGGAGGAGAAGCCGGGCGGCATAGTTCTCTACAAGTTGAAGGGGGCGGAGAAAGGAGGATGGCAGATTCACAAGCAGAGAGTTACAATCGTTAAGGCGTGAGGTGATGAAGGCATGGACAGCAGTCTCCAGACTTTGGCGATCAAAGTGAGAGCGAATGCGAGAGAAGTTACGAAGGAAACACAGAGGATTTGCTGACATTGCGGATATGAGGCTTGAAAGAGAGATGCTCATCAAAAACAACACCCAGATTCCTAACGCAGTCAGAGAAAATGATAGTATTACCACCCAGAGTAAGCGAGGGAAAGAGAGATTTAGATTTTTTGACAAGAGTAGAGGTGCCGACGAGGAAGGCCTCAGTTTTGGAGTGATTAAGCCTGAGGAAGTTGGTAGAGAGCCAGTCAGAAATGGAGGAGTAGGCAGCCAGGAGGTCAGTGATAGAGTAGGCAAGAGACGTGGGGGATGAGAAAACGAAAATTTGAGTGTCATCAGCATGGAGGTGGAAGGATAGCCTGAGATTACGGAGAAGGGAACTAAGAGGGAGAAGATAAATACGAAATAGTAGAGGACCAAGGACAGAGCCTTGTGGCACTCCAAAGCGAATGGGGGTAGAGTCGGATGAAACGTCGTCAATCACAACGGATTGGGTACGAGACGAGAGGTAAGAGCGGAACCAGTCAAGCACGGTGCCTGATATGCCAAGGAAAGAGTGGAGACGATCAAGTAGGACGGTATGGTCAATAGTATCGAAGGCAGAGGAGAGGTCGAGTAGAACGAGGATGGAGGCACAACCCCTGTCCGCGGCTCATCGTAAGCAATCGGACACATTGAGAAGGGCGGTTTCTGTGGAGTGACCTGACTTGAAACCAGATTGATAGGTTTCATCAATGTTACAGGCCACCATGTGACTGTTGATGCGTGAAGCAACCACTCTCTCCAGAACCTTAGAGAGGAAAGTTGCGAAATCGGGCGATAATTGGAAGGGTCAGTGGGGTTCAGTTGAGGCTTTTTAAGAATCGGACGGATGTGGGCGCGTTTGAAGGAAGAGGGAACAAGACCAGTTGAAAGTGAAGTGTTGAACAGGGGAAGAAGCGTTGGGAGGATAGCAGGCAGAATTTTACATAACAGTTTAGGCGGAAAAATGTCCTTTGGGGAGCCTAATTTCTTAGAATGCGAGAGCAGGGCTGTAAGCTCCAACGCGGTCACAGCGTGGAAAACGATAGGCGGCTGAGGCGGTCGGTCAGGGAGAATGGCAGGAGCCGGGACAGAAGGCTGAAGGAGGAAGACACGGAGGTTAGTGACCTTATCTGCGAAGAAATTCGAGAGAGTAGCAGGGCTAATAGGTGGGGAGACCTGGGCTGGGGAAATAAGACGGGAGAGCAGACGGAAGACGGTACGGGGATCATTCCTATTATCAGTAAGCAGATTACGTGAGTTTGCTTCACGAGCAGATTTTAATTTCGCCACGTAGGAAGCTGTCGCAAGTCGGAACGCCAGCGAGAGATGGGTCGTGTCTTGCCCACGGGTGCGAGCCTTTCTAAGGACTCTTTCATGGGCATGCATGGACTGTCTAGCATGGAGGAGTTCCATAGAGTACCAAGGGGCACGGTGACAACGGGAGTTCAAAGGGGTGATAAGGGAAGGGGGGCATCAAGACAAGTGAGAAGGGGTTGCTCCAAAGAAGAGAGAATCTGGTCAGGAGAGGCAGAAGCATCAATGGGAGGAAGTTTGGATGCCACATCATTAGAGAGAGAGGGAATATCAATGTTGTGATTAATTATGTGCGTGCATGAAGAGTTACTTCACCCCTGTGGGAGTATCAGCCTATCCGCCAATGGGCGGTCAGCTCGTGACGCCACTGGAAGTTTATGTGTCTGCACTTCACTGCGCTCGAACCCGTGCCTCGACGCTAGAAGTCTAACGTCGTATCAAGTAGAATAGCGAGAGTTTCAAAAGCGCAGATTCAGTGATAGCGGAAGAAGTGAACTCGATCGGGACATTCAGTGGCGAAAGGATAAATGCTCAGAGGAAGGATAATGTGGATAAGCCGAAAGACCAAGTGTAGAGAAAAAGCTCAGCATATCAAATAAAGGAAGTAAAATGGTTATAAACTTCCTGTAACAAGTTTAGAGGGACTTAAAGGTATGAATTTCATCATCTCTCGAAAGGGGAGATAAGGGATCTGCTTGACAAAAACCACAAACACTAATTTTATGACCACGAATCCTATTAGATAGAGAGCCAATCTTGAGGTTGGACGAGGAAGCGTGCCCTTTTGTGGCTGGCACGTTTTATGGGTCGTTTGCAAAGTGTTGGCATAAATACTTCGCCTTCACTTTCGCTTTTTGCCACGGAATTCATTTCCATCCAATTTACATGCGTGGGGAGCTTCAAAACAGGGGGGTCGAACAGTAAGAACAGCGATGCATTGTAAAAGTTTTGGCTCGGTTTGCTTAAACCTACTTCTATACAACACGAAATGGTGTGGGGGGGGGTTTTGATATCTCTCGGAACAAAACTACAACATATGGCTAAGTGGTTAATTTCCTTACAATGCCACCACACTCAGCCTTTTCTCTCAAGAGCATAACTATTTTCGCCTTTTATTTGTGCAGTACAACTTTTTTGAGTCCGTCATATGCTGTCATTCCATAAGAAATCCCAGGTAGTGTTGTGGATGTTTTTTACCTATTCTATGGTTGCTATAAGAAGTCAGTCGTTTTTTTTTCTCTTTTGCTTGAAGATTGAAAGAAACAACAATGGGGCGCTGATATATGGCCCCATGGGGTCTCTTCGAAACACATCTTGCCTCTCGCTTCCGCCAAGGCCGATCATACATGGTTCCCTTCCTTCGTCGGCTTCACACCTGTGATTCCAATTATCCAAGTGGCATCGTGTCCAATATAATTTCATGAAGTCCCAGTTCACTTCACTATCCCACTTCCTCTTCGGATTCTATTCTTCCCTCGTTTTTTCTTGCTTGTTGTACATCTTTTTTTTTTTTGGGGGGGGGGGTGTTAATTATGATTTCACCTGTTTTTGCTTTCCAGTCATAATTGCAAATCTACTCCCACCCCCAACACACTCTCGACACTATGCTTCTGAACAAGAAACCCGACAGGAATGTTTCTACTCCGGAGTAGCCTGTGATTGGAGTGAAGATATGGGTCGGAATGGCAGGGATTCGAACCAGGACCAAGAACAGCGGAAAAGGAATTTATACCAAGAAAAACCAAAATCTCCCAAATAAAATGAAAATAGAAAAGCGAATAAGAATTGCTCAGATTTGAGCAAAATAGGTGAAATTTCCCCCTCCCCCCACGACGGTATCATACATAGCATGGAACTTAATTGCGTGCCCCCAAGGCCTCAACACCCACAGATACTTTTTATCTGAGCCCCATTTCCGGTAGGAGGATCTGGAGTTATATGTATAATTTACTCGTATTTTCACTTCCTCCAATTTCAACACTTTCTAAACGGTCCTTGCAAATTTTCTAGGAAAGAGACTCTCGTTAGTTTTCGTTTTAAATTTTGATAGGGGGGGGGGGCTAATCTGAGAATTACTGGGGCTCCTTCCACTCTTTCCTACTCTGACACTAAGGGAAAGGATCTCATCTGGAATTCTAAGCAGGGGTAGACTTTAATGGGGTCCATACGCCATAACCGTCCTAGTAACAATATGGAAAACATCCTGCAACTTAGTGAAGGCATCCCATGGCATTTGAATACTGGGTCATGTTGCGCAGTGGTACATTCTCCTCAAGTTGCCCTTTACGAGCCAACTCGGCATTGAGGATTCATCACCAAAAGGATGAAGAGGATGCGTAATAGTTTGCAATCAATTTGGTAAAGAAAAGTAAAAGAAATGTTAAATATTTTATTTATCTTTTATAGATTTAAATGTAGAAACGGGGATAAAGTAGGAGCATTAGAAAGTACATAATGATAAGCTGTGGGAATTTACGAGATTTTCGAGGATTCACTCACAGATTTGGGGGACAAATTGATATGTTAAATTTTAAATTGGGGGGGGGGGGGAGGAACCTAATGTAGTGCGTTAATGGGAAAATGTGCCAATGTAACATTTGGGGCTGTTGGGGCCTAGGAGGCATGTAATCCTATTAATAAAAAAAGCTTATAGGACGATTATTTTACATTACCAAACACTTAGTTTTACTTCCTTAGTAAAATTTAGGAGTATCATCAAGGAACGAATTCAGGATTTTTTTTATTTAACTAAAATAGGATTTAAAATTCCCAACATGGATTCAAGGAGGGATGGATGGATTAAGCGCCTTTCTGGCGACTGCCTAGGACAAAAAGGTAGCCTAGTCTTAGACTACATTAAAAAACACAACAATCAACAGAGAGAATAAAAACAAAAAAATAACTAAAACCAGCAAAAAATAAAAAAAACAGACGCTGAAGCTCCGTCGTCGGAAGGATGCTCACCTCTCACTGGCGCCGGAGAGAGCCAAATAAAATGGAGGAGGCCAGTCTCCTCCAAAAAGCCGGGTAGTTCACTGTCAGGAGTGCACGAACTTGTCCCTTGCGGAAGGAAGATCATGTATAACAAACTTGCTTGAATTTATTGGTTATACATAGACAGAACATTGAATTCGGTGTATAAATTAATTTGTTATATTTCCACATCAAACATCCACCATAAGACTGTTTTGGATGAACGTCACGCCCTTCCAGCCCCAGTACTTTCGCTAGTGTCAAACTAGAATGAAACTACCAGGTATTTTTTTCTGCTAGTCATCCGCCTTTTACCCTTCTTTTGCCACTTACCTTACAAACCTCTTCTCAATTATTTTTCTCCGCACAAAGGGGTGTCCGCCGCAGCTGACATCTGGATGAATTGCGTGACCTTTAGGCCCCAACGCCCGCAAGGAGAGCATTTTGGTTCACTGGGTCTATTTCCAACTCTATGGCTAGACTTAGGATAGCGGGTGCGCTCCCCAGTCATTTTATGCCCTCTTTTACTAGGACTGTTCCTTTTCCTCCTTTAGAATGGCACCGCTTCTTCCTGCCTTTCGACCTCCTGATCCTGCCATGATTTGTTCCTCTTCCATCTGGATGTGTGGCGTGGTGACCCCGACCTCTCCAAAATCAGTGACCAAACCGGATCCTGCACCCGACCAGTCCACCGCGCCATGCGTGGACTTGGTTTGATAAATGTGTATACTTGTGGTCTTATTGGTATTGACCAGGACAGAAGTAAGAGACCCCACCAGTAGCTCCCATCCTTCGTTGGAGCCAGAATAGGTTGGCCACCAGCATTTCATTTTTCTCCCTTGGATTTTTGTCTTAAAGCCTCAAATGCTCGCTCCAACAAGGACTACAAAACCGAAAGCAAAACACCACGAACAAACTACGTGAAAGAACTATTTGGTCTGGCTTGCTGGTCGTGTTATATAACCCTTATCAATCTGTGTCAATTTCCCCCCCAAAAGAATACATTCATGCAGACACATCTCAAGATTATAAAGATAATTTTCAAACAACAAACAATAGCCAATAGCCCTCGCGATTCGAGTTGTTGGAACAAAACTGGACACTCGCATGCCGTGTCGTTTATGCCTGAAATACGGGCATCCTGCTAAATATTGTAAAACCGACTCTGATTTCTGCCTCAGATGCTCTGTGGAAGGTCGCATCTATGATAAATGAAAAGCCTATAGAAATGTCATGACTGTAGTAAAACCCATCACGCCTTCATCACGATCTGTCAACATTATGGATATAATCAGGAAGTCTGAGTCCGAATGCCTTATTTTGGCATCTGAACACGTCAAGTACTACAAGATAAGGCAGAAGAAGGGAGAAAACTGTAGACACTGATATACGATAAACGTCCAAGAACAAGAGCGTTCAAATACTACAGGCTCTCCATGTATGAAAGTGAGAAGAGGTTCTATGAGGACGACCTTGAGAAGTTTTTTTTTCAATTACGAACTTGAATAGAGGCTTTTTAAATAAGAACTTAAATAGAGGGTTTCAAATACGAACTTGAATTGAGGCTTTTAAAATATGAACTTGAATAGAGACTTTTCAAATACAAACGTGAATAGAGGATTTTCAAATACGAACTTCAAAAGATGCTTTCAAATATGATCTTGAATAGAGGATTTTTAATTACGAACTTGAATCGAGGCTTTTCAAATACGAACTTGAATCAAGGCTTTTCAAATACGAACTTGAATCGAGTCTCTTCAAATACGAACTTGAATCGAGTCTTTTCGAATACAAACTTGAATTGAGGCTTTTCAAATACGAACTTGAATTGAGGCTTTTCAAATACGAACTTGAATAGAGGCTTTTCAAATAGAAACTTGAATTGAGGCTTTTCAAATACAAACTTGAATTGAGGCTTTTCAAATACAAACTGGAATAGAGGAATTTCAAATACGAACTTGAATTGAGGCTTTTTCAAATACGAACTTGAATTGAGGCTTTTCAAATACGAACTTGAATAGAGGCTTTTCAAATAGAAACTTGAATTGAGGCTTTTCAAATAGAAACTTGAATTGAGGTTTTTCAAATACAAACTTGAATTGAGGCTTTTCGAATACGAACTTGAATCAAGGCTTTTCAAATACGAACTTGAATCGAAGCTTTTCAAATACGAACTTGAATCGAGGCTTTTCAAATACGAACTTGAATCGAGTCTCTTCAAATACGAACTTGAATCGAGTCTTTTCGAATACAAACTTGAATTGAGGCTTTTCAAATACGAACTTGAATCAAGGCTTTAAAAATACGAACTTGAATCGAAGCTTTTCAAATACGAACTTGAATCGAGGCTTTTCAAATACGAACTTGAATCGAGGCTTTTCAAATACGAACTTGAATCGAGTCTCTTCAAATACGAACTTGAATCGAGTCTTTTCGAATACAAACTTGAATTGAGGCTTTTCAAATACGAACTTGAATTGAGGCTTTTTAAATACGAACTTGAATAGAGGCTTTTCAAATAGAAACTTGAATTGAGGCTTTTCAAATACAAACTTGAATTGAGGCTTTTCAAATACAAACTGGAATAGAGGAATTTCAAATACGAACTTGAATTGAGGCTTTTTCAAATACGAACTTGAATTGAGGCTTTTCAAATACGAACTTGAATAGAGGCTTTTCAAATAGAAACTTGAATTGAGGCTTTTCAAATAGAAACTTGAATTGAGGTTTTTCAAATACAAACTTGAATTGAGGCTTTTCGAATACGAACTTGAATCAAGGCTTTTCAAATACGAACTTGAATCGAAGCTTTTCAAATACGAACTTGAATCGAGGCTTTTCAAATACGAACTTGAATAGAGTCTCTTCAAATACGAACTTGAATCGAGTCTTTTCGAATACAAACTTGAATTGAGGCTTTTCAAATACGAACTTGAATCAAGGCTTTTCAAATACGAACTTGAATCGAAGCTTTTCAAATACGAACTTGAATCGAGGCTTTTCAAATACGAACTTGAATCGAGTCTCTTCAAATACGAACTTGAATCGAGTCTTTTCGAATACAAACTTGAATTGAGGCTTTTCAAATACGAACTTGAATTGAGGCTTTTCAAATACGAACTTGAATAGAGGCTTTTCAAATAGAAACTTGAATTGAGGCTTTTCAAATATTAACGTGAATAGAGCCTTTTCAAATACGAACTTGAATAGAGGATTTTCAATTACGAACTGGAATAGAGGATTTTTAATTACGAACTTAACTAGATGATTTTCAATTACCAACTTAAAGAAAAAATTTGAGTAAAAGGTCTTCATGTATAAACTTGAGCAGAGGCTCTCCGAGTACGAGCTTTAGCCAGAGGCTTTCCAAGTTCAAACTTCAATCCTTTTGCTCTATAACAGGGATTCTTAACCTGGGGTCCATGGATGGGTTTCAAGGGGTTCGTGAGGGTCAGATTAAAAAAAATAAATGAGTTCGTAATCCTTATCTAGCCAACATAGACTGTATCAGTGTTGAAGACCTTGCCAAAGATGACCTCATTGACCTGAGGACAAAGGAAATCTTACGAAGTGAATTCAACTTGAAGAGTCTTGGAGCATTCTGGTGTGCGTTGACACAAGCCTACCCTCGTCTGGTAGAGCAACCTATGAGTACTCTGATTCCCTTTGCTACTACGTACCTTTGTGAATCAGGGTTTTCAGCACTTGTTTCTATCAAAACAAAAAGTCGAAACAAATTGGACGTCAGAGATGACATGCGTGTCACCTTTTCAAAGACCACTCCACAGTTTCAGCTTCTTATTCAAGCCAAACAAGAACAACCGTCTCACTAAAATAAACTACCTAACAAGAGAGAAAGTAGTATTTGTGTTATATTTGAGCAGGATAAAAATAATTTTGTTTAATTTGCACAAAATGACTATTTCTTTTATTTGAATGAGTAGAATTTACTTTTAAATTGAAAAAGAGTGAGTTATTTGTTAAGATTGTTTACTTTATCTATACTTTTGTATGTTATAGGCCTACATGTACGAGGCAATCATAATTATATTATGTCAATAAAATAAGTACATATATTAATTGCATGCAAAGTTGTTTTTATGACTTTTATGTAAAAATTTCCTTGGAGGGGGTCCATAGCTTTCATCACCTTCTTAAAGGGGTCCATAACTGAATAAAGATTAAGAACCCCTGCTCTATAAGATGTCGAGTTGCTTCATTGATTCCCCTTCGCTTAATATCGCCATGGATTTCCCGGCCTATCCTTATCCCTCTGCGTTGTTATTTTCTTTTTCTCATTTGTTCTCTTAAGTCCATGCCCTCGACCATGGTCGCCGACTGTTCTTTTTACAAGAGACGGCGGGGTCGGAGAGCCTCGATTTCATGTTTCTAAATGTTAATTCTAAATCATATTAGGATTTACATATGCCAATCCTTTTAGTATTCACCAAACAGAAATAACATTCCGATACATGATCCGTTTGCTCTCGCCACACAATAGAGATTCCAGAAGGAAGACCATTTCTCTTTCCTTTCGTCTACTCACGAAGATGTTCCACACAACTATAGCAAACAGGATGTGAGGCCCACTTCTTATCTTGATCGCCAAGAGGAACATCAAAATATGCCATATAATTGCGGATTACAAAGTTTGATATATTGCGCCTTTGACAAACTAGCATGTAACAGCCACATATGTAGCAGAAGGTATCTAGATCATTAACGCAATTTCCTTTTGATTAAGCTATCACTCTAACATGAGACCTGAAAAAATAAACAATAATGTCAATATTTTGCACAATAACACTTATTACTATCTTACTATTGGGTTGAGGATTAAGTTCTTGCGGTTTTATCAAATATATTCATTGCCATTAACAATTTTAGAAAAACTTCATTTTTAATTGATAACAATATGAAATTTAATCAATAATGTATTCTCCGTTGTTATTTACGACTTCTTCCCAACGTAGTTCTGCAATAAGAATTCGTCTAACCAGTTTCTTAATTCCACATCAGTATTGAACGAAACGCCGCGCAAATTGTTGGAGAGCGATCGGAAAAGATGGAAATCCGATGGAGCCAAGTCTGGCGAATATAGAGGATGCGGCAGGATTTCCCGATTAAGCGTTTGGATGGCGTCTTTTGTCATATTGGCAATGTGAGGAAGAGCATTGTCATGTTGCAGAAGGACTCCATAACGTCGATGAGGTCGCTCTTCACGAATAGCTTCGGCGAGTCGATACATTTGTTGGACGTAGAGTTCTGCATTGACAATCTCGTTGTTCGCAAGGAGCTCATAAAGAATGATGCCTTCATAATCCCACCACACACACAACATCGTCTTTCGTGGATGAAGTCCTTGTTTTAATCGCGGAAGTGTTTTTTTATTGGGGCTAAGCCATTGTTTTTGATGGTTCATGTTGACATACACACACCACTTTTTGTCGCCAGTGATGATGCGGTGAAGAAATCTGTCCTTATATCCACGAGTAGCCTCATGACGATCAAGCAAATCTGCGGCAATCGTGGAGTGTTGAAGTTTGTTTCTTTCGCTCAAAGCGTGCGGAACTCATGCACCGAGTTTTTTAACTTTCCCCATCGAATGAAGGTGATTCACTACAGTTTTCTGATCATATGCCAATTGTACAGCCAATTCTCTAGTTGATTGATGAGGATTTTCATGAAGGTTGTTCAATCGATCTTCATCCAACTTACTGGGGCGACCAGAACGTTCTTCATCATTGCGATTGAAATGACCGTTTTTGAAACGTGAAAATCACCATTGAGCTGTCCTTTCTGATAAAGCATTTTCTTCGTACACAGCACAAATATCGCGACGAGCTTTGGCTGCGTTTTCATGGTTCCCGTCTCGATTGAAAATGAATAACAACAAGTGTCGAAAATGCGCCTTTCTTTCAACTTGACATTCCATTTTGAGGGTACAGAACAAAAATTAAATTAAAACAACTTTTAAATAAATCGCAATGACTTATTACTCAATTTCAAGACGTAGCCTAAGCAAAAGCCTAATAGTCTATTTACGCTGTTAAGAGACGTAGCCTAACCATTGCAAATTTTGCTCTCATTATTTATTATTGTTTCTTAATATGTGCACAAATCACGTCAATAAAACTTAAATCAACACAACATTAAAAAAAACCCGCAAGAACTTATTCCTCAACCTAATACTATGTACTGTGAAGTATTTGCTTTCTACAAGCACCCTCTCTGTCCGTCCGGAGGGCAGTTTTCGGGGAAACGAGAAAATAGAAATTACAGAATAACTATAGCATGTAGGTAAAAATAGATTATATATTCGAAATCAGCATGATAAAACGAATTAAAATTGGCAGATAAATCTAAGTCACCAGAAAATGTGATTAAAAATGTTCCCCTCTGTTATTTACACCCGTGTTTGGTTTTATGGATGAGGTATCTCTACCCCTCAGCCAACCCTACTCCTTTCTCAGCCGAGATTCGGAGAGTTAACTAAAAGATTTAAGCCTTGGAAGATCGAGAACGCATGGCTGAGGATCTAAAGCTCCGTGTACAGGCGGGAGCAAGTCATATATCGGGGAAATTATAAATAATTACCATAGTTTTAGTGAATGTTACAAGGTCTAGCAAATGATTTAGATTAAGAGGTAATTTTTCATAGTTACCACCTCCTAACTTAAATTCAATTATTTTAGTTAAATTTATCGTTTTTACCGAAGAAGTTTGGTAACTACTAAAATTTATTGGTTAATTTTAATAATTTGCTAACGTTTATCACATTTACCAAACATATTGGTAATTATGTAGGATTATTTTAAATCGAGTGTCATTCCAAATTATCCCGTTTATCTCTTCACATACGTGATTTCAACGCCGCTGTCGGGGAGCGAGGTGGGGGAGATCGAAAGCATTCTCAGCGAAGTTGCTCAGCCCCCCCCCCTTCTTTAATTACATTACTTTTAAAACCGTCTGTGTTGTAACGGCTCCGTCCCACAATCGTCTGTCATAAACCAATAAACACGCACTCTATGTTCATGTCACGTCGTGGCCAGGAATGAACTCAAAGGCGACCGTTTGACCCAGCGAGCTGTTGAGCGAGATGAGGCCTCTCAGAAGCAGGTTCCCACATCCCCCTGCACTGGTCCTTGGAGACAGAGCAGCCGGATGAATTAATCAGGCATCCAAACCAACGAGAGCGAAGATGAATTTTTAACCACGTTTAAGACATTTAGCCATGTTGAGTTACTTTGCCTAAAAGAGAAATGGTAGTAATTGTTGGGGCACAGCTCATTGAGGTAAAATATGAAGACAGTCGAAGGATAAGTAAACAAAAGACATTTATTAGTTTCGTGGAGTTCCGAGTTACAGCATCAAGGAGGGTCAGCCGTGTGCAGTTTTCTGCCTGCACTCCTCCCTTGGCCGAGGGCTCGGCTGGGTAAAAGCGACAATGCAGCCGCATTACTGTTTACTGAGCGGCTCCTGCTTTCGGGGAGGACGGTTATCCACGGTAATTATCTATCTAAAACACGTCAGTGAAACCCAAATATGTCGGTATGTGTGAGGCGGGGTCAAAATGAAAGGAGCAAAGGCTGCCTTGCAAAACCCCACTTCTTATTCTTAAACCTGAGTAGACTAGAGAGGAGATTACTTGGGGACATTATATAAACAACTATTTCTGTAGATTCACTTTATTACACAATTAGTTTCGGTATGAATAAAAAAACCAACGAGAGCATCTCCCTTAGAAAGTTTGGAAGGAGAGATGGGTAAAGAAAGTGGCGAAGATTAAGGAAATGAAAATATGTGGAGATTCACAAACGCAGATTCCCGTGTCAGCACTGGGACAAGGAGGGTACGCAAGCTTCCAGCCATCAGTTGCAGTATAGTGCCCCACACTACACTCCTTTCCCCTTGCGCCCTAATAAATTGTGGTAGGGAAGAGGTAGAATAGAAGAGAAGATAAAATAAATTGGTAACGATTTTAACAACCAATATGGGAATAAAGATGCCTTTTATTTCTATTTAGGGGACAAACTGATTAAGGTGGGCACCGAACCACACGTATATACAGCGCATGACAGCCACCGGGATAGCGCCCCTAGTCGTGACTCCATCTGACGACTAACTAAACCCGATGTGGCGTAACTTCAAAAGACCAAACGTAAGGATAAATTCCGAAAAGGACCTAATTGAGATTCAGTACAATTTCTCACAATTTCACATGCTCGTTTCGGGCCTTGGAATTGCCCTATCTGACATTTTACACCCTTTTGATTAACATTTTTCATTAATTCGTCATTTTTAATAATTTTATGCTCTCGCGACCCTGGGATATAGGGCGTTGGATTTCCAACGTCTAGGTATCGGGTTCAATCCCAGGAAAATTGATGCCTACTAGCGGCGCGCTGAGTATGTCGGATAGGCGCAGGCAGCTCCATTCATTCGCTTCATCACATAGATAGTCATTCACACTATCGTTATCTCCCCCCCCCCTCTTTCTCTCTCGCTACACACACACACACACACACACACACACACACATCACTCTTTCGCTTCGTAAGCTACCGAAAATGTCTCCATATGCATTCCCTTTTAATGTTAAACGGGTGGAATCCCCTTGGGCCACGAACGGTTTCCTGCTCGCTGGTTGGTATACGACCGCTGTTCTTGCACCCCTTGTTCCTTCCATAGTGACGACCAGCGCTTAGTGCCCAGGGCCGTGGGAGCGAATGCCATTATGCTCTTTATGTGAATTTCATTATTCTACTGGAGACCTCGTCCGCAATTGCGGGGGTAGGGGGTAGGTAGGCGCAGTTATTATTTCCTCGTCTTCCATCTCACCGTGGTTGGAACTTCCTTCTGTCACCCACACAACCAAGTAAGTCATCAAGGCTTACCTCTATCTTCCCAGGTGGTTTGTCATTTTTCATGCTCTCAAATGCGTGCGAAATTTCGTCCATCTATAGTGGTGGACTTCTTCCTCATTGGTGGAGTTGAAGCTTTGTAGATGGTAGTCATTACTATCAATGCTTTTTTCTCTGTTACTTTATTCCCCGTTTCAAGTTTATTTCATAAATATTAAGGTATATAACCCTAATAGACTAGAGAAGAGATTACTTGGGGTGATATAAAAACACTTGTAGAATAGCTTGATGGCTAGCGCCGTGCTTAATATTGCTTAATGGGTAGCTTTGTATAATATGGCTTAATGGGTAGCTTTGTTCCTAATGTTGCGGAATAGTTTTGTTTTTTTTGCTTAATATTGCTTAAGGGGTAGGTTTGTACTTAAAATATCTCAATGGGTAGCATTGTGGTTAATTGTGCGTAATGGGTAGCTTTGTGTCTATTAGGGCTTAATGGATAGCCTTGTGCTTAATATAACTTAATGGGTAGCTTTGTGTTTGATAGGTAATTTTGTGCTTAATATGGTGTAATGGATTGTTTTGTGTTTAATAGAGCTTAATGCTTTAATTTGGGAAGTGGGGGGGAGGGTCTTAAAAGGGGATGTGCTATGAGTTACACCTCGCAAGCTACGTGAGAGATTCTGGCGAGACACAGTCAGGATCTGGTTCTGAATAATTTGTCGTGAAATACCGACTGCTGTCTCAAATTGGTCCTTTATCGGCATCCGTTGCATCGTGCGAGCTTCCTCGAGAGTTCAGTTTTCGAGGGCAACCCGTTTTTGCGTCTATTCGCAAGATATCACACACATTTTGACGGATTACAATGATTAGAAATACCAGACAGTGTCAGTCTTTCACTCTTCTAGTAGGCAACCCAGTTTTTGAACAATTTGCCGTCCTTAACTCATCTATCCATCCTGATAAATGAAAAATACCATTATTAGCAGTCTATGTGCAATACACGTGAAACATGTTGGCATTCATAGGAGTCAAATTTGTACAAGTAAACTCAAAGTTCTAAATTATCGTTCTCTAATTTGGGACAAACCCTTTATTCAAAGCACATTAGTTTCTTCATAACTTGTTTTATTCGCTGTTCTATGCAATGAAATTTGGAAACTATCAGAGTCAAAGCCCAAAGAATATCTATGTAATTTTCATGGAAATTAAATTAATATTTTCAAGAAAATGTAGATTTGTGTATTTAGTTCTTTAGTTTTGAACGGTATTTTGCACAATCTGCAGCATGAAACCTAACTTAACCTAATCGAGGCGAGTTTTTATTATCGCTTCTAACAGTATCTGTCTTGGGTAGATACATTGGAGCTCTCGCTATGGGTTTCCAGGGTTGAGGCACGGGATCGAGCACAACAAGCTCGGACATTTTGCGAGCTAGCCGCCCATTGGAGGATACGCTGATACTTACCCGCAGGGGGGAGGGGTTAAGTAGCTCCTCACGCATCAGCATGCACCTAACCAATCACAACCCCGCTATCATTCCCTTCACAGCCCAGCATGGCCACTCCGGAACTCTGCAAATAAAGTATTAGTGTCCCTCATGAGTTTGTTCATATCCACATACCTCTAAAGCGAAACGGGAGTCCATTGCCCCAACCCCACCTAGAGCCACGAAAAGTTCCCCTCATCGCATGCTGCTGTCAAAACAAAATTACAACCATACACTCCCCCTAGCCTCCCTTCCTGGACAGTGAGTGACATTCTGATCTTTATGTGTATTTCATTATCCGGTTAGAGGATCTCGTCAACGATGTGAGAGGCGGATGTAATGAGGCCTTTTGTGTTCCCGTTTATCATTAAATTATGAAGATAAATGATCGAATAAAAAGCTAACCATTTTTTAGTAGAATCGCTACGAAAGACTCAAGATGTGGCTCTCCCACGCGAGACTCATTTGCGTTGGGTCGGACATGAAAGTCATAATCCACTTTGAACTTCAAGTGGTGCACCACTTGAAGGAAAAGGACTAACGCACGACCTTACACTGAAAAAGATACCATAAAAAAGCGTAAAATTTTTGATTGGGTAATAGTGAATCATCCTCCAACCTCACCCACCTTATCTCCATCAGATTACTATTTCTCTACGGGTTTAACGAATCAACTGAAGAGAATGAAGATGTCAAGAACAGAAGAGGTTCAAACAAAACTTAAAGAACTTTTAAAATGTCAAACGACTTTTGAAAATATGGCATTGAAAAGTTAGTAGTAAGATGGGGACTAGTGTTAGAAACGGTTGAAAATTATAATCTTTATTATATTAATAAATAAATACTTATTTAAAAATAAATACCTTTAAAGATTTGTTTGATTTATATCCATAAAATAGTGATAAACATGAAAAAATGCCGCATTACTTACGAGATGAACTAAGAGATGAATGTAATTTAATAGATTACTTCCTTGTTTCCTATCTAGGATCAAATAAGGACAAACCATCTCATTGATGTCTAGTAAAGATAAATCATCTTAAAATGGGGCTAGTAAAGATAAACCATTTATAAAGATACACAGAAAAGAAAAGCAATCTATTATCTGATAAGGTAAAGATAAACCAACGATAAATTGAGTTAGTAAAAATAAGCCATCCTTAAGTTGATCCTGCAAATTAGCCATTTATAAATTTACAGTGCAAAGATAAGAAACGATAAATTGAGTTAGTAATGATAAGCCATCTCTAAGTTGATCCTGGAAAAATAGCCATCTATAAAATGACAGTGTAAAGATAAGTTAAAGATAAATTGATTAGTAAAGATAAGCCATCCCTTAGTTTATCCATAAAAATTAGTCATCTATAAACAGATCGACTAAATATTTAAATTTAAATTAAGAAAAACAAACAAATTACCCACAATTTGGGTTAGGTTAGGCTTTTTCCTAAATTGCACATAAATCTTTACTCTTTATGCTTCTAGATGCCTTATTTTGGCTTTTTCATCTTAGAGATGGCTTATCTTTACTAACCAAACCTAATTTTCAAACGTTCAGGTAACTAGAAGTAATCTTATAAGGTCACTGAAACACAAAGAAACATGAACCATTAATAACCTAGCTTACTTAAACACTAGTAAAGATAAGCTATATAGAGAAGAGTCATCTTTTTCTTTTAAGATGGCTTATCTTTACTTGATCCGTACTCCAACGAGGGTAATGTCCTGGGCTTACGACTCTTTAAATCTGGATATAAGACCCACATGAATAGCAGAGTCTCCCTAGCCAAACGAGAGCTGAAGAAGCTTTACCGTTTCCGAGGCCTCAGCGTGCCTAACATCAAAAAACTGTATATGGCCCTGGTACGCTCAGTCCTGGTGTACCCGGCCGTGATCACGCAGATGGCAAGCTGTACCTCTCTCAGAATGATGCAGAGAGTGCAGAATAAAGCCACGCTGCTGATTACAGGCACGCGAAGGATCGACCGTACTCGGCAATCGACTCTTCACCAGAGAATCGGTCTAAAGCCGATCAATACGGAGATCCAAAGGCTTGGGAGAAAGACATGGGACAAGATAGATCAAACTATACTCCCGAATTTGAACCTAAACTTAAACATTCGTGCAAACCGGAGACGCGCTATAGGTAGAACTGCTTTGTTCCCAAGCAGTAGAACCTGCGCGAGAGAAGTGGTACTACCTATATTTACGTAGTATTAGTCCACTGCTCTAAAATTATGTGACTCTAAGATTCCAAGACTCAAAAGTTTGACGATTAGACAACCAAGTTGACAATTTTAAGAAACATATTGAAAAAAGAGGCGTAGTGCCCACATTAAAGTCCCCTCCCCCTCCCCCCCCAAATATAAATATAGTAAAAAATTAATAAAATTAAAACTAAATTTAAATATAAAAGAGGCGAAGTGCCCAATCCTAATAATAATCAAAAGTCAAGAATAAAAAGAGGCGAAGTGCCCAACTCCCAATACCCAACTGATAATTAGTAAACTAAAAGTCAACAAAATTCAAACTAAGAAAAGAGGCTAAATGCCCATATTAAGAGACTACAAAGCAATCAACACTGAGAATCATTCAGCAAGAAAGTCAACCTTGAAAGGCTTGAATGCTTCGAGGGTGGAAATACCTAAAAGAAATATATATATTATAACGGAGGAAACTGGCTGTCAATGACAGTCAGCTACTTTTTGACGGAGGAATTATATTTTTTTAAATACACAACATGAAGAATGCTAGTGATGCCCTAACACCAGGGCAAACTAGAAAACATATTCACACCTTTATATACCTACCACACAATTTCACCACTTTAACCTAATTTGTAATTTGTAATTTGTTTGATCCACCCGACTTTGTTTTTATTCGCTGGCGACTCTACATCTCACTATGTCAGTCGGTCGGTCCCTGTTTTTCTTTTTTGTTTTGGTAATATAATTGTAACTATTCGTCCGATTCTAACAAAAATATGTTGTTTCAAATTCTCTTTTGAATTATATAATTGACAAGGTCCTACCAAGGTCAGCTCGATAATTATTTTGTTTTGGCAATAACATTATAACTATTCGGCCGATTCTAACCTAATTTGAAACCCTTATTTTGGTTTATATTCTCTTTCGAATGATATAATTGCCAAAGTCCCCCCAAGGTTAGCCGGGGAATTATTTGGCAGTAACACCATAACTATTTGGCTGATTCTAACGAAATTCGAAACCCTTACATGTTGCTTCACATTCTCTTTCGAATGATATAATTGCCAAGGTTCTCCCAAGGTTAGTCCGGGAATTATTGAAGGTTTTGAAGGCCCTAAGGTCATAAATCAGAATTAGTGAGAGCACGCAACCTTTGGTCAGCAGACCTTGTTTTTTCAATAACGGCCAACTGGTGACCGCCAATAAGGGCTTAAGTAGCCCTTATAAAATGTGCATAAATCGCTGTTCATCATAATAACTACATTCACGTCCTGCCTCTCTACAACATTCTTTACCTAATCTTAATGGAGAGTTAAGATTACTGTTAAAGTTACCGAACATAATGTTTTCAAATTCCTAAGCATTTTTTAAAAGCTCCCTAAGCTCTTTCTTTACCCAGCAAGTTTTCATATAATTAGTCCATTTGTTTACATAGTTACTGTTACTACGCCATTTCAACTCATCAATATATTAATGGAAGTAGAGGCTTCATAAATGACTTGAGTATCCAAGTTCTGATGTATACACGTAGTGTATCTCGCAAGATAAAATATTCTTCTTAAATAAATCTAGATCTAATAATAAATAAAAAGTTTCCCACGCAACTTTGACTAAAAAAAGTGACCCAAATTCCTTTTACACCCGCCATCGCTCCAGCGAAAGGAACCTGAAGTCATAATTTGAAAGTATGGACTTCATAGTAACCTTAGATTCGATAAGGCCTCTGTCCTTGGAAATATCTCGCTGCATTACATTATGGTGTTCTCTACTCTCCCTCTTTCTAACTCTTAATCTTTACTCGCCATCCAGAATGTTAAAGTTCTCAGCCTTTTATATATATGAACCCTTTTCTCCAAAATTTCTGTTGGAAAGGTCTGCCAATTAAGACCATTTTTCTGACAAAAATATTAAAAAATTAGCAGAGATAATTATTGTTATCAACACCACATTTAGGCAATTAATTATAATAATTTTGGTTTTATTTAATGATTAAGAATTGCGTTTTGAAAGAGAAAGGGAGGCATCCTAAATATTTGACAGATAAGGCCATCTTATCATCAAAAAGAGGAGAGAATGACGACAAAATAATTTCTTCGCTTTCACTTCAGTATTTAAGAAATGAATTGTGTTGTGGAGTCATAGGGGTGGAGGGGAAGGGGGTAAAATTCACCGACCGTTGATGTCAGCTACGTGACATAAAACACGACTAAAAAGTACCTCGTTTTATGCGTCAGATGGATAGCGTCTGTAATACTGTATTTCCACTAAGCGATAAATTATAATTATTAATTTCGATGTAGAACTCAAATGCAGAAATTACAGCAAATTATGTAAACAAAAATGTCGACGTTACGACGACACAACGTCAAGAAACATTGTATGTTGAAATTCTGAAGAAAATTTGTTTTTAATTTTTTTTTTTTTTTTTTTAAGAGCTATCTGGCGACTGCTCACTTGGGCATAAGTCGCTTTAATCAAACAGCCAAGCTCTAGGCTACTTTAAATTAAAAATATGAAAACAAAACAACGATAAAAAGGAAAGATGACAACAATTAGGAAGCAAGCTCCGGCGTCTGGGACTTCTCCCTCCCCCGGCGCAGGAGCGTGCGACCTACAACAAAAAAACAATAATAAAAAAACAAAAAAACAAAACAAAAAAACTGGTTAAATAAAAGGGAGAAGGCCGGCTTCCTCCAAAAAGTCTAAAAGTCCAGAGGTCGGTGTGAACGAATCCGTCCCGAGTATAAGGGACAGGTGGTATCGACCCCGCCCATCCAGGTACCTGGACAGGTATCGTGCGTGAACATCACCCAGAATGGGACATGCGACAATAATGTGCCGAACAGTCTAAGGGACGACGCAGTCGTTACAATAAAGCACTGGCGAGCGCTCCATCAAATAACCATGTGTCACGCGAGTGTGCCCGATTCGGAGACGACATAAAGCGACCTGAAGCCCTCGCGGCATTGGGGGATAGATCCATGGGAACAGTCGCGGCGCAATGGCACTCAACTTTAAGCTCCTTTCGACCGTCTCCCATCTTCTTTGCCAAGCACTCCGAAGAGCTGCCCGTATTCCTGCCATGTAGTCGGTGTGAGGAAGAGCGAAACGCTGATCCAGTCGCAGAGTCCTCGCGAACTCTTTGGTGCCCTCATCGGCGTGCTCATTCCCCGCAATTCCTACATGTCCAGGAACCCAGCAGAAAATAATCTCGAAATCCGCCCGGCTCGCCAAAACCATGGCGTCACGGATATCGCGAACCAGGGGATGCGGAGATTCCATAGCACCAAAGAGCACTCTGGTCGCTTTGTAAGTTGCTATAGATAACAATCCAGTCTCTGAACCGGGCACGTCGCGTAATCTCCCGTACCGAGTGGTGTATTGCCAAAATCTCGGCCGTGAGGACAGACGCAGCGCCTGGCAGAGTCCCGCTGACTTCAAACAGAGGGGATACGGCGTGGAAGGCGACCGCCTCTTGGCACTTAGAGCCATCCGTATACATTGGCACGGTTTCAGCGTGACACGAGGTGTGCTCCAAAAAGGTCGAACCCAATACTCCCGGCTCTGTACAAGCTTTGGTAGCAGAGGTGTGGCGACAAATAGCCAAATATGATACCGTCCAGGGTTGCGTCCTTGGCATAAGCAGAGGCGCCACAGGCCCGAGAGCTATATATAGCTCTCGAATGAGTTTCCTAGCCCTAAACCAAAAGGGCTTAGGGTATGACTGGCGTCTCTCGGCGGCATAGTCACCGTCGAGATCAGCTGCTGATGCATTGAGAGCTGTTGGCGACTGAGGGAGGCGCCGGGCTCGCGCATACAGGTGAGTGATGCACTGTACGCGGCGTAGAGCGAGTGGAATCTCCCCAGCATCGATCAACAGGCTCTCAATGGGGGAAGTGCGGAAGACCCTGGTCGCAAGTCGAAGGCCGGTGTAAATCGATCGAGTCCACCTTCCGCAAAAAACGCTCGGCTGCGGATCCATAAAATTCGCATCCGTAGTCGAGCTTCTAACGAACAAAGGATCGATAAAAAAGTAAGGCAGTAGCCCTATCAGAACCCCAAGCGCTAAACGTCACGGAACGGAGAATGTTCATGGCGCGGGTACAAGAGACCCTAAGACTGCGACTATGAGCCTCCCAGGTGAGGCGTCAGTCGAATACAAGACCAAGGAAACGGTGCGACTTAACCACATCCAGGCGCACCCCATTAAGAAACAAATCTGGGTCAGGGTGAAGCCGTGGATGGCGGCAGAAGTGCACCACCTTAGTTTTGGCAAAAGAAAACCGAAACCTGTGCGCTTCGGCATAGCGAGAGACGCGGTTCAATGCCTGTTGGAGTCGACGCTCCAGAGTTGGCATCTGGGCCGCGCCAAAAGAGATCGAAAGGTCGTCCACGTAGAGCGTAGAGAGAACATCTCCTGGCAGCACCGAAGTGATGCCGTTGATGCTCAGGGCAAAGAGTGTGACAGTGAGGACACTTCCCTACGGGACACCCTCTTCTTGATCCTTTGGGGCGGAGAGGGCCTCCCCCACCCGTACGCGGAATCGACAATCTCGCAAAATTTCAGATATAAACATTGGGAGGCGTCCCCTCGCCATGACCCCAGGGAGAGTCTCCATGATACTGTATCGCCATGCGGTATCATAGGCCGTCTCCAGATCGAAAAACACCGTGGCGTAGTGTTGTCTACGAAGGAAGGCCTCGCAGACGGCATTTTCCAGTCGGAGCAGAGCATCCGACGTGTAGTGAAACTTGCGGAAGCCGCAATGTGCACAAGACAGATGGCCCCTGCTGTCCAGGAAAAAGGCTAATCTAACACTTACTAATTTCCCCATCAACTTGCACACGCAAGAAGTTAGAGAGATTGGGCGGAAACCGGCTGGGTTAGAGTGATCTCTCCCCGGTTTGCGAAAGGCCAGCACAGTAGCGATTCGCTAGGAATCTGGGAGGATACCCTCCAACCAGATCCTGTTTAACAAATCTAAGAGGAAGGCCATGCCTCGCTCACTCAGGTGTCGAAGCATGGCGTACGCGACATCTTCGGGACCATGGGCGGTGTCCGCGCACGAAACAAGAGTGGAGCGCAACTCACTCACAGTAAACCTGTCGTTGAAGTGTTGTCCGCCTCTGGAGGTAAAGTCCAGCCGGCGCCCTTGCGCGACATCACGACGTGCGTTAAATGCTGGCGGGGCAGCATCCCGGCTAGAGAATGCGAAGAAAGCGGTCGTGAAGGATTACCCCACGGACGCGGGGTCCGAGATAGCGGTTCTCCTGGAGCACGGGAGGGGGGGTCCTGCAAGAACTTGCCACGAATCCTTTTGACTAACTTCCACACCTCAGCTATAAAGGTCTTCCCGTTAAGTGAACACACGTATGCCCGCCAAGAAGAGCGGCGGGCGTGCTTCGAAATATACCGGAACCTAGCCCTAGCCCGACGAAATTTAGCGACAGTGAAATCGTTCGGGCGGCGCTTATAGCGCATGCAGGCATAACGCTTTTGTTTGAGGGCCGTCTCACACTCGGCGAACCAGCATGGGAGTGTTCGGCGTGCAAAATGGCCAGACGTTATGGGAATTGTAGTTAAGCCCGCGGCGATGGGATTGCCGGATAAGAACTCAACGGCCTCATCTACCGACCTAAACTCCTCGACTGAGATAGAGAATTCAGTCATTACCTGAAATGCAGTCCACCGCGACAGCGCCACCGGGGTGGGCTCTCAGGCGGCAGTTGCCCTGAAAATGATATTTGAATGGGAAAGTGATCACTACCATGGAGGTCATCGACCACTCCCCAATCAAAATCAGGCTGTGCATCCGAAGAGCACAAAGATAGGTCAAGGCAAGAAAATGAAGCGGTTCTCGGACAGTGATGCGTAAACTCATCCACGTTTAGGACACCTATCTCAAGCTTTTCGATCAGAGTGGCAAGGACTTGTTCCCTAGGACTTATTGAGTAATCTCCCCAGAGAAGATGCCTGCCGTTCAGATTTCCAAGCAAGAGAAAGGGCCTCGGCAACCGTGCCACGACGCGGCGGAAGTCCCACGCGTCGAAGTCAGCTGACGGTGGAATGTAAGCAGAAATAATAGTATACCTCCTATCCAGGTGAAGCTGCACAACCACTGCCTGAAAAGAGGTATCTAAAGTGAAAGGAAGAACGGAGACATCATGCCGGGTGTAAACTGCGCATTCCACAGCCCGGCCATCCCGTGGTGGTGGGTCGCAAGACCCTTATACCCCGGGAGGGTGGGCAGGAAGCACGCGCCTAGCATGGTCTCCTGCAGAAAAATAGCTAACGGAGAACGGGACGAGACGAGCCTCCGCAGCTCCTCCCAGTTGTCCCGGAGTCCACGGCAATTCCATTGAAGGAATATGCCCTACAGGCCTAGCTCGGAGGAGACGCGGGGACCCTCCTCAAACAGAACACCCCCACGGGAGTGTAGGGGTGGGTCTAAAGGCCCCTCCGTGTTTTCTCATCACACGTTCGACCTTGACCGCCCCATGGTCGGCCAGCTCTAGGGGGATGTCCTCAATGGAGTAGTCAACGAGTTCCCTCGCATAAACTACTTCTTTCACAAAGTTCATAGTAGAGTGCGGCGTCACACTCACTGGGGTGCCATGAAGTGTCCGAAGAGCACTTATCTTGGCCGCCTCGGCGGGATTCGCCGCATTCGCCAGAAGGCTCTCGTCTGAGCAACGGGTCACCTTCGGCTCTCTACCAATTGCACTAGCAAATCATCTCCTCTGGTGGATCATGTTGCCCTTGGCCAACATGGTGTTATCAGTGGAGCGAATAACGAGGAAGCGTTTGAAGCCAGCAGGCTCGAAAACGCCAGGTAACCTCTGAATCAGGGACCCCGATGTCATCGAGTCTCCGCCCTGTGCACTTTTTGTCTTAGTCGGGGGCTCCGGACCCGGTGGATCAGAGGGGGCGGATGTGCCGATCTTGGCTTGGACGCCAATCAAAGTGGCAGCAGACCATCCGTCCCCGCATCACCCGCAGATGGAGAGGAGCCCCGAATCTTTTTAGTCTTTTTTGTCTTTTAAGTCTTTATCTTTTTTGGAAAAGAGGGCGGGAAATGAACCCGCTTCTTACCCCTACCGGCAGAAGCCCATAGACCAGATGGACCTGCCTCAGCCAGGTCCTTCTCCTAAATTGAATAGGTTCTAGTGGTGGCATTTGCATCGGTTGGAGGAGATCCCTTCCCTCCTTGTACTGCCTCGGAGGCCCCAGCCGTTTGGCACCGAACCCGGATTCCCCTCCATGGAAGGCCCTACCGCCTGAGGCTGGGTTTCCTTAAGGACCATGTGTATCACAGGAGGAGCCTCTAGTTGGCCACCCCCTCCCAGCACATCGCAGGTCCCCTTGGCAGCGTGACCAGTCTTGTGTGGGGAGACACAGGCCTTGACCCCGGCAAGGTTTAATATTGTTGCAAGCAGGTCTTTTGAGGGAAGCAACCGAAGGGGCCTGGCTTTCCTCTCTCCCCCAAGGGGGTTTGCCCTACCGAGCCGTTTTGATGGGAAGCGGTTCGCTATGGGCTGCCTGATGGCATTCTTGGTAGTCCCCTTGGAAAGCAAAGGAGGGACTGCCGCTGGAAGCAGAGAGGTGCCCGAAAGCACCTCCAGAGTAGGGGGTGAGGGGGAGTCCCCCTTCTGGTTCAAGAAATATGCAGGGGCCCCTGTGCAAGCACAGGAAGGGGGGGACCTCCATTTTTTTGTGGAGCTGCCCGAGAGCGGCTCCGTCGATGTAACAGGGGAAGTTAAGGGTTGGGGTTTTTTGAGTTTTTCATCTATGGGCATGGTGATCCTCTTTTTTCCACGAGATGTAATCGCACATCACCTCTCGCAGTAGCCCGCAATGCAAGAGGTGCTTACAGGCCTGGCAGACCCAGGTGCCGCCATTTGGGACCACCCCTCCCGACTGGTGGCCTGGCAGTCCATCGGCATGGCGGCTCCACCTTAGACACGGCGTAAAACTGACTGTGAAGAGCAAAGGAAAAGGGATGTGAGGAAGGTATGGGTGGAAATGAAACAGGTTGTTAAAAAAAACCCATCCCGAACCGGAGCTCAGGGGTTAGGAAACGTTTTCCCCTCCTCCCTCAGCCCCGATCCGAGACGGTTGGCTTGAGAAGAAGGTCAGCATCTACCCTGTGAAATTAGAGGCTGACCAGAGAAAGTTGTGGGAGAGGTTGTATGAAAATCGACGAAGTAGGGGAGAAATACAGGCTATCTGAAGGAAGGAAGAGAGGCTAAGCTGGGGCCGGACGGGGCGCTGGATCCCGTCAGCACGGCGGCCAGGATGGCAAATCGCCGCGCCCCTTACTGGGAATTAATTATAGAACTTGAGTAAATACTCGAGAGTTGTTGCCTATTCTCTCGCTTTCGACTGCCGCAAGTAGTTTCCTTTTCGTCATACTCGAGTTAATACTTTCACGCATTTTTACTTCAACTCATTCACCACTTTTTCTAAAAACATCTCTTCTCAATCTTCTATTGAAGATTCCCCGTCGGTTTTCTCGTCTTGCATTTAATTAAATTATTTGAACGCCCTTTAGGGCGAGGAGGAGGTAACCATAATGGTAAAAAGTATATATTTGAGTTTCTCTTTTATTTATAATTTGCATTAATGTTAATACCAAGATATTTTGATCCTCTAATATTTATTAATCGTTTATCATTTTGTCAGACCCGAAGATGGGCGTCAAGCCTTACACATTGTAAACAAATATAGAACACTATTAATACCCTTCTATATATAACGTTAATATTAAAATTGCTCTACAGTACTTGTAAGTGCTATGATAATAATAATGTACAATAATAAATGTTCTTCGTATGAAAATAAACATTGTGGTGAACTTTGCAATAAAGCAGCCTCTTTCACACAGCATTAAGTATGGCCGCCCTTTCCCTTCTAAATGAAGAAAAACCTTTCGAATGGCGGGGGTTTTCACTGTCACTTCAGTCAAGGAATGAGGTTTACACCCACTGGCCAAGGATGGAAGAGATAAAGGAAGGGCCGATGCACTCACTATGAAGGTACCTTCGTTATGTCAAGTGCTTCACACAACTCCATACATTGGATCAAACCTAACAAACTTTGTTTTGTTTTCAATATTAAATTCCGAGAGATTTAACAATTTTCACTATTTAAATCTTTAGTGATATTTTACGACATTGTAACTATTGAGAACGAAAGACGCACACGTGCACTCACACGAATCTTGGCACTCATGTCTGTCCCAATGATGTTTCTTTCCATCGACTTGACTGATTCTGCTAGATTACATGTGCGGGTCTCGATGCGGGTCTCGACGAGGGTCTCGAAAAAATGTTTGACGTGTTCACTCTTTTTATACAGTAGCTGTAGAAATCACTGTATGGTAGAGTCAACTTCTATCATTAGGTTAGTAAGTAGCGCTATCCGCTCCTCGCATCGTGGACGAGACCCCTGACTGGATAAAGAAATGCACATAAAGATCAGAATGACAATCGCTGGGAAGCTCGAAAGGGGCGGTCCTCGTTTGGTCCGGGTGGTATTCTGTGGTTTTGACATCAGTCCTCGTGGAACCCATTCCTACCCACTGGGAGTGGGGTACGCGTACCATGTATAGGGGATGTGGATATGTGTATCCCCATATGGGATACTGGCACCCATCGGCAGTGCTCCGGAACAAAGGAAGGAGGGGGTATACTGAGGAGGGGGGGGGGGGGGTAAGTTTAGCGTATCCGCCGCTGAAAGTTTTGTGTTGTGTTTGCACTCGCTAAGATCGAACCCGTGCCTTGACGCTAGATATCCAACTTCGTTTTAGTCTAGGCAAGCGATTTTCATAATATTGATGCGAGCCACATTCATTGCAAGCTCTCGTGGTCTCGTGGGCGTTTTCGCAGTCATTATAATGAAAGCGAGATGGTGCCGAGTACCCTGGACGAGCCGTTGGGAGCCTGCGATCGATTAGGAGACCGATGTTTCCACAGAATTTGTGGCAACGTCAATATTTCTTTAGACACGTCAATGTGGGAGAGAAGAAAAGAATGTGATGTGTGAATGTCTCGTGTGAGTTAAGTGGTATATTGGTATGTGATGGGGATAAAATTTTGCGGTGTTTAACTAAGTTTTTTGGAAGGGGTGGAGGAAAGAGAAATTGGAGGAGACGAGATGGTGATTCTAAATGCAGATTTTTTTTTCATTTACAAAACTGCCGCTTAAAGAATAGCAAAATATTTTGAGGCATCTACATATCAAAGATTCGTGGCATTAAATATACGAGAAGGCATCTATATATATTAGTGGCAATGCCTTGCAATTTGGCATATCAAAGCTTCGGAGCTTTTTGCAAGTGGGGATAATGTCCCAAACTGGGATCAAGTGACATGCCCAGATTCTTTAAACCAAAAAGTTTATAGCCAATGATAGAAGACGCGTCGAGTTAAAACGAAACTTTATTTACAAAAGGGATATAATGAAAAAAACGGATCTCCTAGGTTGAGTTTCGCTCCTGAAGGAAATAGTATTGCCCAAAATAAGGAAATTTACGGACTTAACAGTTAACTTAACAGATGGCGTCCACAAGTGTTATCAACATCATCCACGACAATTTGGCCATGACCAAAGTCTCTGCCCGTTGGGTCCCTAGAAACCTCACGTCCCATGATCGACTTCAACGTCGTCAAAGTCCACAAGGCCAGAGTTGCACAAGCTGCCCTGCGCGAGTGCGGATTCGAGGAGCTCAACCATCCCCCCCTACAGTCCAGATCTGGCCCCTGGCGACTACTTTTTATTCCGCCAGCTCAAGGTTGCACTGTGTGGACGCCGGTTTGTGGACGATGAAGATGTCCAGCTCGCCGTCCAGGAGTGGATGGAACAGCAGTCGGGAATTCGAAGCCTCAGGGACAAGTGACGCAAGTGCATTGAAGTCGAGGGTAGTTATATTGAAAAATAATAAAGCACTTTTCCTCATATCTCGTTTCCTTATATCCGAATTGCAAAACTTATTGACCGCCACTCGTAAGTGATATCAGATGTGTAAGGTTATCATAAAACCTCTCGACCTATATAAGTGATATCAGGTGTGTGAGGTTATCACTAAAAGCAGAATCTCAAAACTTTAATCAAACATTGCCAGCGTCCAAATTAGTCCAAATACTCAAACATTAACATCAATTCTTGTTTTGGGCTCCCCAAAATTAGTTAAGTTAGGGTGATTGTCTAATCCTGTAATTTTATTGTTTTCTCTTGTCTTCCACGTTTTGGTAGGGAACTTTTTTAGCCCTTTTTCTTTAAACACGTTACGCAAAGGCAACTCTCCAAGTGCATACTCTTATCTTTGGATCGATAAGATGGCGTCCACATCGTTCGAAATATTCCTCAAGCAAGGACAAGCATTCGGACTGGAAGGTAAGGAACTCATGAATTACGTCCACAATGAACAAAAACGGAAGGACGATTTAGAAAGAGAAGAAAGGCTAATAGGATGAAAAAGGTAACAGAAGGAAGTAAAATGCTGATAGACATAAGAATAGAGAAAATAAAAAATACGGAATAAAAGAATAGTAGACGAAACAAGAATACAGTGGAAAATAGAAGCAGAGGAAAGAATAATACCAAGGGGAAGTAGAACAAAGGAGAGGATAATACAGTTGAAAATAGAAGCAGAAGAAATACGAATAAGTATCGAAAAAGAAGTCAAAGAAAGAAAAATAAAGATAGAAAATGAAGATTAAGAAAGAAGAATAAAGATAGAAAAAGAATAAGAAGAAAGAAGAATAAAGATAATAAAAGAAGAGGCAAAAAGAAGACAGATAGAAAAAGAAGAAGAAGAAAGAAGAATAAAGATAAAAATAGAAGAAGATGAAAAGAGAAGACTGATAGACGAGGACTTCCACCTTCCCGCTCTCCCTTCTACCCCGCTCTCCCAGGAAGAACTCTCCCCCGAGTTAGTTGTGAACCCCGAACTCGGGCCCGTTAAGATCGCCCAAATGGTATCGCTCTTAAGAGAATACTACAGTCTTATGCGAAAAGATGTAGAAGGGCCAGAAAACGTCAGAATCCATTTATACAACGTGTACGTAGCCATGCGTACAGGGGAAGGACCCCTCGTTAGCCTTCGCCCACTCTTAGACCCACTGAGGTCTCACGGCTTAACAAGTAAGCCCTCCAAGTGCTATTTTCATTATAGCACTATTACCAATTTAGCGTTCAAGTTTCGCGACAATCGCATATCCCCACAGAAGGATAAGGTAAACTCTACCCGATGGGCCACCCCCAGTCTCGAAGAAACAACTCCGACCCCTTTTAGAAGCAGCTTCCTCCTATCGGCGTATTGTCCCCCATTTCGAGTCCATCACCTCCCCCTTAAATGACCTGCATAAAAAGAAATTTCTAGACCCTATTAAGTGAAACTCCAGGGCTATTGCCAGCTTCGGCAGACTCAAACGAAAACCAGTGACTGCCTCTATCCTGCCCTTATCTAATCCCGAGGGCAAATCGGCGTTCAGATCGGCACCCCTCACCTTGAACTTGGATGCGCCTTGTTGCGATACGAGGCAGAAGCGCCATTCCTGGTGGCTTTTGCGAGTCGGAAACTTTCCGATCGGGAAAAGAAGTATGCCACTGTGGAGCAAGAAGCCTTAGCTATCGTGTTTGGGGTACAAAGGTTTCATGTATATTTAACAGCTAGACCGTTCTCCGTAGAAACGGATTACAAACCTCTAGCTTATTTAAAAAGTTGCAAGAGTCAGAATGGAAGACTCATGCGTTGGGCCCTGTTATTATCCGAATATCAATAGGATATCCGATATCTAAAGAGATCTCTTAATGTACTCGTGGATAGTTTGTCTAGGAACCCGCTAGAAGAATCAAGTGAGTCTTTGTAAATAACCTGTATTATAGCTATGTAAGTTTTGGATAAAGGTTAGAATCAGCCACTAATTAATTCATATGTTATATTTGTAAAGTTGATAATATGACACGCTCTATAACTGCCGTGATTAATTTTTGATTGTTTCTTTTTTCTTTTTGCATGTGGGTCTTATATCATGCTACCCGAAAAATGTATCGAATATAATCATTTATTTCTTTTGTACTTAGGCATCAGCTCTTAATTACTCCGGAATTTCCTGTATATGACCGGAAACCCGTGTGTTCCTTTTTCCATCATGATTATTTTTATGTTCCTGTATTCGTTGAACTCCCGTTTTGATTTTTTTTTTCTTTGTTGTTTTTTTCTGTATTGTTCGTGTAGCCAATGTTAAAAGTATACATTATTCCTAGTTACACGTCAGAATAATGTCTTCCAAAACGGGTAGGGATGTAGAAGTCTAAATACTGCATACATAAGTGTACGCATAAACACTAGGACACAAAGCTGCGCGCCTTCTCGTATCCCTAAACGCACCTCTCGCCTCAAATTCTCCGTCGCCCTTTTTCGCACCGCCGTAAAATCCGAGATGGCTCGAAACCGTGAATGACATACCGTCAGCCCAAAGATGAAAAAAGGTCTTTCGCGTGACGATACGGATTTTACGAGAATTCGATTCTCTCTCTCGATTGTGCTCGTGAGAGAAATAAAAGGAAGACTTCTCCCTGGAATCAGGCAGAAGATCTTGGACTTACGTCAAGGAAACCGTTCACCCGTTGCAAGGAAGGAACTTCTCGGGGAATTGGTTGTTGCCGTTAGGGTACTTGTAAGTGCCAAACTTCTCGCTGCCCCCCCCCCTACTTTCCAGAGCCTGAGATTACACAGGACCTCCCTCTGCGGATAAACCCTAGACGTAGCTAGGTAATCGGTTTTGGCTACCCACTCCAGGAGCCGAATAATCGGACAGATTCTTCAAGGAAGAAGTCCGATTTGAGTCACCATGTGGCTCACCTTCGTGATCCGGCAAAGGATCAGCATATCACCGGTCTTGGATTACCCTCCCATTCGGTAACCTCGGACGGCCGGACTAGGTGCGATCATCGTCACTAGAAGAAGAACTTCACCGCCCCAAACTCAAAAATACTTACGAACTCAAAAGTATCGTTAATTTAATTATCCCCTCCCTTAACTTCACCAGTTTATTTGTGAACTATAATTCTCATCCCGAGCCCATAACCTCGAATATTAGAAGTGCTTACTTAATTCAGTGTTTAACTCAATAATAATATTCCATTCGTTCTGGTGGGTGCCATTAAGACGCGAACACCCTAGTGAGTAATTTGAAAGTAATCCCCACGACATTTTATAGATTTATTTATTCAGTGCAAGATTAATCCTATTTATATTTATATACGCTGTTGCTTATTTTAAATTCATGTACATTAAAGATTATTTTTATTTATGTGTGTTTAACTAATTTGGACGATCCTTTGGCAATTATTAAGCAATCCACTCGGCTTAAATCTCAATATTCCACCGACCCACCCATGGTTGGCTTTTAATGAGTGGAGAACACACTCAGGGGATCATTATCTTAGTTTTTATCAAAAGGGTACGCACCGGGGTTATTCCTATTCACCGAAAGTGGCTAAGGTAGGTGTATTGGATAGGCTTCACCTCCGCTTCACCTCGGTGTGGTAATAAAATATATTTCCAGGAAGTGGGACTGGGATTACCCACTCACTCAAACCTCGACAATGAGATATATGAAATATGGATTCATTGTACTCATAATTGGTAGGAATGGTTGAGAATTATCATACTCGTAAATTATCTCGTGGAGGGTAGCAAAGGGGAGGACACCATGATGGATAATCGCTCCCGAACTCTCGATGGAGGTGAAGTTAATTAAACGGAGAGGCAACTATACTCTCGTCTACGAGCTCAATGCAGACGCCGTCGAAGAAGTAACGAGCGATCGGCCGCGAACAGACAAGGGCGGGAAGTTGTAAGCACATCTGGAGTTAAAACTATCACAAGGTGTTGATCGGAGAGCCGCCTCAATAAGCCACTTTGTGGAAGAGAGTGTGTGTGTGTTCTCCATACTTTTCCTCTTCTATCTGGAGCCGAATGCTTCCCTCATTTATGTAAACCAAATAATAATACAAAATAAATGTACCCAAACAAATATCAAATAAAAACAACGATTAGCATCAGTTTACAAATCTACTACTTCTTTCCATTTCCCCACTAAATCTCTCAATTTTTGTCACCTTCCCTAATTTCACCACTTTAAAAATACAAATAATCGCTCTTAATTGGGATACAAAAGAGGAGATGGTAACGAAAGAGATAATAAAGGCGGAAGATCTGTTTGATCAGCCATTGATTAAAGAACGGGTAAAGAGTCGCTGGAAATCTGCTGAGGTCGACGACGGAAGACAAAGTGGAGAAAAAAATATTACGATATTTGACATTGAAAAAAATATTGGAGAAAACTGAATGTTGTATTATTTGTCTATAGACTATAAATATATTACAATATCCCGCCTCCCCCTCCCCCACTTTCACCTCTCTTAAATTAATGCTTTCAACGAAACTTCCCTTTAAACAGAACGTATATTCTGAGATTGACTTACATTATTAAGGGAATAAGTTGCTGGCAGAAACATGAATGTGTGGTATCAAATTCATTCGGAAAAAATATTTAAAATGAAATGACGTAAAATTTAATTTCTACGAAAATAACAGCCGAGGGGAAAACTCGCTTCGGATGATAGCGGTTAAGCTACAACGGGTGTGGTAAATCGATGGATGGGGTAAATTCGGTTCAACGTGACGGAGGCTTCCATACCCATGGCTCGGACCCCAAGTTGACCTGGAGGTCTCAACTGAGAAATAAAAGGACTCAAAACGAAAGTAGGGTGGTAGTAAGAACCAAAACATTTTAGGTTTTTAATGTTAATAGGACCTAATAAGAATTTGTTTTTTCTTGAGACGCTCAAAAGAATTTATTCTTGTTCACGCGACGCCAATTAAGAATTTGGTTTTGTTCTTCGGAGGCCCGAAAAGATTTTAGTTTATTCATGGGACGCCAAATAAGATTTTTTTTCCTGAGACACTAAGTAGGAATTTGGTTTTGTTCTTGAGACACCCCAAAGAATTTAATTTGTTCGTTAGACGCCAAATAAGAATTTGGTTTTGTTCTTGGGACACCCCAAAATAATTTAATTCTGTTCGCGCGACGCTAATTAAGAATTTCTTTTTGTTTTTGAAACGCTATAGAATTTGGTTTCGATATTGGGAGGACAATTAAGAATTTGCTTTTGTTCTGGGGACTACAAATAAGAATTAGGTTGTGTTCTTTGGAAACTAGATAAGATTTAGTTTTGTTCTTGTGAAGCCAAATAAAGAATTTTTTTGAGAGACCAAATAAGAATATGGTATTTTTTCTCTTGCGACGAAATATAAGAAGTTGCTTTTGTTCTTGGGATGCCAAGTAAATTTTTGGCCTTTGACGCCAAATTCTAATTTGGTTTCGTTCTTGTGGAGCCAATAAGAATTTGTTTTTGTTATTATGGAAGCAAATAAGATTTTTTTTAGTTCTTTGCATGCAAAATAAGCATGTGGTTTTGTTTTTAAGAAGCCAAATAGAAATATTTTGCTCCTTATAGGTCAAGTAAGAACTTGGTTTTGTTCTAAGAAGACAATAAGAAGCTGGTGTTTTCTTGAGACGCCAAATAAGAATTGGGCATCGATTTTAGGACTCCAACAAAGATTTTTTTCTGTTCTTTGGTACGTCATTTAAGAATTTGATTTTGTTCTTGGGACGTACCATTAATTTATTTTGTTCCTGGAAAGTCATATAAGAATTTGTTTTGTTCTTGGCACGTCATGAAAGAATTTGGTTAGGTTCTTGGGACTGTAATTAGGAATTTTGTTTTGTTCTGGGTCTGCAAATAATAATGAACTTTTGTTCTTGAGACGACAAAAATAATTCTTTTGTTCTTGGGACAAAAATATTAATTTGATTTTTTTTTTTGAATTAAAATTAGTATTAGCTTTTTAATTGATACGCCTTAATAATAACTTGCTTTTATCTTTGGACTCCAAATAAGAATTTCATTTCTTCATGAAAGGGAAAATAATAATTGTGTTTAGTTCCTGGGTCACAAAATAAGAATTTTTTTTACCTTTTTGTTCACAAATTAGAATTTGGCTTCGTTCATGTGAAGCTAAATAAGAATTTGGTTTTGTTTTTGGATCAACAATTGAACGAATTAAGAATTTGGTTTTGTTCATATGACGCAAAATAAGAATTTGTTTTGTTCTTGTGAAGTCAACTAATAATTTGGATTCGATAGTGCCACACTAAATAAGAGTTTGGTTTCTTTGGACGTTAAATAAAAATTTGATTTTGTTATTGGGAACACAATAATAATTTGGTTTTGTTCATAGGAAGCCAAATAAGAATTTGGCTTTGATCTTGAGACGCCAAATAAGTATTTGGTTTCTTTCTTGGGACACAAAATACGAATTTTGTTTTCATCTTTAGGCGGAAAATAAGAATTTAGTTTTATTCTTTAGGCGGAAAATAAGAATTCAGTTTTATTCTTTAGGCGGAAAATAAGAATTTTGTTTTATTCTTTAGGCGGAAAATAAGAATTTAGTTTTATTCTTTAGGTGGAAAATAAGAATTTAGTTTTATTCTTTAGGTGGAAAATAAGAATTTAGTTTTATTCTTTAGGCGGAAAATAAGAATTTAGTTTTTTTCTTTAGGCGGAAAATAAGAATTTAGTTTTATTCTTTTAGATTCCAAATAAAAATTTGGTCTTGTTCTTTGGACGCCATTTTCTTTTTAGGAGCCCATCTGGCGACTGCCTACTAGTTCTTTAAAAGTCCCCTACTCACCAGAGCCTACTACTATGCTATATTGAAAACAAAAAAACAATATGTAAATAACAACGATAAAAAAGAACAAACACTGCAATAACAACAAAAGAAGAAGTAAAAAGGCAACAAGAAGGAAGCCTTCCCCGGCGTCAGGGGTAGGCCCACCTCCCACCCGGCGCGGTAACATGCAACCTACAACAAACAGTCAAATAAAGTGTAGGAGGCCAGCCTCCTCCAAAAAGTAGTAAAGTCCACAAGTCAGTGTGCACGAAGCCGTCTCGTATACAAAGGACGAGCGGTAGCGACCCTGCTCATCCTGGTATTGGACAGATAACGTGCTCGAAGATTACCTAGACTGGGAAATTCCACAAAAATGTGCCGAATAGTCTGGGGGACAACGCAGTCTTCACAGTAGGGTGCAGGTGAGCGCTCTATCAAATCGCGGTGCGTCCCGCGAGTCTGTTCAATTTGGAGACGACAGAAAGCAACCTAGAGCCATCGTACCATTGGGGGGTAGGTCAATGGAAGCAGTCGCGGCGCAATGGCAGGTAACTTTAAGTTCCCCTCGATCGTCTCCCATCTTCTTTGCCAAGCAGCCCAGAGAGCTGCCCGTATTTCTGTCATGTAATCGGTGTGAAGAAGAACGAAACGTTGGTCTGTTTGCCCAGTCCTCGCGGACTCTTTGGCGCCCTCGTCGGTGTGCTCATTCCCCGTAATTCATACATGTCCAGGAACCCAGCAGAAGATAATTTCGACATCCGCCCGGCTCGCCAAAACCATGGCGTCACGGACATCGCGAACCAGGGGATGCAGAGATTCTAATTCTCTGAGAGCAATTATGGCCCCTTTTGAGTCGCTATAGAACACATTCCGGTTTTAGAACTGGGTACAACGGGTTATCTCCCGTACCAAGTGGTGTATTGCAACCAAGTTGGCCGTGAAGACAGACGCATCGCCTAGCAGGTTCCCCGCTGACTTCAATCAGAGGGAATACGGCGTGAAAACCTACCCCCTCTTGGGACTTAAAGCCGTATACACTAACACGGATCCAGCGTGACACGAAATGTGCTCTAAAAAGGCCGAACGCAATATTTCCGGCGCCGTAGAAGCTTTAAGAGCAGAAGCGTGGTGACAAATATTCAAAGGTGTGCTCTAGGCAGAACCAGGAGCACCACCGGTCAGAGTGCTATATCGAGCTCTCGAAAAAGTTTCTTAGCCCTAAACCCAAAGGACTTAGGGTATGACTGGCGTCTCTCGGCGCCATAGACACCGTTGAGATCAGCTAAGAACGCAGTGAGGGATGTTGGCGAATGAGAGAGGCGCCGGTCTAGCGCGTATAAGCGAATAATGCACTGTGCACAGCGCAGAGCGAGTGTTATATCCCAACCATCGACAAGTAGGCTCTCAATGGGGGACGTTCGGAAGGCACCAGTCACTAGGCAAAGGCCGGTGCGGTGGATCAAGTCCACCTTCTGCAATACACGCTTGGCTGCGGATGCATAAAACTCGCATCCGTAGTCGAGCTTCGGAAGAACAAAGTATCGATCAAAAAGTAAGGCAGTAGCCCTATCAGCGCCAAGGCGATGAACGTGATGGAACGAAGAATATCAATGGCAAGGGTACAAGAGACCCTAAGGCTGTGAATATGATGACTCTTCCAGGTGAGGCGTCGGTCATTCACAAGACTAAGGAAACGGTGCGAGTCCACCACTTCCAGGCAACCCGCATTTAGAAACAAGTCTGGGTCAAGGTGGAGCCGTGGATATAAGGATAAGTGCTACACCTTAGTCTTGGTCAAGGAAAGCCTAAGCCTGTGCGCTTCAGCATAGCGAGAGACGCGGTTCAATGCCTGTTGAAGTCGAAGCTCCAGAGTTGGCATCTGGCCCGTGCCAAAAGAGATCAAAAGGTCGTCCACGTAGAGCGTAGCGAGAAGATCTTCTGGCAGCATCGAGGTGATGCTGTTGATGTTCAGAGAAAAGAGTGTGACACTTAAGACACTTCTCTGTGGGAGCCCTTCTTCCTGCTTAATTGGGCCGGAGAGGGCCCCCCACTTGACCTGACCACGGATTCAACGATCTTAAAAATTCAGATATAAAGATTTGGAGGCGTCCCCCCCCCCATCGCCCCCGTTGTGTGGAAAGTCTCCACGATACCGTATCGCCATGCGATATCATAGGCCTTCTCCCGATCGAAAAACACCGTGGCGTACTCCTCGCAGATGTTATTTTCCAGCTGTAACAAAGCATTTGACGTGAAGTTGAACTTGCGAAAGACAGGTGGCATCCGCTGTCCAGAAAAAAGCTAATCTAACATTTACCAATTTCTTCATCGAATTGCACACGAATAATGTTAGAGAGATTGGGCGAAAACCGGCGGGGTTAGAGTGAACTCTCCCTGGCATGCAAAAAGCGAGCACATTAGCAATTCGCCAGGGGTCAGGGAAGATACCCTCTACCGAGATCCTGTTCAACAAATCAAACAGAAACATCGTGCTTCGCTCACCCAGGTGTCGAAGCATGGCGCACCGGAAATCGTATGAACCAGGTGCGGTGTCCACCTACGAAGCAAGAGCGGAACGCAACTGCAGTTCACGTAAACATTCCGTTGATGGGCTGTCCGTCTCTGAAGGTAAGTTCCAGTCGGCGGCCTTCCGCGACATCACGGTGCGCATTGAAGCAACATTCCGGCCAGAGAATGCAGAGAAAGCTGTCGCGAGATTGTGGTCCCTTTCTGCTGGAGAACTGGATTGGGGTCTTGCGAGAACCTGCCCCGAATCCTTGTGACTTTCTTCCACACCTTTGCTAGAGGGGTCTTCCCTTTAAGTGAAGACACGTATGCCCGCCAAGAGGAGCGGCGGGCGTGCTTCAAAATATACCAGGAGTTAAACCTAGCTCGACGAATTGCTGATAGTGCATGTAACCATAACGCTTCTGTTTGATGGTCGCCCAACACTCGGCTGACCACCACGGAAGCAGTCGGCGTGCAAAACGGCCAGACATCATGCCGGGTGTAAATCGTGCCTGCCCGGCCCCCATTGCCTGGTGGTGGCTGGGAGGATGGACAGGGGGCAGGCGCAAAGCATGGGTTTCCGCAAAAGATAGCTAAGGTAAAAAGGAAGGAAACGAGCCTCCACAGCTCATCATATTTGGCCGGGAGTCAGAGGCAATTCCATTAAAGGAATATGCCCTTCAGGCCTAGCTCGGAGGAGATGCGGGGGCCCTCTTCAAAGCCAAGACCCTAACGTGGATGACCGTACGAGGCCGAACTACGGGCGTTGTTGGCAGGACAATGCGCTGAAGGTGCTATCGCCTTCGATGACTTATGGGGGAGTTTGGGCTCACCATGCGAGTCTTTTCCTCCCTCCGCCTCGAAAACTTAGGCAGGCGGGGGTCCCTCTTTTGGATGATCTACCGCCTTAGAGTCACCTAGCATAGCACTTGTGTGTGCGTAGCAGCCAAAGCTCCTTAATCCTGTCCTCCTTTTTAGAAGCAGCTTTAGGAACACCAGAAGATTGCGTCACGAACAACTTCAGGGCTGTTGCCTCGTGTGAGTCTAACGATTCGATAGAGGAGCACAGCGGTTCCGCCTTAAGGGATATGGTTAAGCTGGGGTAAGGGAAGACCCTGGTTTTAGTCGGGGCTGGGTGTGAACCCTTTGTGCCGCCAGCTGTACCAAGGGAGCGCCTGGGGTGGGTAGAACTTGCAGAAAGGTCCCGAATGGGCACGGAAACGACCGTGCTTGTAGCCCTGGGGGGGCCAAGAACAGATGGTGACTTTTTTAGCATTGAGGCATAAGACGTCTTTGGCAACGCTCGCGCGCCAGGACCAAGTCTTTAGCCTCACGAAATGAGAGACGCTCCTGGGGCTGAACGGCCAGGATTTCCTTCTCTATGAGATACGCACCACATTACTTCGAATAGGCGTGGTACGAATGTATTCACACGGTAGCGATACCAACCGGCACGCACCCACTCAGGGAACTTGTCACAGTCGAACGTGACGAAGAATGTAGGAGTGGGTCTCGAATCCCCTCCCTGTTTTCTCATTGCACGTTCGATCTTGCCCGCTCAATGGTTGGCCAGCTCTAAGGTCATATCATTAATGGAGTAGTCCACAAGTTCCATCGTATAAACCACTCCTTTCACGGAGTGCATGGTAGATTGCGGCTCCACGCTTACCGGCGTACCATCAAGTGTCTGAAAGGCACTAATCATAGCAGCACCGGAGGGATCAGACGTATTCGGCAGAAGGATAAGGTCCGAAAACGGGTCACCTTAAGCTCCCTACTAATCACGCTAGCTAGAGCTCTCCTTTGATGGATCATGTTGCCCTTGGCCAACATGCTGCCATCAATAGAGCGAATAATGAGTAAGCCTTACAAGCTAGCGCGCTCGAAAACGCCAGGTAATCTCCGAATAAGGGGCCCTGACGTAATCGTGCTCCACTCTGCACACTTGCAATTTTTGTCTTTGTCAGAGACTTTTTAACCGTGAGCGCACCGAGGGCTGACGTGCCGAACTTGGCTTGGTCAAATACCAAAACAGTGGACCCATCCGCCCCCGTGGCTCCCGCGGAGAGAGAGAGAGGAATCACGAATTTTTTATTTCTTTTTCCTGTTTCTTTCATTTTTAGGAGAGGAGGGAAGGAATGAACCCGCTTCTTTCTTCACCCGGCAGGAGCCCCTAGGCCAGATATACCGGCTTCAGCCAGATCCTTCTCTGAAATGGAGAAGGTCTTGGCTATCAGAGTAGCACCAGCCGGGGAAGAAGGTCCTTCCTCTCCTTGTAAGGCCTTGGAGGCCCGAGCCATCTGAAGAGAACTTTCACAGAAGCGGATCCGGGCTCCGTTCTTGGCACCGAGCCCGGGTTTGACTCCATGGAAGATCCTACTGTTTGGAGCTGGATCACCGCAGGGACTATGTCTATCTCTATTGGGTCCTCCAAGTGGCCATCCCCCCTCCCAAGACGACAAGGATCCCCTTCGAGGCACCTTTTCTCCTGTCTAGTGTCGGCGAACCGGCATCCGTCGGGGAAGAGAGGGGGGCATTTTCAGTAACCCCCTGTAAACTCGATATGCACGCTAGCAGGACTTTCGAGGCCACGGGCCAACGGGCGCTGTTCTCGCTTTCCCCCTTAATGGTGTTGGACTTATAGAGCCGCTGGCGTGCTTTCCCGTGTGAAATCAAAGGGAGAGGAGTCCAAAGCACCCATAGTCTTAGGAGAGGAGTAAGCCTCCTCTTCGGTCAGAGAGGTTTGGAGGATCTCCTGAGAAATCACAGAAGGCGGGGGAACCGCTTTTTCTCTGGTGAAGATACTTGAGGGCGGCTCCGGCGATGGTAAAGGGGAAGGTTAAGGGGTAGTATTAAATTCACAATTTTCATATATGGGCATGGAGACCCTATTATTATTACAGGACGTAAACGCTCATCACCCCACGCAGTAGCCCTCTCTGCATTGGGTGAATACTGGGCCAGCAAAGCCAGCTGCCGCCATTTGGGACTACTCCTCCCGCCCAGTGGCCAGGCAGCCCTTCGGCATGGTGGCTCCGGGATGGTTGGTTGAGATTAATCTGGTCGGTGTCTACCCTGTGAAATTAGAAGCCAACCAGAGAATGTTGTGGGAGAGGTTGTATAGAAAGTAAGGAAGCAGGGTAAAAAGCAGAAGGAAGGAGAAGAGGCTAAGCTGAGGCCAGGAAAGCAAATCGCAGTGGCCCTTTGGCCCTTAGAGGGGCTTTAGACGCCAATTACGAAATTGGTTTTATTCTTTGGACGCAAAATAGGAATTTTGTTTTGTTCTTGGAACGCCAAATAAGTATTTGGTTTCTTCGTGGGGCGGCAAATTAGAATTTTATATTGTTCTTTGGAATCCCAATTGTTTTGTTTATTTGACGATAAATAAGAATTGGGCTTTGTTCTTGGGACTCGAAATAAAAATTTTGTTTTGGTATTTAGACGCCCCAAAAGAATTTGGTCTTGTTCTTTGGACTCCAAATAAGAATTTCTTTCATTCATGGGACGCCAAATAAGAATTTGGTTTCGTTATTGAGATTCAAAATAAGAATTTCTTTTCGTTCTTGAGACGGGACATGAAATTTGGTTTCGATATTGGGACGTCAAATATGTATTTTGTTCCTTGGGACGCCAAATAAAAAATCTTTTGTTCTTCGGGCGCTAACTAAGAATTTGATTTTGTTCCTTAGAGCCCAAATAGGAAACTTGGCTTTGTCTCGGGACGTAATTTGGTTTTGTTCTTGGGCCAACATATAAGATTTTTTGTTACTGGGAAGCAAAATAAATATTTAGTTATATACTCGAGACACGATTAAGAATTTGTTTTTGTTTTCACAACGCCAAATATGAATATGTTTTGTTTTTGTGACGCCAAATAAGCATTTTATTTTGTTTTTGAGAAGCGAAATAAGATTTGGTTTCCTTCTTTGGATACCGCCTAAATATTTAGTGTCGTTCTTGGGATGCCAACTAAAAATTTGTTTCTTTTCTTGACTCACCATAAAACGGATGGCTTATAAGAATTTGGTTTTGTTCTTATTGACGAAACTAAAAATTTGGTCAAATTTTGGGACACCAAATAACAATTTGGTTTTGTTCGTGGGACGTCAAAAAAGAATTTGGTTTTGCAATTGGGACGCCAAATTAAACTTTGTTTTTTTTCCTGTGACGGCAAATAAGAATTTCGTTCGATCTTAGAACACTAATTAAGAATTTATTTTCTTGGAATGTCAAATAAGAATTTGGTTTTGTACTTTGTATGCCAAATAAGAATATGATTAATTTTGTTCTTGGCTGCCAAATAAAATTTTTGTTTTGGGGCTGTTAAATATTTTTTTTTATTTGCACTCCAAATATGAATTTAGTCTGTTCTTCGGACGACAAATAAGAATTTTGTTTTGTTCTTTGACGTAACTATAAATTTTATTTCGTTCATGTGAAGCCAAACAAAAATTTTGGTTTGTTCTTAGGTCAGCAAATAACAATTACTTTTGTTCTTTGCATGCCAAATCTGCATATGGTTTTGTTTTAGGTACGCCAAAAGAAAATTTGGTTCTAACCCCAACTAAGAAATTTGCTTTTTTTTCTTAAGACGCCAAATAAGATTTGATTTTGTGATTCGGAGGAAAAATAGGAAATTGATTTTGTTCTTGGGATGCCAGATAAGAATTTTATATTTTTCTTTCGCGCCAAATTTGAATTTGGTTTTGTTCATTTAAAAATAAATATGAATTTGGTTTCGTTCGTGGAAGGTCAAATAACTATTTAGTTTTGTACTTGAGATACCAAAAAAGAATTTTTTTTTTGTTGTTTTTGAGACTCCAAATTTGAATTTCTTTTTGAGGCAACAAATACGAATTCGTTTTATTCTTGGGAGGCCAAGTAAGTATTTAGTTTTCTTCTTGAGACGTCAAAGAAGAATTTTGTTTTGTTCTTGTGACGCCAAATACTAATTTTGTTTTGTTCTTGGGACGCCATTATGAATTTTTTGTTCTTCAGGCGCGAAACTATAATTTGTTTTTTGTTTTTGTGACCCAAATAAATTTTTTGACTGTGATTGAGACGGCAGATAAGAATTTGCCTTTGCTCTCGGGAGGCCAAATAAGAAGTGGGTTTCGATCTTGACACTCTAAATAAGAATTTTCTTTTATTCTTGTACCGTAAAATAAGAACATGGTTTTGTTCCTGAGACTCGAAATTAAAAATGCTTTTATTTTTGTGATGCAAATAAGATTTTATTGTGTGATTGAGACGCCAGATAAGAATTTGCCTTTGTTCTTACGACCACAAATAAGTATTAGGCGTCTCTTGACGCAAATTATAATTTGATATTGTTCACTCGATGTTATCTATGAATTTGTGTTTGTTTTTGAGGTTCCGAATACGAATTTAGGTTTGTTCATGTTACGCCACATAATAATATAGTATTGTTCATGAGAGGCCAAGTTGGAATTTTGTTTTGTTTTGGGAACGTCAAAGAAGAATTTGTGTTTGTCTTAGGACGCATAATAAGAATTTTGTTTTGTTCTTGGGACACTACTCAGAATTTAGTTTATTCCTGGGATGCCAAATAAAAATTGGGTATTGTTCGTGAGACACCAAATAAAAAATTAGGTTTCTTCTTAGTGCGTCAAATAAGAAATTGGTTTTGTTCCTGCAGACGACAAAGACGAATTTTGTTTTGTCTTGCGACGCCTAAAGGAAATGTGTTTTTGTAAGACACGATATACTAACTTGTTTTGTTCCTGAGGGGCTAAATAAGAATTTGCTTTTGTGCCTAGGACGACAATTAGAATTCTTGGGACGGCAAATAAGAATTTGCTTTTGCTCTTGGGACGCAAAATAAATATTTGGTTTCTCTGGACGCTAAAAATAAATTACTTTTCTATTTGGGACGCCAAATAAGAGATTGACTTCTCAATACACCAAGTAAGAATTTGTTTTTGTTCTTGGGACGTCAAAAAGAATTTTCATCTGTTCTTGATACACTAAATAAGAATTTTCTCTCGTTGTTGGAACGGCAAATTAGATTTTGGTTTGTTTTTTGGACAGCAAATCTGAATATGGCATTGTTCATTGGATGTCAATAACAATTGGGATTTTTTTTTCGATGACAAAAATAAAATTGGACTTACTTCTTGTGAGGCCAAATAAAAATTTCTTTCATTCTTGGGAAGTAAAATAAGAATTAAGTTTTGTCCTTAGGACGCCAAATAAGACTGGTTTTCTTATTAAGACAAGAAATTCGAATTTATTTTGTTCATGGAAGGTTTAATAAAAATTTGTTTTTGTTATTAGGGCGCAAATAAGAATTTGGTTTTATTTTTGAGAGATCAAATTAAACTTTGATTTTGTTCTTGGTACGTCGAGTAACAATTTTGTCTTCTTCTTGGGACTACAAATAAGCATTTTTGTTTGTTATTGGGACGCCAAATAAGAATTTGGTTTCTTCAAATGTCAAAATGTTTTTGGCCTTTGTGTTCTCGGATCCTCAAATAAATATTTGTGTTTGTTCTTGGGACACTCCCAAAATTAAGTTTTGTTACTGAGAAGCCAAATAATTTTCTTGAAAGGACAAAAAAAAATTTGCTTATCTTTTGCGGCACCAAATAGGAATTTAGTTTTATTCTTGAGAGGCCACATAAGAATTTGCTTTTGTTGATTTTGGGCCCAACAATTATTTTTTTCAGACGCCAATTAGGATTTAATTTTGTAGTTGAGAGGCCAAATAAGAATTCGATTTTTTTCATGTAGTCACCAAAAAAGAATTTGCAATTTTTTTAGGACGACATTTAAATATCTCCTTTGTTCTTGGGACACATATATTTTGTATATTTTTTCTTGAGAAGTAAAATGCGAATTTGGTTTTGTTCTTGGGACGCCAAATAAGTATTTGGTTTCTTCTAATGACAAGATATAAGAATTGGTTTTGTTAATGGGTGGATAAATAAGCATTTAGATTTCTTCTTGACACAGCAATGAAGAATTTTTTTTGTTCTTGTGACGCCAGATAAAAATTTGGTTCTGTTATTCGGACGCCAATTTTAAGAATTTAAAGTTATTATTTGTAGGAAGAATAAGAAATGGGGTTTATTCTTTTCACACATATTAAGATTTTTTTCTATATAAGAATTCAAATAAGAATTTGGTTGTTTCTTGTGGCGAAAATAATAATTTGGTTTATTCTTGAAACGTAAAATAATAATTTTGGTTTGTTCTTGAGATGCAAAATAACGATATCGTTTTGTTGTTTTCTTTTACTTGGAACTCTATATAATAATTTGGTATTCTTCTTGAGACAAAAATGCGAAGTTGTTTTGTTCAAGGGAGACCAAATAGGAATTTAGGTTTGTTCTTGAGACATAATTAAGAATTTGGTTTGGTCTTGGGGCGCCGAATAAGAATTAGTTTTTGTTCGGGGGACGTTAACTAAGAATTTGGTTTTGTTCTTCAGACGTTTAATAAGAATTTGGGTTTCGAGTTGGTACTGTGACAGGCAAAGCTTTTGCAGAAGATGCGCAATATCTGTACAGTTCAGAGAAAAAAAGGAGGTACTTTTGATGTGTCTCGTGGTAAAAGGTGATGCCAGCACTGTCAGAAAACAGGGTTTTTTCAATCTTGGTACTAACAGTTCGGCAGAGGAATTTGTCAAGCTGAATTCGCAAACTAGATCATTTAGCACCTTTTGGGGAAAAAGGATGTGGATAACATCGTCCAAAAGCACTTGCTCTTCGTATTCTTCAACACTGTAGCGATCTTCTTCACTAATGTCAGGAAGTTCTCCAAAGACAGGTACTAAAATTTCATCACAATGAGTTACAAGACGACGTGTTGATTAAAGATCAGGATAATTTAGGCTGTTCCGGTTCTTTTTGTTGACCCCAGTCAAATTAATAGCGCAGAAGTAGCAGTCGGTGCCATGGTTTGTCGGCTCCCAACAAACCATGAGAATTCTAAACTTCAAACAACTCTTCTTGCCCTTGGTCTAACGACGCAGATTCTCAGTGCATTTCTTGCATACCATCTGTGGCACCCAAGCTTTATCCTGGCCACTAAGTTTACTACCAAAATTAACATAGTAAGCACGCTTTATTATACTTTTGACTGGATTCCTATTAGTAAAAGACAGTGTAGTTGCCGCAGATGTAGCAGAATACATCTGGTTTTATTTTTGCAAGATCTTTGGGCCAAATCCATTTCAAAATAAAAAGAGCAGTCGGTCAAAAATTTCCCCATGTAAACTCTTCCGAATTTGTTTATTTAGAGAAATAAGAAACACTTTTGCATCATATAAAGAGAAAATAGCAAAACATGTAAAAAGAACCCCGTTAAAAAAATCATGAGGCGATAAATAAAAATGTTCACTTGATTAAGCAAAACCAATAAGCTTTTTGGATTCAGCACATCAAAATTGTTCTAAATCAGCTAGAAAAAACTTAGACAATAAAGTCAGTGTTGGCTAATGTTATCATTAATTCTTCTAATGAACTTTTCAGAGCTTAAAACAGCTTTTCATCCGATAATCCAGAATTATTTCAAATAGAAATTATATCGCTTTGTTTGAAATGAGATCATCTTGCTTTTGCCATCTCGTTCCATACTTTAGTGTTTACTACACATGAGTAAGCTTTAGCAAGTTTACCTAAATAGAGAAACTTCTTCTATTGTCAGACGTGTTTGAAGCTCAGACCTTGACTAGGGTTAAAAGATAGATGTTTCAAAAAGTAGGGCAAAGGTTAAAAGCAGTAAGGGACTTTGGTAAAAACTGAGTGGCTCAATAGAGAATTATCTTTATCAAGACTCAAAACGTGATTTTGTATTTTTAATTAACTTACTATCATATTCAAAGCGATTCTTATCTTTAGAAATTAAAATTCCAACGTATTGAAAATTTCTTTCTCTTTTCACTCACTTCGTTTTCGTACCTATTCGAATTATAGTTAAATATGGCCTTAGTTGAGTGAAAATTATAGCGGCAACTATTTTAGTTTTCAAATTCCATTTTCACTCACAATATTGAATAAAAAAGATAGAGCCCCATCCTCTTTCGCAGCTTTTGACAGTGGCATTCATTAATTATTGGTGAGCTACAAACAACAAATGCAAATTTGATACCCTTAGAGTAAAGGTTCAGCGGCTGCGTTTCTAGGTTTAGCTGCCTCACTCCAAAATTTAGCCAAAGTTAATGGAAGCGCTGTAAATGGCGAGCAAATATGACCTAAGTAAACATTCAGAGATTAACTTTTAACCCCTTGAAGATTTTCAATGTTACTATGGGTATATGCCTCCACTGGTCAACCAAATGGGACTTCCTCCTTCATGACAATTTACGCTCACATGTGGCACGTTTGACTCCCCCACCAAAATAAAAAATATCGCTTCAGGTTAGGAAGTTCTTCCTTATCATCCATATTCACCAAAACTTGCACCATCTGATTATTATTTATTTAGGTTACTCCAGAATCACCTAAATGTCAAAATTTAGTCTGATATGAAGGAACCAATTAAAGAAGTGGATGGAAGACAATAGAGGGGATAGCAATGGTCAACTGACGAATTGTAATAAGGTCTTGAAAATCTATATTTTCTCCTTTCAGAGGTTGAATTACTAAGACAAAAATCAGCCTTCGAATTACCCTCATTAATTCAGTTAGTAGTGTTAAAGTTGATAGTTGAATAAGGAGATTATAAGTTGTGAGGGTATTGAACGTAGATACTCGCATGCCGCCAGACAATCGTGGGAACGAAAGAAATTTGTCGTTTGAGTTGACCTTCATCTCCCCTCTCTCCCCCCACCCTCCCCTGACATTCTACCGCCCTCCTCCGCCTTTCCCTTGACCTAAGTCGTTATCCGTGCCAAACTTTCCCAACAGGCGACAGGAAGTCTGACGAAAGAAGGCCTATCTCACAGAGAATCCAAAAATTATATTTGTCTTCTTTATGATACCATGGAGATTGTCTAGAAGGCGCTGCGATAAGCGAATTTTCGTATATGGAATCTCTCTCTCGATTTCACACAGTCCGCGGTATAAATGACAACGCCATTCATCCCTCGGCAGAAGTGTTCCAAACCTACTCGCGTAACCCTCACGTTGAACGAGAGTCGTTGCCGTAACGTATCGACTGCCAACGCGCCGCTGAGTTAACTTGGTCGCTGTCCCAAAGTGTCCCTGAGGCAAATCCCGCCCCGCAGAGTCTGTGACTAAAAGAATACGCTCTGTTGCTCAACGTAACTTGAGAAAGAAAAAGGAAAATTTAAATAGTTACTGGAAGTAACTATTTGTTAGTGTGATATCCAATTAGGAGTGAACTAACCGGAACTACCGTCAGCAGCCCCGAAACTCCTAACGACGCCGATGGCTCCTCTGTTGAGCCCTCAAGCACCGCGTCGATAGAGATAGGCCATCCATCCGACGTCCCAGAGCCAGCTGCTGCTGGGGTTACTCAGGGCGTCAAAAAGAAGAAAAGGAAGAGTAAGAAAGGAAAAACAGTAGATAAAACAGAAGAGAAAGTAGAAACGGGAGAAAAAACGAAGAAGAAAAAGAAGAAGAAAAAAACCCCAAAAAGTGGGGAAGAAAGAGGAATCAAAAGAGCCCATACTGAAAGGGAAGCCTCTGTCCTCTGAACCCAAATGCGCGAGGGTCATCGTGATCGGTGACTCCCAAGCGCGGGATCTACAACCCTTGCTAGCGGCCCGCCTTCGCACAGTGTGCAGGTAAGCTGCCTTCCAAGAAAGGGGAACGGAGGAATAAGGGTGGAGGCTGAGAAATCCCACATCTCTGAGAACTCAGTAGTTGCCCTCATGGCAAGTGGCAACGATTTATACCTATGAGGAGGTAAAGTAGGCGCCAGCGGGAAGATTCTGACCACGGTTATGGGAGGAGTTGACGACTGTGGGCTAAAAACCTGCAGACGTGTCGTGGTCGGGATACTCCCAAGACGAGGTCCATCCCGCAATGCTCACGCGAGGAACGTCTCCATAAACCAATGCCTGGGAGATCTTTGTACGGCGGAAGGAGTCTTTTTTGTAGACCCCTACCGCACCTTTTACGGGAGAAATGACCTGTACAAAAGGGACGGAGTGCATCTTTCCTTTAAAGGAAAAGCTGCACTCGCGAACATGATCCAGAATGTTGTGGAGCGGACCCAAAGAAGTATCAGACCCCGAGTAAATGAGGACGTACGCCAGTACACCCATGTTACTCCAGGAACGACCTTTTCTGAAGTCACAAAGAGGGGAGTGACTCCGCTGCAGAGAAAGAAAGCGAGAAACGGAAGAGCGTAGGGAGTCCTACAGTCGGGGACTCCCTCAAAGTTCTTCTGTTTAATGCGAGGTCTATCAGAAACAAGTTTCTTGAACTTCGTGGCTTCGTAGAAACAGAGGAACCCGAGATGATGGCCATAACGGAGTCGTGGATAAAAACCTCAAGCCGAGATTTTGAAGGTGAATTCACGATTCCCGGTTACCAGCTCTTCCTGAAAGATAAGCCAGACAGAGAGAGTGGCGGTGTGATGTTGTATGTCAATGATACTCTCAACTCGACGGATTGCAACATTGTATCCGACAATGAACTACTAGGTGTTGATCTAGAGATAGGTCCTGCCAAATACAGGACCCCAGGGCTTTATAGACCTCCTGCCCAACTCGTTGAAAAGGATAGAGATCTGTACCAGCTTCTAGGGGAACTTGTCCAACACAGAGTGTGTATCGTCATGGGAGATTTCAACACACAAGTTGACTAGAAAACCAGAGAACCCTGTGGCGAGGACGCACTACTCCTGGAGTTTGCGAACAACGAGTTCCCTGCTCAATGGGTGAGAGAGCCAACGAGAGGAGACAATATCCTCGACTTGGTTTTCACCTCTGAGGATGACATCGTTGAGGACCTCTCTGTTGGCGAAGAGCTCGGTGGCAGTGACCACCGACTAATTAGATTTGTAGTCAAAGTCCCGAAGGCAGGGCCTGCAACTAGTAAATCGAGGAAACTCGATTTGAGAAGAACAGACTTTGCAGGTATTCGTGCTGGACTGACTGACGCGAGGCTAGAAGTGTGTGATGTTGTTGAAGACTCGTGGAAAAGTTTCAAAACCACATTCATGAGTCTTCAATCACGTTTCATCCCTCTGAAATGTCCCCGTCGGTCTTCTGTTCAACCTAAGTGGTTTAATCGAGAAATCGGCCAACTGCTTAGGGAGAGAGAACTGTGTACCAGCAATCGAAGATTTCGGGTGACTTTGAAGAATACCTGAGGCTAACCAGGAGAGTGAAGTCCAGCATAAGGGCGGCTAAGCGGTCTGAGGAACTCCGAGTGGCGAGACTCTGTAAAGAGAATCCCAAAGAGTTTTTTTGGATATGTGAACTGCCGTAAACCAATCCGTCGAACGATTGGCCCTTTTGGAAATAAGGAGGGGGCATTAAAGCATTCAGATGCAGAAAATGCTAACCTCCTCAACGACTACTTCTCTTCAGTGTTTACTGAAGAGTGTGGTCCCATCAACAAGCCAATGGATTCCTACTCGGGGAAAAAGCTGGAAGATATGGACTTCACCGAAGGGGAAATAAAAAAAAAGATCAGTGACCTAATGACGAATAAGTCACCTGGCCCGGGTGGGTTTCTACCTAAAGTGTTAAAAGAAGTGCGCAATCAAGCGTCACGACACCTAAGCGTAATCTTCAACATGTCAATCCGGACCGAATGCGTTCCTAGAGACTGGCGTGAAGCGGAGGTGACTCCTATCTTCAAGAAAGGAGACCGTAGCCAACCGTCAAACTACCGACCTATCAGTCTGACTTTAATAGTCGGTAAACTCATGGAAAGCATGATGGTGGACAAAATGACGTCGTATTTAGAGTCAAACCTCCTACTGAGGAGTTACCAGCACGGTTTCCGAAGACAACGGTCATGCCTGACGAACCTTGTGGAATTCTTCCACTTCGTTTTCAGTGTGCACGATCGGGACAAGGCGGTGGATGTGGTTTACTTAGACTTTCAGAAAGCCTTTGATAAGGTACCACACCGCCGCCTTCTCCGAAAAGTGCGAGCGCTGGGCATAGACGGAAAAGTAGCCGGCTGGATCGAGAACTGGCTAAGTGGCAGACGGCAACGGGTGGTGGTGAATGGACAGGCTTCTGAGTGGGTGCTCGTTACTAGCGGGGTGCCTCAAAGTTCTGTCCTGGGACCACTTCTATTCATCATCTACGTCAATGACATGGACGGTGACATGGTTGCGAAGATTTCCAAATTTGCTGACGATACCAAGCTTGGTATGAACGTTTCAAGGGATGGAAATACTGCCCGCCTGCAGGAAGATCTTGGGAAGATTGGGGAGTGATCGGACACGTGGCAAATGCCTTTTAACGTGGGGAAATGCAAAGTGATGCATATCGGCTACAGAAACCCCCAATCTCAGTATATCCTTAAGGGCACTGCTATTGAATCCACCGACACTGAGAAGGACTTGAGTGTAACAATCACTAGTGACCTCAAGTTCTCGAAACGGTGCATTGAGGTGGAGGAAAAGGCCCAAAGGATGCTAGGCTATATCAAGCGCCAGTTTAGATATCGGAACAAGGAGATTGTACTGTGTTTATACAACTCACTTGTCCGACCGCACCTGGAGTATGCCGTACAATTTTTGGAGTCCTTCATTTTGAAAGGACATCGCGAGATTGGAACGCGTACAAGCCAGGGCAACCAAGCTGATTCCCTCTATCCGACAAAAAGGTTATGAGAATAGACTAAGAGAATTAGATATGTTCTTGCTGGAAACCCGTAGATTGCGTGGTTAGCTCATCGAGGTTTTCAAAATACTTCGTGGGTTTGACAATGTTGAACTACCGGGATATTCTTACACTGAGTGAGAACAGAACGCGCAATCATGGCTTCAAACTTGAACTGAAGCATTACAACCGCAATCTGTGTGGAATTTTTTTCACTTACAGTATCTGCGGTAATTGGAACGCACTTCCAGTGGAAGTTGTCAACAGTGAATCTGTTGACCAGTTCAAGTCAAGACTAGACAAAGTCTTGAAAAGTGGCCGTTTAGGGACGCAAAACAATTGAGCAGCCATGTGCCCGCTCGATTGCTAGTCCAAAGGTACCCTCCTTCAATGGACCGTAAGGTCTCTTAGGGTACCTTCTTTCCTTGTTGTTACTCCTTGTTGTTACTCCCCGAGAACTCGTGTTAACGCCACCCGAACCACCCCGTCTGGACCTGAGTAGTTGTCTCTCCAATCCATCACAATTAATGGTAATCTGTAAACACAGTTTCCCTCTATTCTTAAATTACCTTTTTAATTAACAGTGATTGATACTCCCATTGAGTCATTATAAATCTAGACGCTTAACGTCAGTGTTATCCTCCCCTCTTTTTTTAAAGAGATTCAAGTGAGTAATTCCCTGATATTATTATTTATAATTGCTTTCAACCCGGACTAATCCGTGTTTAATATTTAATCCTTATTTACCTAAATGCCTGTTTAACTATTTCTACTAATTATTATTTTGGTGTAAAGTAAAGTTTATTTTTCTACGTGTGTTTATTTGTGGCTCCTTCTCTTTGACGTACCCTTGGCAAGACTTTAATTAAGAATCCCTTTGGCTAATTTATTCAACCTGTATTATGCACTCTTAGAATTTAACAATCACAAACCTTCCCCCAGTAACCCAGTAACAAGTGGGACTTTTATAGTGAGAATCCTGGCCGTGGCACAACCCGCCTCTAACCAGCTTTCGCACTTTCAGTAGGAATTAAAGCCTATATTATATATAATGATCGTAGATTGAGTCATAGGGTCTCAATACCATCGACTTAAACAAAAGCGGTGTGTCCAGATCAAGGACTAGAATAATTATTGGACCAAACTATGAGCAATTCTACGACATAAGTGTTAAGTTCATGAACCACGTCCTCTCTCCGTAGCTAAGGAACGTAAAAATGCTCTTACTTGCAAGAATTTTCAGTGCAAGACAATTTTGCTTGTCAATTTGAGGATTACACAGCATTCCAGAACAAATTAAGCTTAGAAGGGAAGGGGTTATTAGAGGGATCTGCATACACTTGAGACGAAGCTGGAAAAGGATTAGTGGCCACGTGAGGCGGCAAAGTGTTAAATGAGGTACGTCGCAGATCTGGTGTACATTTGTCGTGCTCTTATCGGCTGCTAGTTGAATTGTGACCTTCTGAATCAAGGGATGGCCTTTACAAGTTAAGGCGGGGGTGTTGGGCATTTAGACACCCCACCAAAATAAAACGCGGGAACCCAGTAAAGCGGCCAGTCGGGTATGAAAGAAGTACAACCTACATAAAGGGGGATGAAGAGAGATATGTGATTCTTTACGTGGGTAATGGTTTAATTTGAGTGACGGCCCCAACACACTTGTCTCATCATCTAAGAAATTGGAGCACTCGAATTAACTACTCCTTGGCATTGCCCATCTATGCACTATACACCGGTAGTGTTAAATGTTTATAGTGTTGTTGGCGAGCATGTGATTTCCAAATTCATTGGAAAGCAAGCATTTGACAAAACCCAATTCAAAATTTTTCATTATCACTATTACGAGAATGTGTCGGTTGAAATCTATTTCGGTGTGTTTAAAAAGTTTAACAAAATTCATTGGGATCTTTAGTGAAGTTCCTCATTTTCGGATATGGAAATGCGAAAGAGTTGAAATTTTTGCTGTAATGTATTCATTTAGTTGAATCTATATTGATCGAGAAATAAGTCCAGGTGATTAACAAGTACAGGAAAAAAGGCTTCATTTTGTTTTGGAACGTCTTCATGAAATTGGTTTTCATTCGGGAATGATTGTAGTTCCATGACGGATAGCCAATATACACGCGTAGCAAAATGAATATCTACTTTAGGTTTATTTCCTTAATTCGAAAGTAAATTTTGACACGGCTAATTTTTTGGAAAGTTTTATTTAAATCTAAACACTTTTGAAGTGGGTAAGAGGGTTGCGACATCGATTTGAATAGTTACATGGAGAGATATCAAATATTTAGAGGACTCGGTTAGACATTTCAATGCTGGCTTAGGCCACGTAGCCCGCTCCAAATTCAAATAAGGAAGGGGGGGGAGCATAAAGCCAAAGATTTAATTTAGAATCAAATTCCTTAACGAGATGCCTCGGATTATTTAATCTGTGGGATTGTCATGAGTAAGTACATAATTGGAAGGAACGTTGATTCGATATTTGGTAGCAATTCCTTCGCTGAGTAATTTGGTATCTTAAAGCTGAGTTGACAAAAACTGATTTTTGTTCTAATTTATTTATATCGTTGAGGAGCCAGAGTAATGCGAAGGCTCTTCTAAAAGCTCGTAGAAAACGAATATTACAAGAAAATGGGATAGTTAATAAAAATATGGGGTCTTAATACACTTAGAAGGGGGGAAATTGGAATTTGAATTCTGATTTTTGCTTCTATGTTGCGTCCGGCCATCGGAAATATTCATAGTACGAGTCTGGATTGTAGAGGAACCGTTGTGAGAAAAATTTAAATTTGGCCGGGTCGATTTATTAAAGTAATTCGATTTGTTTGTGTAGTTCGAATTACTCGAACAATTTGATTCATTATAATTTGAGGTATTTGGTAATTTGAGATAGTTTTCGTTAATCATTTGATATGGATTTTTAAAAAGGGAATTATTTTGACATTTCTTAACAGGATCTAATTTATCTAAAATCCAAATGGTAGAAGAATAATTATCAAATACTTCAGAAAGTGAAAAATAATTAGTTCTAGTCATTAACCTGAATTCCGTTTTGAAATGAGTAAGCATTTCCCCAAAAATTTCACTGGGGAACACAATTTTCGTTGAGTTATATCTTATATTTGTTTATAACAATTTTTAGCCTCTGAATTAAAAAATAACCCCAGTTTTTCGATATCCCATCAACCTTTTGAGCAACCTCAAAAATACCGCATCTAATAAATTTATACTTATTTTATAGAATGTTTTAACATTTAGCATACACTGGAAAATAATAAAACATTGCTTGAATGTAATAATGTTTGCACAAATTTATTTTGTTCATACAAAGCATATTGTTATTGAAAGTCAAATTGTGTGCAAATAGTTAAGGCAAAAATTTACTCTGATTGCTTTTCTTGGAGAATTTTCCTTTATCTCCAAACAGTAAGAAAACTTAGTTACTTTTCTCAAGCAGGTTTTTCTCATTCAGTCTTGAGCTGAGTCATCTTCAATTTTAAAATCTGCATCATTGCTGTCGCTCAATTCTCCATTATGATTCAGATCTTCAAGAGAGGGTAGTTGGACGAAAACTGGCACGGGGATTTCAGCTGAATGAAGAAGCACTGCACGTATAACTGATGGTAGCTTAGGACACTCAATTTTACATTTGTTTTTCTTATTGTATCCGGAAGTTTCACTAAACAAAAACAACAGCCTGTACAATGAATGATCTTTTAGCTTTCGCCCAATCATTGGTATACCAAATACTAACTTATCACGTATTCCATTCGTCCACATCCATAAACTCTCGACACACTGCTTACACCCCTTCGAGCGGCCCAAGATTTGTCGTGATCACCATTTTTTTTAAATTAAAATATGCAAGATAGGCTTGATTGACAAATACGCTGATGTTTGCCCTATGACTGTTAATGTTGAAAGTGGCACAAATATCAGGTTGGAAGGATAGTAATGTCCGATTTTAGGGTATATATTAAAAATGAAAAGAATTATGACTATGGAAATATTTTATCATAGACATAACCTCCATTGCTTCCTATAACTTCATTCCATCTGTCAACAAACTTATAAATGCCACGCTCGTAAAATCATTAAGGTTTGAAGCAAAATATGAACCCAACTTGTTTTTAACCTCTTTTCTCTTGATGCCAACCTAAGACCACCCAACTGGCTCTGTAATCCCCTAAGAAGTGACAATCAGAAGGATCAAGGTCAGGAGAATATGTAGGATGAAGCAATATTTCTCAACCGAGATCCTCCAAGAGATCCTCGGTCATTCGAGTTATGTGAGGACGGGCATTATCGTGACAGAGGATGAAGCCCTTTTGTTGACTAAGGATGGTTGCCTTTGGCCCAAACCGGGGTCTCAAACAACGAAGTTGATTGCAGTAAAGATTAGCATTAATTGTTTGATTGATTACTGTCTAAAAGTTCCTAATGGACGATCCGTCAATATCCCATCATACATTCAACATGATCTTTTGGATGAAGTCCTCCTCTTGGTTGTTGAGAAATTCTGCTTCCTTGACTAATGCACAAATGGCGGCGTTTGAAGTGATGATAAAGGATCCACTTCTACTCACCAGTAACATTCTTGCGTAAAAAAGGGGCCTGAATGTGTACTGAAAGAAATAACGCATAGCAAGTAACACGCTGCTGCAGATTCGCCGTGGATAGTTTGTGAATGACCAATTTTCCAATCACTTGAATCTTTCCAATCGTATGGGTTAGGTTAAATTGTTCTGCAAATTTCCCAGAGGTTGTAGGATAATTTGCAGTGAAAACAGCTTCCAACTCTTCGGAATCAAATTCTTTTGGACCACTTCCTTTCGATCCGTCCTTTAGACTGAGATCGTCTTTTCGGAAATAGGAAATCCACCTCCAGCCCCTTCTTTCATTTACTGCATCATCCCTATAAGTGCGCCCCTAATGTATTTTGCCACTGTACTTAAATTGGCACTTTTATGAAACTCATAGAGTAGAACATGTCTAATGTGATCCTTAGATGCGACGAAAAAGGTTATGAACAATATTTTTTTATAATCTGAAAGAAAAAGTAATAAATTACTTATAGTAGCATTTCTAGACGGCAACAAGAGGTACTTCTTTAATAAATACTATCTAAAACTCTATTATAGAAAATCGGACATTACTTTTATTCCAAGCTGATATAACAAAAGGAGTCCTGACTGTTTAAGTACTTATAACGAGATGTAACAGAGCAAGGTTGCCTTGAGGCAACCCTGCTCTTAATTCGAATGCTGGGCCTTTTGTCTATCGTATGCTGACATATGCTGTTCTTCCTGTTAGGTAGTTGCATAGGATTCTCTCTAAGTCCAAGTTTTCGCTTAAACTCAGTTGCATGATCTTGTACTGCATCCCTCTTTGCCAAACTTTGTCGTAGACCTTTGAGACGTCTCTGTATACTATATCTATATGCATCTAGCTCTTTTTTCATTTTGCCTGCGATAACTTTTTTTGTGATAACGCTTATTGCCATTTATGAACTACGAGTTTCCGAAACCCGTACTATTGATAATTATATAGGTTGTTTTCTTCAAGGTGTTCCGTCAATCTGGTATTAAATATTTTTTTTAGTACTTTCCCTCCGAATTCCAAAAGTGAAGTTGGTCTATAGTTTTCTTTTACATCCGGAGGTTTTCCTGGTTTCAGGATGAAGATCATTTTTCTACTTTGAATTGGTTATAGTAGTAACCTGTATTCCAGCATGCGCTAAATATGTTCTTCAATCCCTTGATCACATTGGCTGTCGCTTTTGTAAAGTTAATTTGTGTGAGCCCTGTGTGATCGGGCGCTTTTTTTAGTTCGTAACGGGTAGTAGTGGTTGCTCCATTACCGTCATGGGCATTTTGTGTTCCTCTACTTGATGTGCTGGGTGCGTTCTATACAGAATTTTGTTTATTTTGTCAACAATGCGTTATTTAAATTCGGCGTAGAAATTGGCATTATCCTAATCGCTTAGGTTCCTCTAATGTTGTCTTAGGATCTCTTCAACTTCTTGTTCCTCTTCTCTGATGATTCCTTGGCTGTCTTTTAATTTTATTTTCGATTTAGGTGGGAAGTCTCTGATTGATGTAACTCTTTTTCCCGAATTCTTTGGATGAGGCTTGGCTGTCAACTTGCGTTATTGCCTCGTCCCATTTAGTCCTTTGTTGTTCTATAAATTTGTTTTAAAGTTCCTGCTTACATGTTGCTCTTTTGGCCATTCGGATTCTAGAGGCGAAACAGGGAGTTGTTGCGAAGAAATGGAAACCACCATGAGAATCTACAATGGAGAAGAACTTTTATTACAGTAGAACAGGATATTTAATCCTATACTTCATCGAAACCAAATTAATTTTTGAAGAAAGGTATACCCTTTTTAGGAAAGCGATGGGAAAACAATGGCAACTACTTTGCTAAATAAATGTGGATTTATATTAAAATGATTTTACTTTCCTTTTAAAGAAAGCATATTAATTACTTTACAACCTTGTTTTCAATATAGTAAAAGGACGAAAAAATATTTCTAAATTATTACAAAAACTAAAAAACTGATTGTAATATTAAAATCAAACAGAAATTAAGGCAGTGTAACACAATCATTATTAACTAGCCTCCAAAAGTAACGAGTAGCCCCAAACCTTAAAAAGGTAACGTGCTCTCTTAAAAAGTAGCATAATTCTCTACATGTAGCCAAATCTAGCAACACTGCCCGTAACTGATCGACTGCCCTTTTTTTATAAGACCATGCGATCGGCCTCCGCGACTTGTTTCCTTGTTGGAATAATGAGGAGAGAGCGGAGGAAACTACAACGTTCCAATATAAATTTTGGTAAGTCCAATTTAGAAATGAAATGTTACCTTCTTTCTAGAATCAGTTATTATTGATCCCTATCCCTTCCCCTTTATTACCTACTTAATAAATAGCTGGCAACCCAACACGGAAAGTCCGTCATTTTTTAGGGCACCATAATGATAAATAAGCTTTAGACTATTTTATTTTTTTACTAATTAACCTTTTATTTTCCTTACAGCATAAGGTTTAGTACGCACCACACATTCGTGAAGGTGTATGTTTGCCCTTTAGTTATTTTTTGGTAGAATGGCCCCTACCAAATGACATCTGACCTATTTTAATTGGAATTGTGATCCCTTGGACTCACAAATTAGTTTAAGACTTAAATAGAATTGAAATAATTCAGGGTATGGCTACTGAACTAATCCATTGAGTCAGCAGACTAGGATATGTTGAAGGAGTTGAAAATGTTTTCTTTTAGGCTCAGATTGTTCAAGGGGGGGAGGGTATGATTCATGTATTTAATCTTTTCGCAGATTCAGATGAGGGCACCAAACTAGAATATTTTCCCTTATCTAGTGACAGGAGGAGAAGGAGTCATGGTACAAAAGGGATAATGAACCAGTCGAGGTTGGCTATTCGAAAAGAAGGTCTGCTGACCAAAATGTCGCGTACCCTCACTTATTCTGATTTATGACCTTACGACCTTCAAAACCTTCAATAATTCTCGGACTAACCTTGGAAAGACCTTGGCAATTCTATAATTTGAAAGAGAATCTAAACACCTTAAGAGTTTTAAATTTTGTTAGAATCGGCCGAATAGTTATGATGTTATTGCAAAAAGAAAATCAAATAATTCCTGGGTTGCTTTTTAATGGAATTGGAAGATGTGGTTGGTATTTTTAATGTCACTTCATAAATTCAATCGCTTCCATCTTGAGCATCAGCTATTTGTTCTTCATTTTCTTCAGGGGAGAAAATTATTTCACTTGTTGGCATTGAAACATTAGCCTACTTAAAGTAAGCAACTCTTCTTTCTTCCCCTTCCTGTCGCTTTTACTTATCGCCTTGTCTCTTTTGCTCAAGTTAATTTCGAAAGTAAACCTGATGTGGTCCAAAAGAAGTAATCATTTCTCTCTGACCTTTAATGAAAGTAAGTTCCTTCACAGAGATCTTCATCTCCATTGGGGATTTAAATTAATTTGAGTTTCGTTTTTGCAACCAGGGCAGCCAAATTCACAGCAAAAACAATTTTCCCCTCGCGCCTGAGGATATCAACAGGTTGTCTAGTTTTGTAATGAGAGTCTCTTAGGACTGTAGCTCTCCTCTCCCAAGGGATATGTTTTGGGCCTGCTCTCAGTTCTTTGAGATATGTTAAAGATTGGGACTCTTGAATTTACAACAGGGCTAGAAAAGAACTGTTCCCTCGTTCCCACTTTTCAAGCACTTTAGGGTAAAGATTGGCTGCTGTGTAGTTTCTCACATCCACATTTCAGAACGTCAACCAGAGTTTGGAATTAAGATGGCAACAACTCTGCTATTTTCAATTTAGGTGTTCAAATGTGTGAGTGTCGCCAGTCTTGTCATAATTTTAAAAGCAATTGTTGGTCAAATCCCACTGGTAGGATGGTAGTTCTGAAGGCCATGTAATCTTCAGCACACTGATAAATATGTTTCAAACGGTGAAATAAGAACAAAAAGAGTGAAATAAATATAATTATTAATATAATAATAGTCATTTAATTTCCCAAGATGAAAAAAATAAGTCAGAACCTTTTAAGTAGCTAACCAAGTAGAACTAAAATTATATTAAAACCAGGCAATGGCTTCGCCCCCCCCCCCTACGGGGGAAGCTTGCGCTTCGCTACTAAGATTAAAATTTAAAATCTAAAAAAAAGCAGCCATGGTTAAATTTCATAAATTTTCTGAACTTAGCCAATTATAAAAATTTTAAAAAGGAACTCTAAACTAAATTTCCCCCCTTTCAAAATATCACGTTGCTAAAATATAGTTATAGAAGAAGATATATAAAAATAAATTTTCTGAACTTCACCACTTGTAATTCTTTGGGTTTTAAAAATTTCACAAAATTTCGATACTTATATTTATTTCTGGACTTTGATAAAAAAACCTAAGTCATTACCAAACTAAGATGAAATTATTCAAATACTAAAAAAAATCCACTTCTTAAATTATAGAGTTAGTGATGATGATGATGATGATGATGATGATGATAACACCCCTCATTTATGTAATTAGAACGCTGAGAAGATTGAGACACACTAATATCACAGTATTCCATAGTATAGCATAATATACCATAGCAGATTAGAGTATAGTATATTATAGAATATTATTGCATATCATAGTATAGCATAGCACAGCATTGTATAATATATCACAACATAGTATAACATAACATAGTATAATATAGCATAGTATATTATAGCACAGTATAGCATAGCATAGCACAGAAGTATACCATAGCATAGTCTAGCCTAGCTGAAAATAGCATAGTATAGTCACATACTTTAGCATAGCATAGTAGAGAATAGTCTAACCTAACATAACGTAGTATTGTCTAGCATAGCATAGCCTAGTATAGCTTATAATAGCCTAGCCTAAACTTGCCTAGTATAGCATAGCATATCATAGCCAAGCATAGCATAGTATAACCTACCCTGTTTTAGCCTAGTATAGCCAAGCGTAGCCAAACATAGGATAGCGTAGTGAAAATATAATAGCCAACTGCGCCGGGCCTAATCTAGCCTAGTTTAGTATAATCTAGCTAGCCTAGTGACACCTAGCATAGTATAGCCTACTTTGTCTACCTTAGCTTACTACAGCCTAGCCTATCGTATCCTAGTATAGCCTAAACTAGCTTAGTAGACCGTAGTCTCACCTAGCATATTATAGTATAGCCTAACTTAGCCTAGCCTAGCGTCGCCTAGAGTAGCCTAGTGTATCCAAGCTAGAATAGGCTACTATAGCCTAGCCAATATATCCTTGCATACCATAGCCTAGCTTAGTATAGCCTATCTTAGCATAACCACACCTAACATAATATAGCCAAGCATATCATTTTATAGCTTAGACTAGTATACCATACCATACCATACCATAGACTAGAATAACCTTGCATAGCTTAGCCTATTATAGCCTTGGTTAGCTAGCCTATCGTAGCCTAACATAGTATTACCTAGCATAGCCTAACATAGCCTAGTATAGCAAAGTATAGCCCTCCCTAGCCTATTATACTTTAGCCTACCTTGCCATAGCATAGTATAGCCCTGTCTAGCCTAATATAGCTTCCCCTAGCCAAGCTTAGCCCAGTATAACCTAGCCTAGCATTAACTATCCTAGACAAGTATAGTCTATACTATACTATAATACCAGGATCAAGCATAACACACTATATGCTATCTTAGCATAGCATTTTATAGCCTAAATTAGAATGGTATATCTTACCCTTGTAAATTATATCTTAGCATAGCTTAGCATAGTATAGGCCTAGCGTATAAAAGCCTAGCGAAGTATAGCCTATTTTAGGCTAGCCTAGCAGAGTATAGCATATTATACCCTAGTCTAGTCTACAGAGTATCGGCCGAATAGTTATGATGTTATGGCCGAAACAAAATAATTCCCGGGCTAACATTGGGAAGACTTTGGCAATTATATCATTCGATAGAGAATGTAAAACAACATAAGGTTTTCAAATTTCGTTAGAATCGGCCGAATATTTATGATTTTATCACAAAATAAAACAAGCAAAACGGACCGACCGACCGACATATGAGATAGTAGAGTCGCTCGCGACTAGACTCACACGTGACTAAGGGAAAAAAGTTTTAGTTAGAAGGCAGTAAAGTTTTAGAATAGTTCAGCTGAATGTGAAGTAGTTAGCATTGGCACATGAGCTGGACGACTATATGGATAGTTTAGATATGGTAAGACCAGGCAATGGCTTCGCCCCTCCCCCTACGGGGGGAGTTTGCGCTTCGCTACTAAGATTAAAATTTATAATCTGAAAAAAAAGTAGCCATGGTTAAATTTTTATAAATTTTCTGAACTTCGCCAATTATAATCATTTTAAAAAGGAACTAAATTTCCCCCCTTTCAAAATATTACGTTGCTAAAATATAGTTATAGAAGATATATAAAATTAAATTTTCTGAACTTAACCATTTGTAATTTTGGGGGTTTTGAAAAATTCACAAAATTTCGATACTTATATTTATTTCTGAACTTCACCATTTTGTTTTTTGATATTATAAACGAATTATTAGAAATTACTTTAATAAAAAAAATAAGTCATAACCAAACTAAGATGAAATTATTATTCAAATACTATGAAATTATTATTCAAATACTCAAAAAAATTCCCCTTCTTAAATTATAGTTAGTGATGACAAGGTCTACTCAATTGTATAGACGATTTTAGTCCAGTTATAAATTGAAAACATCCTTTGGATGCAGTGTTCATGTTTTGGTAATATAATTAACTGAATCTTTGGATGGTAACTAAAGTTTTATTTTAACATCTCAATTGTAAACAAAAAATAACATTCGATGATTAGGAGTTCGTCATTTATTTCTCTAAAATTGGTTTAGGAGCCATCAGCTCAACTACCGAGTCCATAATAGGGCTATAAAATTGAAACTGAAAATACAGTATTATGCAATAGTTATTGAAGCTCTCCTATATTAATTTATGAGCCATTATATAATTAAAGGGAAAAGAAATCTAAAGAGGCATTATAAAATAGAAGTATGGGTTTCTAATAACCAATCGCCAGTTTGGACATTAAAATTGGCTCCTCCCTCTTTTTCCGCTTTGTTTTCCCAACAGAGAAGCAGATAAAAAGGTAAAAACGAGTCCCATAAAAGGCATATTGTTATAACCCAGAACCCTTAAATGATGCCTCCCTTGAAGAAATTGACGAGGAGTTGGATAAATTAAATGAAAATCTATTAAAAGCCGACAAGGAAGCCGTCCCCCGAGTTAAATTTAAAACTCTCCCTGCCCCCTCATGGACCCCTAGAATGAAAACCCTCGTGAGGGAATATAAGGAACGGATCAATGAAGTGAACCTCACTGGCCCCAACATCAACACACACCGACAAACACGACTCATACGTGACGAACTAATGACTCTTATAAGGGGCCAACAGAATGTACTCTGGAATAATTTAATTGACGGACTAAATGTAGAAACTGACTCACGTACATTCTGGCAGACGGTAAAACGACTAAAAGGCGGACAGCAAGCAAAGACTATCAAACTTATACGTGACGACACTGAAATTTCTGACGTGGAAAGAATCGAAGAGGAATTCAGACTCTTTTGGGCATCTATATTTAAGATATCCCCGGAAGAGAATGATGACTTCGATTTGGACTTCGAAGACGAAATTATTAACGACCTGAATGACCAAATACACAGAACGCACCCTCACCATTGCGTATCACAGAATAGGGAAATGGAGGGACTCGGCGGAAGAATTACTGCCGAGGAACTCTCTATGACCTTAAAATCCTTTCGACAGCGAGCACCGGGGCGTACAGGACTGACGAAGGAGAATTTTATTCGAGCCCCGCCCAATATCTTATTGGGGCTCATGAATATCATGAACGCATGCCTAAACGTGGGTTACTTCCCTGACCACTGGAAGGTAGCGAAAATGATATTCATTCCAAAAGCCGGTAAACCACCGGACAGTCCAGCTAACTTCAGGCCCATATCTCTCCTAGAATTTTCAGGGAAAGTCTTGGAGAAGATATTGGCCAACAGGGCAAATACGTTCCTCGAGAGAAACAACTCTCATAACAACCAACAACATGGCTTCCGAGCGAAGCGAGGAACAGACACGACGCTAGCCGTAATTACCGAGAAGTTGGCAAAAGTAAAATCAGAAAAACGCCATGCAAATCTGGTGCTACGCGATGTCAAAAAGGCCTTTGACAAAGTATGGAGGAGAGGCCTACAATATAAGATCCTACAACTAGGCCTCAATCCCATACTGGAGAGAATTCTTTGTGACTACGTGATGGAGAGGAGAGCGTTTCTGAGTATCAAAGATTATAGCGGCCCTGAGTTCGAACTCGAGGCGGGGGTGCCGCAAGGCGGGTGCATCTCTCCCCTGCTCTATAACATCTACACCATAGACCTTCCCCAACCCTTGACTGAGGGTTCCTTATACGTCCAATTTGCGGACGATATAACAATGATATGTACGGGGCCTTATCGGAATGCGAATTTCATGGCACGAAGTACGGCAGTGGAAATCGAAAACATCAACTCTTTCGAGAGAAGATGGAAGATATCCACCAATGCCCAAAAGTTCCGTGTAATTCCATTATTCCGAAGGACACTGGCAGACATCCGTGTGGGGGGTGCACGCATCCCATACCGCACGGAGGGCACGGTTCTGGGACTACAAATTACGACTGGTGGGTATAGGAGCCATGTAGCAAAAACTACACGGAATGCACGGAGGGACTTGGGTGAATTTTTCAAATTCGTAAACCTGAGTACCTCCAACAAACTGAAAATCTATAATGCGTGCATTCGCTCAAAACTCCTGTACCCCCCGGTCCCTATAAACGTAGTTTCCAAGACCCAAGTCCTTAAACTGCAAAGGGTCCAGAATAAGGCAGTATATATCATTACGGGAGCCCGAAGGAGAGAAGGGAGAAGGCCGAGTGATCTCCATGGTGAACTGGGGATGACCCCCATAAACGTGGAGCTTCACCTCAGAGCAACCAAAATCTGGGACAAGGTGCACCGGCACCTCCCTCCCGAGTTTGTACTCGAGCACATCGACTTTGACAATTTACCTAACTTAAGACGACCAATTAGTTTCAAAAGCAGTAGACTACCGAATGACATTAACGTCGACCCAAAGTTCACTTAAAAAGCTAAATAACCCACATCCATAACACAACAAAACATGAACAAAGCCAAACGAGTTTAGCCACCGAATTAGCACTTGCTAAATTTGGTTCTAAAGACACTTCCCCAAATTTTTGTGCGAAATATCGCCAAGAAACAATTAAAACAAAAAACAACACAAAAAATCCAAATCTAGGTGTGAAACACCCAGAATCGAAGGTGAAAATCTTCCAAAAAGCCACGTAGAGATATTATATATTACTACAAAGGCTTGAATGCCCAGTGCATTTACCAGATGGTGTATTTATATACTATCAAAAAAACAAAAACAAAACCAAAACGCAAAGAAAGCCAGTGATACCCTTTCACCAGGGATCTGTCTTTCATTCTACCTTTCATTTTCGCTTTCCTATCATTTTTTCCCCTATTTCCCCACTATTTCTCCTACTAAAACCCACTTCTACTATATTCCTCACTTGTTATGTCCAATGTCCAATAAAAGGCATATTGATGAAGGACCAGCACCAGCGGTCGAGCTCTGATTAAATCGGACAAGAGATCAATTCCCTTTTTCTCCAATTTAAGATAAGAAGAAAAGAATGGGTGTGCAACCCTAGTGTCCATGGCCGTGCGACCAAGAAGCAACAATTTTCTGAAAACCATTTCCCCAAACCAGTCGACACATAAGGCAAGTGTAGGTCCCTTATATTTAAAATGCTGGAGAAATTGGATAATCATTTCTAAATAGAGGGTCAAATCTAAGCCATTCAAATTAAGCCTCCGTATTCAGATTTCTTTTTCCCTCAGGTTCCTTTGTTTTTAAACAACATTTTAAGCAAAACTAAGTAATATTATTACTTCAATTTACAATTCCTCCAATTTTATGTCCCGTGATTCTTAGCAGGCTTAATATGTAAATGGTATTTGCTCTTAGCGGAACGGAAGGTAAGAAAGTGAAAATTTACTCTGGATCTTTAAAGAAAATTGCTACCGAATTCAATATAGAAACAAACCTAACGCTTTATAACTTTAGAGAATCCTTAAAGGTCTCCTTTTATATTATAAATAGAGACAGAAATATATTTATCAAATCAAGGAATTTGTTTCAGGTTGCTCAAGACGGGCTACATAAAGGTTTCCAAGAGTCAAGGAAAAGTGTTTTTTCTCGGAAGGATGTTTGGATCAAATGTTTGACAACAATCTCCCAAAACACATGCCAGTTTTATATTAATTATATAGCTCCATATAGTTTATATTATATTAATTTAGACTCGGTGTTTTATTCGTCAGCTCTCGCCCCAAACCTAAATAATTTTAAGCTTTCTTGGAACATCTAGATAGGCCCCAGTGGCGCTTTGTGATGTAGCCAATTCTAATATTCATGAGTTAACTGGGCAAACAAAAAGCAGAGAAAAATAGGAGAATTCCGTGAGAAACTTATCAAGAAAGTTATAGGGATAGATATGAAAAAAATTGCATGAACCCTTAGGCCTAGTTTTTCTTTGAGGCCTCCCAAGATTTGCTACTGGCCCTGAGCAACAGACTTTTGCTTTTTAGAAGTCCATTTAAAGGGATTGTGGCAGTCTACATCTATTCTTCGTTTTAATATTAGTTAAATGAAAAATATATCTTCAGCAGCAGCTGAAGAGTGCGGTAGTAACAAACAACGCATCATGAATTTTTAAATATTGGCATACTAAAATATGTTTGGTTCTAAAACATCTTTTAAACTTTCCTTCTCATTAAAATGACTCATCTACATTCTTAATTTAATTCCTCAAATTCCTCTTTAGATACAAGGTTTTGTAATTTCATTTTTAGAGGAGAATGATTTATGTGTGAGGGAGGGTGGAGATTTGCTTTTTAACTTTAATTCTAATGTTCCAAGCAGCTTTATTTTCAAAATCTTAATTTGAAAACGTTTAATCATTTCTTATGTTAAGATAGCATAAATAATTATTAAAACTTTGATTTTGAAGTTTTAAAAATTCTATTCGTCGCAACATTAACGTAAATGTCAGTTTGGCTACTTGGCGCTAAAGCCAGCGACAACCAACAGTTTTGCCGAGTGTAAACAATCAAACAATCGCAACTCGATATTCTGAAATAGGAGATTGACCCTACTTTTATCTTCACCCGTAGAGAAAGAGAATAATACTCAACGACGACTAAGAGTAATTAAATAACCGAAGGATCACCAGAGAATAGCATATAGTCAATTATAACTAGTATAGAAATACAAAGGAATAGATAGAGAGATAGAAACCTACACCAGTTTTTAGTAAGAATAATTACTAATAACGGTTTGAACACCTCATAAATAACAATGCTACTCAGACATATTAAAACTAGATACATATACAAAATACAGCAATGCGGACACTCACGCAAATACAAATTTTCTCACTTTATCACGTTAGCAATAACTACCTATAATGGACCGAGATAAGCCTAACCTCAAGGCAACTAGCATCTCTTTGCAAACCTCTTACTTTCTTCAGCCTTCAAAAATCTATTCTTCTTCCTTTTCTTTTTTTTACTTCACTTTTTTTTTACTAGAGACGAGCGACACATCGTGGTTCGGATTCCACGTTAAGCTGTAGGTCCCATGACTAACTTAGTCCATTTTTGTCTCTTACTATTTTCTTCGCTGTCCTATCCTAAAACCTTCTTCTTCCTCTCCTTCTCACTCCTAACCGCCGTACTCACAGTGCTTGGAGCCTACTTTGGCTCTAGACAGTGTGACTATGGAGGTCTAGAAAGGAGTACTGGGCCTCCCCCCCCCCCTCCTTGGCCGCTCATGAGGGCCAGAGGGGGCGGGGAGGGAGGGGGCAGAAGAGCTTTTCTTTGTCTCCCACTTCTCTTTTCATTTCATTTATCTTAACCGAACAATACAAAAATATCTTAAATTATTTTAGGGAATGTTCTCATACTACGAAATTAGTAACTTTTAAAAAAGGATTTCGGTAAAAAAACGTACTTCGGTAATGCAAAAATATATCAAATTTATTGGCAATATCTAATTGATTGGGGCTAAGTCGCAAGGGGCAGTTTGCTCTACGCGGCCCTAAACCGGTTTTACGGAGGAGGCGAACCGGTCGGAAGATGAAAAAACTCACTCCTTTCTCTAGATTTTTATGACTCCCGGATTCCTTTTTTACTCCCAGCCCGACCGGACGGGACGGCGCAACCTTGGACGTCTCCCAAGCCCGTCTCTCGGGTGCTTACGTGCTTCATGCTTACGTGAAGTATATGTATATATATAAATATATATATATATATATATATATATATATATATATATATATATATATATATATATATATATATATATATATATATATATATATATATATATTATATATAAGTAGTTCAGGATGAAAGTAAATACTAGTAAAACAGGATTCATATATTACGACATTTCAGGCTCTACGTGCCCATCCTCGGATATTATAAAAGGAAAAAAATAAATTGTAAACAGAAGATATGAAATAAAAGTTTAAAAACTAAGGTTGATGATATAAATTAAAACCACAGAAAAAAGAAACAAAACAATTAAATAAACACAAGAATTAATTCACCTGCACAAAAGCTCACCATGCAGAATGAAGAGTCGAAGAAGACTGAGAAGGTAAAGAGAAATAGCAAAGAAGTAAGTTAGGTTACGGTGCGAGACAAATTAAGGGTTGGTTTGACTTAGTGTAATTGACAGTGGGGAGATTAGTCGTTCTTGAGAGAAGGATTGTATTGCTTGATATATAGAGATTCTAAAATCCTGAGAGACGTAGGGTCTTGAGTAGATCCCAATATTTTAAAATTATTGATAGATACCTCGGTTTCACAACTGAGGCTGTGTTGACGAATTGTTAAATTTCTTTTTTTAAAAAGGGAATTACCTATTCTTAGGCTGATGCCAAGATACAAAGAGACTCTGGACTTCAGGGAACGCTCGGTGCTACCTATGTATTTCCCATAGTTACACCCAGGGCAATTGAAATTATATACGATGATGTGCAATTTGTCACCTAACTTAAGCATAAATGAAAATAACACAGATAGTTCATTTATACAAGTATTTTTATCAAAATTTTATTTTAAAAACTTAAAGGATTTTAATATTTATTTTATTCAATGAATTCTCCCTCACCCTCAATCAAGGCGACGTTGGAATCTGATGTAGGCCTTCTCTATCTTCCCCCTGTTTAACTAGGTGAAAACTGTTGGTCTCGCTCTGTGTGTGTGTCTATAAATACACACACACACACACATATATATATATATATATATATATATATATATATATATATATATATATATATATATATATATGCAACAAAGCCCACAGGGAAAATTAATACGAGGATTCCAAGTACTTTCGAACTTTATTTCGAGTTCTTCATCAAGGAATAACAAAAGTATTGAAAAATGTAATATTTATAAGGATGATACAGCGGAGAGGAAACGCCCACAAAAAAGCAAAAAATCAATCAACAAAATGAATTAATATAAAATGGAAACCTTTAATTTAAGTCCTGGCTTATATAAACTCCATGGTTATTTTTTAAATTATATTCACAATGCACTGTCGAAACTTTTAATTTGAGAATAAATATTTATATTAATTTTAATAAACTATTTAATTTTATTTTTTTGTGCATCTATGGAGCCTTATGTTTATGTCTATGTATTTATTTCCATTTGAGTCAGGTCTTTAGAACATTTTTACTTATTCTACCTTGGTTTTTAAATCCTGACCTCTGAGGTTAATCTCTCGTTCAGATTTTTTCCCTCCCTAATTGCTCAGGTGGTATTTTAATCCTCTTGTCAACCTTTAGTCTTTTGTATTTACCTGATTTAATGATCTTATTTTGTATTTATCTTCGCTCCTCCTAAGGTTTACATTTCATATTAATTCATTTTGTTGATTGTTTTTTTGTTTTTTGTGGGCGTTCCCTCTCCTCTGTAAAATCCTTATAAATATTACAATTTTCAATACTTTTGTTATTCCTTGATAAAAAACTCGAAATAAAGTTTGAAAGTACTTGGAATCCTCGTATTAATTTGTCCTGTGGGCTTTGTTACATTTTTTGCTTACTTACGCGATACTTTGTGGGTTTTCCATATATATATATATATATATATATATATATATATATATATATATATATATATATATATATATATATATATATATATATATATCACCAATGTCCCACACATATTAGTCGAGTGGGTTGCAGTCTGGGAAATTGCTATTTTAGCAGTTGGCGTGGTGTTATCAAAGAAATTGTCTGAGCGCCAAGACTTGGTCCTCCTGCTTGTGTGGCATGGTACAGAGTTCTACTGCCTCACGTCCGGCCTTCCAGCGGCCATCTCCTCTATCGAGGGCAACACCAAATCATAATGACACTTGATGTAGCTCTCTGGTAAGATAAACGGGATCATACCGTGGCCCTCGCTACCTGCCACCACAAACACTATGATGTGGATCAAGAACTTGGCATTCATGACAATCAGTGCATCTTTTGATGACACAGTAAGCCAACGGTTGTGCGGCGAGTTCCAGACTTTGTCCTGGCAGAAGTTCTCGCCTGACTAGAACCAAAGCCTGCCAGGGTTGAGGGGGTGTTTCATTTTCTTCACAAGCTTCGCATCACCTTCCTTCCATTTTTCCTTCATCTTCTAAGAGCGAAGCTGCCCTTTCTCATCTTTTCTGAGTAGTAGCGGATATATTCTTGCACTAAATGGCCGATGCAAGATTCTGACATTCCCTTGTCCTTGGCTATTGACCGCATGGCTTGTTGGGATCGTTGTCAACGATGGCCTGGATATCGGCGACAAAAGGGGGGGGGGGTGGGGGGTAATATAAGAATGATTAGTGTAAGGTTTCCGAGCCGCTGTAACCTCATAAGCACAGCTGCCTCATCAAATCTTTTTCCTGATAATCTGCACCTTCCTGAGATTGACACACAAGCACATGGGAGCTCCCGGCGTGAATGGCCAGCAACACAGCTTATCTTTCACATTTCGGGGGATTAAATTCCACAATCGTAATGCTTCCTTCACATAGGATGCACAACTGATTCTACTATGATATGAATAAGAGAAAACGGATGCTAGACAACATAGATGTGCAAAATTCAGAGTTGTCAACATCGACAAATTACCCAACATACTCCGCTCCTCTCTCTTTCTCTCTTTTATATTATATATTGTATATATATATATATATATATACATATATATATATACGGTTTGGTTTAAATAAAAAAAAACCCCGCAATATCTTAGCAAAAAATATATGTATTTAAAAAAAATTAAATATCACCAAGATTATATGGTTGGGAGAAAACAGTTTACTCAAAGTCGCCGCCCTCAGCCTCCACCACGGCCTCAGGACCTCTCCTGAATCTCGCGCATGCATTCCTCGCTGTCTCTCTTGGAAGATCTTCGATCAATTCTTTATTCTTGCCGAGCAGCTCACCCTTGGGTTTGGAGGCCGAGCGATGGGTATCTTTGCCCTCCACCCCCCACACATATTAAGTAACCCATGAGATTACAATCGGGGGATCTAGGAGGCCAAAAATGTGGGTTGGTAATGTCGTAGAAATTCTCCGACAACCACGTCTGACTCTCTCTGGAGGTATGGCCTTCTGGTAGCAACCTTACCCAGCCAGGGTTTAATCCTACTCAAATTTATGGCACGGCATGGCGTCACTTTCACTGGAGACACCCACAGACCATCACAATTTAGGGGAACTTGGTTTTCATGCTACACGGAACGTCACATGGATTATAGGCAAGTCACCTGTTGTTCTGGGTGATGTGCAACTTGTCCTGGAAGAAGTTCTTCTCAGCTGAGAAGAACCAGGTCGTCCTCGGCTAAACACGATGTTTCAGCTTGTTCGGGAGCTTCTTTGCCTTCGTCAAGATGTTCTACTTGGCCTTGACTCTCAGAATTTGTTTCTTGCGCCTCTTGTACGAGTGGTAGCGAAGGTCTTCATTCAGGACCAGCTGAATGGTGGTGAATCCAACACCCATCTCTCTCACCAAAGCACAGAATCGCTTGTCAGACAATTGGTGGATGAATTCAGGCATGCAGACGCAGTTAGGACGCTAGCTGTGTTCCTTTCTGCTGTCCAAAGATTCCCAGTCTCCTTTGCAGTGGCCTTTGTCACGTCTTACAGCCTTTACAGTGTTTGCATAGCATTGAGCACCACTCATGATGGCGCCATTTTGAAACTGGGCGCGAATCATCATGATGCAAGTAACTCTTTTGTAATATTCAGATGGCTTCCAATCCTCCATGACATCTAACTTTTTCTCAACTAAAACTTTACTCTCGTACAAGAGGCGAAAGATTCAAATTCTGACAGCTAAGGCCAAGGAGAACCTATTGACGAAGGAAAAGAAGCTCCCAAACAAGCTGAAGCATCATCTCATTTAGCCGGGGACGATCTGGTTCTTTTCCAACGCCGGTGACCATTTCACCAGATACATCAACATATTTTTGAAAAACAGATATTAAAGATCGTTAAATTTAGCACAAACACCATATATATATATATATATATATATATATATATATATATATATATATATATATATATATATACAGTAATGGCGGAATTATTATGGATAAAAAGAAAACTTACAAAAATGCTAATTAAACTAATTTTATCGATTGCAAATAGATTTATTTTGATACATTGGCACAGTGTTAAGTCTTCTACATTCATTAGTAAGGAGCATCCATGAATGCATTAACACGTCTCGGCATGGCATTAATCAATAATGTTTTGCGTTCATCTACCACTGCAATGATTGATTCGTCAGAGAAAACTACCTGCAATAGTAGAAAATACAACATAAGTAGTTGAACAGCCATAGAAGTATTGGAAAAGCCATTGAAATAATGAATCATCAAATCAATTTTATGGTTTGAAAAGATTCGAGCCAATACAAAATTGCGGCACTGTTGAAGTTATTATTAATGTTTTTTTATGAATTACAGGAGACTGGTTAGCTGGATATGTCATTCTTACCTTTCCCCATTGTTCTGAAGTCCACTCGAGGTGATTCTTTGCGCAGGAATAGCGTGTCTTCGTCAATGTTTCCGTGAGTCGAGGCTTCTTTCTCTGGCGATATGATTTCAATCCAGCTTCCAAAAGCCTGCCATACACTGTTCTTCAGGCAAGGCTAACACCCTTTGCTGCCAGCTCAATAGAAATCTTCCTGCAAGATGTTCTTCTGTTCTCGAGAGTTTGTTGTATTAATTTTATATCTGTTCTTGGGGTTGTTTTTCGTTTTCAACCACATTTTCCAACCCTTTTTTAGTTTAACTCTTGAGCGTTATCAATTTCTTTCTTAATAACACTGACTATTTGAGTTGAAACACCTCATTTTTTTCTATTTCTTTCTGTTTTAATTTAGTTTCAGTAAAACATTTATTTGTCCAATTTTTCGAGGACTCAAATCATTCTGTTTACTCATTTTGGTTTAATTCATTTATAGCTAAAAAACTACTTGAACCACACAAAATTAAAATTATTAAAAAACCTAATAAACTATCTGAAACACACAAAAATACAATTGTTAACAATAAATAACGATATATATAACAGAAAATATCCTATTTGCACTCTAAAGACAAGATACCAACTGACTGTGACTTCATTGAAATGGTCCAATGAAGTGTTGTGACTTCACTGTTACCAATTATACTTACAAAGTAACCTGAGGCTCTTGAAAATAGAAGTTAAATAGTTGCTCGGTGTTGATGCATGAAATAAATCCATTTGCAAACAATGAAATTGGTTTCACTGGATCTTTTGTAAAAACAAGGAAACCTTTGGAAAAATCCAAAATAATTCCGGCTGTAATATATATATATAGGTATATATACATATATATATATATATATATATATATATATATATATATATATATATATATATATATATGCAAGAAAGCCTACAGGGAATATTAATATGAGGATTTCAAGTAGTTTCGGACTTTATTTCGAGTTCTTTATCAAGGAATGATAAAGAACTCGAAATAAAGTCCGAAAGTACTTGGGAATCCTCGTATTAATTTTCCCTGTGGGCTTTCTTGCATATATATATATATATATATATATATATATATATATATATATATATATATATATGAGCGTATCACCCATCTTCAGGTTCTAAAATTATAAAACAAGGAAAAGTTGAAATATTTTCATAATTAGAAATCATATCCTACAATGCAAGACAGAATGTTCTATCGAGAATTTTAAAATAACTGTTCGCAATAACAATGAATATAGTCTAAGAATTTTGGAATCCCTACTGATAAAGACAAAATCTCCTACACTCAACATTAATAATACCGTTGTCCCCCTTCTCATTTCTTAATTATAATTACCTCAGTCAACAACCAACCAACTTTCTCTTATTCACCAACCAACCAATCAAAAACCTATCCTTCTTTAAGCCACTCCCATTATACTTTCTTCACTTCGTGATTTCATCTGAACTTCATCGGTAAGCAACATTATACTTTTATAATTTACTTTTGTTTTGTTTTTCTATTCAATTAGTGGTTTTATATGATAGATACTTTCAAACACTTTTTTCGTTTGATACTCTTGTCATTCAAATCCCTGAGTTATCTATTATTTTTTTCATTTATCTACTTGGTCTTAACTTGATTATTTTTAATATTGCAAGTTTAAATTTTTCTAGTCTAATTTGAGTCTTTAAACTTTTGTATTATATATCGTCACTTTTATATTATAGATCTTTTACTTTGTCATGTTCTCTTTAATATATTATTTAAATAAGATCTTAATATGTCATTTCTATAATGTTAGTTTGTTCATCAATTTTGCCTTTTATATTTTTACTTTCCTAATTTATTTTACTGTCTTAATTTTTCTCGTTTAATGAAATTGCATTAATTTAGTATTTAATTTTTTTTACGCCCCTCCCCATGAAAATATTTCAACTTTTCCTTGTTTTAACATTTTTTCTGACTTCTTAATAAGTTTACTGACGATAACAATTTAATCATATTTTTCTGTATTTTTATTGTTTTATAATTTTAGAACCTGAAGATGGGCGATACGCACGAAACTTTGTTCCCTAATAATAAATAAATCACATGTATTCGTACCTGAGCGTCCTGTGTCCTTACCTTCGCCGTGAAATTGAAGTTCAGACTGGTCAGCAACAACTCATATGACACACACACACACACACACACACATATATATATATATATATATATATATATATATATATATATATATATATATATATATATATATTAACTCCAACCCTGTATCGTTAAATTCCCTTTTCCTCCATAAGGAGCCAATCCCTTTGGGCTTGCGATCCTGTATAATTTACAATTATACATATACGACCTGCCACAGTCGTTATATAGGCCAAACTGGCTTACAATTCAGCTGCAGGATCGCGAAGCACTTGGGTTTGTCTCATAGGACTGGTATTCTCATTTCTAAACCTGAAACCTCTTCCATCAGGCAACATTCAGAGTATCACCATCATCCTCTTAATTCTGATTCATTTACCATATTATCTTCAGCCTTAACTTCTCTCGATTTGAAAATCTTAGAGTCACTATATATCATTAAAATAAATCCAATCTTAAATAATTACGCCTCCTCAATTAAATTATTCACAATATAACCAACCAACACTTCAATAGATTAACTAGCCAACCGACCAACCGAATAAATTTCGTCAGTAATTTTATATGCTTAGTTAGTTGATTTCTCAACTCTCACGTTAAAGGTCAGTCCCTTTGTTCATTCTGATTTATTTTCGGGTTTTTTGTCTTTTTTTTTGGTGTGTGTTTTTACAATTTAATATAATGTTATTTTTTGTTCACTTCAGTAACTTTTAATACGTGATAATCAAGTCAGTTTGTTATAATTTCCCTTCCTATTTTTTTTTTAAATACCACTGGGTAATATTATTTAATTCTATATATTATTAGTGTTTGTACTTTAATTTTAATTATTGTCAATTTTATTATTTTAACTTGCCTTCTTCCGCTTTTTTTTTAATGCATTCTTTTAAGTGTTATCAATTAATGTTCCTTTCCCTTCTCATTAGACGATATAGTCGATGAAGATGGTCCTAGTTAAGGTCCGAAACGTCCGGCCAATAAATAATTAGTGTAATCACCTGGGTCTTCATATTCCTGCTTCATATCAGATTCCCAAGGAACAAGTCAATTACCATATATATATATATATATATATATATATATATATATATATATATATATATATATATATATATATATATGATAAAAGGGTGTGCAACTTTTCTAGTTCTCGGGTTACGGTGTAGTATGAATCATATTTTACCTATATCGGATAAATATGAGGAATTAGACTTTGGGATAGTTAACTATTTTAAAATCTCATCTTCGAGAGTATCTTTAACTTGAGGACATATGTGCAACCCCAAGAAAAAGTCCCGGATGGAGGCATGTCTTTAAAAACAGCTGCTGGCAGATAAAAGGATGAACTTTTCCTCGACCGAAGTCCATAAATTTCTCTATTAAGCTGTGTTTATGTTTTTACAATAATATAGTGATTGCCTTTAATATATCACAACTCCACCTTTATCCCTGCTGCTTTATTCTGTAATCTATTTCCACTTTAGAGTACAAACTTGTATATACTCGTAATTCAATCAAAATGATATCTATTATTTCCAACTTTTATACACATAAAACGAATTTATTGTCATTATTTCCATGTTGCCCTTTTTCGTGACTTTTGCATGTCGCCTTGGCGTGTGGTTCATGGTGGAATCTCACAGTGATTGGGATTCCATATTCCCTTCCTTTTTTGAATGATCTCTGCAGCTTTTCGACCGGATAAAAAATACGAATATATCTAGGATAAAGGATTGTTTATTAATGTGTTACTGCCAGAACCATTATGGTACCACTATTGTCATATAGCACTGATTATTCATGCCCCAATCCTTATATTGTTTTTGGAACGTCGAAGGAAGTCACTCTGCTGGATTTTTTATACCAATCATTGGTCATGCGGTTGGTATTGAAAAGAAGTGCGAAAATTCCATATCCCATGGATGGGAGGTATTCCCCATACATTGATCGTCTCTCACTGACACCAACATACTACAAAGCTTACAAAGATTGTAGCAGACTTTCTTTCTTCATACCACACTCGACCTTCTATAGGTTCTAATAAGTTCTTAACAATAAGGACGCAGGTAAAAATTTTGGTTAGAAAGCCCTAGCGTGATGAAGAAGTTTGTGTGCTTTGTCTCAGCAGAGATAGACCAAAGGAGTTCTACGCGAAAGTCGACAGCCTAAAGCAAGTTCTGCAGCGTGTAGGCCCGTTTTCGGACGGATGAGGCGTAATGCAGGATTCCTATCTGTAAGTTTTCAACGTCCTTAACGATTACTTTTCCTCAGTTTTTACGAGAGAAAGTGATAGTGTGATGCTTAGGGCGAGCGAGAGATTTGCAAAAGAGACGATGAGTTTAGAGGAAGTTAGGACGGACGCAGGGAGCTAACAACACGGCTAGGACAGTTCAGCTCTTAAAAGTCGCCTTGTCATGACGGTCTCTTGCCGCGATTCCTGAAAGAGGTCAATGAAGAGGTTGCACCCAACCTATCTGCGATCTTTAACGCGCCCCTGAACAGTGGCGAGGTTCCGATAGTATGACATTTTGCTGATGTCCCTACGATCTATCACATGAGGAAGAAGATCGAAGCTGAAGGTGCACCTGCCAGCTGGTAAGCCTTCATAGTGGAAAAGTGTTGGAGGAACTTATAGGAGATAAGATTAAAGAGCACCTAGATTCGCACAATCTCATCGAAGCGACCCACAAGGGGCCCGTGGGAAACCGTCCTGCTTAACTAACTTGCTGTTTTTTTCAAGGTATGATGGAAGATTACTGCCCTTGTCGGGCGGTGGACATACTAAATTTGAACTTCTAAAATAAATTCAATAAATTACTACATCGGGGGAAATTGACTAAGGTGTTAGTCTGATAGAGACTATCAGACGGGCCTGAGAGCGCGCGGTCAACTGACAGATGCGCTCAAAATTCTTCGAGGCTTCGAGAATAGCGATCACTAGAAGTTCTTTACCCTTAATCAGAATAGGTCTAAGAACCTCTATTAGAAGCTTAAACTTCAGTGATTCAGGCCTACATTTGTAGGCAGGTACTTCATATACAACTATGTGTAGATGAGGAGAAATCACTGGCGTTTGTTTCGACACCCAATCACACTTTGATTCCTAATTAGGCACAGCTGTATACGAGAACCCAATATGGCTAAAAGCAATAATGCTGAAAGAGTTTTCCGAGAAATATCTATCATTAAAAGAAATTGAAGGACACCGAATTCAAAGTATCTCTCTCATTTCCATTGCAATCTTGACTCTTTTCTTTAAAATAGAAACTGAAAAATATACTTTACAATGGGACTTCGGATATGTAATCATCATTTGACCCATTCAACAAGGAAATGGGAACCGCAGATTCCAAGCGTTTCGGCCTCATTTACACAGACCTCTTCAAAACAAAATATAGCAGCTTAAATAGGTAAGAAGGACGGGGGGGGGGGGGGGTTACCTCTAAACCCTAAGTGAGAGAGTTCCTTTAAAACTCGATTTTCAGGGCTAATTTAAGAAGTAAAGATTAGGTCCACTGAGCCAAACCGGGATTAATATTGAATGAAGTTGGGGAAGATCAAAACATTCAAAAATGTTTCTTGAAGTATAATTGGTACATTTAATAATATATTTAGAACTATTCCAATTGATTGTATCATCATGGTTAGAAATTGTGCATAAATAAGTCGGATTGTTCGTTATGGTTACGCACATGTGCTTGGTGCTTGGTGTTGTGTTACCCGTACATCACGTGCTACTTTGCAAAGAATGGCGAGCGAAGTCGTAGACTTGCACAAATTGTGGTACATGGTTGTTCTAGAAAATATATAGTGTACACAATGTACAGCTTGACTAAATTAGTCATGTCACATTTTTAAATGTTTCTGACAAAGGTAAGATAACGATGATATAATTATAATTTTTTATGTTTTTTAAATCATCGAATAGTTTTGGATTACTGGCGCTAGGCTTAGCTTTGCTGCGTTGCCAAGTAATAATATTTTTCAAAACACAGGTTGGAAAATAAATTATAGGACTAAGAATTTAAAATATAAATATACATATATTAATGGGATTATTTGCGTGATGTCGATGATTAAAATTTAAATAAATATATAAAGTTAAATTGGAAAATGGATAGATTGGGAGAAATTTGGCAGATATGTTTTGAAACAAAACACTTTCAAAATATTTCGACAGTACTGCTTGAAATAGCGCAATAACGTAATTTCTTTTCTTCTAAACTTCCTATCTCGTATATTTATAACTAAATATACCACATATCTCTAATCAAATAAAATATAGTAAATTGCCACACTCTGAACGAAATTCAGCGTAAGGTGTGGCTAATTCTGGTAACTGTACAATGATCTTTAAATCATTGCTCTGATCCCAGCTATAGTTTTGATCCGTTAACTTCCCTTCAACCAACCACTTTTATGGAAAAAGGTTTAAGATGAGATTCGAACCAAGAATGATCGTTACATCACATAATATCAATTGCAATTCAAACCCGAATCCGTAGTCTGAATCACGTGTCCGTCTGTGACGTAGATGCGTAATTATGCTTTTTACGTGAGGCAAAATTAAAATAAAAAGTAAAGATCATTCATTCACCAGGCAAACCATAAAACAAAAAAAAAATCTTGAATTATGCCACCTCAATTTCACTGTCCCTTCAAAGGACCCATTTGCGCAAAATCGAAACGAAAATTTTGCACTTAATAAAGAAATTTATGTGGATAGATCCAACTTTTCCCCCCAAAAGTCTAATAATGACTAAAGAGGCAAGTATTAAAGTCTCATTTAAGTAACAACACTTAATCCTACTTTAGCAATGGACAACGTCCTGTGGCAGCCAATAAAAACAAACCAGTTTTCATACATACGAGTATATGACTCCATTTTTGAAAGAACGATGATTATCTTACAACTGTAACAGCAAATCATATTATTTACTTGAAGGTCAATCATAGTAATATCCGTACAATTAATTACACCCACATCATTTTTGTTTATTGGGAATTGAGTATATCGATCTATATGGAGTAGTTAATATTATTACTCTTACTCATCTGCGATGTTTAGCAGTCAGTAAAAGAAGTTCTAAGAGAATAAAAGCAATCGAAGTAGGAAAGGGAAAAGACGATGATTAGCATGAATGAGGAAATACAAGAACCAGAAGAAGACACATATACTAGGAAAGACCATAGGGGGAAAAAAGGATATATATGGAAGTCATACACAAATCAAATTGGACATAAAGGCAATTTTGTTGCACTTGGAAGGGAGGGAAATTAATAGAAAATACTGATTAAGGGGAGTTACTGTAAGAAAAGGGGGCTGCTCACCTACCACGAGGGGGAGGGGGAGCAAATCTTGGTAGATTGATTAATGAGTGGATCCAGAGTCTGTCAGATAGAAGTCTCGTATTAAGCTAACACGTTAGAATGATTAGTCGCCATTTCCTCCTTGCCATATGTGCGTTTCCTTCTAACTCCTTCCAATTCACCTCATTCTTCCTTTTTCCTCACTTCCCTCCGTTCTTGTATAAGGTGAAGAGGTTCAGGTTTACTTTCAATTCTTTCATCCGTAACATATTTTCCAGTATATAAAATTTACAGACATTTCCTTAAAAGCTAATGGAAGAAGATACCAAATACGGGAATATATAACACTTCAATTCCTAAATTATTTGTACATGTATATAAAGATTACCAATACTTTAGTAAACAGAAATTTAAGACGTAAATTATATATAAATATGGATTTTTAAGTGTCTTGATGATGTAGATGGTGTTTGCATTAGTGCATAAATTAATCAAATAAATTATATAGATTTTCAGATATTGTTTTAGGCCAAATGATTACGTTTATCGCTAAATCCCAATTCTTATTATTTTGACCCCCGCTAAAAGTTAATCAGTAGAACAATCAGATTTGACTACTACACTGTTAGTGCAGTCAAAAGTGTGAATGCGTTGAGTACGCTGAACCATTATTAAGACTGGAACGAAATTAGGTGCCAAATTCTTGTCGCTATTTCCATTTTAGAGAAATATAGGGATATTTAAGAGTCATCCCTTGACTCAGCATCTAGTTAAAGTTGGAGTACAAACCATAAAATGGCGCAATAGATTTACGGGAGAAGGGAGGATAAATGAACAAATTATTTATAAAAGAGAGCCGGATTTTTTTTTTATTCGTCTGATCTCTTGATCCTAAAAGCCATCAATCAGTAATAGTTGTCATTCTCGCGTCACTTGCCGCCTTTATGCTTATTTTCGCTTGTCACCGCATTTTTCCTTTTTCCTCGAAAATAATTAATCAACTAAATTCTAAATTTCCTTTTATAAATTTGTAACCAAACGATCGTTTATTGCCATCAAAATTAAACATACTAGTACTGTTTGACCTAAAATAGTCAAAATTAGTGAAATCTTTTCCATCAGAGCAAAGTTGTGTAACAAGATAGATGCTGAGGAAGAGCCTACCTCCCTTTTGTGCCAAGAGCTTCCTCTTGTAGCCTACCGATGATCCTCATGCTCAGCATCCAAGGTTGATAGGCCAACGTCCCCTTTTTTAATCTCACAATTTCTCCTCTTTTCTTTTCATCTTCACCTTTCGCAGAGGTACACATAGAACCTGTCTACCCCCACAAGGAGTAGAAATAGATATATAAAGGTTTAACACCTTATCACAAGAGGAGCGGTACGCCCTCCTTACCCCAATGCTCCCTCTTTGGCAATCCCCTGCGCGTCTTTTAAATCTCCCACTCTTTTTCACTCGTCCTTCGTCTTCACCTAACCCCTACCCCCTAAGGGGATGGATGGTGTAGCAGGTGTAATACCCCCACTACAACTGAAACCCGAAGGAACGGCATGCCTTCCTACACCATCTTCCCTAAGTTGTGCACCCTCCCGGCCCCAATTTCTCTAGGGAGATCTACGGCTATCTCTCTTTCACACAGTTTCACTTCCTCTCGCTTTCCCACTTTTTTCCACATTTATTTTTGGAAACTTTTAGAATAAAAAACAACAGTGATAAAAGCTCTCATTGATATAAAAAAACACAATCTCTACATAATGTAGAACTTAATATTCTTCAAGAAGTTGTCATGTTCCCTTCCAGTAAAGATTGGTGCAGAAAAAGTGTGCAGGTGTGATGCAACTTTGCTGACTTGTGAAGTAATTTTTGCTTTCATGATTGATGGAGTAAGGCAACAAAATTCTGCATTCGCCAGAGTTATGTAAAACTCTTTGGTAAGGAGAAGAAATGCAACTTTAATTGGTCTGAGTCAATTTTTAAATGGTGGAAGAGAATAAGAAAGTGCATCTAGATCCAAATGGCCATTTGCACTGAGCAAGAACACATCGAGAAGTGAGAAGCAGCAATATTATCGAAGCCTAAATCTTCCGGGTCCAGTTCATCTTTTTTTTCGATCAGTGTCAAGGATTAATGATTCATTTAAAGGGAAAAATCGCTTTTTTTGCACTACTCAGCAACAACAGAACTTCGAGTATTGAAGAGATGTTCAACTCATTCGTATCGGTCCCACCCACCTCTGTGGAAGCGGAAAAGGCATTTCCTGCTCCTCATCTTGTTATTAGAAAATGGAGAAATTCTCTTATTGGTAAAAGCATTAAATGCTTATTTTTTAATAAGAATTTTTCTGAAAGAAAAGGCTTTTATTTGAAGGATTAAAAAAATATTTTCAGAAGTTGGTTGAAATTATTAAAAACTTCAGAAACCAATTTATTTTTAGAAAGATTTTTCATTTTACATTAGATCTGTTTTGTAGGAGCAATTTTGTTTTTGTGAAAAAATCATTTCCATTCTCTTTCTAATTCAATGTTGGGTTTTGCTTCAAAATTTTCAATCATAAAGTTATATTTCTTTTTCCCAAAACATCATTTCATCCATTATGTGTCCTTTTAAATAATTATATTTATATACATAGTGCGATGGGTAATCTTTCACGGTTGGCAATTTTGAATTCCGCGCATGCGTGTGGTCGAGCGTTGGTTATCTCTTCTTCCTATCATAGTAGACTCAGTTGTGGATCATATGTGAAGGAAGTAATACCATGACTAAATTCAATCCTCCTAAAAATTGGAGGCAAGCTGTGGTTCTTTGTAATCACGCCGTGAGATCCAATGCGAATGTCTCCGAGTGTTTGAGTGTCAATCTGAAGATGGTGCAGAGGATCAGGAAATAGTTGGATGAGTCAGGAGTGTTCCCGAGGGTACAGCGCCTCGAAAACCTCACTCTAAGCGTGGTTCTGATACAAAAAAGAAGCCCTTAATATGTCGCGGAGATACATCGACAATGATCCCAACAAGTCAATGAGGTCCATAGCCAAGGACAAGGGTGTGTCATAGTCTCTCATCAGGCATTAGTGCATGATGACATCCACTACTGCTCATACAAAATGAGAAAGGGCTAGCTCCTCCTGTAGAAGATGAATTACGAGCGGAAGGAGCGTGCTCCGAATCTGTCCCAGATACCAGTCAGTTGGCTTTGATAAAAAAAACTGTAAACAAGATTCCTTCACTCTATCAAAAGTGTTGAATCGCTGGTCGTGGAGAAAGTGTGCCATTGAGCGGAATAGGTCATAGTCACTTGGAGCAACATCGGGACTGAATAGTGGAGGTGGAAGAATCTCAACACCGTCCATCTGTTTGAACTTCTCGATAGTCAACCTGGCAGCGTGTGACCTCACATTGCTTGCTTAAACAAAGCCTGACCTCGATTGATCAAAGCAGGATACTCCTTCTTTAGTTTGTCCCACACGCGGTCTGCCTGCTAGAAATACAGTTTAGCGTTGATGGCGCAACCATGTGGAACAAGCTCGAAATGCAGTACTCCTTGGAAATTCCGTTGTGGAACGGATCCGATTGGGGCTTCTTGTGGACAAAATCCATTTGTTGCAAATCGGTTCAGCACAGTCTGATGAGATTACACTTCAACAACTTTCGCAAGATCACGGCTGCTTGCAGAAGGTACAACTTTCATTGCTGCCACCATAGCCTTGCTATCAAAGGTCAATGGTCGGCTTGAACGTGGTTGATCGTCAAGGGTAATATCCCCAGAGTTGAAACGTCTGTACCACTTCGAGACCTTCACCCGACTGAATGTGCCTTTTCCTTTAGTATCGCAAATTTCCTTCACAACAACTCAGGTAGAAAGCTTTGGTTTGTAACAGTAGCGAATCAAAACTCTAATTCCACTTTCTTCCAAACTCATTTCTGTCCGTTGGGACTTACACAAAGAGAAATAAACTGCCCAGGAACAACAAACAACAGCAGTGTACGGAGGCTGGTAATCGAATGAGTAAGGCTAACCTAACCTAATTTGGTGTTGCTCCATAAAATTTTGTTGTTTTCTTTTCGCTTCCAAAGTGAGTCACGACTTTCTGGCCAACCATATATAAAAAATCTAGAGCACAAACCTTTTTTATTAATTAATACAGTCGATACGAGCAGTCAATATTTACAATGATGTCCCTTTTTCTTCAGGACTATTCAATTCGTTTTGACATGATGGAGACCAAATTTGATGATATTTTGACTGATATTGCTCCTTTTTTTCCAATAAGCACCTGCAACTGCTCATAATTGGGTGGCTTCTGTTTATCAACCGCCAGTTTGATTATAATCCACATATTATTTATTGGGTTCAAATCTGGTAAAGATCCAGGCAAGGGCCCCAAAATTAGATCTTATTTTCAGGCAAGAACATTTTTATTGCTTTCGCTTTATGAGGCTAACCTAAAAATACGAGTAGTTATCATCCCAAAATTGAATGGGAACTGTTGGGAAAAGTTGCTGATGAAGCACGTTCTGGTACCATTTTGAGTTCATGGCAATGTTCTTTGGCAAAATTGTTAGTGCATCAGTTCCCTAAGACGAGAAGCAGTCCCAGACAAGGAAATTTTCCGGATGCTTGACCGTTGGCACGAAACAAGACTCGTGAAGGCGCCTCCCTTTTCTCCTAACGAATGATATTCCAGAATCTCCGAACAAGCGGATGAGAGCTTCATCAGAGACTATCGCTTTGCCCCAGTCTTTAGCAGTTCATTCTTTATATTTCCTAAAAAAAATGGAGACTATCCGTAAAGTATTTCGTGGTGAAAAATCTCTCCTTTGCAGCCCTTTTTAACTTAAGACCTCTGTCGAAAAGTCTCCTCTTCACCATGCGCGCTGAAGCGTTCACCCCTGGTTCTTTCCAATCGTAAGGAAATTTGGTATTGGAGGAAACTTGATCCTTTAGCTGGACCTTACCAGGAGACGATCATGGCGTTCATTTTGATCTCGTGGGCTTCCAAAGACCTTTTCACAGGATTGTAATCAGTCTTTGTAAGGTCATTGATGATCCTAAAGATGGTGCTCTTTGATGCAATTTCCTTAGTAACTATCTCTTCGCATTTCAGGCTATTTTGGTGCCGATCAAGAATGGTTGCACTCTTTTTCTTTCAAAGAACCATTTCTGGATTGAAAAAGATTCAAATATTTATTTATACCAAATTTATTACGAAAGATATTATAGTTACATATCACCATTCATTAAAACAATATTTGTCAACATTTGACCCTTTTGATCGAAGAGCAAAGTTATAGGAACCGAAACTCACTTCATACAGGAACAGCCTGGTTTTTGATTCTGCGGTGAATGACTCGTTTGGCATTGAGGATCGAAGATGACACTAGCCACTAGACTACCTTGCACACTTAAAAAAAACACCGTAGTCATTATATTATACTGGTTAACAATTTTTAATTTCTTTCGGCTGACTATAATCTGGAGACAATTGTTGACTATATTTGGTACGCTGATTTCAAAAGGCGCTCTCATCTTTTTTCTACTTAGTCAAAGTTTTTGTTCTATACGATTCTGTGTTTATGGCCTAACGCCTGTTACGACTCGACATTTGAAGACTTGTAAGTTGCCTATTGCCTGCGGACAATTATTTGTATCAAGTATGTAATTGGCTTATGTTACATGGGGTCGAGCTATACAAAATATTGGTGAAAATCATTGTGGTAATTGTGTATTTATTGACAACGGATTTTAATGTCAATTTACTATTTTTCATAGATCTAAGTCACCATCATATTGGGTAGACGAAAGTGTTAAAGCAGTACAAACACTTTTTGTGACATTTGTGGAAATTTCACTGTACCTTAGTCAACCAAAAACTAAGAGTTATTTTGTGAATAAAGTTTACTTAGCATATTTTGATGTAAAACTTGGTGATAAAGACAAGTTTTGGACTCGACGTAAGGTATGCAAGCCATATGTGGAAAATTTGAAACAATTTAGCAAAGGAAAGCGAAAGAATCTATAGAGTGGTCCGAAAGTCTTGTCACCCCCTATAAATATTGTATAATTTTATGTATATTTCGCATGTGTTCGATATTATTATATAATTACTCTATTGTTATTTGGTGTTTCATTGATATGGCGTGAGCCGAAAAACATTTTAGGTAACTGTTATTTTTGTCTAATCGAGACGTGGGAATACAATAGAAAATTTAAGATTGAATTTCATATCCAAGTCTTGAATCAGAAATCCGTCCATTGTTGCAATCAGATGAAATACTTGTGTCAGGTCTTAAATGGCTTCCTTTACTCGATGACTAGGAGAATGTGCCAGAAGTTGTGGAACATGAATATGATGGAAATTTTGAAGATCATAGTGCATTCTCTAACTCAAGAAGAGAATATTTTAATCAAGCAGATCTTAATGATCTAGTAAGATATTTTGGTCTGTCAAATGAATTTTGAGAACTTCTAGCTTCAAAATTAAAAACAAAACAATTACTTGAAAAAGCTACAAAAATAACATTTTATCGAAACGGAATATGATTTTTTTTCAATACTTCAAAGTTGAGAGTGGTTTAGTTTATTGTCATGATGTGTCAGGTTTGTTAAATGCAATGGGTCTGACATGTTATGATTTAAATATGTAAGTGGCGACTATTTTTGGATTGTTCAAAATGAAGTCTAAAAGGTGAATTTCGTCAAAATGGAAATTTATATGTGTCTGTTCCCTTTCAGCATTCAGTACCTCTAAAGGAAAAATATAAGGCCTAAAAAAGTTCAAAAGTTACTCAAATATGTGAGCATAACTGGATCATCTGTGTGGATCTGGAGATGATTAACTTTTTACTTGGTCAAAAAAAAGCATACATTAGGAATGATATTGAGAAAGATCCATGGAATTCTTTTCTGACAGTTCTTAAATATTTCACGGAGAAAAACCCCCCCGAGAATTACAAATATCTTGTTAAAAATAAGCTTTCAGATTTAAATCGCCTGGGCTGCAATATGAGCCTAAAACTTCACTTTCTCAAAGGCCATCTTGATAAATTCCATTAAAATCTAGGTGATTCAAGTGATGAACAAGGTAAAAAGTTTCAAAGTATACAAACAATAGAAGAACAATATTAAGGAAGGTGAGACACTCATATGATGGCCGACTATTAGTGGATTATTAAGACTTTGATTGTAGAAAGCATTACTAACGAAAATTTCTTCCTTGTAAATCAGTGTATTCGTAATTTACAAATTTCATTTCATGTTACTCTATTTATCTGATAACCTGTTACATTTTAAAATACATTAATGCCATTTATATAATCGATATGTGTTTGCCTCATATCATTTGCTATTTGCCATCTTGTTAGTGATTTTTCTAAAATGTAAATGGTTTAGAACAAAATCCGGACGTGCAAAGCAAATTCCGATCCGAGTAAAGAACAAGTTTTTGGATATAAGTAAGGCAAACTTGTGTTGACCAGGGTTATTATTAAAAGAATCAACGAGGGCATATCCCCCAGAAAGGATTTGATAAGTGTTTTCGAAGGAAAGTGGTAAAGTTAAGGGAAGTGGAAATGTCCAAAGCCCGAATATTGTGGGCTACTGGTAGAGATTTGGATCAGGAGCTCGCGCAACTTTCCCTTACCTGTTGCAGGGCCTTTGCGCGCGAGAAGTTTGAACGATGATACTCCCCTCTGCTTGCCCGTCTCTCGTCTTTCTACTCATCTGATTAGAGTCTCGTCTGTCTAGTACACTAGCTTGCTGTCTATAACCATTCCGCTTATTTGTCTCTTGATCTTTAGGAATGTTCGTCTGTTTTGAAGACAATACCTGTCTGTCTCTTCCTTTATGTCTGTCTATCTCTGTATCTCCCTCTATGTCTGTCTGTATATCTCTCAGTCTCTCCATCTATGTCTTTCTATCTGTCTGTTTCTCCATCTTGATCTTTCTGTCTTTCTTTTAGTCTATTCTTCTCTATGGATCTGCCACTCCCTCTGTGACTGTCTGTCTATTTTTCTATATACTACTGTCTCTCTCTCTGTCTATATGTCGGCATGTGTACCTGTATGTCTCATCTTGTCTATTCGCATTCCTTTATCTCTCTGTATGTCTTTCTATCTGCCGGTCTACTTTTCTCTGTATATCTATATTTCTCCGCCGCTCTGTGGATAAGTGTATTTCTATCTGCCGGTCTACTTTTCCCGGTATATCTATATGTCTCTCCCGCTCTGTGGATAAGTATGTCTATCTGTCTGTCTCTCCCTCTCTGTGGATAAGTCTGTCTATCTGTCTGTCTCTCCCTCTCTGTGCATAAGTCTGTCTATCTGTCTGTCTCTCCCTCTCTGTGCATAAGTCTGTCTATCTGTCTGTCTCTCCCTTTCTGTGGATAAGTCTGTCTATCTGTCTGTCTCTCCTTCTCTGTATATAAATCTGTCTATCTGTCTTTCTCTTATTCTCTGTCACACGGATTCCACAGAAATCGGTGGTGCCTGGTGAACGTGCCTGAGTTCTTCTACGGCATGATGAGGTGAATACGATATCAACAGGCTACTGGATGTTTTCTATTTGAACCTCCAGAAGGCATTCGACAAGGTACTCCACCCTAGGCCGAAGACGAAGGGGCAGGCGTTGGAAATTAGCATGTTAATTAACGTCAGGCCTCTCGCTCGTTGTCGGTGACGAGCGGATCCTCAAAGCTCAGATTAGGCCCTGTTTTATTCATAATCTACATCAATGATATGGACAAAGGATTATTTAGACGACAAAATTGGAGGGAGGGTAGCGGCAGATGAAATAGTCGAGAGGCTGAAGGTTGACCTCCACTCAATAGGAGAGTGATCAGATATGTGATAGGGAAATGTAAGGTTATTCACATTGGCTATGCTAACTCCCAGAGGGATTACTCCCTACAAGGGCAGAGACTAGAGGTCATAAAGTATAGAAAGACGTGGGTCTGCTGATTAGCAGCGACCTCAGTTAGTGTACATGGTTTAGTTTTGTGGTTCCCCCAGCCTTGGAAAAGACATAAAATGGATGGAAAGGGTGGAAGCCAGGACCACAAAACTGATCCTCTCGATTAGATAGAGACTATCAAACACGCCTGAAAGAGCTCGGTATCTTTCGTGCTAGAGACCAGGAGATAGTGCGGTCAACTGATAGAAATGTTGAAAATTCATCAAGGATTCGAGAATCTTGATCATCAGAAGTTGTTTACTCTATTAGGGTATATTAAGAGGCAGTTTAGTTTTCGAAACAAATAAATTGGTTGCCTTTACATATATAACTCGGTGTGACCTCACTTGGAGTGTGCACATCAGTTCTTGTCTCTCAGTCTTCAAAAAGACATTGAACGACTGGAAAGATACAAATCAGAACCACGAAACTCATCCTATCGATTTGGCACAGAGACTACCAGACACGATTAAAAGAGCTCGGTCTCTGTTAGCTGGAGAATGGGAGACTGCGCAGTCAATTGATAGAGAAGTTCATATGGATAGGTATTGAGCTTTACTATCAAAATTCCTGATTGTGTTCTTTTTTCTAGCAAAATCATTTCTGCTTTTCCGTGCCCGTAGATGTAGTTCGGAGAGATGGGAGATAAGAGCCTTCATCTGTATTATTTTTTTATCAAGCTGTATGTTAGAGCCATCTTGAAAAGTACCTCCTTGGTGTGAATAGCCATGTCCTTGGAGATAACCTATTCTTTGTCTTTATCTCTCCATTTCTGTATACGTGTATGTCTATCTGTCTCTCCCGCTGTGACGCTCTCAGTCAGTTTCGACTTGTCTGTCTATATGTCTACCACTCTGACTGTTTCTGCATCTCTTTATATCTGTCTGTCTCATTTTTACTTATATGTATGACACTTACTCCCGCTCTATCTGTCTATCTCTATCTTTTTGCCTCTCCCTCTTGGTGTAAATCATTGTCTATCTCTTTTCCTCTCTCTCTCTCTCCATATCTGTCTGTCTATCTTTCTGTCTCAGCCTTTCTGTTCTATCTGTCCGTCTATCTGTCAGACTGTCAATTTATGCTCTATCTTACTTTCTCTTCATCTTTCTCCCTCTCTCTTTATCATTGTATATATCGATGTCTCCCCTCTCTGTCTGTCTCTCCCATTATCTCTGTGTTCCCTTTCTGTTTATCTGTTTGTCTGCATTGTCCATCTCCACTCTCTATGTCTCTCCCTGACTATCTATCTATCTACTTGTCTCTCCATATCTGTCTATCTACCTGACTGTCTCTCTATTTCTGTGTTTTATCTATGCATTCCTTCGTTCGTCTTTTTTATATAAGCATTCGTTCGCTCGTCCCTTTTAACCATGCATTCGTTCTTTTGTCTCTTTTATCCATTCATTCTTTTTATCGTCTTCTTATCCAGATAGTCATTGGATCGCCTCTTTAATCCATACTTTCGTTCGCACGTCACTTTTATCGATGAAATCGTTCCCTCGTCTCTTTATTCCATAACTTCGTGTCCTTGTCTCTTTTCTCCATGCATTCCTTCGCTCCTCTCTTTTATTGATATATTCCTTCGCTTGTCTCTTTAATCTATGCATTCGTTCACTCGTCCCTTTTACCCATACATTCACTCGTCCCTTTAATCCAGACATTCGTTCGCTAGTATCTTTTATCCATAAATTCGTTCGCTTGTTTCTTTTATCCATTCATTTGTGTCCTCTTCTCTTGTATCCATTCATTCGTTCACTTCTCTATTTTGTGCATACTTTCGTTCTCACGTCTCTTTTTCCAATGCCTTCCTTCGCTCAGCTCTTTTAATCATGCATTAGATCGTACGTCTTTTTATTCATTCATTAGATCAATCGTCGTTTTTGCCCATGCATTCCTTCACTAGTCTATTTTATCCATTTGTTGATTCACTGGTCTATTTACACATTCATTCCTTCTTTCGTTTCTTTTATCCATGTATTCGTTCGCTCCTCTCTTTTATGCATGCATTCGTTCGCTAGTCTCTTTTATCCATGCATTCGTCCGCTCTTCTCTTTCATCCATGTATTTGTTTACTCGCCTCTTTATCTATCTAATTCTTCGATCGTCTCTTATTATCCTTGCATTCGTTCGCTTGTCTCTTTAATCCATGCATTCCTCGTTCGTTTTTTTTATCCATGCATCCCTTCGCTTGTTTGTTTTATCTAAGCACTCCTTCAATCGTCGCTTTTAAACATGCATTCGTTCATTCCTCTCTTTCATCAATGCATTCTTTCGCTTATCTCGTTTATCCGTAAATTCTTGTTCGCATCTCTTTTTCTATGCATTCTTAGCTGTTCTCTTTTAGCCAAGGATCATTCGCTCGTCTATTTTAGTTATGCATTTCTTCGCTCGTCTCTTCTATCTATGTATTCTTTCGCTCGTCTCTTTTATCCATACTTTGTTTCTCTTGTCTTTTTTCCTTGCTTTCTTTGCTCTTTTTTTCATGCATTTGTTCACACGTCACTTTAGCCATCATCTCTTTCATACATTCATTCGTTCGCTCGTCTCTTTTATCCATACATTTGTTCGAGCGTCTCTTTTGAGCATGAATTCCTTCGCTCGTCTCTTTTATCCATTCATTCGTTCGTTCGTCTCTTCATCTAAGCATTTGTTCGCTCGTCTCTTTTAAGCATGAATTCCTTCGCTCGTCTCTTTTATCCATTCATTCGTTCGCTCGTCTCTTTTATCCATACATTTGTTCGATCGTCTCTTTTAAGCATAAATTCCTTCGCTCGTCTCTTTTATCCATTCATTCGTTCGCTCGTCTCTTCATCTAAGCATTTGTTCGCTCGTCTCTTTTAAGCATGAATTCCTTCGCTCGTCTCTTTTATCCATTTATTCGTTCGCTCGTCTCTTTTATCCATTCATTCGTTCGCTTGTCTCTTTTAACTATACATTTGTTCAAACGTCTCTTTTAAGCATAAATTCCTTCGCTCGGCTCTTTTAACCATTCATTCGTTCACTCGTCTCTTTTATCCATACATTTGTTCGATCGTCTAAATGAGCAAAAATTCCTACGCTCGTCTCTTTTATCCCTTCATTCGTTCGCCCGTCTCTTTGACCCATAGATTTGTTCGATCGTCTCTTTTAAGCATAAATTCCTTCGCTCGTCTCTTTTATCCATTCATTCTTTCGCTCGTCTCTTTTATCCATACATTTGTTCGATCGTCTCTTTTAAGCATGAATTCCTTCGCTCGTCTCTTTTATCCATTCATTCGTTCGCTTGTCTCTTTTAACTATACATTTGTTCGAACGTCTCTTTTAAGCATGAATTCCTTCGCTCGACTCTTTTAACCATTCATTCGTTCACTCATCTCTTTTATCCATAAATTTGTTCGATCGTCTAAATGAGCATAAATTCCTACGCTCGTCTCTTTTATCCCTTCATTCGTTCGCCCGTCTCTTTGACCCATACATTTGTTCGATCGTCTCTTTTAAGCATGAATTCCTTCGCTCGTCTCTTTTATCCATTCATTCTTTCGCTCGTCTCTTTTATCCATACATTTGTTCGATCGTCTCTTTTAAGCATGAATTCCTTCGCTCGTCTCTTTTATCCATTCATTCGTTCGCTCGTCTCTTTTATCCATACATTTGTTCGATCGTCTCTTTTAAGCATGAATTCCTTCGCTCGTCTCTTTTATCCATACATTTGTTCGATCGTCTCTTTGAAGCATGAATTCCTTTGCTCGTCTCTTTCATCCATTCATTCGTTCGCTCGTCTCTTTTATCCATACATTTGTTCGATCGTCTCTTTTAAGCATGAATTCCTTTGCTCGTCTCTTTTATCCATTCATTCGTTCGCTCGTCTCTTTTATCCATACATTTGTTTGATCATCTCTTTTAAGCATGGATTCCTTCGCTTGTCTCTGTTATCCATTCATTCGTTTGCTCGTCTCTTTTATCCATACATTTGTTCGATTGTCTCTTTTAAGCATAAATTCCTTCGCTCGTCTCTTTTGTCCAATTATTTGTTCGCTCGTCTCTTTTATCCATACATTTGTTCGAGCGTCTCTTTTAAGCATGAATTCCTTCGCTCGTCTCTTTTATCCATTTATTCGTTCGCTCGTCTCTTTTATCCATACATTTGTTTGATCGTCTCTTTTAAGCATAAATTCCTTCGCTCGTCTCTTTTATCCATTCATTCGTTCGCTTGTCTCTTTTATCTATACATTTGTTCGATCGTCTCTTTTAAGCATGAATTCCTTGGCTCCTCTCTTTTATTCATTCATTCGTTCACTCGTCTCTTTTATCCATACATTTGTTCGATCGTCTAAATGAGCATGAATTCCTACGCTCGTCTCTTTTATCCCTTCATTCGTTCGCCCGTCTCTTTGACCCATACATTTGTTCGATCGTCTCTCTTAAGCATGAATTCCTTCGCTCGTCTCTTTTATCCATTCATTCTTTCGCTCGTCTCTTTTATCCATACATTTGTTCGATCGTCTCTTTTAAGCATGAATTCCTTCGCTCGTCTCTTCTTTCCATTCATTCGTTCGCTTGTCTCTTTTAACTATACATTTGTTCGATCGTCTCTTTTAAGCATGAATTCCTTCGCTCGTCTCTTTTAACCATTCATTCGTTCACTCGTCTCTTTTATCCATACATTTGTTCGATCGTCTAAATGAGCATAAATTCCTACGCTCGTCTCTTTTATCCCTTCATTCATTCGCCCGTCTCTTTGACCCATACATTTGTTCGATCGTCTCTTTTAAGCATGAATTCCTTCGCTCGTCTCTTTTATCAATTCATTCATTCGCTCGTCTCTTTTATCCATACATTTGTTCGATCGTCTCTTTTAAGCATGAATTCCTTCGCTCGTCTTTTTTATCCATACATTAGTTCGATCGTCTCTTTGAAGCATGAATTCCTTTGCTCGTCTCTTTTATCCATTCATTCGTTCGCTCGTCTCTTTTATCCATACATTTGTTCGATCGTCTCTTTTAAGCATGAATTCCTTTGCTCGTCTCTTTTATCCATTCATTCGTTCGCTCGTTTCTTTTATCCATACATTTGTTTGATCATCTCTTTTAAGCATGGATTCTTTCGCTTGTCTCTGTTATCCATTCATTCGTTTGCTCGTCTCTTTTATCCATACATTTGTTCGATTGTCTCTTTTAAGCATAAATTCCTTCGCTCGTCTCTTTTGTCCAATTATTTGTTCGCTCGTCTCTTTTATACATACATTGGTTCGATCGTCTCTTTAAAGCATAAATTCATTCGCAGGGTCTCTTTTATCCATTCATTCGGTCGCTCGTCTCTTTTATCCATACATTTATTCGATCGTCTCTTTTAAGCATGAATTCCTTCGCTCGTCTCTTTTATCCCTTCATTCGTTCGCTCGTCTCTTTTATCCATACATTTGTTCGATCGTCTCTTTTAAGCATGAATTCCTTCGCTCGTCTCTTTTATCCATTCGATCGTTCGCTCGTCTCTTTTACCCATACAGTTGTTCAATCGTCTCTTTGAAGCATAAATTCCTTCAGTCGTCTCTTTTATCCATTCATTCGTTCTCTTGTCTCTTTTATCCATACATTTGTTCGATCATCTCTTTTAAGCGTGAGATCCTTCGCTCGTCTCTTTTATCCATACAGTTGTTCGATCGTCTCTTTGAAGCATGAATTCCTTCGATCGTCTCTTTTATCCATTCATTCGTTCGCTCGTCTCTTTCATCTAAGCATTTGTTCGCTCGTCCCTTTAAGGGCATGAATTCCTTCGCTCGTCTCTTCTATCCATTCATTCGTTCGCTCGTCTCTTTTATCCATACATTTGTTCGATCGTCTCTTTTAAGCATGAATTCCTTCGCTCGTCTCTTTTATCCATTCATTCGTTCGCTCATCTCTTTTATCCATACATTTGTTCAATCTTCTCTTTTGAGCATGAATTCCTTTGCTCGTCTTTTTTATCCAATCATTTGTTCGCTCGTCTCTTTTATTCATACATTTGTTCGATCGTCTCTTTTACGCATGAATTCCTTCGCTCATCTCTTTTATTCATTCATTCGTTCGCCGGTCTCTTTTATCCATACATTTGTTCGCTCGTCTCTTTTAAGCATGAAATCCTTCGCTCGTCTCTTTTATCCATTCATTCGTTCGCCTAGCTCTTTTATCCATACAACTGTTCGTTCGTCTATTTTAAGCATGAATTCCTTCGCTCGTTTCTTTTATCTATTCATTCGTTCGCTTGTCTGTTTTATCCATACATTTGTTCGATCGTCTCTTTTAAGCGTGAATTCCTTCGCTCGTCTCTTTTATCCATACATTTTTTCGATCGTCTCTTTGAAGCATGAATTCCTCCGCTCGTCTCTTTTATTCATTCATTCGTTCGCTCGTCTCTTTCATCTAAGCATTTGTTCGCTCGTTTCTTTTATCCATTTATTCGTTCGCTCGTCTCTTTTATCCATACATTTGGTCGATCGTCTCTTTTAAGCATGAATTTCTTCGCTCGTGTCTTTTATCCATTCATTCGTTCGCCCGTCTCTTTTATTCATACATTTGTTCGATCGTCTCTTTTAAGCATGAATTCCTTCGGTCGTCTCTTTTATCCATTCATTCGTTTGCTCGTCTCTTTTATACATACATTTGTTCGATCGTCTCTTTTAAGCATGAATTCCTTCGCTCGTCTCTTTTATCCAGTCATTCGTTCGCTCGTCTCTTTCATCCATACATTTGTTTGATCATCTCTTTTAGGCATGAATTCCTTCGCTCGTCTCTTTTATCCATTCATTCGTTCGCTCGTCTCTTTTATCCATACATTTGTCGATCGTCTCTTTTAAGCATGAATTTCTTCGCTTGTCTCTTTACCCATTCATTCGTTCGCTCGTCTCTTTTATCCATACATTTGTTCGATCATCTCTTTTAAGCATGAATTCCTTCGCTTGTCTCTTTTATCCATTCATTCGTTCGCTGGTCTCTTTTGTCCATACACCTGTTCGATCGTCTCTTTTAAGCATGAATTCCTTCGCTCGTCTCTTTTATCCATTCATTCGTTTGCTCGTCTCTTTTATCCATACATTTGTTAAAATCGTCTCTTTTAAGCATGAATTCCTTCGCTCGTCTCTTTTATCTATTCATCCGTTCGCTCGTCTCTTTTACCCATACATTTGTTCGATCGTCTCTTTTAAGGGTGAATTCCTTCGCTCGTCTCTTTTATCCATACATTTGTTCGATCGTCTCTTTTATCTATACATTTGTTCGATCGTCTCTAACATCTAAGCATTTGTTCGCTCGTCCCTTTAAGGGCATGAATTCCTTCGCTCGTCTCTTTTATCCATTCAGTCGTTTGCTCGTCTCTTTTATCCATACATTTGGTCGACCGTCTCTTTTAAGCATGAATTCCTTCGCTCGTCTCTTTTATCCATTCATTCGTTCGCCCGTCTCTTTTATTCATACATTTGTTCGATCGTCTCTTTTAAGCATGAATTCCTTCGCTTGTCTCTTTTATCAATTCATTCGTTCGCTCGTCTCTTTTATCTATACATTTGTTCGATCGTCTCTTTGAACCATGAATTCCTTCGCTCGTCTCTTTTATCCATTCATTCGTTCGCTCGTCTGTTTTATCCATACATTTGTTCGATCGTCTCTTTTAAGGGTGAATTCCTTCGCTCGTCTCTTTTATCCATACATTTGTTCGATCGTCTCTTTTATCTATACATTTGTTCGATCGTCTCTAACATCTAAGCATTTGTTCGCTCGTCCCTTTAAGGGCATGAGTTCCTTCGCTCGTCTCTTTTATCCATTCAGTCGTTTGCTCGTCTCTTTTATCCATACATTTGGTCGACCGTCTCTTTTAAGCATGAATTCCTTCGCTCGTCTCTTTTATCCATTCATTCGTTCGCCCGTCTCTTTTATTCATACATTTGTTCGATCGTCTCTTTTAAGCATGAATTCCTTCGCTTGTCTCTTTTATCAATTCATTCGTTCGCTCGTCTCTTTTATCTATACATTTGTTCGATCGTCTCTTTGAACCATGAATTCCTTCGCTCGTCTCTTTTATCCATTCATTCGTTCGCTCGTCTGTTTTATCCATACATTTGTTCGATCGTCTCTTTTAAGCATGAATTCCTTCGCTCGTCTCTTTTATCCATACATTTGTTCGATCGTCTATTTCATCTAAGCATTTGTTCGCTCGTCCCTTTAAAGGCATGAATTCCTTCGCTCGTCACTTTTATCCATTCATTCGTTCCCTCGTCTCTTTTATCTATACATTTGGTCGATCGTCTCTTTTAAGCATGAATTCCTTCGTTCGTCTCTTTTATCCATACATTTGTTCGATCGTCTATTTCATCTAAGCATTTTTTCGCTCATCCCTTCAAAGGCATGAATTCCTTCGCTCGTCTGTTTTATCTATTCATTCGTTCGCTCGTCTCTTTTATCAGTACATTTGTTCGATCGTCTCTTTTAAGCATGAATTACTTCGCTCGTCTCTTTTATCCATTCATTCGTTCACTTGTCTCTTTTATCCATACAGTTGTTCGCTCGTCTCTTTTAAGCATAAATTCCTTCGCTCGTCTCTTTTATCCATTTACTTGTTCGCTCTTTCTGTTATCCATACATTTGTTTGATCGTCTATTTGAAGCATGAAATCCTTCGCTCGTCTCTTATCCATTCATTCGTTCGCTCGTCTCTTTCATCTAAGCATCCGTTCGCTCGTCCCTTTAAGGGCATGAATTCCTTCGCTCGTCTCTTTTATCAATTCATTCGTTCGCTCGTCCCTTTTCTCCATACATTTGTTTGATCGTCTCTTTTAAGCATGAATTCCTTCGCTCGTCTCTTTTATCCATTCATTCGTTCACTTGTCTCTTTTATCCATACATTTGTTCGATCGTCTCATTTAAGCATGAATTCCTTCGCTTGTATCTTTTATCCATTCATTCGTTCGCTCGTCTCTTTTATCCATACATTTGTTTGATCGTCTCTTTTAAGCATAAATTCCTTCGCTTGTCTATTTTATCCATTTATTCGTTCTCTTGTCTCTTTTATCCATAAATTTGTTCGATCATCTTTTTTAAGCATGAATTCCTTCGCTCGTCTTTTTTATCCATTTATTCGTTCGCTCGTCTCTTTTATCCATACATTTGTTTGATCGTCTCTTTTAAGCATGAATTCCTTCGCTCGTCTCTTTTATCCATACAGTTGTTCGATCGTCTCTTTGAAGCATGAATTCCTTCGATCGTCTATTTTATCCATTCATTAGTTCGCTCGTCTACTTCATCTAAGCATTTGTTCGATCGTCTCTTTTAAGCATGAATTTCTTCGCTCGTCTCTTTTATCCATTCATTCGTTCGCTCGTCTCTTTTATCCAAACATTTGTTCGATCGTCTCATTTAAGCATGAATTCCTTGGCTCGTCTATTTTATCCATTTATTCGTTCTCTCGTTTTTTTATCCATACATTTGTTCGATCGTCTCTTTTGGGCATGAATTCCTTCGCTCGTCTGTTTAATCCATTAATTCGTTCGCTCGTCTCTTTTATCCATACATTTGTTCGATCGTCTCTTTTAAGCGTGAATTTCTTCACTCGTCTCTTTTATCCATACATTTGTTCGATCGTCTCTTTGAAGCATAAATTCCTTTGCTCGTCTCTTTTATCCATTCATTCGTTCTCTCGTCTCTTTTATCCATACATTTGTTCGATCGTCTCTTTTAAGCGTAAATTTCTCCGCTCGTTTTTTTAATCCATAAATTTGTTCGATCGTCTCTTTGAAGCATGAATTCCTTCGATCGTCTCTTTTATCCATTCATTCTTTTGCTCGTCTCTTTCATCTAAGCATTTGTTCGCTCGTCCCTTTAAGGGCATGAAATCCTTCGCTCGTCTTTTTTATCCATTCATTCGTTCGCTCGTCTCTTTTATCCATATATTTGTTCGATCGTCTCTTTTAAGCATAAATTCCTTCGCTCGTCTCTTTTATCCATTCATTCGTTTGCTCGTCTCTTTTATCCATACATTTGTTCGATCGTCTCTTTTAAGCATGAATTCCTTCGCTCGTCTATTTTATCCATTTATTCGTTCTCTCATCTCTTTTATCCATACATTTGTTCGATCGTCTCTTTGAGGCATGAAGGCCTTCGCTCGTCTCTTTTATCCATTCATTCGTTCGCTCGTCTCTTTTATCCATACATTTGTTCGATCGTCTCTTTTAAGCATGAATTCCTTCGCTCGTCTCTTTTATCCATTCATTCGTTCTCTCGTCTCTTTTATCCATACCTTTGTTCGATCGTCTCTTTTAAGCGTGAATTTCTTCGCTCGTCTCTTTTATCCATTTATTCGTTCGCCCATCTCTTTTATCCATACATTTGTTCGATCGTCTCTTTTAAGCATGAATTCCTTTACTTGTCTCTTTTATCCATTTATTCGTTCGCTCATCTCTTTTATACATACATTTGTTTGATCATCTCCCATAAGCATGAATTTCTTCGCTTGTCTCTTTACCCATTCATTCGTTCGCTCGTCTCTTTTATCCATACATTTGTTCGATCGTCTCTTTTAAGCATGAATTCCTTCGCTTGTCCCTATATCCATTCATTCGTTCGCTGGTCTCTTTTGTCCATACACCTGTTCGATCGTCTCTTTTAAGCATGAATTCCTTCGCTCGTCTCTTTTATCCATTCATTTGTTCGCTCGGCTCTTTGATCCATACATTTATTCGATCGTCTCTTTTAAGCATGAATTCCTTCGCTCGTCTCTTTTATCCATTCATTCGTTCGCTCATCTCTTTTATCCATACATTTGTTCGATCGTCTCTTTTAAGCATGAATTCCTTTGCTCGTCTCTTTTATCCATTCATTCGTTCGCTCGTCGCTTTTATCCATACATTTGTTTGATCGTCTTTTTTAAGCATGAATTCCTTCGCTCGTCTCTTTTATCCATTTATTCGTTCGCTCGTCTCTTTTATCTATACATGTGTTTGATCATCTCTTTTAAGCATGGATTCCTTCGCTTGTCTCTCTTATTCATTCATTCGTTTGCTAATCTCTTTTATCCATTTATTTTTTCGATTGTCTCTTTTAAGCATGAATTCCTTCGCTCGTCTCTTTTATCCAATTATTTGTTCGCTCGTCTCTTTAATCCATACATTTGTTCGATCGTCTCTTTTAAGCATAAATTCATTCGCTCGTCTCTTTTATCTATTCATTCGTTCGCTCGTCTCTTTTATCCATACATTTGTTCGATCGTCTCTTTGAAGCATGAATTCCTTCGCTCGTCTCTTTTATCCATTCATTCGTTCTCTCGTCTCTTTTATCCATACATTTGTTCGATCGTCTCTTTTAAGCGTAAATTCCTTCGCTCATCTCCTTTATCCATACAGTTGTTCGATCGTCTCTTTGAAGCATGAATTCCTTCGATCGTCTCTTTTATCCATTCATTCGTTCACTCGTCTCTTTCATCTAAGCATTTGTTCGCTCGTTCTTTAAGGGCATGAATTCATTCGCTCGTCTCTTTTATCCATTCATTCTTTCGATCGTCTAATTTATCCATACTTTTGTTTGATCGTCTCTTTTAAGAATGAATTCGTTCGCTCGTCTTTTTTATCCATTTATTCGTTCGCTCGTCTCTTTCATCTAAGCATCCGTTCGCTCGTCCCTTTAAGGGCATGAATTCCTTCGCTCGTCTCTTTTATCTATTCATTCGTTCGCTCGTCCCTTTTCTCCATACATTTGTTTGATCGTCTCTTTTAAGCATGAATTCCTTCGCTCGTCTCTTTTATCCATTCATTCGTTCACTCGTCTCTTTTATCCATACATTTGTTCGATCGTCTCATTTAAGCATGAATTTTTTCGCTTGTATCTTTTATCCATTCATTCGTTTGCTCGTCTCTTTTATCCATACATTTGTTTGATCGTCTCTTTTAAGCATAAATTCCTTCGCTTGTCTATTTTATCCATTTATTCGTTCTCTCGTCTCTTTTATCCATACATTTGTTCGATCATCTTTTTTAAGCATGAATTCCTTCGCTCGTCTTTTTTATCCATTTATTCGTTCGCTCGTCTCTTTTATCCATACATTTGTTCGATCGCCTCTTTTAAGCATGAATTCCTTCGCTCGTCTCTTTTATCCATACAGTTGTTCGATCGTCTCTTTGAAGCATGAATTCCTTCGATCGTCTATTTTATCCATTCATTAGTTCGCTCGTCTACTTCATCTAAGCATTTGTTCGATCGTCTCTTTTATCCATTCATTCGTTCGCTCGTCTCTTTTATCCAAACATTTGTTCGATCGTCTCATTTAAGCATGAATTCCTTAGCTCGTCTATTTTATCCATTTATTCGTTCTCTCGTTTTTTTATCCATACATTTGTTCGATCGTCTCTTTTGGGCATGAATTCCTTCGCTCGTCTGTTTTATCCATTAATTCGTTCGCTCGTCTCTTTTATCCATACATTTGTTCGATCGTCTCTTTTAAGCGTGAATTTCTTCACTCGTCTCTTTTATCCATACATTTGTTCGATCGTCTCTTTGAAGCATAAATTCCTTTGCTCGTCTCTTTTATCCATTCATTCGTTCTCTCGTCTCTTTTATCCATACATTTGTTCGATCGTCTCTTTTAAGCGTAAATTTCTCCGCTCGTTTTTTTAATCCATAAATTTGTTCGATCGTCTCTTTGAAGCATGAATTCCTTCGATCGTCTCTTTTATCCATTCATTCTTTTGCTCGTCTCTTTCATCTAAGCATTTGTTCGCTCGTCCCTTTAAGGGCATGAAATCCTTCGCTCGTCTTTTTTATCCATTCATTCGTTCGCTCGTCTCTTTTATCCATATATTTGTTCGATCGTCTCTTTTAAGCATGAATTCCTTTGCTCGTCTCTTTTATCCATTCATTCGTTTGCTCGTCTCTTTTATCCATACATTTGTTCGATCGTCTCATTTAAGCATGAATTCCTTCGCTCGTCTATTTTATCCATTTATTCGTTCTCTCATCTCTTTTATCCATACATTTGTTCGATCGTCTCTTTGAGGCATGAATTCCTTCGCTCGTCTCTTTTATCCATTCATTCGTTCGCTCGTCTCTTTTATCCATACATTTGTTCGATCGTCTCTTTTAAGCATGAATTCCTTCGCTCGTCTCTTTTATCCATTCATTCGTTCTCTCGTCTCTTTTATCCATACATTTGTTCGATCGTCTCTTTTAAGCGTGAATTTCTTCGCTCGTCTCTTTTATCCATTTATTCGTTCGCCCATCTCTTTTATCCATACATTTGTTCGATCGTCTCTTTTAAGCATGAATTCCTTTACTGGTCTCTTTTATCCATTTATTCGTTCGCTCATCTCTTTTATACATACATTTCTTCGATCATCTCCCATAAGCATGAATTTCTTCGCTTGTCTCTTTACCCATTCATTCGTTCGCTCGTCTCTTTTATCCATACATTTGTTCGATCGTCTCTTTTAAGCATGAATTCCTTCGCTTGTCCCTTTTATCCATTCATTCGTTCGCTGGTCTCTTTTGTCCATACAACTGTTCGATCGTCTCTTTTAAGCATGAATTCCTTCGCTCGTCTCTTTTATCCATTCATTTGTTCGCTCGGCTCTTTGATCCATACATTTATTCGATCGTCTCTTTTAAGCATGAATTCCTTCGCTCGTCTCTTTTATCCATTCATTCGTTCGCTCATCTCTTTTATCCATACATTTGTTCGATCGTCTCTTTTAAGCATGAATTCCTTTGCTCGTCTCTTTTATCCATTCATTCGTTCGCTCGTCGCTTTTATCCATACATTTGTTTGATCGTCTTTTTTAAGCATGAATTCCTTCGCTCGTCTCTTTTATCCATTTATTCGTTCGCTTGTCTCTTTTATCTATACATGTGTTTGATCATCTCTTTTAAGCATGGATTCCTTCGCTTGTCTCTCTTATTCATTCATTCGTTTGCTAATCTCTTTTATCCATTTATTTTTTCGATTGTCTCTTTTAAGCATGAATTCCTTCGCTCGTCTCTTTTATCCAATTATTTGTTCGCTCGTCTCTTTAATCCATACATTTGTTCGATCGTCTCTTTTAAGCATGAATTCATTCGCTCGTCTCTTTTATCTATTCATTCGTTCGCTCGTCTCTTTTATCCATACATTTGTTCGATCGTCTCTTTGAAGCATGAATTCCTTCGCTCGTCTCTTTTATCCATTTATTCGTTCTCTCGTCTCTTTTATCCATACATTTGTTCGATCGTATCTTTTAAGCGTAAATTCCTTCGCTCATCTCTTTTATCCATACAGTTGTTCGATCGTCTCTTTTAAGCATGAATTCCTTCGATCGTCTCTTTTATCCATTCATTCGTTCACTCGTCTCTTTCATCTAAGCATTTGTTCGCTCGTTCTTTAAGGGCATGAATTCATTCGCTCGTCTCTTTTATCCATTCATTCTTTCGATCGTCTCTTTTATCCATACTTTTGTTTGATCGTCTCTTTTAAGAATGAATTCGTTCGCTCGTCTTTTTTATCCATTCATTCGTTCGCTCGTCTCTTTCATCTAAGCATCCGTTCGCTCGTCCCTTTAAGGGCATGAATTCCTTCGCTCGTCTCTTTTATCTATTCATTCGTTCGCTCGTCCCTTTTCTCCATACATTTGTTTGATCGTCTCTTTTAAGCATGAATTCCTTCGCTCGTCTCTTTTATCCATTCATTCGTTCACTCGTCTCTTTAATCCATACATTTGTTCGATCGTCTCATTTAAGCATGAATTCCTTCGCTTGTATCTTTTATCCATTCATTCGTTCGCTCGTCTCTTTTATCCATACATTTGTTTGATCGTCTCTTTTAAGCATAAATTCCTTCGCTTGTCTATTTTATCCATTTATTCGTTCTCTCGTCTCTATTATCCATACATTTGTTCGATCATCTTTTTTAAGCATGAATTCCTTCGCTCGTCTTTTTTATCCATTTATTCGTTCGCTCGTCTCTTTTATCCATACATTTGTTCGATCGCCTCTTTTAAGCATGAATTCCTTCGCTCGTCTCTTTTATCCATACAGTTGTTCGATCGTCTCTTTGAAGCATGAATTCCTTCGATCGTCTATTTTATCCATTCATTAGTTTGCTCGTCTACTTCATCTAAGCATTTGTTCGATCGTCTCTTTTAAGCATGAATTTCTTCGCCCGTCTCTTTTATCCATTCATTCGTTCGCTCGTCTCTTTTATCCAAACATTTGTTCGATCGTCTCATTTAAGAAGGAATTCCTTGGCTCGTCTATTTCATCCATTTATTCGTTCTCTCGTTTTTTTATCCATACATTTGTTCGATCGTCTCTTTTGGGCATGAATTCCTTCGCTCGTCTGTTTTATCCATTAATTCGTTCGCTCGTCTCTTTTATCCATACATTTGTTCGATCGTCTCTTTTAAACATGAATTCATTCGCTCCTCTCTTTTATCTATTCATTCGTTCGCTCTTCTCTTTTATCCATACATTTGTTCGATCGTCTCTTTGAAGCATGAATTCCTTCGCTCGTCTCTTTTATCCATTTATTCGTTCTCTTGTCTCTTTTATCCATACATTTGTTTGATCGTCTTTTTTAAACATGAATTCCTTCGCTCGTCTCTTTTATCCATTCATTCGTTCGCTCGTCTCTTTTATCCAAACATTTGTTCGATCGTCTCATTTAAGCATGAATTTCTTCGCTTGTCTCTTTACCCATTCATTCGTTCGCTCGTCTCTTTTATCCATACATTTGTTTGATCGTCTCTTTTAAGCATAAATTCCTTCGCTTGTCTATTTTATCCATTTATTCGTTCTCTCGTCTCTTTTATCCATACATTTGTTCGATCATCTTTTTTAAGCATGAATTCCTTCGCTCGTCTTTTTTATCCATTTATTCGTTCGCTCGTCTCTTTTATCCATACATTTGTTCGATCGTCTCTTTTAAGCATGAATTCCTTCGCTCGTCTCTTTTATCCATACAGTTGTTTTGATCGTCTCTTTGAAGCATGAATTCCTTCGATCGTCTATTTTATCCATTCATTAGTTCGCTCGTCTACTTCATCTAGGCATTTGTTCGATCGTCTCTTTTAAGCATGAATTTCTTCGCTCGTCTCTTTTATCCATTCATTCGTTCGCTCGTCTCTTTTATCCAAACATTTGTTCGATCGTCTCATTTAAGCATGAATTCCTTGGCTCGTCTATTTTATCCATTTATTCGTTCTCTCGTTTTTTTATCCATACATTTGTTCGATCGTCTCTTTTGGGCATGAATTCCTTCGCTCGTCTGTTTTATCCATTAATTCGTTCGCTCGTCTCTTTTATCCATACATTTGTTCGATCGTCTCTTTTAAGCGTGAATTTCTTCACTCGTCTCTTTTATCCATACATTTGTTTGATCGTCTCTTTGAAGCATAAATTCCTTTGCTCGTCTCTTTTATCCATTCATTCGTTCTCTCGTATCTTTTATCCATACATTTGTTCGATCGTCTCTTTTAAGCGTAAATTTCTCCGCTCGTTTTTTTAATCCATAAATTTGTTCGATCGTCTCTTTGAAGCATGAATTCCTTCGATCGTCTGTTTTATCCATTCATTGTTTTGCTCGTCTCTTTCATCTAAGCATTTGTTCGCTCGTCCCTTTAAGGGCATGAAATCCTTCGCTCGTCTTTTTTATCCATTCATTCGTTCGCTCGTCTCTTTTATCCATATATTTGTTCGATCGTCTCTTTTAAGCATGAATTCCTTTGCTCGTCTCTTTTATCCATTCATTCGTTTGCTCGTCTCTTTTATCCATACATTTGTTCGATTGTCTCATTTAAGCATGAATTCCTTCGCTCGTCTATTTTATCCATTTATTAGTTCTCTCATCTCTTTTATCCATACATTTGTTCGATCGTCTCTTTGAGGCATGAATTCCTTCGCTCGTCTCTTTTATCCATTCATTCGTTCGCTCGTCTCTTTTATCCATACATTTGTTCGATCGTCTCTTTTAAGCATGAATTCCTTCGCTCGTCTCTTTTATCCATTCATTCGTTCTCTCATCTCTTTTATCCATACCTTTGTTCGATCGTCTCTTTTAAGCGTGAATTTCTTCGCTCGTCTGTTTTATCCATTTATTCGTTCGCCCATCTCTTTTATCCATACATTTGTTCGATCGTCTCTTTTAAGCATGAATTCCTTTACTTGTCTCTTTTATCCATTTATTCGTTCGCTCATCTCTTTTATACATACATTTGTTCGATCATCTCCCATAAGCATGAATTTCTTCGCTTGTCTCTTTACCCATTCATTCGTTCGCTCGTCTCTTTTATCCATACATTTGTTCGATCGTCTCTTTTAAGCATGAATTCCTTCGCTTGTTCCTTTTATCCATTCATTCGTTCGCTGGTCTCTTTTGTCCATACACCTGTTCGATCGTCTCTTTTAAGCATGAATTCCTTCGCTCGTCTCTTTTATCCATTCATTTGTTCGCTCGGCTCTTTGATCCATACATTTATTCGATCGTCTCTTTTAAGCATGAATTCCTTCGCTCGTCTCTTTTATCCATTCATTCGTTCGCTCATCTCTTTTATCCATACATTTGTTCGATCGTCTCTTTTAAGCATGAATTCCTTCGCTCGTCTCTTTTATCCATTCATTCGTTCGCTCGTCGCTTTTATCCATACATTTGTTTGATCGTCTTTTTTAAGCATGAATTCCTTCGCTCGTCTCTTTTATCCATTCATTCGTTCGCTCGTCTCTTTTATCTATACATGTGTTTGATCATCTCTTTGAAGCATGGATTCCTTCGCTTGTCTCTCTTATTCATTCATTCGTTTGCTAATCTCTTTTATCCATTTATTTTTTCGATTGTCTCTTTTAAGCATGAATCCCTTCGCTCGTCTCTTTTATCCAATTATTTGTTCGCTCGTCTCTTTAATCTATACATTTGTTCGATCGTCTCTTTTAAGCATGAATTCATTCGCTCGTCTCTTTTATCTATTCATTCGTTCGCTCGTCTCTTTTATCCATACATTTGTTCGATCGTCTCTTTGAAGCATGAATTCCTTCGCTCGTCTCTTTTATCCATTCATTCGTTCTCTCGTCTCTTTTATCCATACATTTGTTCGATCGTCTCTTTTAAGCGTAAATTCCTTCGCTCATCTCCTTTATCCATACAGTTGTTCGATCGTCTCTTTGAAGCATGAATTCCTTCGATCGTCTCTTTTATCCATTCATTCGTTCACTCGTTTCTTTCATCTAAGCATTTGTTCGCTCGTTCTTTAAGGGCATGAATTCATTCGCTCGTCTCTTTTATCCATTCATTCTTTCGATCGTCTCTTTTATCCATACTTTTGTTTGATCGTCTCTTTTAAGAATGAATTCGTTCGCTCGTCTTTTTTATCCATTCATTCGTTCGCTCGTATCTTTTATCCATACATTTGTTCTATCGTCTCCTTTAAGCGTCAATTCCTTCGCTTGTATCTTTTATCCATTTATTCGTTCTCTCGTCTCTTTTATCTATACATTTGTTCGATCATCTTTTTTAAGCATGAATTCCTTCGCTCGGCTCTTTTATCCATTCATTCGTTCACTCGTCTCTTTTATCCATACATTTGTTCGATCGTCTCTTTGAAGCATGAATTCCTTCGCTCGTCTCTTTTATCCAATTATTTGTTCGCTCGTCTCTTTTATCCATACATTTGTTCGATCGCTCTTTTAAGCATGAATTCATTCGCTCGTCTCTTTTATCGATTCATTCGTTCGCTCGTCTCTTTTATCCATACATTTGTTCGATCGTCTCTTTTAAGCATGAATTTCTTCGCTCGCCTCTTTTATCCATTTATTCGTTCGCTCGTCTCTTTTATCCATACATTTGTTCGATCGTCTCTTTTAAGCATGAATTCCTTCGCTCGTCTCTTTTATCCATTCATTCGTTCGCTTGTCTCTTTTATCCATACATTTGTTGGATCGTCTCTTTGAAGCATGAATTCCTTCACTCGTCTCTTTTGTCCATTTATTCGTTCTCTCGTCTCTTTTGTCTATACATTTGTTCGATCGTCTCTTTTAAGCGTGAATTCCTTCGCTCGTCTCTTTTATCCATACAGTTGTTCGATTGTCTCTTTGAAGCATGAATTCCTTCGATCGTCTCTTTGAAGCATGAATTCCTTCGATCGTCTATTTTATCCATTCATTCGTTCGCTCGTCTATTACATCAAAGCATTTGTTCGCTCGTCCCTTTAAGGGCATGAATTCCTTTGCTTGTCTCTTTTATCCATTTATTCGTTCGCTCGTCTCTTTTATCCATACATTTGTTCGATCGTCTCTTTTAAGCATAAATTTCTTCGCTCGTCTCTTTTATCCATTCATTCGTTCGCTCGTCTTTTTTATCCATACATTTGTTCGATCGTCTCATTTAAGTATTATTTCCTTGGCTCGTCTATTTTATTCATTTATTCGTTCTCTCGTCTGTTTTATCCATACATTTGTTCGATCGTCTCTTTTGGGCATGAATTCCTTCGATCGTCTCTTTTATCCATTCATTCGTTCGCTCGTCTCTTATATCCATACATTTGTTCGATCGTCTATTTTAAGCGTAAATTCCTTCGCTCGTCTCTTTTATCCATACATTTGTTTGATCGTCTCTTTGAAGAATGAATTCCTTTGCTCGTCTCTTTTCTCCATATATTTGTTCGATCTTCTCTTTTAAGCGTAAATTTCTCCGCTCGTCTCTTTTATCCATACATTTGTTCGATCGTATCTTTGAAGCATGAATTCCTTCGATCGTCTCTTTTATCCATTCATTCTTTTGCTCGTCTCTTTCATCTAAGCATTTGTTCGCTCGTCCCTTTGAGGGCATGAAATCCTTCGCTCGTCTCTTTTATCCATTCATTCGTTCGCTCGTATCTTTTATCCATACATTTGTTCGATCGTCTCTTTTAAGTTTAATTCCTTCGCTCGTCTCTTTTATCCATACATTTGTTCGATCGTCTCATTTAAGCATGAATTCCTTTGCTCGTCTATTTTATCCATTTATTCGTTCTCTCGTCTCTTTTATCCATACATTTGTTTGATCGTCTTTTTTAAACATGAATTCCTTCGCTCGTCTTTTTTATCCATTTATTCGTTCGCTCGTCTCTTTTATCCATACAGTTGTTCGATAGTCTCTTTGAAGCATGAATTCCTTCGATCGTCTCTTTTATCCATTCATTCGTTCACTCGTCTCTTTCATCTAAGCATTTGTTCGCTCGTTCTTTAAGGGCATGAATTCATTCGCTCGTCTCTTTTATCCATTCATTCTTTCGATCGTCTCTTTTATCCATACTTTTGTTTGATCGTCTCTTTTAAGAATGAATTCGTTCGCTCGTCTTTTTTATCCATTCATTCGTTCGCTCGTCTCTTTCATCTAAGCATCCGTTCGCTCGTCCCTTTAAGGGCATGAATTCCTTCGCTCGTCTCTTTTATCTATTCATTCGTTCGCTCGTCCCTTTTCTCCATACATTTGTTTGATCGTCTCTTTTAAGCATGAATTCCTTCGCTCGTCTCTTTTATCCATTCATTCGTTCACTCGTCTCTTTTATCCATACATTTGTTCGATCGTCTCATTTAAGCATGAATTCCTTCGCTTGTATCTTTTATCCATTCATTCGTTCGCTCGTCTCTTTTATCCATACATTTGTTTGATCGTCTCTTTTAAGCATAAATTCCTTCGCTTGTCTATTTTATCCATTTATTCGTTCTCTCGTCTCTTTTATCCATACATTTGTTCGATCATCTTTTTTAAGCATGAATTCCTTCGCTCGTCTTTTTTATCCATTTATTCGTTCGCTCGTCTCTTTTATCCATACATTTGTTCGATCGCCTCTTTTAAGCATGAATTCCTTCGCTCGTCTCTTTTATCCATACAATTGTTCGATCGTCTCTTTGAAGCATGAATTCCTTCGATCGTCTATTTTATCCATTCATTAGTTCGCTCGTCTACTTCATCTAAGCATTTGTTCGATCGTCTCTTTTAAGCATGAATTTTTTCGCTCGTCTCTTTTATCCATTCATTCGTTCGCTCGTCTCTTTTATCCAAACATTTGTTCGATCGTCTCATTTAAGCATGAATTCCTTGGCTCGTCTATTTCATCCATTTATTCGTTCTCTTGTTTTTTTATCCATACATTTGTTCGATCGTCTCTTTTGGGCATGAATTCCTTCGCTCGTCTGTTTTATCGATAATTCGTTCGCTCGTCTCTTTTATCCATACATTTGTTCGATCGTCTCTTTTAAGCATGAATTCATTTTTTCCTCTCTTTTATCTATTCATTCGTTCGCTCGTCTCTTTTATCCATACATTTGTTCGATCGTCTCTTTGAAGCATGAATTCCTTCGCTCGTCTCTTTTATCCATTCATTCGTTCTCTCGTCTCTTTTATCCATACATTTGTTTGATCGTCTTTTTTAAACATGAATTCCTTCGCTCGTCTCTTTTATCCATTCATTCGTTCGCTCGTCTCTTTTATCCAAACATTTGTTCGATCGTCTCATTTAAGCATGAATTCCTTGGCTCGTCTATTTTATCCATTTATTCGTTCTCTCGTTTTTTTTATCCATACATTTGTTCGATCGTCACTTTTGGGCATGAATTCCTTCGCTGGTCTGTTTTATCCATTAATTCGTTCGCTCGTCTCTTTTATCCATACATTTGTTCGATCGTCTCTTTTAAGCGTGAATTTTTTCACTCGTCTCTTTTATCCATACATTTGTTCGATCGTCTCTTTGAAGCATAAATTCCTTTGCTCGTCTCTTTTATCCATTCATTCGTTCTCTCGTCTCTTTTATCCATACATTTGTTCGATCGTCTCTTTTAAGAATGAATTCGTTCGCTCGACTTTTTTATCCATTCATTCGTTCCCTCGTCTCTTTCATCTAAGCATCCGTTCGCTCGTCCCTTTAAGGGCATGAATTCCTTCGCTCGTCTCTTTTATCTATTCATTCGTTCGCTCGTCCCTTTTCTCCATACATTTGTTTGATCGTCTCTTTTAAGCATGAATTCCTTCGCTCGTCTCTTTTATCCATTCATTCGTTCACTCGTCTCTTTTATCCATACATTTGTTCGATCGTCTCATTTAAGCATGAATTCCTTCGCTTGTATCTTTTATCCATTCATTCGTTCGCTCGTCTCTTTTATCCATACATTTGTTTGATCGTCTCTTTTAAGCATAAATTCCTTCGCTTGTCTATTTTATCCATTTATTCGTTCTCTCGTCTCTTTTATCCATACATTTGTTCGATCATTTTTTTTAAGCATGAATTCCTTCGCTCGTCTTTTTTATCCATTTATTCGTTCGCTCGTCTCTTTTATCCATACATTTGTTCGATCGTCTCTTTTAAGCATGAATTCCTTCGCTCGTCTCTTTTATCCATACAGTTGTTTGATCGTCTCTTTGAAGCATGAATTCCTTCGATCGTCTATTTTATCCATTCATTAGTTCGCTCGTCTACTTCATCTAGGCATTTGTTCGATCGTCTCTTTTAAGCAAGAATTTCTTCGCTCGTCTCTTTTATCCATTCATTCGTTCGCTCGTCTCTTTTATCCAAACATTTGTTCGATCGTCTCATTTAAGCATGAATTCCTTGGCTCGTCTATTTTATCCATTTATTCGTTCTCTCGTTTTTTTATCCATACATTTGTTCGATCGTCTCTTTTGGGCATGAATTCCTTCGCTCGTCTGTTTTATCCATTAATTCGTTCGCTCGTCTCTTTTATCCATACATTTGTTCGATCGTCTCTTTTAAGCGTGAATTTCTTCACTCGTCTCTTTTATCCATACATTTGTTCGATCGTCTCTTTGAAGCATAAATTCCTTTGCTCGTCTCTTTTATCCATTCATTCGTTCTCTCGTCTCTTTTATCCATACATTTGTTCGATCGTCTCTTTTAAGCGTAAATTTCTCCGCTCGTTTTTTTAATCCATAAATTTGTTCGATCGTCTCTTTGAAGCATGAATTCCTTCGATCGTCTGTTTTATCCATTCATTGTTTTGCTCGTCTCTTTCATCTAAGCATTTGTTCGCTCGTCCCTTTAAGGGCATGAAATCCTTCGCTCGTCTTTTTTATCCATTCATTCGTTCGCTCGTCTCTTTTATCCATATATTTGTTCGATCGTCTCTTTTAAGCATGAATTCCTTCGCTCGTCTCTTTTATCCATTCATTCGTTTGCTCGTCTCTTTTATCCATACATTTGTTCGATTGTCTCATTTGAGCATGAATTCCTTCGCTCGTCTATTTTATCCATTTATTCGTTATCTCATCTATTTTATCCATACATTTGTTCGATCGTCTCTTTGAGGCATGAATTCCTTCGCTTGTCTCTTTTATCCATTCATTCGTTCGCTCGTCTCTTTTATCCATACATTTGTTCGATCGTCTCTTTTAAGCATGAATTCCTTCGCTCGTCTCTTTTATCCATTCATTCGTTCTCTCATCTCTTTTATCCATACCTTTGTTCGATCGTCTCTTTTAAGCGTGAATTTCTTCGCTCGTCTCTTTTATCCATTTATTCGTTCGCCCATCTCTTTTATCCATACATTTGTTCGATCGTCTCTTTTAAGCATGAATTCCTTTACTTGTCTCTTTTATCCATTTATTCGTTCGCTCATCTCTTTTATACATACATTTGTTCGATCATCTCCCATAAGCATGAATTTCTTCGCTTGTCTCTTTACCCATTTATTCGTTCGCTCGTCTCTTTTATCCATACATTTGTTCGATCGTCTCTTTTAAGCATGAATTCCTTCGCTTGTTCCTTTTATCCATTCATTCGTTCGCTGGTCTCTTTTGTCCATACACCTGTTCGATCGTCTCTTTTAAGCATGAATTCCTTCGCTCGTCTCTTTTATCCATTCATTTGTTCGCTCGGCTCTTTGATCCATACATTTATTCGATCGTCTCTTTTAAGCATGAATTTCTTCGCTCGTCTCTTTTATCCATTCATTCGTTCGCTCATCTCTTTTATCCATACATTTGTTCGATCGTCTCTTTTAAGCATGAATTCCTTTGCTCGTCTCTTTTATCCATTCATTCGTTCGCTCGTCGCTTTTATCCATACATTTGTTTGATCGTCTTTTTTAAGCATGAATTCCTTCGCTCGTCTCTTTTATCCATTCATTCGTTCGCTCGTCTCTTTTATCTATACATGTGTTTGATCATCTCTTTTAAGCATGGATTCCTTCGCTTGTCTCTCTTATTCATTCATTCGTTTGCTAATCTCTTTTATCCATTTATTTTTTCGATTGTCTCTTTTAAGCATGAATTCCTTCGCTCGTCTCTTTTATCCAATTATTTGTTCGCTCGTCTCTTTAATCTATACATTTGTTCGATCGTCTCTTTTAAGCATGAATTCATTCGCTCGTCTCTTTTATCTATTCATTCGTTCGCTCGTCTCTTTTATCCATACATTTGTTCGATCGTCTCTTTGAAGCATGAATTCCTTCGCTCGTCTCTTTTATCCATTCATTCGTTCTCTCGTCTCTTTTATCCATACATTTGTTCGATCGTCTCTTTTAAGCGTAAATTCCTTCGCTCATCTCCTTTATCCATACAGTTGTTCGATCGTCTCTTTGAAGCATGAATTCCTTCGATCGTCTCTTTTATCCATTCATTCGTTCACTCGTTTCTTTCATCTGAGCATTTGTTCGCTCGTTCTTTAAGGGCATGAATTCATTCGCTCGTCTCTTTTATCCATTCATTCTTTCGATCGTCTCTTTTATCCATACTTTTGTTTGATCGTCTCTTTTAAGAATGAATTCGATCGCTCGTCTTTTTTATCCATTCATTCGTTCGCTCGTATCTTTTATCCATACATTTGTTCTATCGTCTCCTTTAAGCCTCAATTCCTTCGCTTGTATCTTTTATCCATTTATTCGTTCTCTCGTCTCTTTTATCTATACATTTGTTCGATCATCTTTTTTAAGCATGAATTCCTTCGCTCGGCTCTTTTATCCATTCATTCGTTCACTCGTCTCTTTTATCCATACATTTGTTCGATCGTCTCTTTGAAGCATGAATTCCTTCGCTCGTCTCTTTTATCCAATTATTTGTTCGCTCGTCTCTTTTATCTATACATTTGTTCGATCGCTCTTTTAAGCATGAATTCATTCGCTCGTCTCTTTTATCCATTCATTCGTTCGCTCGTCTCTTTTATCCATACATTTGTTCGATCGTCTCTTTTAAGCATGAATTTCTTCGCTCGCCTCTTTTATCCATTCATTCGTTCGCTTGTCTCTTTTATCCATACATTTGTTGGATCGTCTCTTTGAAGCATGAATTCCTTCACTCGTCTCTTTTGTCCATTTATTCGTTCTCTCGTCTCTTTTGTCTATACATTTGTTCGATCGTCTCTTTTAAGCGTGAATTCCTTCGCTCGTCTCTTTTATCCATACAGTTGTTCGATTGTCTCTTTGAAGCATGAATTCCTTCGATCGTCTCTTTGAAGCATGAATTCCTTCGATCGTCTATTTTATCCATTCATTCGTTCGCTCGTCTATTACATCAAAGCATTTGTTCGCTCGTCCCTTTAAGGGCATGAATTCCTTCGCTTGTCTCTTTTATCCATTTATTCGTTCGCTCGTCTCTTTTATCCATACATTTGTTCGATCGTCTCTTTTAAGCATAAATTTCTTCGCTCGTCTCTTTTATCCATTCATTCGTTCGCTCGTCTTTTTTATCCATACATTTGTTCGATCGTCTCATTTAAGTATTATTTCCTTGGCTCGTCTATTTTATTCATTTATTCGTTCTCTCGTCTGTTTTATCCATACATTTGTTCGATCGTCTCTTTTGGGCATGAATTCCTTCGATCGTCTCTTTTATCCATTCATTCGTTCGCTCGTCTCTTATATCCATACATTTGTTCGATCGTCTATTTTAAGCGTAAATTCCTTCGCTCGTCTCTTTTATCCATACATTTGTTTGATCGTCTCTTTGAAGAATGAATTCCTTTGCTCGTCTCTTTTATCCATATATTTGTTCGATCTTCTCTTTTAAGCGTAAATTTCTCCGCTCGTCTCTTTTATCCATACATTTGTTCGATCGTATCTTTGAAGCATGAATTCCTTCGATCGTCTCTTTTATCCATTCATTCGTTCTCTCGTCTCTTTTATCCATACATTTGTTCGATCGTCTCATTTAAGCATGAATTCCTTTGCTCGTCTATTTTATCCATTTATTCGTTCTCTCGTCTCTTTTATCCATACATTTGTTTGATCGTCTTTTTTAAACATGAATTCCTTCGCTCGTCTTTTTTATCCATTTATTCGTTCGCTCGTCTCTTTTATCCATACATTTGTTCGATCGTCTCTTTTAAGCATGAATTCCTTCGCTCGTCTCTTTTATTCATTCATTCGTTCGCTCGTCTCTTTCATCTAAGCATTTGTTCGCTCGTCTCTTTTATCCATTTATTCGTTCGCTTGTCTCTTTTATCCATGCATGTGGTCGATCGTCTCTTTTAAGCATGAATTGCTTCGCTCGTCTCTTTTATCCATTCATTCGTTCGCCCGTCTCTTTTATTCATACATTTCTTCAATCGTCTCTTCTAAGCATGAATTCCTTCTCTCGTCTCTTTTATCCATTTATTCGTTTGCTTATCTCTTTTATCCATACATTTGTTTGATCGTCTTTTTTAAGCATGAATTCCTTCGCTCGTCTGTTTTATCCATTCATTCTTTTGCTCGTCTTTTTTATCCATACATTTGTTCGATCGTCTCTTTGAAGCATGAATTCCTTCGCTCGTCTCTTTTATCCATTCATTCGTTCTCTCGTCTCTTTTATCCATACATTTGTTCGATCGTCTCTTTAAGCGTGAATTCCTTCGCTCGTCTCTTTTATCCATACAGTTATTCGATCGCCTCTTTGAAGCATGAATTCCTTCGATCGTCTCTTTTATCCATTCATTCGTTCGCTCGTCTCTTTCATCTAAGCATTTGTTGGCTCGTCCCTTTAAGGGCATGAATTCCTTCGCTCGTCTTTTTTATCCATTCATTCTTTCGCTCGTTTCTTTTATCCATACATTTGTTCGATCGTCTCTTTTGAGCATGAATTCCTTCAGTCGTCTCTTTTATCCCTTCATCCTTCTCTCGTCCCCTTTATCTATACATTTGTTCGATCGTCTCTTTGAAGCCTGAATTCCTTCGATTGTCTCTTTTATCCATTCATTCGTTCGCTCGTCTCTATCATCTAAGCATTTGTTCGCTCGTCACTTTAAGGGCATGAATTCCTTTGCTCGTTTCTTTTATCCATTCATTCGTTTGCTCGTCTCTTTTATCCATACATTTTTTCGATCGTCTCTTTTAATCATGAATTCATTCGCTCGTCTCATTTATCCATTCATTTGTTCGCTCGTCTCTTTTATCCATACATTTGTTCGATCGTCTCTTTCAAGCATTGATTCCTTCGCTCGTCTCTTTTATCCATTCATTCGTTCGCTCGTCTCTTTTATCCATACATTTGTTGGATCGTCTCTTTGAAGCATGAATTCCTTTACTCGTCTCTTTTGTCCATTTATTCGTTTTCTCGTCTCTTTTGTCTATACATTTGTTCGATCGTCTCTTTTAAGCGTGAATTCCTTCGCTCGTCTCTTTTATCCATACAGTTGTTCGATCGTCTCTTTGAAGCATGAATTCCTTCGATTGTCTCTTTAAAGCATGAATTCCTTCGATCGTCTATTTTATCCATTCATTCGTTCGCTCGTCTATTACATCAAAGCATTTGTTCGCTCGTCCCTTTAAGGGCATGAATTCCTTCGCTCGTCTCTTTTATCCATTTATTCGTTCGCTCGTCTCTTTTATCCATACATTTGTTCGATTGTCTCTTTGAAGCATAAATTTCTTCGCTCGTCTCTTTTATCCATTCATTCGTTCGCACGTCTTTTTTATCCATACATTTGTTCGATCGTCTCATTTAAGTATGAATTCCTTGGCTCGTCTATTTTATTCATTTATTCGTTCTCTCGTCTGTTTTATCCATACATTTTTTCGATCGTCTCTTTTGGGCATGAATTCCTTCGCTCGTCTCTTTTATCCATTCATTCGTTCGCTCGTCTCTTTTATCCATACATTTGTTCGATCGTCTATTTTAAGCGTATATTCCTTCGCTCGTCTCTTTTATCCATATATTTGTTCGATCGTCTCTTTGAAGCATGAATTCCTTTGCTCGTCTCTTTTATCCATATATTTGTTCGATCTTCTCTTTTAAGCGTAAATTTTTCCGCTCGTCTCTTTTATCTATACATTTGTTCGATCGTATCTTTGAAGCATGAATTCCTTCGATCGTCTCTTTTATCCATTCATTCTTTTGCTCGTCTCTTTCATCTAAGCATTTGTTCGCTCGTCCCTTTGAGGGCATGAAATCCTTCGCTCGTCTCTTTTATCCATTCATTCGTTCGCTCGTATCTTTTATCCATACATTTGTTCGATCGTCTCTTTTAAGTTCAATTCCTTCGCTCGTCTCTTTTATCTATTTATTCGTTCGCTCGTCTCTTTTATCCTTACATTTGTTCGATCGTCTCTTTTAAGCATGAATTCCTTCGCTCGTCTCTTTTATTCATTCATTCGTTCGCTCGTCTCTTTTATCTAAGCATTTGTTCGCTCGTCTCTTTTATCCATTAATTCGTTCGCTTGTCTCTTTTATTCATTCATTCGTTCGCTCGTCTCTTTTATCTAAGCATTTGTTCGCTCGTCTCTTTTATCCATTAATTCGTTCGCTTGTCTCTTTTATCCATGCATGTGGTCGATTGTCTCTTTTAAGCATGAATTGCTTCGCTCGTCTCTTTTATCCATTCATTCGTTCGCCCGTCTCTTTTATTCATACATTTGTTCGATCGTCTCTTTTAAGCATGAATTCCTTCGCTCGTCTCTTTTATCCATTCATTCGTTTGCTCGTCTCTTTTATCCATACATTTGTTCGATCGTCTCTTTGAAGCATGAATTCCTTCGCTCGTCTCTTTTATCCAATTATTTGTTCGCTCGTCTCTTTTATCCATACATTTGTTCGATCGCTCTTTTGGGCATGAATTCATTCGCTCGTCTCTTTTATCCATTCATTCGTTCGCTCGTCTCTTTTATCCATATATTTGTTCGATCGTCTCTTTTAAGCATGAATTTCTTCGCTCGCCTCTTTTATCCATTCATACGTTCGCTCGTCTCTTTTATCCATACATTTGTTCGATCGTCTCTTTTAAGCATGAATTCCTTCGCTCGTCTCTTTTATCCATTCATTCGTTCGATTGTCTCTTTTATCCATACATTTGTGCGATCGTCTCTATGAAGCATGAATTCCTTCACTCGTCTCTTTTGTCCATTTATTCGTTCTCTCGTCTCTTTTGTCTATACATTTGTTCGATCGTCTCTTTTAAGCGTGAATTCCTTCGCTCGTCTCTTTTATCCATACAGTTGTTTGATTGTCTCTTTGAAGCATGAATTCCTTCGATCGTCTCTTTGAAGCATGAATTCCTTCGATCGTCTATTTTATCCATTCATTCGTTCGCTCGTCTATTACATTAAAGCATTTGTTCGCTCGTCCCTTTAAGGGCATGAATTCCTTCGCTTGTCTCTTTTATCCATTTATTCGTTCGCTCGTCTCTTTTATCCATACATTTGTTCGATCGTCTCTTTGAAGCATGAATTTCTTCGCTCGTCTCTTTAATTCATTCATTCGTTCGCTCGTCTCTTTCATCTAAGCATTTGTTCGCTCGTCTCTTTTATCCATTTATTTGTTCGCTTGTCTCTTTTATCCATGCATGTGGTCGATTGTCTCTTTTAAGCATGAATTTCTTCGCTCGTCTCTTTTATCCATACATTTGTTCGATCGTCTCTTTGAAGCATAAATTCTTTCGCTCGTCTCTTTAATTCATTCATTCGTTCGCTCGTCTCTTTCATCTAAGCATTTGTTCGCTCGTCTCTTTTATCCATTTATTCGTTCGCTTGTCTCTTTTATCCATGCATGTGGTCGATTGTCTCTTTTGAGCATGAATTGCTTCGCTCGTCTCTTTTATCCATTCATTCGTTCGCCCGTCTCTTTTATTCATACATTTGTTCGATCGTCTCTTTTAAGCATGAATTCCTTCGCTCGTCTCTTTTATCCATTCATTCGTTTGCTCGTCTCTTTTATCCATACATTTGTTCGATCGTCTCTTTGAAGAATGAATTCCTTCGCTCGTCTCTTTTATCCAATTATTTGTTCGCTTGTCTCTTTTATCCATACATTTGTTCGATCGATCTTTTGGGCATGAATTCATTCGCTCGTCTCTTTTATCCATTCATTCGTTTGCTCGTCTCTTTTATCCATACATTTGTTCGATCGTCTCTTTTAAGCATGAATTTCTTCGCTCGCCTCTTTTATCCATTCATTCGTTCGCTCGTCTCTTTTATCCATACATTTGTTCGATCGTCTCTTTTAAGCATGAATTCCTTCGCTCGTCTCTTTTATCCATTCATTCGTTCGCTTGTCTCTTTTATCCATACATTTGTTGGATCGTCTCTATGAAGCATGAATTCCTTCACTCGTCTCTTTTGTCCATTTATTCGTTCTCTCGTCTCTTTTGTCTATACATTTGTTCGATCGTCTCTTTTAAGCGTGAATTCCTTCGCTCGTCTCTTTTATCCATACAGTTGTTCGATTGTCTCTTTGAAGCATGAATTCCTTCGATCGTCTCTTTGAAGCATGAATTCCTTCGATCGTCTATTTTATCCATTCATTCGTTCGCTCGTCTATTACATTAAAGCATTTGTTCGCTCGTCCCTTTAAGGGCATGAATTCCTTCGCTTGTCTCTTTTATCCATTTATTCGTTCGCTCGTCTCTTTTATCCATACATTTGTTCGATCGTCTCTTTTAAGCATAAATTTCTTCGCTCGTCTCTTTTATCCATTCATTCGTTCGCTCGTCTTTTTTATCCATACATTTGTTTGATCGTCTCATTTAAGTATAAATTCCTTGGCTCGTCTATTTTATTCATTAATTCGTTCTCTCGTCTGTTTTATCCATACATTTGTTCGATCTTCTCTTTTGGGCATGAATTCCTTCGATCGTCTCTGTAACCATTCATTCGTTTGCTCGTCTCTTATATCCATACATTTGTTCGATCGTCTATTTTAAGCGTAAATTCCTTCGCTCGTCTCTTTTATCCATACATTTGTTTGATCGTCTCTTCGAAGAATGAATTCCTTTGCTCGTCTCTTTTATCCATATATTTGTTCGATCTTCTCTTTTAAGCGTAAATTTCTCCGCTCGTCTCTTTTATCCATACATTTGTTCGATCGTATCTTTGAAGCATGAATTCCTTCGATCGTCTTTTTTATCCATTCATTCTTTTGCTCGTCTCTTTCATCTAAGCATTTGTTCGCTCGTCTCTTTGAGGGCATGAAATCCTTCGCTCGTCTCTTTTATCCATTCATTCGTTCGCTCGTATCTTTTATCCATACATTTGTTCGATCGTCTCTTTTAAGTTCAATTCCTTCGCTCGTCTCTTTTATCCATACATTTGTTCGATCGTGTCATTTAAGCATGAATTCCTTCGCTCGTCTATTTTATACATTTATTCGTTCTCTCGTCTCTTTTATCCATACATTTGTTTGATCGTCTTTTTTAAACATGATTTCCTTCGCTCGTCTTTTTTATCCATTTATTCGTTCGCTCGTCTCTTTTATCCATACATTTGTTCGATCGTCTCTTTTAAGCATGAATTCCTTCGCTCGTCTCTTTTATTCATTCATTCGTTCGCTCGTCTCTTTCATCTAAGCATTTGTTCGCTCGTCTCTTTTATCAATTTATTCGTTCGCTTGTCTCTTTTATCCATGCATGTTGTCGATCGTCTCTTTTAAGCATGAATTGCTTCGCTCGTCTCTTTTATCCATTCATTCGTTCGCCCGTCTCTTTTATTCATACATTTCTTCAATCGTCTCTTCTAAGCATGAATTCCTTCTTTCGTCTCTTTTATCCATTTATTCGTTTGCTTATCTCTTTTATCCATACATTTGTTCGATCGTCTTTTTTAAGCATGAATTCCTTCGCTCGTCTCTTTTATCCATTCATTCTTTTGCTCGTCTTTTTTATCCATACATTTGTTCGATCGTCTCTTTGAAGCATGAATTCCTTCGCTCGTCTCTTTTATCCATTCATTCGTTCTCTCGTCTCTTTTATCTATACATTTGTTCGATCGTCTCTTTAAGCGTGAATTCCTTCGCTCGTCTCTTTTATCCATGCAGTTATTCGATCGCCTCTTTGAAGCATGAATTCCTTCGATCGTCTCTTTTATCCATTCATTCGTTCGCTCGTCTCTTTCATCTAAGCATTTGTTCGCTCGTCCCTTTAAGGGCATGAATTCCTTCGCTCATCTTTTTTATCCATTCATTCTTTCGCTCGTCTCTTTTATCCATACATTTTTTTGATCGTCTCTTTTAAGCATGAATTCCTTCAGTCGTCTCTTTTATCCCTTCATCCTTCTCTCGTCTCTTTTATCTATACATTTGTTCGATCGTCTCTTTGAAGCCTGAATTCCTTCGATTGTCTCTTTTATCCATTCATTCGTTCGCTCGTCTCTATCATCTAAGCATTTGTTCGCTCGTCCCTTTTAGGGCATGAATTCCTTCGCTCGTTTCTTTTATCCATTCATTCGTTTGCTCGTCTCTTTTATCCATACATTTTTTCGATCGTCTCTTTTAATCATGAATTCATTCGCTCGTCTCTTTTATCCATTCATTCGTTTGCTCGACTCTTTTATCTATACATTTGTTCAATCTTCTCTTTTAAGCATGAATTCCTTTGCTCGTCTCTTTTATCCATTCATTTGTTCGCTCGTCTCTTTTATTCATACATTTGTTCGATCGTCTCTTTTAAGCATGAATTCCTTCGCTCGTCTCTTTTATCCATTCATTCGTTCGCCGGTCTCTTTTATCCATACATTTGTTCGCTCGTCTCTTTTAAGCATGAATTCTTTCGCTCGTCTCTTTTATCCATTCATTCGTTCGCCCAGCGTTTTTATCCATACAACTGTTCGATCGTCTATTTTAAGCATGAATTCCTTCGCTCGTCTCTTTTATCCATTCATTCGTTCCCTCGTCTCTTTTTTCCATACATTTGTTCGATCGTCCTTTTTAAGCGTGAATTCCTTCGCTTGTCTCTTTTATCCATACATTTGTTCAATCGTCTCTTTGAAGCATGAATTCCCTTGCTCGTCTCTTTTATTCATTCATTTGTTCCCTCGTCTCTTTCATCTAAGGATTTGTTTGCTCGTCTTTTTATCCATTTATTTTTTCGCTCGTCTCTTTTATCCATACATTTGGTCGATCGTCTCTTTTAAGCATGAATTCCTTCGCTCGTCTCTTTTATCCATTCATTCGTTCGCCCGTCTCTTTTATTCATACATTTGTTCGATCGTCTCTTTTAAGCATGAATTCCTTCGCTTGTCTCTTTTATCCATTCATTCGTTCTCTTGTCTCTTTTATCTATACATTTGTTCGATCGTCTCTTTTAAGCATGAATTCCTTCGCTCGTCTCTTTTATTCATTCATTCGTTCGCTCGTCTCTTTTATCCATACATTTGTTTGATCGTCTCTTTTAAGCATGAATTCCTTCGCTCGTCTCTTTTATCTATTTATTCGTTCACTCGTCTCTTTTATCCATACATTTGTTCAATCGTCTCTTTTAAGCATGATTTCCTTCGCTTGTCTCTTTTATCTATTTATTCGTTCGCTCGTCTCTTTTATCAATACATTTGTTCGATCGTCTCTTTTAAGCATGAATTCCTTCGCTTGTCTCTTTTATTAATTCATTCGTTCGCTCGTGTCTTTTATCCATACATTTGTTCGATCGTCTCTTTTAAGCATGAATTCCTTAGTTCGTCTCTTTTATCCATTCATTCGTTCGCTCGTCTCTTTTATCCATACATTTGTTCGATCGTCTCTTTTAAGCATGAATTCCTTTGCTTGTCTCTTTTATCCATTGATTTGTTCGCTCGTCTCTTTTATCCATACATTTGTTTGATCGTCTTTTTTAAGCATGAATTCCTTCGCTCGTCTCTTTTATCCATTCATTCGTTCGCTCGTCTCTTTTATCCATACATTTGTTCGATCGTCTCTTTTAAGCATGAATTTCTTCGCTCGTCTCTTTTATCCATTTATTCGTTTGCTCATCTCTTTTATCCATACATTTGTTCGATCGTCTCTTTTAAGCATGAATTCCTTCGCTCGTCTCTTTTATCCATTCATTCGTTCGCCCGTCTCTTTTATTCATACATTTGTTCGATCGTCTCTTTTAAGCATGAATTCCTTCGCTTGTCTCTTTTATCCATTCATTCGTTCTCTTGTCTCTTTTATCTATACATTTGTTCGATCGTCTCTTTTAAGCATGAATTCATTCGCTCGTCTCTTTTATTCATTCATTCGTTCGCTCGTCTCTTTTAGCCATACATTTGTTTGATCGTCTCTTTTAAGCATGAATTCCTTCGCTCGTCTCTTTTATCTATTTATTCGTTCGCTCGTCTCTTTTATCCATACATTTGTTCAATCGTCTCTTTTAAGCATGATTTCCTTCGCTCGTCTCTTTTATCTATTTATTCGTTCGCTCGTCTCTTTTATCAATACATTTGTTCGATCGTCTCTTTTAAGCATGAATTCCTTCCCTCGTCTCTTTTATTAATTCATTCGTTCGCTCGTGTCTTTTATCCATACATTTGTTCGATCGTCTCTTTTAAGCATGAATTCCTTAGTTCGTCTCTTTTATCCATTCATTCGTTCGCTCGTCTCTTTTATCCATACATTTGTTCGATCGTCTCTTTTAATCATGAATTCCTTTGCTCGTCTCTTTTATCCATACATTTGTTCGATCGTCTTTTTTAAGCATGAATTTCTTCGCTCGTCTCTTTTATCCATTCATTCGTTCGCTCGTCTCTTTTATCCATACATTTGTTCAATCGTCTCTTTTAAGCATGAATTTCTTCGCTCGTCTCTTTTATCCATTTATTCGTTTGCTCGTCTCTTTTATCCTCCCTTTTTTCGATCGTCTCTTTTAAGCATGAATTCCGTCGTTCGTCTCTTTTATTCATTCATTCGTTCGCTCGTCTCTTTTATCCATACATTTGTTCGATCGTCTCTTTTAAGCATGAATTCCTTCGCTCGTCGCTTTTATCCATTCATTCGTTTGCTTGTCTCTTTTATCCATACATTTGTTCGATCATCTATTTTAAGCATGAATTCCTTCGCTCGTCTCTTTTATCCATTCATTCGTTCCCTCGTCTCTTTTTTCCATACATTTGTTCGATCGTCCTTTTTAAGCGTGAATTCCTTCGCTTGTCTCTTTTATCCATACATTTGTTCAATCGTCTCTTTGAAGCATGAATTCCCTTGCTCGTCTCTTTTATTCATTCATTTGTTCCCTCGTCTCTTTCATCTAAGCATTTGTTTGCTCGTCTTTTTATCCATTTATTTTTTCGCTCGTCTCTTTTATCCATACATTTGGTCGATCGTCTCTTTTAAGCATGAATTCCTTCGCTCGTCTCTTTTATCCATTCATTCGTTCGCCCGTCTCTTTTATTCATACATTTGTTCGATCGTCTCTTTTAAGCATGAATTCCTTCGCTTGTCTCTTTTATCCATTCATTCGTTCTCTTGTCTCTTTTATCTATACATTTGTTCGATCGTCTCTTTTAAGCATGAATTCCTTCGCTCGTCTCTTTTATTCATTCATTCGTTCGCTCGTCTCTTTTATCCATACATTTGTTTGATCGTCTCTTTTAAGCATGAATTCCTTCGCTCGTCTCTTTTATCTATTTATTCGTTCGCTCGTCTCTTTTATCCATACATTTGTTCAATCGTCTCTTTTAAGCATGATTTCCTTCGCTTGTCTCTTTTATCTATTTATTCGTTCGCTCGTCTCTTTTATCAATACATTTGTTCGATCGTCTCTTTTAAGCATGAATTCCTTCGCTCGTCTCTTTTATTAATTCATTCGTTCGCTCGTGTCTTTTATCCATACATTTGTTCGATCGTCTCTTTTAAGCATGAATTCCTTAGTTCGTCTCTTTTATCCATTCATTCGTTCGCTCGTCTCTTTTATCCATACATTTGTTCGATCGTCTCTTTTAAGCATGAATTCCTTTGCTTGTCTCTTTTATCCATTGATTTGTTCGCTCGTCTCTTTTATCCATACATTTGTTTGATCGTCTTTTTTAAGCATGAATTCCTTCGCTCGTCTCTTTTATCCATTCATTCGTTCGCTCGTCTCTTTTATCCATACATTTGTTCGATCGTCTCTTTTAAGCATAAATTTCTTCGCTCGTCTCTTTTATCCATTTATTCGTTTGCTCGTCTCTTTTATCCATACATTTGTTCGATCGTCTCTTTTAAGCATGAATTCCTTCGCTCGTCTCTTTTATCCATTCATTCGTTCGCCCGTCTCTTTTATTCATACATTTGTTCGATCGTCTCTTTTAAGCATGAATTCCTTCGCTTGTCTCTTTTATCCATTCATTCGTTCTCTTGTCTCTTTTATCTATACATTTGTTCGATCGTCTCTTTTAAGCATGAATTCATTCGCTCGTCTCTTTTATTCATTCATTCGTTCGCTCGTCTCTTTTAGCCATACATTTGTTTGATCGTCTCTTTTAAGCATGAATTCCTTCGCTCGTCTCTTTTATCTATTTATTCGTTCGCTCGTCTCTTTTATCCATACATTTGTTCAATCGTCTCTTTTAAGCATGATTTCCTTCGCTCGTCTCTTTTATCTATTTATTCGTTCGCTCGTCTCTTTTATCAATACATTTGTTCGATCGTCTCTTTTAAGCATAAATTCCTTCCCTCCTCTCTTTTATTAATTCATTCGTTCGCTCGTGTCTTTTATCCATACATTTGTTCGATCGTCTCTTTTAAGCATGAATTCCTTAGTTCGTCTCTTTTATCCATTCATTCGTTCGCTCGTCTCTTTTATCCATACATTTGTTCGATCGTCTCTTTTAATCATGAATTCCTTTGCTCGTCTCTTTTATCCATACATTTGTTCGATCGTCTTTTTTAAGCATGAATTTCTTCGCTCGTCTCTTTTATCCATTCATTCGTTCGCTCGTCTCTTTTATCCATACATTTGTTCAATCGTCTCTTTTAAGCATGAATTTCTTCGCTCGTCTCTTTTATCCATTTATTCGTTTGCTCGTCTCTTTTATCCTCCCTTTTTTCGATCGTCTCTTTTAAGCATGAATTCCGTCGTTCGTCTCTTTTATTCATTCATTCGTTCGCTCGTCTCTTTTATCCATACATTTGTTCGATCGTCTCTTTTAAGCATGAATTCCTTCGCTCGTCGCTTTTATCCATTCATTCGTTTGCTTGTCTCTTTTATCCATACATTTGTTCGATCATCTATTTTAAGCATGAATTCCTTTGCTCGTCTCTTTTATCCATTCATTCGTTCGCTCGTCTCTTTTATCCATTCATTCGTTCCCTCGTCTCTTTTTTCCATACATTTGTTCGATCGTCCTTTTTAAGCGTGAATTCCTTCGCTTGTCTCTTTTATCCATACATTTGTTCAATCGTCTCTTTGAAGCATTAATTCCCTTGCTCGTCTCTTTTATTCATTCATTTGTTCCCTCGTCTCTTTCATCTAAGCATTTGTTTGCTCGTCTTTTTATCCATTTATTTTTTCGCTCGTCTCTTTTATCCATACATTTGGTCGATCGTCTCTTTTAAGCATGAATTCCTTCGCTCGTCTCTTTTATCCATTCATTCGTTCGCCCGTCTCTTTTATTCATACATTTGTTCGATCGTCTCTTTTAAGCATGAATTCCTTCGCTTGTCTCTTTTATCCATTCATTCGTTCTCTTGTCTCTTTTATCTATACATTTGTTCGATCGTCTCTTTTAAGCATGAATTCCTTCGCTCGTCTCTTTTATTCATTCATTCGTTCGCTCGTCTCTTTTATCCATACATTTGTTTGATCGTCTCTTTTAAGCATGAATTCCTTCGCTCGTCTCTTTTATCTATTTATTCGTTCGCTCGTCTCTTTTATCCATACATTTGTTCAATCGTCTCTTTTAAGCATGATTTCCTTCGCTTGTCTCTTTTATCTATTTATTCGTTCGCTCGTCTCTTTTATCAATACATTTGTTCGATCGTCTCTTTTAAGCATGAATTCCTTCGCTCGTCTCTTTTATTAATTCATTCGTTCGCTCGTGTCTTTTATCCATACATTTGTTCGATCGTCTCTTTTAAGCATGAATTCCTTAGTTCGTCTCTTTTATCCATTCATTCGTTCGCTCGTCTCTTTTATCCATACATTTGTTCGATCGTCTCTTTTAAGCATGAATTCCTTTGCTTGTCTCTTTTATCCATTGATTTGTTCGCTCGTCTCTTTTATCCATACATTTGTTTGATCGTCTTTTTTAAGCATGAATTCCTTCGCTCGTCTCTTTTATCCATTCATTCGTTCGCTCGTCTCTTTTATTCATACATTTGTTCGATCGTCTCTTTTAAGCATGAATTTCTTCGCTCGTCTCTTTTATCCATTTATTCGTTTGCTCGTCTCTTTTATCCATACATTTGTTCGATCGTCTCTTTTAAGCATGAATTCCTTCGCTCGTCTCTTTTATCCATTCATTCGTTCGCCCGTCTCTGTTATTCATACATTTGTTCGATCGTCTCTTTTAAGCATGAATTCCTTCGCTTGTCTCTTTTATCCATTCATTCGTTCTCTTGTCTCTTTTATCTATACATTTGTTCGATCGTCTCTTTTAAGCATGAATTCATTCGCTCGTCTCTTTTATTCATTCATTCGTTCGCTCGTCTCTTTTAGCCATACATTTGTTTGATCGTCTCTTTTAAGCATGAATTCCTTCGCTCGTCTCTTTTATCTATTTATTCGTTCGCTCGTCTCTTTTATCCATACATTTGTTCAATCGTCTCTTTTAAGCATGATTTCCTTCGCTCGTCTCTTTTATCTATTTATTCGTTCGCTCGTCTCTTTTATCAATACATTTGTTCGATCGTCTCTTTTAAGCATGAATTCCTTCCCTCCTCTCTTTTATTAATTCATTCGTTCGCTCGTGTCTTTTATCCATACATTTGTTCGATCGTCTCTTTTAAGCATGAATTCCTTAGTTTGTCTCTTTTATCCATTCATTCGTTCGCTCGTCTCTTTTATCCATACATTTGTTCGATCGTCTCTTTTAAGCATGAATTCCTTTGCTCGTCTCTTTTATCCATACATTTGTTCGATCGTCTTTTTTAAGCATGAATTTCTTCGCTCGTCTCTTTTATCCATTCATTCGTTCGCTCGTCTCTTTTATCCATACATTTGTTCGATCGTCTCTTTTAAGCATGAATTTCTTCGCTCGTCTCTTTTATCCATTTATTCGTTTGCTCGTCTCTTTTATCCTCCCTTTTTTCGATCGTCTCTTTTAAGCATGAATTCCGTCGTTCGTCTCTTTTATTCATTCATTCGTTCGCTCGTCTCTTTTATCTATACATTTGTTCGATCGTCTCTTTTAAGCATGAATTCCTTCGCTCGTCGCTTTTATCCATTCATTCGTTTGCTTGTCTCTTTTATCCATACATTTGTTCGATCATCTATTTTAAGCATGATTTCCTTCACTCGTCTCTTTTATCCCTTCATTCTTTCGCTCGTCTCTTTTATCTAGGCATTTGTTCGCTCGTCCCTTTTATCGATGCATTCATTTGCTCATATCTTTTACCCATGCGATCTTCTGCTCGTTTCTTTTATCCATGCATTCGTTTGCTGGTCTCTGTTATCCATTCATTCATTCACTAATCTCTTTTATGTAAGAATTCTTTCGTTCGTTTCGTTAATCTATACATTCGTGACCTCTTCTTTTTTATTCATTCGCTCCTCCCTTTTATCCTTAGCTCGTGTCTTTTATCTATGTAAACCTTCGCTCGTCTCTTTTATCTAAGCATTTGTTTGCTCGTCCCTCTTTATCAATTCATTCCTTCTCTCGTCTCTTTTATCCACGAATTCTTTCGCTCGTCTCTTTTATTCTTGTATTGGTGTCGTCCTCTTCTCTTTTATTCATACATTCGCTCTATCTTCTCTTTTTTTCTATGGCTTCGCTCGATTGGCTCTTTTATTTATGCATTCATTCACTAGTCACATTTATTGTTGCATTTGTGTGCTCGTCTCGTTTATCCATGTATTATTTCGCCCGTCTCTTTTATCCAAGTATTCATTAGCTCTTTTGTTTTATCCATGCATTCGTTCCCTCGAGTCTTTCATCCTTGTATTCGTTTGTTCATCTCTTTTATCTACGCATTCATTCGCCTGTGTCTTTTACTTATTCCTTTGTTTGTTCTTCTCTTTTATCCATGCATTCACTCGCTCATCTTTATAATCCATGTTTTCGTTCTTTCTTCGCATCTTACCTTTATTTAAGCATTAGTTCGATTATTTATTTTATCAATACATTTCTTAGATTTTCTCTTTTATCGATGCATTCTTTAGCCCGTATATTATATCATTGCATTCGTTCGTTCGTTTCTTTTATCCTTGCATTTGGTGGTTCGTATCTATTACCGCTCCTTCGTTCGCTCGTGTCTTTTATTCATGCAGTCGTTCTATCGTCTCTTTTATCCATACACTCGTTCGCTCGTCTCTTATATCCCTGCATTCCTTCGCTCTTCACTTTTGATATGTCTTCGATTGCTCGTTTCCTTTATCCTTCGTTCGCTCGTCTCTTTTACCCGTGCAACCCTTCGCTCTTCTGTTATGCATTCCTTCGCTTGTATCTTTTATTAATACCTTCGTTCGCTCGTTCGTTTTATCCACGCATACGCTCGCTTTCCTCTTTAATCGAAGCATTTGTTCTCTCGTCTCTTTTATCTTTTCATTCGCTTGCTCGTCCGTTTTAAACATATATACGTTCGCTTGCCTATTTAATCGAAGTAGTCGATCTCTTGTCTCTTTTATTCCTCGATTCGTTATCTGGTTTCTTTCATCTATGCATTTGTCGCTCGTCTATTTCATTAATTCATTTCTTCACTCGTCTCTTTTATTAATGCATTCGTTCGCTCTTCTCTTTTATCCTAAAAATCGTTCTCTCGTCTCTTTTATCTATGCTTTCGTTTGCTCGACACTTTTATCCATCAAATTTTTTGCTCGTCTCTTTTATCCACACATTCGTTCGGTCGTATCTTTAATTTATTCATTCATCGCTCGTCTGCTTTATCAATTACCTTGGTTTGCTCTTCTCTTTTATATACCTAATCTTTCGATCATCTGTCATCTCCCTCCATTCCTGCATTTCTCTGTTTTATCATTGTATTCCTATTCTCATCTCTTTTATCTATGCTTTCGATCGATCGTCTCTTTTATCCATGTATTCTTTTGGCCTTCCCTTTTTTCCACGCATTCGTTCCTTGTCACTTTTTTCCAATGCATTCTTTCGCTCTTTTCTTTTATCCATCTAACCTTTCGCTCATCTCATTTTATCCATGCATTCCTTCACTAGTCTCTTTTATAAATGCATTCCTTCGCTCGTCTCTTACATCTAAGCATTCGTTATCCCGTCCATTTTATCGATGGATTCCTTTCCTCGTCACTTTTATCCATTAATTTGTTTGCTCTGCTCTTTTATTAATGCACACTTTCGCAGCTTTCTTTATCCAAGCCTTCGTTCCCTAGTCACTTTATCCAAGCCTTCGTTCCCTAGTCACTTTATCTTTGTATTCGTGAGCGGATAAGGTTTATCAATGCATTCGTTCGCTCGTCTCTATTATTCAAGTATTCATTCTCTCGTTTGTTTTATTAATGCGTTCGTTCACAAAATTCCTTAATCTTTGCATTCGTTCGCTAGTCTCTTATATCTATACAATCGTTCGCTCGTATTCCTTTACTCATTTCTTTATATATGCATTCTTTTGCTCGTCTTTTTAATTCATACATTGATTCGTTCTTCCCTTGTCGTTTATATTCAAGCATTCGTTCGCTCGTTTATTTTATCTATACACTTCATCGCTTTTCTATTTTATCCATGCACTTCTTAACTTATCTCTTTTATCGATGCATTCGTTCGCTCGTTTCGTTTATCCGTGCATTCGTTTGCTCGTCTTTTCTATCCATGCATTCGTTCGCTCGCATCTTTTTGTCTAAATGTTCGTTCGCTCGTCTCTTCTATCTATGGGTTCTTTTGCTCCCCTCTTTTAGTCTATGTATTCATTTGCTACTTTCTTTTATCCTTGCACTCGTTCTCTCGTCTTTTTAATGCATGCATTCGTTCATTCGTCACTTTCATCCATACATTCGTTCGCTCGTCTATTTTATCAATACATTACTTCGATTGTCTTTTATCCATGCATTCGTTCGGTCTTATATTTAATCCATTTTTTCATTCGTCGTCTCTGTTATTAATGCATTCGTTCCTCGTCTCTTTTATCCATGCAATTTTTGGCTCGTTTCTTTTATCCATGCATTCGTTCACTCATCTTTTGGATCTATGCATTCGTTAGCTTGTCTCTTTTCTTTATGCATTCGTTTTCTCGTTTCTTTTCTCCAAGCATTCAATGGCTTGTGTCTTATTTCCTTGCATTAGTTAGCTAGATTCCTTTATCCATGCATTCATTCGATACCACCTTTCATCCAAGACATTCGTTTGCTCATCACTTCTATCCATGCATTGTATCGCTCGTCTCTCTTATTAAATCATTACTTCGCTAGTCTATTTGTTCCATGCATTACTTCGTTAGTCTTTTTTATCCATGCTTTCATTGGATCGTCTCTTTAATCAATGCATTCCTCGCTCGTCTATTCTTTCCATGCCTTCGTTGGCTCGTCTCTTTTATGCATCTAATCATTCGTTTGTCTCTTCTCTCCCTACATTCCTTCGCCCGTCTATTCCATCCGTGTATTCCTACTTATCGCATTGACCTCCCACGATAATTTAGTTTAATGGGTCCCAAATTTCACTTTCCTGCTTCACAGATATTTAGCTACAAGGGTTGCTATTTGCTCCTCTCTTTTCTCCTTTACTCTGCTCATTAAACTAACTCCAAATATAAAAAAGGTATATATATATATATATATATATATATATATATATATATATATATATATATATATATATATATATATAATGCCAGGTCAATTTCTTTTATAGTTTGTAATTAATTTCTGCAATAATCCTTAAATTTATTAACTAATTTTTGAGTCAGTCTTAAAGCAAATTTAACTGTTGCCAAGTCATATTGAAAACAAAAAATTAACTTATAGTACATTTTACTGATATTTTATAATTGATCACTCTTTAAAATAATGTCTTGTTGGCCTTTTCAAGTTTTCTTTTCATATGTATTAACTTTGTAAACTTATTCTAGCCTGAAGATGAAAACTTGTAGTTTTCGAAACGTATTGAAAAATTAAAAGATGCTACATCCGTTTCTCGTGGCTCTGGGATTTATCCTCAATATTAAAGGCAGGCTTCACGGCCGAGCTCCATATGGATATATATATATATATATATATATATATATATATATATATATATATATATATATATATATATATATATATATATATATATATATATATATATATATATATATATATATATATATATATATATATATATATATATATATATATATATATATATATATATATATATATATATATATATTAATATATATGTAATAATATTGGTGGCGTTTACTCAGTCAAATGTTCTGGCTGTCGGAGTTAATATTTTGGACAAACAGGCAAGCAAATGTTTGTCCGTATGTATCAGCATAAATAAAATGTACGGAGAGGTGAAAATAATAGTGCGTTTTTTGTTCATTTTTCCGATAATGATAATTTAATTCACTGAAATTCAGCTAAATTTAGTCATCGCTCCAATGACGTTATAAAAATAAATAGTGTTGAATGTTCATTTATGTCATTCTGATAAATTGAACATTTCGTCCGGACTCTTCAAAATTGATGCTGTAACCCAAAAATTTATTCCTTAAAGAAATTAGTTTTACTTTTGTTCTTAGATTTTTCTGCAATATTCATAATTATGTGTACCCAATTTGTTATTTTAATTATTTCATTGATTTTGTATTAAACATTGTTTTATTACTCTCCCTCTCTCCCTCACTCTCCTTGCCCCTTCCCCACTTAGCTGCTTCTCGTGTCTCTCTTAATCTTCCTCTTTAGGCTTTCTTTTTTTTCGTTAATCTTTTTATTGTCTCTGTCTTTGTTCTTTACCTTTTCTGCCACTTCGTTTGATATATATATATATATATATATATATATATATATATATATATATATATATATATATATATATATATATATCATCATCCCCGTTTAATCACACTGGTAGGAAAAGGGCTCCTAAAAAAGGGACCATCAATCACAGTCGAGGGCGGGATGGAACTCCCTTTCGCTCCTTCCTTTCATTGAGCGAAATCCATCCTTTTAAATCACTTCCAAAAGGTCGTCTTCTGGGTCTCTTAATGTATAAAAGAGCCCAGTTAAGATTTATTTCATCATTTTTGTATCATTCTTGCTTACATACTCAATCATAACAACGCTAAATTTTAGTGTATAAATTTGCTAAACATTCACATCTCCTCACATCCCATCTTCCTGTTTAGTCGAATGCAGATGAACTTTCAAGGAATCTTCCAAATGGCGATCTCTCTCTGCCATTCGACTGGTTCAAAACATTGCAACCCCTGCTCTTCTCCAGCGGGGACTATTCTCTCGTGCACCCACTCCCTATTCTTCGCCAACTGCACTGCCCCCTCCCCCTCCGATACAAATTTCCTTTAAAAATTCCGCAGCTCTTTCCTACCTGTCTTCTTCACTCACCCTATCCTAGCACCCAGAACTCTGCGTTCGGGCTCTGCTCCACTACTAATTGCCCCTTCGTTGTCGGTTCTGCTAAATGGGTCATTGTTTTTATTCTATATTTGCTCGGGGAATGTGGCATGATCTGCCTGCTGGGATACGCTCACTTCTACTCCCACCCATCCCTCTTCTTCCTAGTTTTTCCTGTATCGATATGTGGGTGCTGTGTGAAGGTACTTAAAGAGCGTCATAAAAAAGAGAAAGCGAGGGTGGGAGGGAAGAGAGAGGGGGGAAAGAGATGGAGAGGTCAAAACAAGTATTGAGGGAGGTATGAAGACATCCAAAACCCAGATCATTTCGAGCCAGTTATGTCACCAATCTACAAGTTCATTTATTTGTGTATTTCAGTGAGTTTTTGTGCTAAAATTCCAGATTCGCTTTTTTGCCTCATTCAAAAGTCAAATAACAAAGACAAGTAATGGCAAAAAAAATGGGAAACTCCATTTTTTTTAATGGAGTTTCCCACAAAACTTCCCCTATTTCCTCAAAATATGAAAAGGCCATTGGTTTCGAGTGCTCAGAATGGACAATACAGCCCAGACGCATAAAATGGAAAGGCTGCGTCGGAACACAAAGAGAAATAAAATGAATTCCAACCGAAATGAAAATGTTTTGATGTTTTCGTCCTGATTAATATCGAACGTGAATTTTAATTAATATCAAATATTTAAATCAAATTTTTGCGATTCAACAAGTTTTATCGCCATAGAAACCGATAATTGGAATGAAAACCGATAATTACAAGGGACTTCTGAAAGTTGAAGATGAGTCATAGCCTCCCGGTCACCATTGCCCAAAGGGTGCCCCTAATTTGGGAAAAAAGTGTTCTTTTGCTTTGTCCCTTATGGTTGGGACATGCATTTGCCCTTGTATTCACTAAATCTTGCCTTTCACCTTCTTACCAATGAGCCAAACAATACTACCAGCCAAATTCGAAACAATAACAATGTCCAACAATGATTTTGCTACAGAAATGAGAAAGTAGTTTTCTATTTTGTAGTTTTTTGCGTAGATTGCGAAATTAAATGACTTCATTTTTTTGTAATTTACACATTTAATGTTTTATTAATATTAGATTATTCAGTATATAGAGGTTTGAAATATTTGTTATTATTTTTATTTTATATGACAAAAAGTACAAAGATAAGTGGAAACTAAAATCTCATTCATCAAAATAAATTAATAAGTTCTTTTAATACATTTCAGAGTGTCGTATTATAAAAATATATTTTAAAAAATAATGAAAATATTTTCAAAATTGCTGAAATCTATACAATAGTCATATATTTTTAGAATATTTAGGTTTCTTTTTATGTACAACATATTGTCTGTGTCTGTGACGAGTCCAGCAGAAGTCAGCAAGCATTGCAGGGCTCCATTTTCCTTTATAACGATTTTCTATAGTAGCAATATCTTGGTGGAATCTTTCATCATGCACATCGCTGACGTCTGCTAAGGTTTTCTGGAAAGAAAGACAGATAAGAATGCAAAAAATGCATCTTTAGTGAAATACGAGGAGCGGTCAATAAGTTTTGAAATTCGGATATAAGGAAACGAGATATGAGGAAAAGTGCTTTATTATTTTTCAATATAACTACCCTCGACTTCAATGCACTGGCGCCACTTGTCCCTGAGGCTTCGAATTCCCGACAACCAGAAATCTCCCGATTGCTGTTCAATCCACTGCTGGACAGCGAGCTGGACATCTTCATCGTCCCCAAACCAGCGTCCACGCAGTGCAGCCTTGAGCTGGCGGAATAAAAATTAGTTGCTAGGGGCCAGATCCGGGCTGTAGGGGGGATGGTTGAGCTCCTCAAATCCGCACTCGCGCAGGGAAACTTGTGCAACTCTGGCCTTGTGGACAGGGGCATTGTCGTGGAGAAGCAGGACACCGCGTGTCAACTTGCCGCGCCGCTTCTGACGGATGCACTTCTTCAACGCAGCCAGTTCATCGGCGTAATATTGGCCTGTAATGGTCCTTCCACGAAGCGCATAGTCCACCATCAACACTCCCTCAGAATCCCAGAAGATGGTGGCCATTATCTTCCCGGCTGAGGGTTGGGTCAGAGAGCCCCTGCGCTTCCAGGCCATGCTTTCGAGCTTGGTCTCAGGATCCCAGTGATGGACCCACGTTTCATCACCTGTCACTATGCGTGACTCGAATCCCGCTGGGTCTTGGTTGTACAGGAGCAGCAGCTCCTCCGAACTTTGACGACGCTGAAGTCGATCATGGGCCGTAAGGGTTCGTGAGGTTTCTAGGAACCCAACGGGCACGGACCTTGGTCATGGCCAAATTGTCGTAGATGATGTTGATAAAACTTCAATGTGATATTCCAAGTTCTCGCTGGATTTCTTCGACCTTCACCGGTCGATTTTCGAGGATCATCCTCTCCACACGGTCACATTGTCCTCGTTGGTCACGTCTGACGGGCGTCCCGTACGGGGGTCATTTTCTAGGGACTCACGACCATGGCGGAACTCCCTATTCCAGCGAGCAATGGTTGCATAGGAAGGGGCGGTGTCGGTGTACACTGCAACCATGCGTTCATTGATCTCTTTTGCATTCTTGCCTTCATTGGTCAAAAATTTGATCACTGCGCGCTGCTCAACTTCTCCATTGTTGAAAAATTTGTGACTGACGATTTGCGATCACCTACTGCTTCTTAAATAGACGAGGCAGGAGCGTGCGGCTGCAGGTCCTAACTTGTCATAACTTTTCCTAACACCCCCACAAGCAGCTATCCCCCTTCCTCTGTTTTGCCCTACCGATTTGCAAAACTTATTGACCGCCCCTCGTACTACATCCCAACTCATTATAAGACCTAATCAAATTCTGAACAAGAATGTGGTAATTTTCTGATTTGTGCCTTCCAAGGAGACGATTACATACACCTTTGAAACTGTGCCAGGCTCAAATACTGGCTTGCTCAATTTTGCCTCAAATTCACTATCTACCATAAGTTGTCGAATCTGAGGCCCAACAAAGATTCCTTCTTTAATTTTAGCATCACTAATCTTAGGCAATTTTGTTTTTAAATACAAGAAGGATTGCTGGCATGCTTTAAGACTTTCACAAATTGTTTCATTAAACCTAATTTTATGTGAAGTGGTTGCAAAATTATGTTTTCCTTAGGAACCAATGCCATTCTGAGCGTATGTAATGTTCTCCCCAAGCTCTACTTTCCCACTGGCACAAAAAACACTTGAATTTTGTGTAGCCTGACTGCAAGCCATTTAAAATTGCTACTACCTTAAGGTCAGCACAAATCAACCATCTATGTTCACTGTATTAAATGCTTTTTAAAATGAAATCTAAATTCTCATAAGTTTCTTTCAAAACAACAGAGTGAGCTACTGGTATAGATGGTAGTTTATTTTCATTATGAAGAAGCACGGCTTTACTACTATATAAAGAAACGTCAATGAAAATTCTCCATTGACTGGGTTCATAATGTATATCTAATTCTTCAAAGAGACGTGGAATATTATTACAGTAGCATAAATTGTTGTCAAATGAAAATTTGTCTTGTAAATTGTTTGATCGAATGCAAAACTCAGTAATTCGAACATCTTCTGCTACTAAATGTCTTCCTTTCAGTCTCGAGGTCAGTAATTTACTATGTTGCTTTGTTAAGTTTAGATCTCTTACAATATCATCTAGATCAACTTGTGAGAAAGGTTTTGGAGTAGTATCAACAGTTTCAGGAACATAAATTGTAGTTTCTGGTTCACATGATTCCATATCTGATTCATCAGAGTTAGAAAAAATAATTTCAGCAGGTGGTCCAGGTACTGAAATGTCTTTTAAGTGAGGTATAGGCCGAATAGCAGATCTAAGGTTGGGATATACCACAGCTGAAGTGCACTTCGTTGTTTTACCTAAAAGTATGGAAATTATATGCAGAAAATTTAAAGTTATGTACATATGTGTGATTACAATAAAGTGGTTCTAAACTTAATTAATTTTATATTTTAAAAAAAATAATATTACACTATACTACTTCAAAATATCGGTACAGTGGATAATAAACCATTACTTACTTTGTATGTCTACCAAACAGAAATAGCAGTCAGTGGCATGATCTTAGGGCTCTCGTCATACCATTGGAACGCCAAATTGAAGGCTTTTTATTTTTCCTTTAGACCATTTTGATAAAGAATTAAAGCATGTCGTGCAACACATATGTGGTACCCATGGTTTATCTTACTCGTCAATTTTATACTCAAAATGCAAATTATAGTTTTTTCACTAGAGAAGAAATTTTTCTTTGATTTTTTTTTAATGTTACATAACCACATATGTAGCAGAATTTATCTGAGCTATTTTACACTGTCCTCTTGTATTTTAATTAAAATTGTTGCTTTCATTTAAAATTTATTTAGTTAAATAACCTGAAAATAAGAAATAAAAGAATGAAAACGTTAAAATCTTCAAAATTTGACAAAAATAGTAATTGGCAACTTACAACAAACTGGAGTAATTTCAATAAAAATTACTTCCACTTTTTAAATCTATATATAAAACTACATTAAAAAAAATGTCATTCTAATCTTTGTAGTCTACAAAAAGTTAAATTTTGTTAGACTGTAATTGCATGATTGTAGTGTGGGGGTGGAACGCTGACCCCTGTGCATGTAAAAGGGAAACGCAATAAAAACTTATTTTTACAAATACACCTTTTTGACGGAAAAATGCCTCTTGCCAATTTCACCACGCACACTTTTGAGCAATTATTTAAAGAGGATTCGGTCACGCACAAACTCCTTCTTTTGTAACTACATAGACTTGACGGCATCCCTAATGAAGGCTGAATAAGAAGACACAGAATGCTCAAATCCTGGAGCACTTGCTCCAAATCGATAGATTAAAGAGTTTCGCCAGATCATTCTTCCAGAGTTCCGAGGAGAAGAGTAAAATTTTAATGGTTGAAGCGTATTCTCCCACAACCTCTAGCCTCTTTCTTTCTTTTCAGCTGTCCCTTTTCAATTATGGATAAGATCTCCGATCGAACAATGGAATTTGCATTGTGCTGGCAAGTCTGCGAGCACAAGTAGCCGGTTTTCATTAGTGGGAAAGTGCCGATACCTGTGTAGATATAAATATTCCTTCAGGAGGTCAGGGACGGATGAGAGAGTGAATATGTTATGTATGTGAAGACGGAGGAATGAAAAACTGCGATGGTGTGATTATCTATGCGCGAGATGACGTATTTAAGAAGGAGCTACGCGCCCCCACGGGTAGAGCAGCGCATCAAGTAATAGGCGTCCAGCTCCATCACTTGCACTGGACTTGAACCTGAAATTGAACCTGGGTACCTTGACGTTAGAAATCCAAGGACGAGAGCTCCCTCATATTCCAATCTCATGGATTTCTGCCGAATATCGAATTTATGGAATAAATTCCATTTCGGCATTGGCCTGGGTCGTCATTAAAGCCGAAGTCTGATTCAAGAAAATGAAGGAGGATAAATCGAGCTCTCATTATTGACATGAATAGTATATATACCACTGAGATGACGAAATGAATTGAGTGAGATTAAGGGGAAGATCAAATTGAGGCGCCCATCAACGGGGAGAGTAACCATATTCATTGTAGGGAAAGAGCGGGTAGAAGGGCGAGGAAGTAATATTAGAGAATGGACGCTGAGGAGTGGCAGTCGTTCAAGGGGAGCCAAGAAACGGTGGCAGAAATGGTTGGTGACGGACGGAGGAAGAGTAGGGGGGTTTAAAATTGAATAAAAGGAAGAAGCGGGATGATAAGGAAATTCAGAGGAGGGACAGGAATTGGTTCAACGAATGAGGGTATCAGGAAGCCGAAATTATTATGGATTCCTATATTAAAAACGAGTTGAACATAATGAAACTGAAGAATGTGAAGAATGACGAACTGGGGAAAGGTAAGAAAAATTGTAAATGGAAGATAGTTGGGCGATGGGGAAATAATAAGGAATACAAAATTTTCACCTTCCACGACACCTTAAGAGGTCCCCATTTACATGTTTTTTAACCCTATGAATGGTTGAGCGGGTCATTGAACTTAACTTTCAAGTTGCCACAAATAAACATTGAGGGTAATTCTGAAAGTTTACCACTGGATGTAAAAAGTGTTTGCACTATTTTAAATCTTGCCGCAGGCAACTTATGTCCATTGCCAATTATGTCTACTTGTTCTGTTCTTGGTTTCCATTGACTGGAAATTTCTTTACTCAATTCTCTTGCTTTCATTTTCCATGTGACTCTCTTTAATCAAAAGAGCTCCACTGCACTTTCAGAACCAAGACTGTAGCGATGATCTCCTCCCTTAATCAAGGAGTTCGTAGGGCGCCCTAAAATTCGGAGATGAAATCAAAGGACTGCCTGATAATGAAACGAGTTATCAAAGGTTCGGTATGAAACCACCATCTTCCCCGCGATGTCTCCATAGGAACGACTCACCGCACAAATCTTCTGCGGTCTCTCTTCTACCTTCATCGCCCTACGAATCTTTTTACCCTTCATTTCCTGGTCTCACCCACATTCCCCTCCAGGTAGTAGCACCGACTTCATTATTGTCGGAGACAGTTTTAGCTTGCTTGTATTTTAGTCATCGCCATTGCGATCGAACAATTGAATTGATTTATTTTCATTGAAGCCTATATGATCCGATGGACGAGTAGATCTTTATGGGTCTCGTTGCAGTCCAGGTGGCCGAATGGACCAGTTGATCATTATGTGTTTCATTGCAGTGCAGGTGATCCAAGGAGCCAGTTGATTATTACGGGTCTCGTTGCATTCCACGTGATCCAATGGCCCAGTTGATCTTTATGGGTCTCGTTTCAGCCCAGGTGATCTAATTGACCAGTTGATTTTTAGGGTCTCGTTGCATTCAAGGGATCCAATGGACAAGGTGATATTTATGGGTTTCGGTGCAATCGAGGTGATCCAATGAGCAAGTTGATTCTTATGTGCCTCGTTGCAGTCAAAGTGATCAAAAGGACTAGTTGATCTTTATGGGTCTCGTTGCAGCCATAGTGATCCAATGGACCAGTTGATCTTTAAGGAACTTGTCGCAGTCCAGGTGATTCAATGGAGTAGTTGATCTTCATGGGTCTCATTGCAGTCCCGGTGATCCGATGGACCAGTTTGAACTTTATTGGTCTCGTTTCAGTCCAGATGATCCAATGGACCAGTTAAACATTATGGGTTTCGTTGCAGTCTAGGTGATCTAATGAATGAGTTGATTCTTATGGGTGTCGTCGCAGTCAAGGTTATCAAATAGACGAGTTGTTCTTTATGGGTCTCTTTGCATTCCAGGTGGTCCAATGTACCAGTTGATCTTTATGGGTGTCGTTGCACTCCTGGTGGTCTAATGGATCAGTTAATCTTTATGGGTCTCGTTGCAGTCTAAATGATCCAATGGACCAGTTGAACCTTTTGGTTCTCGTTGCAGTTGAGGCGATCGAATGGACCAGTTGATATTTATGGGTTTCGTTGCAGTCCTGGTGATCCAAAGGAGCAGTTGATCTTTATGAATTTCGTTGCAATACAGATAATTCAATGGTCCAGTTGAACCTTTTGGTTCTCTTTGCAGTCAAGTTAATCCAATGGACCATTTGATATTTATGGGTTTCGTTGCAGTCCCGGCGATCCAAAGGAGCAGTTCATCTTTATGGGTTTCGTTGCAGCCATGGTGATCCAATGGACCAGTTGATTTTTATGGATCTCGTCGCAGTCCAGGTGATTCAATGGACCAGTTGCCATTTATGGGTTTCATTGTAGTCCAGGGGATCCAATGAGCCAGTTAATTTTTATGGGTCTCGTTGCAGTCCAGATGATCCAAATGACCAGTTGATATTCATGGGTCTCGTTGCAGTTCAGGTGATCCAAAGGATCTGTTAATCTCTATGGATCTCGTCGCAGTTGAGGTGATTCAATGGGTCAGTTGATATTTATGGGTCTCGTTGCAGTCCAGGTGATCGATTGTACCAGTTGATCTGTATGGTTGTGTTGCATTTCATGTGATCCAAAGGACCATTTGATTCTTATGGTTCTCGTTGCAGTCCAGGTTATCTAATGGACCAGCTGAACTTTATGGGTTTTATGCAGTTCAGGTGATCCCATGGGCCGGTTTATATTTATGGGTCTCGTTGCAGTGCAGCTGATCCAAAGGATCAATTGATCTTTATGGGTCTCGTTGCAGTCCAGGTGATCCAATAGACCAGTTGATTCTTACGGGTCTTGTTGCAATATAGGTGATCCAATGGACCAGTTGATCTTTATGGGCATCGTTGCAGTCCAGGTGATCCAATGGACCATTTGATTTTTACGGGTTTCATTTTAGTACAGGTGATCCAATGAGCCAGTTAATTCTTATGGGTCTCGTTGCCGTCCAGGTGATCCAAATGACCAGTTGATATTTATGTGTCTCGCTGCAGTTTAAGTGATCAAAAGGACCTGTTGATCTTTATGGATCTCGTCATAGTCCACATGATTTAATGGAACAGTTGATGTTTATGAGTCTCGTTGCAGTCCATGTGGTCAAATGGACCATTTAATCTTTACGGGTCTCGTTGCAATCTAAGTTATCCAATGGGCCAGTTGATTTTATGGGTCTCGTTGCAGTGCAGGTTATCCAAAGGACGAATTAATCTTTATGGCTCTCGTTGCAGTACAGTTGATCAAAGGACCTGTTGATCTTTATGGCTCTCGTTGCAGTCCAGTTGATCCAATAGACCATTTGATTTTTATGGTTCTCGTTGCAGTACAGGTGATCAAATGGACCTTTTGAACTGTATGGGTCTCATGCAGTCCAGGTGATCCCATGGACCAGTTAGTCCCATCGACTACTTAATCTTTATGGGTCTCGTTGCAGTGCAGGTCATCCAAAGGACGAATTAATATGTATGGCTCTCGTTGCAGTACAGTTGATCAAAGGACCAGTTGATCTTTATGAGTCTCGTTGCAGTCCAGGTGATCCAATCGACCATTTGATTCTTATGGTTTTCGTTGCAATACAGGTGATCCAATTGACCTTTTGAACTTTATGGGCATCATGCAGTCCAGGTGATCCCATGGACCAGTTGGTCCCAAGGACTAGTTCATCTTTATGGGTCTCGTTGCAGTGCAGGTGATCCAAAGGACTAGTTGATCTTCATGGGTCTCGTTGCAGTCCAGGTCCAATGGACCATGATTCTTATGGGTCTCTTTGCACTCCAGGTGATCGAATGGACCAGTTGTTCTTAATGGGTCTCGTTGTAGTCCAGGTGATCCAATCGATCTCGTGGCAGTCCAGGTTATCCAATCGACCAGTTGATTCTTATGGGTCTCTTCGTAGTGCATGTGATCCAATGGACCAGTTGATCTTTATGGGTTTCATTGAAGTCCAGGTGAGGAAAAGAGTCCCTTCGCATAAGGGCAGGCTTATTAAAATTTGGTATAAGCAGCTCGGAAGTATTTCTATGGTTGGAAACCAGAGTTTCAGAACAGAAAATTATATCATGATTGGTAGCATCCATCGTAAGATCTTTGAGATTCTTATGAAGTCCACGGATATTTGAATCCCGGCCTAAACTAATTAGCATGTAAAATACAACCACCTAAAACACAATAGAGGAGGGAAGCCTTTAAAACTAATTCCATTCAATCTATTTTGTTTCTTTCCCTACCTTGAGTTTTTTTTCTCAGTCGTCATCTTAATTTATTTAACATTTATTGTTCTCATTCTTTATTCATTTAATTTCTAGCCTATGCTTATGCCTAATTGCATATGGAATTGATTTATCTCATTCCATAATGCGCATATTCTATTTATATGTAAATAAACAATTAAAACATAGGTATATCATCTTTATATGACGATAATATGACGATTTTCAGGGGAGCGGGCCCTCGCATTCCATCTGTCTATCACTGCAATGCATCAAAGAAAGCTAAAATACTGCTCGAATTTATTCTACCAGTATGTTCGAGCTTAGCTCTGCTCAGAACCTGGCGTTGTTCGGTCAGTTAATGAAACCCCTCCTTCATACACAGAAACGGGGAGTAGGGGGTTGCGGAGTTATTTGGACGAATATTATAAAATTCAAACTATTAAGCAACTCTCTCAATCGTTATATTCCAATTCTAATGAAACTTATAGGGAGAAATTGCCAATGTGTGGGGTTTAAGAAGGGGTTTGCACAGTTGAAATCCTGCATTAGAGTGTTACGTGAAAACGTAGATGATTAGCTCAATATTTTAAAGTTTAAAACGAAAAATAATAAAGGCATAACCGGCAGAAAGTTTTAAGCAGAGAACTGTAAAGAAAGGGATAGAGATAGTAAATATATGAGAGAGATATACACTATAGCCTCAGAATTGTCTTCGGCCATTGGGTCCAGGGAGTCCAGCAGTCCCCAAGATGTCAAATAATGCATGGTTGCTCTCTTTACACTTAATACTCTCTTACGAGGGAGAGAAGGTGAAGTTTGTAAGAGTGTGTGGTTGAATACCACAAGCCATGAGTGAAAAAAAGACTGGGAGTCCGATGCGATTTTATTTGTCCCCGAACCATCTTCAACCGCTTCTTTAAGTTAGGGAATCTGTGCAGTAATTTTCTTTCAAAATTTTGCTCATGTATTTCATTACTTACGTTTCATATTTTAACTCTTGTAATATAGTATTTTGATCATCAACGTTTCGCCTGCAGTTTATGGTTTTCTCCAATTATCCAAATTAAATATAATAAACCAAGGAAACAATGCCATTAAAAAAAAACTAATTTACTACAGTACTCTCGTCTGCTTAGTTGAGATTTCAATAATTAAGGGAATATAAATATAAACACTGTGACACTCACTCTTTAGTATCCTGTAAAATATCCCCCTGAATTATATACTCCGGCATTCTATAATGCGATATTCCAACGAAAGCTCACTCATAGATGATGGGCTTCTGGAAACAACCAATTCGGATAGTTAATGATGTCTTTATCCCATTCATGTACCAGTAAACCTCAAAGCTTTTCTTTGGAGTCAAGTCTGCACCCGGTTCTCTTAGAATAGATTGAAACTAACTGGAATTTATTTCTTCTAAGCATATTTTACTCTTTTGAGATCAATTAAAGATAGGCCTTTAAATTGACCTAGTAAAAATAAGCCATCTTTAAAATGACTCAGGAAAGATAAGCTATCTATAAACTGACCGACATCTCTGGTCTTTATCACTACTGGTACCCTCCTCATTTTATGTCTACTTAGTTTGCATTTTTACACCGACGCGAAGAACCTGAAAGAGGAACGAGGTTGACAGACTTAAGGCGCGTGCGCTCAATTATTTCAATGATTTCGAAAAAAAAATAATTAACAAACATATCATCCGACCTTCAAAACTTTCATAAACTTATTGAAAAGTAAAATGGTTTTACATCCGACTGCCATCGTAACTTTTAGAGTAAAAACCTCCCCACATTTTTCTTCGCAGTGTAAAAAAGTTCTTTATTTCTTCGCATCGTTTTCTCCTGACTTGTCTTTTATTGCGCGAGGAAAAATGCCGCGTCGTTTGAGGGAAGTTCCTATTCATTTGGGCGGATATGATTGGGGGCGGGGGGGGGGGGCTTCCGTGCCGAATGCGTCAAGCACTCTTCTCTTTATGACGCTCGGAGGTGGAAAAGTGAAGACAAGAAAAACGAAAACAGGTAAAAAGGACCTTACGAGCTTGCCCCCACCCCCCTGGTGTCAAGTGTAGTAGCATGGGTTAAATGCTTCAACTAACATCTAGAGGTTCGCGTCCTCTCCCGGCACCATTAGCGGGGAAGAGTCTATGGCTATACTGTATATCTTTCAGATATTTTCACTTCCTCTGTTTTCACCACTTTCTTTACAGCTCTCTTAAGATTTTTTGGCGGGATATGCCATCGTTGGTTTTCACTTTAATTAAAAGAAAACGCTTCCCAATCTTCGGCAATTGCTTTACCTTTCAGGTAAAATACGATTCTGATTTTCTGTCAGATATGATCAAAATAAGAGTACTGTATTTGGGTTTAAATGCAACATTTCCTACACTTAATTTGTATGCAACTTTTGTTCATAATTTCAAAGTTCATTTTCCCTCAGCTCGCCTTCAAATATTAGCAACACTTCTTTTAATATTTTTCGAGGCAATTAACCAATCAGGAAAGAAATATTAGTATAGACAATACACCTTCCTACCCTCCAATTATGGGTAGGAAAAGAATCAGCATTGCTTGGCCACACTCACTACCGACTCATTGGTCAAAAAGAAAGATGTAGAGGAGAATTCAGGGAAGAAAATCGATGATGAAAATTCCGAAGACCTACGCCGTGTATTTAGTATTAAAAAAAACTACTAATGGTCTTTTTAGGCATTGTAGTCGTCATATATGGTTTGGCGCGGAAAGTATCTACATATTTTAAGATACTCCAACTTGATTATTTTTTAACCCTAAGGTAATTAATTCTAAATGAGGGGCTTTATCCCCATAGCCCTTTTAATTGTGGGAGGTTGCACCCACCCGCTATTTTTAATCACCTCGTTCTATCAGCAATTCGAACGCGTAGAATTAGGTTGAAATCAGTGTTGCCAATGTTTGAAATCAATGTTTATTTTCATATCAAGAGAAGGCAAGGTGGACTTATTTTAATTTTATTTTGAACCAATCAAGGTGGAGTATCTTAAAAAATTGTACTGTCCGAGCCAAACCGAAACCATATATGACGACGAAAATGCCTAAAAACACTATTAGTACTGTTTTTAATACTAAAAACACTGCGTAGGTCTTCTGAAGTTTCACCAAATCAATTGTCTATGGGCAAATGCCCGCGACTGTACGTATCTTTAAACTATGCCATCGTATAATTTCTTGAAATATTTCGATTGTTTATATAAATAGAAAATAATCCTTCATATTTAATAGTAAATGTCTTAAAAAGATTTTTTGTATATCTATTATTTGGAATCTAATATTATGTGTGAATTTTCCCCCGAAAATTCAAACTTCTAAAACTCAAATTTTAAATATTATGAAAATTCCATCAAAATGAAGAATATAATTTAAGTGGATATGATGATTATTGTCGTTAGGTTTGTAAAGTATAATTCGGGTGGATTGAATTTTATCGTACTGATTCTGATTCTTTATACATTTATTCACTTTGTATTAGTAAAAAAGACAGCACTTGGGTTCTTCTTTCTGGGGGTGGGTGGGAGGTGGCGGAGTAGTTCTGAAGATCTAAAATGCAACCTCCAAAATTCAATTGGTAAAACTTACTTTCGCGTAGTTTAATTACTCACCTTCAACTATTTTTAGTCGCGGGAAACTCTACAACTCACTATATCCGTCTATCGGTCGTTCCCCGTTTTGCTTATTTTTTTTTGGGGGGGGGAGTAATAGCATTGTAACTATTCGGCAAATTCTAATGAAATTTGAAAGCCTTATGTTGTTTTACATTCTCTTTCGAATGATATAATTGCCAAGGTCCTCTTAAGGTTAGCCTGAGAATTATTTTATTTTGGTAATAACATCATAACTATTCGCCGATTCTAACAAAATTTGAAACCTTTAGGTTGTTTTACATTCTCATTCTCTTCCTCCGTGGTGGTAGGTGTGATTCGGGTTTGTGGTCTGATTGTAGATGAAAATCGGTGCTGAATGAGAGGGTTAGGTGGATAAGTCCCCTTTCCATGTGTGGCAGATATACTTGATGTATGTGGTGAGAGAAACAAGCGTATCTGTTAGTGATCCCCCAATGGTGTTGAAGCTGTGTAATTGCAAGATTCAAAAGGAGTCAAGTCCAATATTGTTCCAGGAGAATATGAGAGGTGCCTTTGAAGTGCCTACGGCTGCTAAGGGGTGGTTTCCCCCTGTGTTGGTAAGTGCTGATGCTCCGGTGTTAGTGGTAGTGACTTATAGTCAGAGGGATTAGGATGCGTTTGGAAGAGGTGGTGGTGGAAGTGGAGGTTAAAAGTAAATGCAGAAAAGAGTAAAGTAATGGTGTTTTTGGTGTGAGAATGAGGTGTAGTATTATATTGGAGTTTTAGGTATACTGAATAAAAGAGGTGCAGATCAAGTAGTTTGTGACCACAAGGTTTGGAATGGTAGGAATGTCTCTGGGGAGATTAGGACGTTGGTGAATGGTAAGAGTTTGAGTGTGGAATATGGCAGCAAACTGCATGAGAGTAGGCTGGTGCAAATGTTAGTGTATGGGAAAGAGACGATAGCATGTAGGAAGAAGGAAAGAAGTTGAGTGAGAGAAGTGTGAATGGATAACGTTTGAAAGGGAAGTTTGATGTGCAAAAGGTAGATATAATGAGGAACGACTGGGAATAGGTGTTGATGGTGCAAAGGGTGTTCTGACTGTTTCCTGGGATGGTATGGATGTATAAGAAGAACCAGGCAATGGCTTCGCCACTCGAGCTTGCGCTTCGCTACTAAGATTAAAATTTAAAATCTAAAAAAAAGTAGCCATGGTTAATTTTTTAGAAATTTTCTGAACTTCGCCAATTATAATAATTTTAAAAAGGAACTCGAAACCAAATTTCCCCCCCTTTAAAAATATCACGTTGCTAAAATATAGAGTTATAAAATAAAAGGTATATAAAAATAAATTCTCTGGACTTCGCCATTTGTAATTCTTTGGGTTTTTGAAAATTCACAAAATGTTGATACTTATATTTATTTCTGAGCTTCACCATTCTGTTTTTAGATATAATAAAAGAATTATTAGAAATAACTTTGAGAAAAAACACAAGTCATAACCAAACTAAGATGAAATTATTATTCAAATACTCAAAAGAATCCCCTTCTTAAATTATAGAGTTAGTGATGCATAGAAATGCCCTTGCTAATGTTTGATAGAGAAAGGGTTGATCGATGACCACATTGGGTATGATAGATGCATATGGAGGGGGTTTGAGAGGTGGACGGCGGCTCTGCCTTAGGTAAACAATGACTGGATGAGATGTTCCAAGATATATTATCCGGTCGCTAGAAAGGGCAAAATGATGGGTGTCTCTATGCGGTATAAGGAGGAGGGGTTATTTTAGTGGCGCACTCACGCTCCTAACCGAGAAAATCGCTAAGTGCCGAGCGGAGGGAAAGTACATTGGCATCGTACTAAGGGACGTGCATAAGGCCTCCGATAAGGTCTGGTTGAGGGGCCCTCAACATAATATCCTGAACCTTCAACTAGACCGATCCTGGAACGAATCATCTGCGACTTCGTCATGGAACGGCGCGCTCGGATCATGATAGAGGGTCACCAAGGACCAGAGTTCCTCCTCGAGGCCGAAGTCCCATTCGAAAGTTTTCTGAGCCCCCTTCTTTATCTAATCTACACAATAGATTTACCAACTCCGGTAAAGAAAGGCTCTTTATATCTTCAGTTTGCGGATGATATAACTCAGATGATCCATGGTACATTCAGAAATCCCAGGGCTCAGGCTCTCGAGACTGCAAATGAAATTCGCAACGTAAATGAGTACGAAAGAAAGAGGAAGATCCGCACGAATAGCCGAAAATTCAAGATCCTCGCCCTCGGCCACAAAAAAACAGTGGATGTAACAATAAGGGAGCAAATATTTCCCTATCACCAAGAAGGGAGTGTTCTGGGGCTTAACATCACATCTACTGGGTATAGCCATCACTTCATAACGCGAGTAAATCTGGCGAAGTTAGAACTCAGCAAACTTCACAGATTTAGAAATATGAGCTCTAACAACATCAGAAAAATATATCTTATGTATATTCGAGCAACACTCATATACCCCGCGGTGGTGACTCAAACCCTAAGTACATCTTGCTTGAAGTGCCTGCAAATAGTCCAGAACAAGGCGACTCTCTATATAAACAAACGCAGAAGGAGAAATCAAATACCCCAAAGAGAACTCCACCGGAGAGCCGCCTTGACACCAATCAATCTGGCGTCCCAATGTCTGGCCAAAAGAAAAGGAGAGAGGATCCTGAATGAAAGGGCACCCGAACTAGCTGAGGGTCTATACATCCCAGCGAACAAAAAGAAGAAAGTGACCAGAACTAGGCAATTTCCCAGCTGGAGAAAATGCTCAGAGGAACAGTTGGCACCGTTGTTCACAAAGAGACCACACTGAACAAACAATTACACACACTATATATATTAACAAATACACTCACAAACATGAATGAATGTGTATGAATGAAAGCAATATAAACGTATATATTTCAATATAACTAGTAATTAAGAAAAAAAATAGTATAGAAGAATTAGATTACTTGATTAACTACATATATTATTACTTTTCAAAATCTTATCTTTCTTAAAATAAGTATAGTATTAAGGAGATAAATATATAGAATTATAAAAAAACAAACAAACAAAATAAACAAATTAAAAAAGGCAAAGAAGAAAGAAGGAAAAAATAAATAAATAATATATAAATAAATAAATAAAATATATATATATATATATATGTATATTTGCGTATGTGTATATAGAATGTTCTATTTGTAATTTACCTTACTCCGGGCAAACTGGTAAATTTTTTATCTACATAAACAGCGCCTTATTTTTATATTTATCTGAAAATAACCAACCCATTGACTGGAATTCTGCAAAAATCCTTTATCATTCCGCTGATTTCACAAAAAGAAATATTGTCGAGTGTTCCTTAATTGGCATCTTGCCTAATATAAATATTTCCCCTGGCTTATTTAACTCGACTCTGTTTTAAAAAAACTTGTACTAAATGAAATTACATCATAATGCAGCCTATTTTCACTCTTTATTAGTGTAATACCATTCGCATTGCCTCCCCCACCACGTGTCTCTGTAGTGAGTGTGGATTAACTCTTAGCCCTAATTGTTTTCGCTCTAATGATAATCCTTATTCAATTCATATACATGGCGTTGTTGTGTGTATATCGATTTAGGGGTGCATATGTCTGTTAATAGATGCCTATTGTTCTTTTTCTTGGTATTTTTCTGACTTGTTTTTGTGTTTTTTTCCATTGCTTTGTACTCTGTGAGGGCGTTCCCTTCGTATCTTTGTACCCTATATACGAGGGGCGGTCAATAAGTTTTGCAATTCGGATATAAGGAAACGAGATATGAGGAAAAGTGTTTTATTATTTTTCAATATAACTACCGTCGACTTCAATGCACTTGAGCCACTTGTCCCTGAGGCTTCGAATTCCCGACAACCAGAAATCTCCCGACTGCTCTTCAATCCACTCGCGGACGGCGAGCTGGACATCTTCATCGTCCCCAAACCAGCGTCCACGCAGTGCAGCCTTGAGCTGGCGGAATAAAAAGTAGTCGCTAGGGGCCAGATCTGGACTGTAGGGGGATGGTTGAGCTACTCGAAACCGCACTCACGCAGGGCAGCTTGTGCAACTCTGGTCTTGTGGGCTTTGACGACGTTGAAGTCGATGATGGGGCGTGAGGTTTGATGAGGTTTCTAGGAACCCAACGGGCAGAGACCTTGGTCATGGCTAAATTGTCGTGGGTGATGTTGATAACATTTCCATGTGATATTCCAAGTTCTTGCTCGATTTCTTTGACCTTCACCCGTCGATTTTCGAGGGTGATCCTCTCCACACGCGACACATTGTCGTCGTTGGTCACGTCTGACGGGCATTCTGGACGGAGGTAATCTTCAAGGGACTCACGACCATGGACGAACTGCCTATTCCTGCGTGCAATGGTTGCATAGGAAGGGGCAGTGTCGGTGTACACTGCAACCAGGCGTTCATGGATCTCTTTTGCATTCTTGCCTTCCTTGGTAAAAAATTTGATCACTGCTCGGTGCTCAACCTTCTCCATTGTTGAAAAATTTGTGACTCACGATCTGCGATCAGCTACTGCTTCTTAAATAGACGAGGCGGGAGCGTGCGGCTGCAGGTCCTGACTTGTCATAACTTTTCCTAGTACCCCCACAAACAGCTATCCCCCTTCCACGCCGCCGCCTTCTCCAGAAAGTGCGTGCGCAGGGCATAGATGGCAAGGTAGCAGGTTAGATAGAGAGCTGGCTAAGTGACAGACGGAAACGAGTAGTGGTGAATGGACAGGCCTCTAAATGGGCGCCCGTATTTAGCGGTGTCCCTCAAGGTTCCCTCCTGGGACCACTACTGTTTATTATCTATGTCAACAACATGGACGGTGACATGGTTGCCAAAATCTCTAAATTTGCCGACGAGACCAAGCTTGGTATCAATGTGGCAAAGGAGGGGAACACTGCCCGCCTCCAAGAGGACCTTCAAAGGATTGCGGAGTGGTCAGACACGTGGCAAATGCCTTTCAACGTCGGGAAATGCAAAGTAATGCATATCGGCCACCGAAAATCCAAATCTCGGTACATCCTTAAGGGCACTGCTCTTAATCGAGTGACACTGAGAAGGACTTGGGTGTAACTATCACTAGCGACCTCAAGTTCTCGAAACAGTGCATCGAGGCAGAAAAGAAAGCCCAGAGGATGTTTGGCTACATAAAGCGCCAGTTTGGATACCGTAACAAGGAGATAGTACTTTGTCTGTACAACTCCCTCGTTCGGCTGCACCTGGAGTATGCCGTACAATTTTGGAGTCCTTCGTTTCGAAAGGACATCGCAAGATTGGAACGCGTACAAACCAGGGCAACCAAGCTGATTTCCTCTATCCGACATAAAAGTTATGAGGATAGACTAAGGGAATTTAATCTGTTCTCGCTGGAAACCCGTAGACTGCGTGGTCAGCTCATTGAAGTTTTCAAAATACTTCGAGGGTTCGACAATGTTGACTACGGGGATATTTTCACACTGAGTGAGAACAGAACGCGCAATCACGGCTTCAAACTTGAACTGAAGCGTTACAACCGCAATCTGTGTGGAAATTTTTTCACCTACAGTATCTGCGGTAAGTGGAACGCACTTCCAGTGGAAGTTGTCAGCAGTGAATCTGTTGACCAGTTCAAGTCAAGACTAGACAAGGTCTTGAAAAGTGGCCGTTTAGGGACGCAAAACAATTGAGCAGCCATGTGCCTGCTCGATTGCTAGTCCAAAGGTACCCTCCTTGAATGGACCGTAAGGTCTCCTAGAGTACTTTATTTCCTTGTTACTCTATTTTGCCCTACCGATTCGCAAAACTCATTGACCGCCCCTAGTAAGGTTGACTTCTCCATTTTCATGCTCTTCCTTGAAAATGAACTTGCAAATATAGCTCGAAAGTGCTTGGAGTCATCTTTTCATTTTCCTGTGGGTTAATTTTCATATATATATATATATATATATATATATATATAAATAATTTTTTTTTTAAATAGTAAAATTTAGGAAAATAAAAATAAGGTTGCAAAATAAGTATAAAAGAAAAGCTTGAAAGCGTTAAAACATAAAATGAGGTTCACACAACAATACAAGTTACAGGATTTAAGGTCATGGACAAAGAAAAATAAATCTAAATAAATGAAAAGAGTAGCCCTCACTACCAGGACAAACCCTACATACTCTCTTTACTCACAATCTATCATCTTATCTTCCACACCAATTTTTTGTTCTTAACTATTATTTATCATCAGTGACGCGCCAAATACCTCTGAAACCTTTAAAATGCGCCTTTCCAAACCTGTATTCGTGGCAAAGAAAACTCGCCCCCCGACTCCCTCTCCATCTTCAGCCTGATTCTCTTCCAATTCGTTTCCTCCTCTATTGTCGAAGCTTCGCAGAGGACGACATTCACTTCGAATGAATGCTCGTACACTAAAGACTCGACTCGTCGTCGGGCCGTCGACCAATCGTGGGCCGACTTCACCTCGAGAGAGTATAAACGCACGAACCAACTGCTTCTCGAGTGGTTGCCCGAGAGTGGGTCGAAAATATAAAAAAGACCATTAAGAAAAAAAGGTTTCTCCACACTCGTACTGACCATACCCGTGGGAGACAATAACTGATATAGGAGGTCCGGGAAAGGGGTAGAAGAGAAAAGGCGGAGTGATATCTTAAGTATCCTCCTAAACAACTAACTCTTTCTTTTTCCCACAGGAAGTTATCATGGTCAAAATCGTGACTAATTAATTCATGCTACACAAGTTTACACAAAATTAAAATTTTGGGACATTAATTAGTAAAATTCGGAGGTTTTTGTGAGCAAAAATCTTGGAACATCCCTTGTTTTTATATCAAAAAGATTAATAATAATATTCAAAACAAAAAGACAACACATAAGTTAGATCTCCTTGTGCTGCTCGAAGAATGTGGAGGGAGGGCCCCAAAAAAATAATAAAAGCCTAAAAATTAAAACAACTTTCAAAATCACAAGTCTCAAAATAAAAACAATCCTAAAAATCAAAACAAGCCTTAACATCAGAATAAGCTTCAAAATAAAAGCAAAAAAAACACAATAAAAATCACCCTCAAAATAAAAACAAGCCTCAAAATCATAGCAAGCCTTAAATAGAGAAAAAACTAAAATAAAAAATAATCATAAAATCAAAACAAGCCTCAAAATCAAAATAAACCTAAAATCAAAACAAGCCTCAAAATAGAAATAACCTCAAAATCAAAATACACCTCAAAATAAAAAAAACTTCGAAATCAAAACAAGCCTCAAAATAAAACTGGCCTAAAAAATTATATAACCTAAAAAGAAAAATATGACTAAAAATCCAAACAATCCTCAAAATATAAATAATCCCCAAATCAAAACAAACCTCAAAATAGAGATGTCATGAAAATGAAAACGAACCTTCAAAATCAAAACAAGTCTCAAAATCAAAATATGCATAAAATCAAAACAAACCCTCCAAATCAAAATAAGTATAAATCAAAACAAGTCTCAAAATCAAAAATAAGGCTCAAAATCGAAATACGCAACAAAAAAACAAGCCTCAATATAAAAATATGCTTATAAATTAAAACAAGCCTAAAAATCCAAATACGCATCAAAATCAAAATAAGTCTATAAATCCAAAACTCAAAATCAAAACAAGCCTGAAAATAGAAATAACCTCAAAAGCAAAATACGCCTGAAAATCAAAACAAGCTTTCGAAATCAAAATACGGCTCAAAATCAAAACAGGCCTTCGAAATCAAAATAAGTCTCAAAATCAAAAGAAGCCCCAAACCAAATCAAGTCTCAATATCAAACCAAGTATCAATATCAAACCAAGCCTCAATATCAAAACAAGCCTCAAAATCAAAATAAACCTAATAAATGGTTATTATTATTAAGAGGGAGGGGGCGAAGGGGTAATCAAGTCCGGATTTACACCAAGCATCTTTCTTCCAATGATTCAATTTTACGTCGGACGCGGACACTAAGAATAAGCATTATGATGTATCCTTCTGACCTCTGCAGTTGTTTAGACGAGGAGGCGATCAAGGTTAGTCGAGTCAATTGATAATAATAATTAACAGAACTAAACCCTTTTTTTGTGCTACGGCTGAGACGAGTGGAAGCGCTGCTTCCATTTACGCCGAATTGAAGCTATAGTCGCCAAACTGTCCCCAATGATGGTTGCCTGTCTGGCGGCTGCCATTCGCTGGAGATATCTGTAGTTCGGATCCCACGTTAATCAGTAGGTTTCTACTGAGGAATAAAAGAGATCTTTAATAAGTGCAGATCGGGGGTAAAAACCCTATCAAATTATTTTTATTTTTTCTTTCCTTTTAACCTTGCAAACGTTTCGTGGCAAGATTCTTAAGTAGTCAAATCGACCCAAGCGCTGTCCTTTAAGCGACGATGGACTCCATCTGACGCTGCCTAAAAACAAATGATGGAAGAGCAGAAAAGCAAATCAGAATTACTGTATCATTAAGTACATGATTTGGACAGAAAGGTTACAAAACTCAAATGATTAAATCTATGCCTAGGCGAATTGCACCCATTAAGGGCAGCGCAGACATTTCAAATTCTTAACTTCTTCGGCTGAATCCCATTTCTCGAGTGACAAGAAAAGCCATCACGATGGCGTCTTCCTTCGCTCACTTTTCGCCCTTGGTCGATTTTCCCCCCGAAATAGAGAGAGGAGGTGAAAGTTCATAACCTGCTGATCCGGAATCCGTTAGTCAATTGATTTTTGTTCATCACCGAACCACGGCCAAGATTTTATACCATATTTTAAAAGGACGCGAAAAATACTCCTAACGTCTACTGGTGGGGTCAGGAAAAGATGACTAAAACCGGATAAAAGTCACAGGCCTGGGAAGCAGCACACCCATTTCTTTTCTTTGACGAATAAATCTGATAAAGGAAAGGAAGGCTAAGAAGGAAAGGTGTTTAAAGGGGAGAGAATGAAACTGTTCACTCAAGGACCGTCCCCATTATGAAAGAATATTAATATCATTAGGAAATTCTACAGTTTAACGACTCCATTGCAATCAAATGCTCTTTGGTATAAATATTTGTATTTTGAAAATATATAATATATAGCATCTTCACCAGTTATGCTGCAGAAATTATATTTATGCTGTTACAAAGAAAAAATTGATTGGCAGCTATCTTATCATTTATAGCCGCAACTATTTGTCGCTGCTAGTCCTGTTGGTATGACGTCATGTGTGCATTTTTGCAACTTTCAAATTCCTTAGATAATGGGTGCTAAAACCTACAGCACGACTTACGAATTCTAAATATATTTTTGTTATCTTTTCTTCCATAACCCTATATTTTACGAACGAGATTTTTTTAAGGTGTTTGAATAAGATTTTTTCTTTTAGTTCGGTTGTAGAAGAGGAAGAAAAGGGTGTTCAGGGTGTTAAAATAAAGAGTCTATAAAGGGGATTAAAAAAGGCGGTTAAGATTAGCAAATAAGGCCGTAGGCCACACCCCGCAGGGGTGCCTGTGTAACCAAGCTCTTCGTGTTAAGGAAGAGAACAGTGGCTTAACTCTATACTCTATAATATAACTTGGTGAATTTTTGAAATTTTGGAAAATGTTTTTTTTTTAAACTTTTATTCGCAGGGCTGTTTTTTGTATGTTTCGAGCTTTTATCAAAGGTCTTTCTAAGAGTTCAGAAAAAATAAATATAATTATCGAATAATTTGGAATGAAAAAACATACAAATCGTGAAGTTCAAAAAATGTATTAAAATTAGGGCTTTGGCGCTTTTTACTATCATTTCGTATATAAAACAAATTTAGATGAAAAAAGAGATCTGACGAAGGTTTTTCTATATATCAAACCAGGTGAAATAACTTAAAAAAAGGTCAATAGGTTTTGTGAATCGGTAGGGCAAAACAAAGGCTGTTTGTTAGGGTGTTAGGACAAGTTATGACAAGTCAGGACCTGCAACCGCACGCTCCTGCCTCGTCTATTTAAGAAGCAGTAGCTGATCGCAAATCGTCAGTCACAAATTTTTCAACAATGGAGAAGGTTGAGCAGCGCGCAGGAATCAAATTTTTGACCGAGGAAGGCAAGAATGCAAAGGAGATCCATGAACGCATGGTTGCAGTGTACAACGACACCGCCCCTTCCTATGCAACCATTGCTCGCTGGAATAGGGAGTTCCGCCATGGTCGTGAGTCCGTTGAAGATGATCCCCGTCCAGGACGCCCGTCAGACGTGACCAACGAGGACAATGTGGCCCGTGTGGAGATGATGATCCTCGAAAATCGACGGGTGAAGGACGAAGAAATCAAGCGAGAACTTGGAATGTCACATGGAAGTGTTATCAACATCATCCACAACAATTTGGCCATGACCAAGGTCTCTGTCTGTTGGGTCCCTAGAAACCTCACAAAACTTCACGATCCATGATTGACTTCAACGTCGTCAAAGTTAGTAGGAGCTGCTGCTCCTGTACAAAAAAAGGCCCGGCGGGATTCGAGTCATGCATAGTGAGAGGTGATGAAACGTGGGTCCACCACTGGGACCCCGAAACCAAGCTCGAAAGCATGGCCTGGAAGCAAAGAGGCTTTCCGACCCCCATCAAGTTCCGGACCCAATCCTCAGCCGGGAAGCTCATGGCCACCATCTTCTGGGATTCTGAGGGAGTGTTGATGGTGGACTATGCGCCTCGTGGAAGGACCATCACAGGCCAATATTACGCCGATGAACTGGCTGCGTTGAAGAAGTGCATCCGTCAGAAGCGGCGTGGCAGGTTGACACGCGGTGCCCTGCTCCTCCACGACAATGCCCCTGTCCACAAGGCCAGAGTTGCACAAGCTGCCCTGCGCGAGTGCGGATTCAAGGAGCTCAACCATCCCCCCTACAGTCCAGATCTAGCCCCTAGCGACTAATTTTTATTCCGCCAGCTCAAGGCTGCACTGCGTGGACGCCGGTTTGGGGACGATGAAGATGTCCAGATCACCTTCCACGAGTGGATTGAAGAGCAGTCGGGAGATTTCTGGTTGTCGGGAATTTGAAGCCTCAGGGACAAGTGGCGCAAGTGCATTGAAGTCGAGGGTAGTTATATTGAAAAATAATAAAGCACTTTTCCTCATATCTCGTTCCCTTATATCCGAATTTCAAAACTTATTGACCACCCCTCGTAACTTTAAAAAAATGTTTCAGGGTATCTATGTTGAAAAAGGTGCTCAGGGTGTTAAAATAAAGGGTAAATATGTAGATTATCGGCCCGGCCGATCCCGGCCGATAAACCGTAGTTTTTTCGTACGTGTTCCAAAATGTTTCACGTTTTTGGAGTACATTTAAGGGGACGGCTCGTGTTGGGGTAAGCATCAGGGGGGGACCACACTACGATGATCCTGAGTTTCATTAAATTGGGGGGGTCTGGGGGGCACAGCCCCCCAGTATATAATCCTAATTGTTATAATGTTCTGACGTTTACAGAGGTGAATGCTTTAACTACAGCATGTCAGCGTCTTTAATCGTTTTGCAAATTATAATAGGGGGTGGGGGGGTGGGGGTATGACGTCAGAAATGCTCGATTTCATTTTTAAGGGGACGGCTCGTGTGGGGGTAAGCAAAAGGGGGGGGGGCACACTACGATGATCCTGAGTTTCATTAAATTGGGGGGGGTCTGGGGGGCACAGCCCCCCAGTATATAATCCTAATTGTTATAATGTTCTGCCGTTTACAGAGGGGAATGCTTTAACTACATCATGTCAGCGTCTTTAATCGTTTTGCAAATTATAATAGGGGGTGGGGGGTAGGGGGAATGACGTCAGAAATGCTTAATTTCAAATTTTTTTCATACTTAATAGCTTTTTATTATCCCCATTCGGAGTCATTTTTATTTTTCAATATATTTTTCACCATTTTACTCTTTTTATTACCTTGTTTTATACAATTAAATGTAATTAGCTAGATCATTTCAAGGAACTACTTGTTTTTTAGCAGTTTGGGTGTCAAACATTCCCCTTTTACGCAGTTTGAAAATTCTGAATCGCAGGTCTTCACCGCAGTTTCAAAATGCAATCGAATTTTCAAGTTTGTCCGTCGTCTATTGCGGAATTATTAAGCCTAGTTTCTGCTAGAGATAAATTAAACAACTTTTTGGAAGTGCATAATTTAGTGCGAACTAAAAGTGAATGCGAAATCTGTGGCCGGCAATTAGAGGTGAACCCAGAATATTGAACGCGTCTGGCGAGATGCGAGAGGTTCAATTCCCAAATACGGGAGAAAAACTGCTCAATTCGACGCCTATCTTGCAACCGCCATCTTCTGCAAGCGCTTCCCGTTGACCAAAACGGGAATTAAAGAACGATTCCACGCCTTCCTCATCGATATTTCCGAAGTGTACCCCCGAAATAAAGTAAGTTAACAGCGCTTATCGTTCTTTATTTTTGGATAAGAAAGATGGCGTCAGTTAGATTTCGAATACGACGCAGGCGCGCAAAATAAATAGGCTTCCCTCTCCGCTATTTCGGAATGATAACCAATGCAATTAAGTACGGGAAACAAAGTGTTTCGGGGTTTTTTTCGGGCAATTTGGTAAATAAAATGGCCTACGTAAACAGCATTTTCGGTGGGTTTAATTTCGAGATTTCCCCCCCAAAAATGGCGGCAACTAGCATTCGAACAAAACTCAAACGCGCATGAATATTCAAACACGGGTGAAAGATAACGCGAACGAAGATTCAAACACGGGTGAACGATAATATTTACACAAAACAATTTTTCCTAGGCCGGGCCGATAATCTACATGTTTACCAAATAAAGAGTCTATAAAGGATATTAAAAAAAGCGGTTTAGAATAGCAAATAGGCCGTAGGCCACACGCCGAAGGAGTGCCTGTGGAACCAAGTTCTTTCTGTAAGAAAGAATATGAATTGCAAAACTTATTGACCGCCCCTCGTAACTTTAAAAAAAATGTTTCAGGGTATCTATGTTGAAAAAGGTGCTCAGGGTGTTAAAATAAAGAGTATAAATGGGATTAAAAAAAGCGGTTTAGAATAGCAAATAGGCCGTAGGCCACACGCCGAAGGAGTGCCTGTGGAACCAAGTTCTTCCTGTAAGAAAGAATACGAAGTATGGCTTGTTTTAATATAATTTAGTTCTGCTTGCGAATAAACTATTTAAAATTTGTGACTCTTTTTAGTATTTGGGGGAATTAAATGACAATTATTATATTAATAATAATTATATCAAATTCATTGTTTCTTTTTTCTTAGATCACAGGATGTAACATATTCATCAGTGTACGGAAGATTACTTGACCATCAGTGCTACGATCCTAACCAATGGGAATTGATTTGCAATGGCTTTTAAAATTAGGACAAGACATTCACACATCTGAGCAACTTAATTGGAAATGGTAGAGAGTTGTTGCCATCCGAATTCCTAACTGCGTGACATTCAGAAATATGTACTATTGCTCAGAGAACAAAGGATATCTACCCTAAAGTGCTTGAAAAGTGAGAAAGAGCGAACAGTTCTTTTTAGCCCCTGTTGTAAATACACGAGTCATACTCTTAAACAAGATCCAAAAGAACTGGGAGCAGGCCAAAAGCATATCTCTTGCGAGAGGACAGCTACCTGTCAAAGGGGCTTTCATTGTAAAACTTGACAAACTTTTTGACATCCTTAGTTGCAACTCTAAATTTGTTATTTACGGTGAATTTGTTTGCCTTCGTTCCAAAATCGAAACTCATTAAATGTACATTCCCAGGGCCCTGTGAGGAACTTGCTTTCATTAAAGGTTATAGACAAAAGTTTGGTTCTATTGGACCACATCAGATTGACTTGCCGGACCAGCCTGAGCAAAACAGACAAGTCAAAAAGAGAAAGCGGCGAGAAGTTGAAAGAAGAAGAGTTGCTGAATATAAGCAGACAAGTAAGCAGGCCAATGTTCTAATAGTATCACGTGAGAGAATTTCTCTGCCGATGAAACTGAAGGAAAAATAGCTGATGCTCAAGATGGAGAGGATGGAACTTACGAAATGGCATTTAAAATACTAAGCACATCTTTAACTTACATTACAAAACCACAGTAGAACAGATTAGAAATATCTAATGTTGTTATGCATAACATCACATATGGTGTTGCCTGCGTGCCACAGCTGCCATCCCCACTACTGCCTTTAGGATGCTGGCTTGATCACTGAAGATGATATGAGACTTATAGCTGATCACAATAAAGTTAAAAGGACCAAAGAAAAAGTTATGATATCCCTTGAACAGAATTTTGCTGAAATTTTAAAGAAGAGTGAAATTGACTGCAGCTTCTATGACGGCCGTAAAGATACAACTAAGGTTATTCTGAAAGTAAAACAAAACAAAACTCAGATCCTCAATTCACCCGCAGCATCAAAGAAGAGCATGTTTCTGTGTCCAAATGAGCCAGGTGGAAGCAATCTCTACCCCTTCACTCCTGAGAAAGGCTGAAAGAGTAAAAAAAACCTGCTTAACTTATGGCTGATACTCTTATAGATTTCATGAAGACGAAGGGCATTGATAAATGCTTTGCGGACCATTGAAGTTAATTCTACAAATGTTAACATTAGCTGGAAGGGTGATTCCATGCATTGGGTAGAAGTCAAACTTAGCCGTATACTGGTTTCGTTGGTTTATGTCTAACAACAAGTGGACAAGTAATATTAGCAAGATGTTAGACACTGCAACCGAACTTGAAATATAACCTTCATTCACTAAACTATCAATTGGTGAGCCTCTTACTTCACTGATTGACAATGTCGTGAAGGATCTCCCTATTGATTAAGCGCACGGGTATATGATCACAGAGGCAATAAGGACAGGAGAATTTCCCACCGATTCGGCCCTTCTTAAAATTGGTCCATTGAGCCATTCTAGCTGGCTTTACAGCAGCACACAGCCTTTCGTCGCATATGGGTTTCAAAACATTGTCTTAAAGACAGACCCTTTATCAACTTAAGGCTGGTAGGGAAATAAATTGTTACTGTGTCCTCCCATGGTTGGGTCAACATCAAAATAAAACATTCTTGGGTAGAAGGCTTGCCCCACGTCTTGTTTGGGCTGTGGCTGCGGCTACGTAAGCTGCAAAGAAGGCTGGTATAAAATATGCTCTTTTGTCAACCACAAAGCGTTCAATGTGCTATTAATTCATCAAAATGATAATCCAGACATTCTTGTGCTCAGATTACAGTGAGGAGAGGAGAGCTGCTGTCCAAAAGATTGCTGACAGAAGGGGTGGAGATGATCACACACTCGATCTTTCTATACGTCCCAGAAAGACACCTTCCATCAACCACAGTGGCTCTTCCCTATTGGAGCTGATAGACTGGTCTGACGGGGCATTCGAAACTCATTTGATATGTAAACGTTTACAGCGGAAGTAAAGAAGTTCCTTGACAAACTTATGCAAGTTCCACGGTGGCCCAGTCATGTTCAGTCAAAAGAGAGGTGTGTAAAACAAGTCACAGAGGCAGCAGTCAGGGTGGGTGTATAGGTACACATAGAAACATGAGTGGTATATCAGAGGCCAAGATCAAGTCGGTGGCTGATGTCCAAGAACAAATCAAAGCAAGACTTGATGAAACTTGTTTAATTACATTTAAATTACATTTTTTGTGCTGATGTCATAAAATTCTAATCTTGAATGATTACAAGGATATGTTTTATGATTACTGAGATATGTTGTATGGAAAGAAACTAAATGTCTATAGCATTACCTGCCATTTTGATAAGCTAAACTTAATAAATGTTGTTTTCTGAGAGTAATTTATTAGTTGTTTTTTATTCAAACATTGATTTTCCAAGCTAAATGTTGAACAATCACAAAAATAATATTGGATTTGAATTTTACGATTACTAGGATATGTTTATGATTACTGCTATATGTTTTACGCAGAGAGACTAAATGTTAATAGCATTCATTACCTGCAGTTATGAGAAGCTAAAATTAATAAATGTTGTTTACTGGAAGCAATTTATTTGCTGGGTTTTTTCCAAATGTAGATTTTGCCACCTAAATCTTGAGCAATCATAAAAATAGTAGCAAATTTGAATTCCTCCTATCCAAACCTATTTCTAAAACTTCTCAGTGAAGGAATTGGTAAAAACTAATCCCACAAATTGACACACCCTAGACGTAACCACTGGAAAAGAGAGATTGATCGCACGGATTCAAGAAATACCCATTCTCCACGATGATGATTATTATCACATTGACGTAATATGCAAATTTAACTGCGATGTAGAAGGTTTAGTTATGGGCATGAGTATATTGAAACGGTTTAGTTTGTATATTTTAATTAAATGGTTCGTGCTGCCGTTGTATAATTCCAGTTTCGCGAGAGTAAATAAAAAAACAGATCAGCACAGAGCCGATATAAAATATGCACATATCAACTTTTCAACCATACATAGAAGCATTTTAAAACCCCAAATTCCATTCCGGCTTTTAAAATGATTCTAGATACGAGTAATAGACAAAAAGGAGCCTCAAAATTTATTCTAGCTAAGATCTTTGTGACGGTTGTGATTCGAAAACAGATCGCACATCTAACCTATGTTCCAATGGCGCGTTTCTAACTTGGAAAATGCTCGTACTACTTTCAAGTGCTAATAACTCGGAAAAGAGTGTTTTTAACCCTGAATAAATATTAATAGATAATGAGATAAGTCTATAGGATAGATTGAAAGTGATTATTGTGATAAAACGGTGAAGTCTTTAATCTATAGAATTACAAATCATAACAATAATAGAAGAGAACTGTGTACAATTGTCACACCTGTGAAATATATAAATCGAGGTAGATTTGATACCCTTTTTCCCGACTTCTTCCGTCTCGACTTTTTTCAGTTCTTTATATCTAGACTTTAAAACAAATGAATCTGAAATTGTAAGTAATTTTCTTTCTTTATTAAACTTTTTCTATAATTTATTATAGTCAGAACATTTCGAAGAATTTTCTCGAAAAAGTGAAGCTTCTTGCTTAGCTTTACCACTTGTAAATTGATTTATATATACAATCATGGAAAAGTCTTAAAGACGCCTATATTTTCTTCCTATAAGAAAACAAGCCGAACCTGCGGTACTCCTCCTTATAGGAGGAGCTTGCGCTTCGCAAACAGACCTTCGATTTGTGGCCTATGGCCTATCTAGCTCTGGAAACTGGCTTTTAGTCTAAAAAAAATTAAAGGTTTCCAGTACATATTGATAACACTATATTTTAAGAATTCAATTTTTTTAACCGTTTGAATTTTAGTTTGTGAGTCATCTCTCTCTCTCTCTCTCTCTCTCTATATATATATATATATATCTCTCTCTCTCTCTCTCTCTCTCTCTCTCTCTCTCTCTCTCTCTCTCTCTCTCTCTATCTCTTAGTGCCTTCGCCGATGAGGCGTTTGACGAACTATGGTGCGCTTCCATGCTTCTCTGTCTCTGGCTTGTTTCCAAAGCGTGTTCGTGGCTATGTCAAAATTGCTGAGGAAGGTTTTCCGCCGACCTCCTCTGGCCGCTTCTCAGGGATTTTCCCACTGAGGCAAAGGTCTTCAAGCGCTCCTTTCTTGTCGTTACCGGGTGCGACATCCCCTCTTGAAGAAGCAGGGGTCCCGTTAACGCCGTTTGACTTTCTTTACTTATATTGTAGCATCCAGAGTTGACTGGGCCCGATACTGGAGTGGGGGGCCCATTTTTCTTCTCTAGGGTTTGGAATCAGAGTTTTCCTTCTCTTAGGAATTTTTATCACAAATGTTTGGGATTTTTTTTTCTACAAAAAGTATTACAAATAGCGAAGTTCATAAAATTTATTAAAATTTAGGCATAGCTGTTTTGTTTTAGATTTTGTCGTATATTCGAACGTTTTATCGAAGTTATTTATAAAATATGTAGACTAGCCGCTGTTCTCTTCCTTAACACGAAGAGCTTGGTTACACAGGCACCCCTGCGGGGTGTGGCCTACGGCCTTATTTGCTAATCTTAACCGCCTTTTTAAATCCCCTTTATAGACTCTTTATTTTAACACCCTGAACACCCTTTTCTTCTTCTTCTTCTTCTTCTTCTTCTTCTTCTTCTTCTTCTTCTTCATCTTCATCATCATCGTCATCATCTTCTTCATCTTCTTCTTCATCTTCATCTTCTTCCTTATCTTAATCTTCATCTTCTTCATCTTTTCTTCATCTTCATTTTCTTCTTCATCTTCTTCATCTTCATCTTATTCTTCATCATCATATTCTTCATCTCCTTCTTCATCATCATATTCTTCATCTCCTTCTTCATCTTCATCTTCTTCTTCATCTTCATCTTCTTCCTTATCTTAATCTTCATCTTCTTCATCTTTTCTTCATCTTCATTTTCTTCATCTTCATCTTCTTCATCTTCATCTTATTCTTCATCATCATATTCTTCATCTCTTTCTTCATCATCATATTCTTCATCTCCTTCTTCATCTTCATCTTCTTCTTCATCTTCATCTTCCCCATCTTCATCTTCTTCATCTTCATATTAATCTTCATCATTTTCAGCTTCAGCTTCATCTTCATCTTCATGTTTATCTTAATCTTAATCTTCATCATCGTCATCTTCATTTTCTTTTTCATCTTTATCTTCATCTTCATCTTCTTCTTCATCTTCATCTTCTTCATCTCCTTCTCCATCTTCATCTTCATCTTCTTCTTTATCTTCTTGCAGAGAGAGAGAGTTTGGAGCGGAGGTTTAAGGATATGAAATTATGATGACTAAAAATGATGCCGGCGATTCTCTGCATGTGTAGCTTAGATGTCCCATTTCTTTTCCGCCTATCCTATAAGTAGTCTCTATCCCTAAATTAGTTTTTCACCACTAGCAGTCGAGTGGCTGCGGAAGATGAGAAGAAAAACTTTCTATCTCCCCCGACCCCTAGTTTGATTAGTTAAAATTGCATGATAATGTACACATGTAGATAAGTGTGTACAGTAGATAGTATTAAAAAAAAAAAAAAAATAGCATGTTAGAGATACACTCGTAGATAAGGGTGTATCGTAGTTTTTGATTTAGTGTAGCGGACTAGCCTCGAGCGGACCTTAGGGTCTTTGCTGGTCCTAGATTCTGTAGTTCTGTAGTTCTGTAGTTCTTCTTCATCTACATCTTTTTCTTCATATTCTTCACCTTCTTAATTAATTCCAGAGCTGAGGAATAGATCATACGAGGAAAGGCTCAGGGCTTTAGATTTGCCATCGCTAGAAAGCAGAAGATTACGTGGCCAGCTAATAGAAGTATTTAAAATACTAAAGGGTTTCTCAAACGTGGACTTTCGCAATCTGTTCGAACTGGATCATAGGGGAAATACTCGTCAGCACGGGTTAAAATTAGTGAACAAGCGTTTTAACACTAGTATAGCCCAACACTATTTTACATTTAAAGTTACTCAAAATTGGAATCGGCTGCCCACCCACGTAGTAGATAGCACTTCGGTTAATATGTTCAAAAATCGTCTCGACGTGCATTTGAATAGTTTAAATATAACGTAGTTGAGCACTGTGAATTTAAACGTCCTTGCAGAGAGAGAGTTTGGAGCGGAGGTTTAAGGATATGAAATTATGATGACTAAAAATGATGCCGGCGATTCTCTGCATGTGTAGCTTAGATGTCCCATTTCTTTTCCGCCTATCCTATAAGTAGTCTCTATCCCTAAATTAGCTTTTCACCACTAGCAGTCGAGTGGCTGCGGAAGATGAGAAGAAAAACTTTCTATCTCCCCCGACCCCTAGTTTGATTAGTTAAAATTGCACGATAATGTACACATGTAGATAAGTGTGTACAGTAGATAGTATTAAAAAAAAAAAAAAAAAAAAATAGCATGTTAGAGATACACTCGTAGATAAGGGTGTATCGTAGTTTTTGATTTAGTGTAGCGGACTAGCCTCGAGCGGACCTTAGGGTCTTTGCTGGTCCTAGATTCTGTAGTTCTGTAGTTCTTCATCTTCATATTCTTCATATTCATCTCAGTTCATGTTCATCTTAATCTTAATCTTCATCATCTTAATCTTCATCTTCATCATCTTCATCTTCATCATCTTCTTCTTCTTCTTCTTCTTCTTATAAAGGAATTATTAGAAATAACTTTGATACCAAATTGAAATATACTTAGGTGACAACCGAACTAAAAGAAAAAATCTTATGTCAACCTTCAAAATATCTCGTTCTTTAAATATAGAGTTATGGATTTGCAATTTTAATCTTCAGCAGGAGGAAATAGCTCTGCTGGTTCATAAAAACAAATAAAGCAAAAGTAAATTATTAGAGCAAATTTAAATGGAGAAAAATATGTGAGGATTGTTTATTCTGCATTTCAAAAGAAGTCCTACAAAAGTTTTTTTGCCTTTAGATCTAGAAAATAAGCATCGATGTGAGAAAAGATAGACCGAGAGTTTATTATTAGGAAATATGTACTGGAAATCTTCTTCAAAATAGACCAAAAAGCCCGTTGTCAGAGCCGAATCGGCCGTCGAAATGAGACAATTTAAGAAAGATAGAGAGAGAGAGAGAGAGAGAGAGAGAGAGAGAGAGAGAGAGAGAGAGAGAGAGAGAGAGAGAGAGAGAGAGATAATAATTTTAAAATGGCGATAAGTCAGAGATAAACAGGAGTATGATGGTAGATAATAAAATCAGCTAGAATCCGCAAGGTTGCATAGGAGTAAAAGGAAGCCATGTTAAGAAATTCACTCAACACACCAAACAATCTGTTGTCGAGGAGAATAGGAGAGGGTAAATAATCGCAATTGTTCGAGTGTATTCCAGTTGCGAAGTTGCAAGGAGAGCTTCAAAAGTGTTACGAGATTCCATTAGAATGAAATAGAGCTAGGGGGCAGTAATTAAACCTTCCCGCACGTCTCATGGCTAGAGCAGCGTGAAGGAATGAACACCCATGCAAAAAATTACAAGCTTATCAGATGAGATAACGTCCCTTAACGCCAGACTGCACCAATTTATAAAACAATCAGAGAGAAGCAATGCGGCATAGGGAAAGGGGTGGAAGTTTGTAAGAGGGGGAGGAGCTGCGTTTAGAAGGTTGAGTTGAGGTGTTTGTGTCTTTCGTAAAAGATTGTGAAAAGAGGCCACTAGAGAGAAACCCTTATGAGTTCTGGTGGAAGGCATCAATAAATTGAGATCCGTACTTTATTCTTTGATAAGTAGATGGGGTGAGTGTTTCATTCTATTTTTGAGGGATAAGGAGGACCTTTTAAAACTGCTCTCGAGTAAATGAGAGGTCGGTCATGAGAGAATCATAAGGATGTGTTTGGGTTGGAAGTGGGGATAGGGGAAAAGCGAGAAACAGGAAGCGATGCTTTGATGGTGGGGGAAATATTTGGTGAGTGGGCTTCGCAGAATAGTGAGATAGGAGTATGTAGGTTAATTAACAGTTAATTTAACTAAGAAAATTAGATAAATACTCAAAACCTCGCACTTAATACTCATGTATCGAAACGAAGAAACCAGGCACACGAAGAAATCCAACGTGATCAATCACATTGATAAAAAAATGAATAATTTTGTGTGTGATAGAGCCGAGTGCGATTACGTTCAAATAAAGAGTCAAGTGGTTAAGAGGGTGTATGGTGCGTTTGTTTAAGAAGTGGCACGATGAAATAATTGAGTATAATATGTAAAATCGAGAATTATCTGGGTCAAGTTGAGATTTGGAAGCGTGAAACTGTGTGTAGCTCTAGTGTGTGGACCCGATAATTATAAAATTGAGGCTAAAAAGAGAGAGATTCTGAAATGATTTACGAAGAGTGATGGTTGGAATTTGGAATTGGTATCGGTTGATGAGTGTAGATGACGTGAATGAACGAATAGGCGACAAGATGAGAGGTGGGATAACGGGCTTTTTACTATACCTTGCAAATAATGAAAATGTAGAGACTGGTAGATTTCTGTGCTGAAAGAAACTTCCGTGGGCAAACCTGTTTTTTTCCAGAACAAGAATATGCATAAATACATATGGACTAGGAAACGAAGAGGGAAAATGCAAGAGTATGAATGATTCTGCCGCTGGTGAGAAGAAAATATGCTGCTAAATGTATTAGATGTGGAAGCTGTGAAAGTCAAGAGATTAGAATATCTGGCCACAGGATAGTCCTCTGTAAGGCAAATTGGTTTATGTATAGATGAAAATAAGGCGAGACAAGTGGAAAGGAATGAAGAACAAAAAGTCAGAGGTTATTGAATTAGAGAGATAAGTAACAATATGTCAAAATATTTGAGTATAAGCCAGAGCAAATGTAGGAAAGAGGAAATGTGGAACAATTTAAAAAAGAGAAATTTGGTAGTCCATAAGTAGTATATTGGTGCGCTAGAAAGGGAAAGCAGAATGCTGAATAGTGGAATGGAGGATGTGAAACATGCACTGGAGGGTAAAATTGAGACCTATTTCCGAATGCTTAGTAATTAAGATGTGCTCGTCAGGGAGATGTGAATGAAGGCATACAAGTAGGTAAAAATAAAACTAAGAAAGGAGCGATTGACCAGAGTAAGAAAGCAGCAAATGAAGCATTTTGACGGAAGATGAATGAGTATTCAGATAGCAATGGGAAAGTATTCAGGTAAAAAGGGAGAAATGTAAGAAACCGAGAGAAAACAGTTGTATCGACATCAAATATAATAATAGCAGGGTAGTTGTGATCACTTATTACTTTGAAGATTTTTATAATGTGGATATTGAAGGTGAAGCGACTATAAATATTATTGATTAGCTTTCAGACAGTAGCGAAATAAGTATGTGAGATGTTGTTATTGCTGTGAGATGTACGTAAAATGGGAAGCTATCTGACGTATGTAGATGATATATTTAATGCTGAAATCCTAAAAAGTCGTAGAGATCGTGTTATGAAATGAGTTCAGTTGTTGTGTTTTAAACCATTTGAAAGTAGAAGAGTGCCAGACTGAAAGAATGCTGTGATATTGGTGTTATATAGTAATATAAGAGTGAAGAGAAGGCGAATGTATAAACTAGAGAGAAATAATTCGGCTGAATGTTGTAGGCAAAATGCATGGAATAATACTGAGTAGGTCTGGAAGAAGTATACCTGAGGGATTAATAGGGATTGAGCAATGAGAATCTAGCCTGGGTGGGATATGTGGGGTAATAGATGGAAGGTGTATGATGGATTTATGGATCCGCAGAAGACGGAAATGCACGAGAGAAACGTAGCTTGCGGAGGAGATAACCGACTGCAAATTTCTGAACCAGTTGGAGAGGTCGAGGAGGGGAAGGAAACATGTAATCCAGCGAGAAAGGAGTTGGAGTAGTCGAAGCATGACTGGCAATCTCAAAGTTGTTGTGGTTAAAGAGCGGATGAGGATAAGATTACGGAGGAAGAAGAGATACGACGTGCAGACGTTACCAACTTAAGTGTTGGGAGATCAGTGACTTTCAAACATGACGCCCAATTTCTAACATTGTCGGAAAATGGAATCGGGCAGCAGCCAGGGTTGAGGAAAATAGTAAATATTTCAGAGAGAATCATGCATGATGGGGTACCAACCAGAAACACTTAAGTTTTGTCAAGGCCGAGCTTCAGGAAATATTCCCACACCACTTTAGTAATAATGTCATGCGCAGATATGAAATTTATAACAGTCTTAGTGACTGAGCCTGGAGGAGCGAGATAGATATGTATGTCATGAGCACAGAAATGGAATGGTAGCCCAAGGGGAAGAAGAGGCGAACGAAAAAGGTTCGGGCAAGGAACCGAGCGTTGCGGAACACCAAAAGGCACCTCCGCCAACCTATATATATATATATATATATATATATATATATATATATATATATATATATATATATATACAGAGAGAGAGAACAAGAAGTGTAACAACAAAAATTATCACCCCGTGTGCCTGAGCCGATAATGTGTATTAACCCTGGAACACTGAACATGGGTACAGTTTGCCGATACTAGTGATGTCCTGCGCATTTCTCTCCTTCCCAAGGCAGGATGCTGGGAGTCTGTGTAGCTTCAGTCTAGCGAACGCTCTCATAGAGTGAGGCCACGTCGGTCCACTCATCTGCTTTGATTTCCCGCTAGACCCCTGTTTGGGTACCGTTTACCCTAGTTCAGTGGTATTAGCGTACAAAGAGAAGTTATAGTAATGATGCAGTGATAAACCTATCTCTTTTCATGCTGTAATTCTTATTTCGGGTGAAAAATAATGCGAACTTGTGCCTGAAATAGCGAAAGAACAAAACCTGAGTGGGCTGGAGATTGGTGAAATTTTCTTTACTCCAGATAGTGGTGACAATAATGATTGTGTTGAAACTGATGTACTTTATGACAGTCAGAATTATAAAGAATATGTTGCAGAGCCGCATGAAATGACTAAAAGTTCAAACATTGTATCTGGAAAAGACGTTCCTCGCCTACATAAGCAAACAAAGGCGGGTGGTGGGAAGAGAAAGAGGCCTAGGCGTGCCCCACCATCCCTCGCCTTCTACCCACGCCACCAAAATTGATAAGCCTACTGCTGGCCCATCTTGCAACTCTGCTGATGTTCCTGTACAGTACCCTGCTGTGTCATCAGGCCCTGATGACCCTGACCACCCTGCTGCCACCCCTGTTGCTGCTCCTGCTGCCATCCCTGCTGTCACCCTTGCTGCAGCAGCACGAAATATTGTGGCATCAATTAGGCCAGGTCCCATACAATCAGCTGCTACTGCCACCACACCTATTTGTGACTGATGTCATGGTGAATCTGATTGTGGAGTTCACCAACACGAAGATTGATATTGTTGTCAAGAGGTACAGGAGACAGACAGCGATTGTACCGCAAAAAACAGCAGCAGATATATGTGCTCTGCTAGGTGTCCTTATATTCAGTGGTTACAGAAAAGATAACTACCTGAATTCTAAGGAGTTGTGGTGCCCTGTGGCAGGGGCTCCTTTCTACAAGGCAGCAATGTCTAAGGTGCGTTTTTGCTTCCTGCTGTACTGCCCCAGGTTTGACGACATAGCCACACGAGAGCAGAGGCGGGCCACTGACAAATTCGCCTCAGTCAGGGCTGTGTGGGGCATGTTTATGGCCTGCTGTGAGAACAACTACACACCCCACGAAAACCTCACAGTAGATAAGCAATTGCTGGCTTTTAGGGGTAAGTGCCCTTTTAAGATGTATATCCCAAATAAGTCAGCAAAATATGGGCTAAAAATTGTTATAGTGAACGATGTGGAAAGTAAGTACATGTTGCAAGGTATTCCCTACCTAGGGAAACAGGGCACAATAGCAACACACGGACTGCAACTCGGCCACATGTTCACCAAAGACTTCACACGCCTCTACCGCCAAACCAACAGAAACATCACCACTGACAACTGGTTCACGTCTGTACCCCTCATACAGGACATGCTGAGTAAAGGGTTGACAGTGGTGGGGGCAGTGAGGGCGAACAAGGCAGAAATCCCTGAGGTAATGAGGCAGAAGGAAACCCACACATCTGGCAGCTCAGCATTCCTGTTCACGAAAGATATGACACTCGTTTCATATATCCCTAGGACACAGACAAGCAAGAAGAATGTGCTCTTGCTGTCAAGTATATACACACAGGCATTGGGGGATAATGTCAGTGGGAAGCCTGAGATCATTGACTTTTAGAATGCAACAAAAGGAGGGGTCGACACGTTTGACCAGATGTGTGCAACTTATAACTGCAGCAGAAAGACAAATAGGTGGCCATTGTGAGTGTTCTTTGGGATACTGAATGCGAGTGTCATAAATTCGTGGATCACTTACTACAGCAAAACTGCCATGGTAGGAGGCAGCGCCATGCAGAGACGAAAGTACATGCACGAATTGGCCCTGTCACTCATCATGCCCTCAACTGTGGAACGGCTCAACACCCCCAACACAGCATCGACAGGTGAAGCTGTTCGTCAGACAGGTTTGCTCCCTCAACCTCCCATCTGGCACGGCTGCAAGTGCAGGACCATCGGCAGATGAGATGAGAGAGCCCATGGTACGGTGCAGCAAGTGTCAGTCAAAGGCAGCCAAGAAGACACGTTTCGGGTGTCACAGCTGCCACCAACCTGTCTGCCCGAGCCACTACTTCCCTTACTGCTGTGATTGCGTCTGAGGCTGGGGTAAGTAATATACATGAGATTTTTTTTTTCGTGTGGCTGTGTGCAAATGTGTTAGATTTATATAACCAAAACCATTAGGTTCATTTTATTAGCCACCACAATCTCATACGAATAAATAGTGAAATATAATGAAAAGTTTCCATATCAGTGACAGGAGGTTGCAAGGGATAGACACCAATGGAGATGCTTGGTGTGAGCCGTCATAGGTCATAGTCTATATTGTATCTTAGTAGTCATTTCCAGGTGGTTTCAAGGGGTTTCATAACAGAAAAACACATTATATTGAACATTTAGTCATTTTTGGTGCACTAAAAAGAGGTGTTATTCCCACTCTCTTCTCTACAGTTTGTACATGGTCAGTATCATGGGGAATTCCTGGGAGGAGAGCCTGACATCCTTGGTGGTCTGTGCGAACGTTTTGGCGAATTCTATAGGGGCTTTTTTTTGGTGAATTTTTCACCAAAGTTATTGAAAAGCTTTCACTTTTTGACTGTTTTTTGGGGGGACTATTTTTATAATATACCTTTCTTTGAAGTAAGTACGGATTTTTATTAGTTTAATTAGCATTTACATACCTTATAGTTAGTGTCTACATGTTAGGATTAAGGCGATACCACATTCATTTTTTCAACTTTTTACTACGTTAGATTATCATATATGAAATTTAAGCTCATTAAAAGCACTTTTATTTCTGCCAAAATCATAATAACCTACGGCATCATTTTTGAAATACAGGGCGGGCCTTGCAGAACCCTCCTTGAAATCTTATATTGTATAAATGGCTGTAGAATTACTAAATATTAGGCAAACAAATTCAATTCACGAGAAAAAATATGCATATATTATTTAGTTATCATTTGAAAACAGTTTTCTGTAGTTCCATCAAAGTCTGTTTTAATGGTGGACTAAAACATATATTTTTCGGACATGGTCAACTATAGGCTTTATTCCCAGTTGGAAAGGAGGATGTTAGGTGAATAGTAGGGAGTTCTGAATGCCCTTGAATGTAGTTTCATCTATATTCGAATGATGCTAAAAATATGAAATAGTTCACCGGCGCCCGTTTTTTTTAGCAAATATTTAAAATCGCATGGTGTAGTTTGGTGTTTTGTTCAGAAATTCACTTTAAAAATCTATGGAGAATTTCCACGAATGTATACAATTTGGCATTATCATAATTTTCACTATGTTCTAGTCATGGTGCTAAAACAAAATATATACTATAAAAAACTGCATAAAATTTGCAATAAAATGATATACAAAGCCAAAAAATGCGAATTTCGAAACAACGTGAAAAGTAACTCAAGAAGAAATTTGTTATCCCCTTAATAAATTTATATATTTACTATTTTTCTTTTATTTTCCCAAATCGGGTATAATATACCCGAGTTAAGTGACTGTATAGTAGGGAAATATGTTCAGTGCTCAAGGGTTAAGTGACATTTAGAAGAAATTATCACAAAACCACAAAAAAAAAATAGAAAGGAACTTTGCACCCCCTTGTGAGAAGAAACATTGGGAGTGGGGACTCTATCCCTATTAATCGAGGTGTCGTAAATTAATAGTAAAATTAAAAAGTGAATAAAGGAATGTGGCTAATTGTGTAAAATTCCCCAAACTAGCAATAATGGTGAGTATCGCAACCGATACCTTTATTATTGTCTCCTTGCCAAGCGTAAAATAAGAAAAGAGTAAAGAAACTATGAAAAACAATTAGCGACATTGGCAAAAATTGAGCCAAAGCGTTATTATAAATATGTAAATGATCGTAACCCAATTATAGAGTGCATCAGGCGCCTTTAGGATGGCAAGGGTGCCTTTAGTGACGATCCAGATCAGTGTAGAAGATATAAAATAAACATATCGTGTGTTTTTCCTTCGAAGATACAGATAGCATATCTACGACACAAGAAGTGATCAATTTTCGCGAAGACAGAACTCCATCAAATATTGATATGACAAAAAATGAAATAGTTTTAAGATTAATAAAATTAAAATTTCAAAAGTGCCGAATTCCAATAAAATTATCCGATTGAGATCAAAGAATTAGAAAGAAAACTGTTAAAACCTCTTTGTCAATTTTTAAAAAATCTATTAGCGCAGAAATAGTTCCTAAATAGTTCATACAGCACATTTTCAAAAAAGGCATAAAGACTAATCCTATAAAATATCGCCCCATCTACCATACTCTGGCCCTTTGGAAAGTCTTGGAGTCAATTGTTAGAGATAAATAAGATCGTGGATAATTTGTATGTAAATAACTTAATAAATTACATACAACATGGTTAGACGTCGATGTTCATGCTTAGGTAATTTGCTTAATATTTTTTTCACGAAATCATCGCAACAGCGTTTAACCAAGATAAAGATGTAGTTTGTAGCCAGATATTACTTCATTTAAAGTAAATTTAGCGAGGATGCTTATTTTTAATTTACTCTCCAATTTAGTGTGTTTAGCTTTATTTAATTAAATTAAGGTAATGTTTGTTTTTCCTTTATCAAATTTATGGATGCTTATTTTTAATTTAGTGCCCAATTTAGTGTGTTTAGCTTTATTTATTTTATTTAACATTATTTAGCTCTATTTAGTGTGTTTAGCTTTATTTGTCAAAGGGCGGATTTGCTAAATGATAACTAACGGCCATCTGGCAACGCTTGGCTTTTGCCATGGTGGGTGATATTGGGGTGGTGCCATAGTGTTTGCACCAAGGTCTTCCAGTATCGTTGTTTCATCCAATCCTGTTATTATGGTGCTGTACAGCATTCTTTACTTCTCTTTCCTGTTCTGTCTTTCAATCTCCTGTTTTTTCTTCAAGGTGGTTTTAGCAGGCTGATGAAGATGGACTTGATTGTCTGGTGGATTTTCCAGGAGGTTGTCCTTCTCTTTGCTTCTCTTTTTTCTTCGTTGAAAATCCATTGCTACTGTTCCCTTTGGATATGGCGTCCTTAAGGGTTACTTGTTTGCCTTGCTCAGATGTGATGGCTCCATCTGAGTTGACCTTTTATTTACATCTCATTTAGCTTCTTTATGGGTTTTAATTCTTTCATCAAACCTTAATTTTACTTTTACTCGTCCTATTGCCTGGTGATGTTGAGTTGAATCCTGGTCCACGGAGGAAGCTTGCTAAAAGTTGCCGTATACTATATTCTAATATCGTGGACTTCATAAGACTCTCAAAGACCTTACGATGACTGCTACCAATCATGACATAATTTTCTGTTCTGAAACTCTGGTTTCCAACCATAGAAATACTTCAGAGCTGCTTATACCAAATTTTAATAAGCCTGACCTTATACGAAGGGACTCTTTTCCTCGAGCCGGGGTATGTGTGTTTACATTAGATCTGGTTAATAGTGCACAACACCTAACCAGATTTTGCTGTCATTGCCATGAGATGCAACATGTAAAAGTCTCCAGCAAATATCATAACCATTACATTTTTGGACTTTATAGAAACCCTGATGCCAACAACGACTTGTATGACTGCCTGCTTACTGCCATGGCCTAAATACAGTCTGTTGATGTAAAGGCATCCTTCATTTTTGTTATAGACTTAAATGGTTATAATCCAGATTGGTTGGGTTGTATATCACCTACCAATCGAAATGGTCTTGCAGCTCTGGATTTCTCTAATTTGCCTGGTTGTGAGCAGCTGATTCAGGGTCCTACACACAATTCTGGGAACTGCCTGGATATTGTCTTGACTGACATACCAGGAGTTGTCGAGGCTTCTGTTCTCGCTCCCATAGGTACCTCTGATCATAATGCCATCCATTGCAAAATTTGTCTTCAGTTTACTGTTGCTGACATAACTATCTCCCGTCAGGTATATCTCAAGTCTGGGACAATGTATGCATGGAAGTTGACCGTATTCAGTGGAATACTATTTTAAATTCTAATGCCCTAATATTAGCTTTGAATACTTGTCTATTAATATTCTACATATAAGGGTTCCATCCAAAATAATTAAATCTCGTGTCAAAGATAAAACTTGGTTTGACGATGATCGCGAGCGTGCCTTCGATGACAAACAGGTTGCTTACCACTTGTGGAGACGCAATCGAAGCCAGTTACTTTGGGATAATTATGTTGCTCTTAGAGCTAAGGCTCAGAGAATTAATAATGCTGCTGAACCTGCAGATATTTCTCATTTATAGAATGTTCTTGCTGGAGCTACTCAGCCACACAAATGGTGGGGCTTCCTTAAGTCTTCATTGTTTGGTGTAGACTCAAGTATGCCTCCACTACGTGAACCTGATGGTTCCATGTCTTTTGAGCCCTTAAATAAAGCTAATTTGCTCTTTAATACCTTTATAAACAAACAGAGAGATCAGGAGTTGTCGCTTCCCTTGACTTGTTTCCTCTTTCCTAAGTTAAAATCAGTTGCCTTTAAATCAACTGAGGTCAAAAAGTATTTTCTTGATCTGGATACTTATGGTGGGACGGACTCCGATGGCTTTTTACCCCTCTTCTTCAAGAAGATCGCCTTATTTTGGCATTTAAATAGCTGTTGTTTTTAGATTGCTTCTGAAGACCGGTTATTTTCCTTCTTGTTGGCGTAAAGCCAACATTACTCCCATTCCAAAGGGAGCATCGGCTTCAACTTTATCATCTGAATACCATCCCATCTCAATCACACCTATCTTATCTAAGATATTTGAGAGGCTGCTTGTTAAACGATTGACTCTGTATTGTGACAGAATCGGTGTGATACCTGATTCACAATTTTAGTTTTGCAAGAGTTTGGGAACTTGCGATGCAGTCCTAACACTGACCCTCTTTGGACCGTGAGCATGAGTCGCATGTTGTAGCTATTTATTTCAGCTCAGCCTTTGACATTGTAAATCATAAGGCTCTAATTTATAAACTGCAACTTTATGGTACTGGTGGAAGCCTTCTTAATATTTTAAAGAATTTTTTGACAAATATATCCCAGCGTGTTTCTATTGATGGGACCTATTCTTCTTATGTGCCTGTGGTTTCAGTTGCAGCATCTCTAAATAGGGATTTAGCTAGCTTTACGTCTTGGTGTCAACTTTGGGGCATGAAGCTTAATGCTAATAAGACGCATTCTATTACCATTAGTAGATCCCGTACACTGGATCCAGCTCATTCCAGTTTGTACATATCAGGTGAATTTATTGTGGAAGTGAATTATTTACGTCTTCTTGGAGTAATTCTCGACTCGAAGCTAACTTTTGATAAACACATTCGTTTCTTCTCCTCCTCAATTTCACAGAAGACTGGATTACTTCGTAAGTGTTACATAACTTTTGCTTGTGACTCTACAGTTATTAAGTCTTTTAAAGCCTTAATTCTGCCTCATTTTGAGTATTGTGCTCATGTTTGGATGTCTGCTGCTAATTGCCATCTCAAGTTGTCGGACAGAGCGTTGAATTCAATTAAGTTTATATCGCCAGCCCTGTCCCTTGATTTGAATCATCGGCGTCAGATTGGTGCCCTTAGCATTTCTTCAAGGTATTTAATACTATTCAGCATCCGTTGCACGCAGCTTTGCCTGATTTTTTTAATCCAGTTCGCGTGACAAGGTTTACTCTTAATCTTAATGACTTGGCTATGAATTTTATGCATGTTAGTACGACACAGTTTCCACGGTGTTTTATACCTTCGTTAATTAAAACATGGAATGCTTTACCCAACGAGATTGTACACTCAAGGGATATTCCTTCATTTAAATCCCGTGTGAATGCATTTTTGAAACAGTAGCTTTTCCTCGTTTTCTGATATTTCTTATATATCTAGGTTTACTATTACCCCTTCACTTTCTTCATGGCTGCCTTTGCCTCTTTTCAGTACCATTTTGGTATTGTGTGTGGAATCAATTTAGCAGTTGCTTTTGTACCCTGGAGGGAGGCTTTGGTAGCTCTCAGAATAATAATTATAATGATAAATTGCACTTTATCTCTATTTCAAAAAGGTTTTTGACCAGTGGCGTGCAGTCAATAGAAGCAAGGGAAGCAATGCTTCCTCTATTTAAGAGAAAAATAATTACTCGCAAACAATTAATATGACAGCAAAATCAATTTTATTCTCACATTTATGCTTGCCTATACTTGTATACGCCATACAGTACCGTTCACTTTTAGTCGAATTGGCGTTAGACCCTGATGAACCCGACTGTAATTGAAGAAATGCATCCTTTTCGTCGAGGTTTCTACTCTTTTTTTTCTCTCAATTTCAATAATACTTCTGCTTTTTGGTGTTTTGGAATGAATAGTTTAAAATATGTTTTGCTTTTCTTAACAATAATATACAGTCATTAGAGTTTTATTATATTTATCTAGATATTTCAACACTGTGTTAGAATTAAGAAAAAAATAACCTATTTGTATACGGAAAAGGAAGCAAATTTAGCTTTGCAGTCATCTGCTTGCATCTGGCAATCCTGTCGGGTTGCCAGAATCAAGAAAAAAGCAACAAAATGTCTAAGACACAATGACATAACTATTATTATACTCTGAAGGTTAAACAATTTTTAGGTTATATTCAAATACTGGTTCTGAGAATAAAAGCAGCTATGCGCATAGCCTAAACTGTGTATGGTTACGCTCTTATATCTTAAGCATTTTGTAAATATTTCCTGGATTATGGCAGCCCTACCGAATTAACCCACCGTATCTTTGAGATTAGTAGCTGGAATCTGCTTAGATAAGTGTGGCGAACTGTTTATTCATTTTTTTTCAAGTGAAAACCCTCTTTTAAACAAAATGGATGCAAATACAGTTGTGAGAAAATGCGATTGCATTATTGAAAAATGTTTAAAAAGGAAGTTCGGTGCGATGACTTATAGTGAAAAAGAAACTATTATTAAAACAGGTAGGCCTACGCCAACACTAGATCTGTCATCCAAAACAAAGCACTCGCAAATACAATGTAGGCCAATATGATAGAACATCTTGGCTTATTGGTTGTGGATACTTACAGAAGCTATTTTAAAATTTAAATAAATTTAAAAAAATAGTATTTAATTAAAGTGAGTAGCTTACAATTTTCTAATTATTTTTAATGAATAACATATTTACTTTAATTAACATATTTATTTTTGTAAAACTTGAATTGCTTCCTCATCTTCAAAAGTCATCGTAGATTGAAGACTGACTGGGAAATAATTCATCATGTGCATCAGTCACTAACGGCATTTATCGCGAATATGTTCGCAGATCCCTACCTCATATATATATATATATATATATTACTCATATTAGAAGCTCTCTATATAAAAGAAAAAGAGCCCAAATTAAATACACAAACAAACATACAGTTCCCCCTGCCTTCCTGGCGTCCTCGTGCGCCAAGTAATAATCCCCGCCTGTTTTAATCTCGGGCCCATTTTAACTAGCCTCTTTAAGCCGTCTTAATCCTTTGTTTTTAAGAATTTCCATCCCCTATAAATATTTTCGTATAATTGTTAACCTTCAAACGCCGATATATATAGCCATGTTTTCATTTTCTTATATTATTTCTACCTTCCTTTGATAATGATACAGGAGTGTATCGAAATGCGTTAGGCCTATAAATTTTTCGTTTTATCCAGTGAACTATTTTACTGACCTCGTTAATCGGTGCTTTTGTAATGAATTTGGCGAGCTTATACACGGGTTAACCAACGACCAAAAGCGGAATATTAGAGAAATCGAGACACTCGAAATGAAAATTATTAATGCTGAATTCGCAGTCGCCTTCAATAAAATATGTCACGAAGAGAATCTTCTGCCCAAATATACGAATGAATATATATATATATATATATATATATATATATATATATATATATATATATATATATATATATATATATATATATATGAGAGAATGCGAGTCAGTCACTGTCCCTTCAAATAGTCTACGCGCATCTCACACTGGGCTTCAATATTAAACGTTATAAACAATGGAATAATCCTCGGGGGGAAAAAAAACAATCCCTCAACCGATATGAATCTCACAATCCATGTTTTTTTTTCTTAACCCGAATCAGACGATCACCGAAGAGGGTTACTGTGCTCAGTTGGACCGTTTGCATACTGCCCTTGAGGGAAAGAGTGCCAGCATTAATCGATAGAAGAAGATGGTAGATGCAAAACAATATCGATTGGATACTAATGAATCATTCTTAATACTCACCCGACTTAGCTCCATCAGATTCCTATTATTTTTAGCAGTTTAGCGAAACACCTGAAGTGAGTGAATATGTCAACAACAGAAGAGGTCGAAACAACCTTAAAGAACTTTTTTAATCAAATTTAAACGTATTTTTTTAAAACATTGTATTCAAAACTTATTAGAAAGATGGAGAGTAGTAGTGGAAAATGGTGTAAATTATTTATCTACAAATTAGTTTCATAAGGCGTCGATAGAGGGTCTCAAGGAGGGTTTGTTGTTTTTTTCCTCGAATTCAAAGCGCAATAGCAACGAGGCCACATCACGCAGAAAGTTAGTAAGGAGAAATCTGCAAAGAAAGTTGTGAAGAAGGATGAAGTGAAGTGGAAGATATATACCTACAGTTCCTCTTTCAAGCATTGAGAGCGGGAGGGTGCACAACAGCGGGCTCTCGGGCCTGCGGGGGTCCCGTTCCTCCAGGTTTGACTAGTAGCACTTCGTGGGGGCGCTGCGTGCGGGAGGGTGTTTCAGGCGTAGCAGGGGCATTAGTCCCGTTACACTCTGTCCCCCTTGCAGACGTCTCTTTGAACGCTCCTTTACTTGGTTAGGTTAGGTCATTTTAAAGGATTAGAGCTCATCAATGGCCAACAATTCATAATCAAATTCAATTTATCTTCAACAATTCATAGCAAATACCAGGGACAAATACATATAAAAATAATTACAAGAACTTAACCCGAGCTATTATTGAATTTTTTGCTTCTTCATTTTTTTTAATAAAGTGAGTTGTTGTAAATAACCATTAAAGTGTTTTTTAAAATTTTGCTAGATAGGAATTGTTAGGGATAAATTGTATTTAGCCACAATTTGTCAAGGATGAATTGTTGACGATGAACTAGCCTGATCTCCCTTTTACATCTCACTTGCATAGGTCATTGGCATCACATCTGAAGTGAGAGAAGGTGAGAATGGGAAGCTTCGAGGTATGATTTTATTGCCTTTTTACGACGACCGAGAGATGGCGTTGCATCACAACCAATATTTACGCGATGACGTCAAATTGGGTATTGCAAGCATACGATGTTATTTTACAATCTGTTACTATCATTTAAGGCTGGTTCCTAGTTTGATCAGATGGAATACGGCGATTTCAACTATCGCAATATTACCATTGATGACTCGTGCTGACCTTGCAGTCAATTCTTTTTTATTTTATAAATGATAACTTTCTTGTTAAAAGGGAGGATCATCCGACGAGTTGAAATAACTTTGGATCTAATTTTGACGAATAGCTTAAATATGATAAATGAAGTTCGCATTGACTACAAATCAATCTGATATAAAATTTATGTTAAATAATATTGTCCAATCACATATTCTATGTTGATTCCCAATTTTATTAGAGCAAACTTTGCTAAATTTAAACTCACGATGAATAAAATTGGATCCACTCCTCTTCCACCCTACTTTTTCATCGTATGCCGGCTTGGTCATTAATTGCCAAGTTTTGCTTATATATTGCTAAGTATCATGAGTTAAATAACGCCTCTTATGCCAAATGTTTTTGAGCAACCTCCTACCCGAATTTTATCGTGATAAAGCGGTTATAAACACCTCAATTCATTCTTAAAAACACAACTCCCCCCTCTTAAAAACTTCGCTCTATCCCCCCAGTGTTCAAGCCCTCTCTGATATTTCCTTTACGGCTCACACCTGCTGCAACATTGGAGAAAAAAACAACAAAAATAAGCCGTTAAGGCTTCTTGCTAATCTCTGCCCCTCTGAAAGCCCAGTCTCTCCCCTGCAGAATTATGTCTTATTTTCTGTCAAAATACTCCATATCCGTCTTTGATTTCTCGCCACCGGGTAACTAATTCCCCGCCTGAGCATTTCGTATCTAACCTCAGTGTACTCTGAGGAATTAACTTCCCTTTTTCCTTCTTCAAAAATGACCTGTTCTCTCCTAGATTGATCGCCTCAAAGACTTTAGATCAAATTCTTCACTATTCTTCCCTTACCGCACTGATATTTTAAATACCTCTCTCTCATCTGAGATAGTACCATCCAGCTTAAAATATGTTGCTGTTCATCCTATCCTAAAGAAACCGCGCCTAACACTAACGACTCGTCAAGCTACCGCCTATTCTCTCAAATAAAATTCCTTGAGATATTGGTACCTGCCCTGATTCTAGATCAACTGTACTCCTCCAAAGTTGATGAGAGTTTTAGGTCTGGTTTTCAGGCAAGAAACCTCACTGAATCAGCTCCCCTGCATGTGAATGATCGCTTTCGCGGTGCGACCGACGTTGGTCAGCCTTTAATTCTAGTGCTTCTGGGCCTTCGTGAGCATTTAATACCGTTGACCATATTGCTCTTCTCGCTCTATCGTGAACTGCCCTTAACTGGGTTTCCCGTATCTTTCATCTCGCACTCACTTTATTCATATTGAAATGAAATATATCGGACAGCGTAGGTGCGTTTTGATGTTTTACAAGGGCTAGTCCTTGCGCCGTTTCAGATTTGTATCTATCTTTTTCTTTTTGGTACTCTTATGCGTCGACTTCGTCTAGCATTTCCTTTATGTGCTAATCACACCCAAATCTAGCCTTCTTTTTGCCCAGCCTCGTTTGCTGAGAATCTTAACAACCAACTATCCGCTTATAAGATCATCACTAAATGGCTCTGACTCTCATCCCTGATAAAATAGAGGCATTTCTAGCGGGCACTCGTGCGGATGGGGCTCGCTGCAAAACTATTGATCCCTATCTTAACATTTCCACCACCCATACTCCCTCTCTTGATATTTAAAAAATCTTGGTGTCACTTTTGATAGTCAGTTATGTCTCAAAAGTCATGTTGTCAACGTCTGTAAATCCTCGCGCTGCTCTCTCTGTCGTCTCCACCGCATGACGTAAGGATAACGTCTAAACCTTTTGGAGACACTCTCAAACAAGTGAATTAATTAAGCCCAGCGAGAAAAACGAAAGTCAAATGCGCAGCGAAAATACTCAAACAGAAGGCCATGCCCCCCAAAATCAAGAAAAATAAAGCGACGTTTAGTCTTAGTCTACCTAGCGTGTAGACTAGCGTGTATAAGAACTTGTCATACAACTAAAAGAAATTAAAAAGTCCCCATGGCCAAAGATTGAAATTCGAAGCCTAAGGTCTCTTACCAATACTCAAACAAATGAAATCCAACATGTGATCAAACTGGTCCAGTAAAAAAATTAGTGTCGAGGTCAAATCAGAGATCCAATTTATGGTCGAAATGCTTAACCATCATTTTTTCTTAGATTTACTCAAGAAAATTTGAATGATATTTCAGTAGTCGAGGCAAGGATGGCATTTTTCCAGAGTTCTACACTGAATAGAATATCAGTCAATGAAGAAGTTAGTTTTTACATGAACAAACTTAAATCTACGTAAACATCGAGATTAGATATGGTTTATCCTTGGGACCTTAAAGAATTAAAAGTCATTGCTATACGTCTGACAAAAATATTTAATAGATTGCTAGAAGAAGGGTGTCATTCCAGATTGAGTCAAATTTGCTGATAATATTACCTATTTTCAACAAAGTGCAATCGTCACTTCCCTCTATACTACACGCCAAAGTCTAATTCCTGATTATTACATTTTTTTAATCAATTGCCAGAGCGAAAATAGCCAAACATCTCGATAGCGATGTGATAATTCGAGACGTCCTACACGGGTTTCGAAAAAAGAATCGTGCCTCACTTATTTTTTGAATTCTTTTTCATAAAATAATCCAAGCATATGACACAAACCAAACCGTAAACGTGATTTACCTGGATTTTCAAAAAACCTTTGATAAAGTTCCACACAAAAAGGTCGAACCAAACGGCATGCATGGAAATTGCTCACACGGGCAGAATAGTTAGTACTAGATCATAGGAAGGAAACACTAATTGAATCAGAGTGAAAGGTAGTATAAATATATACTGGAGTTCTATAGGGATTTGCATTGGGGCCGCTTCTATTTTTAACCTATGTTTATAATATAAACGATGAATTTTTGTGTATAATCTTGAATTCGCTGATGATATAAAAATGTGAGGAAAGGTTGCTAGTTTCTGACCGACAGAAAAGTCAACCAAAATCGTAAGTGGTGGTCAATTAAATAAGAGATTGAGCTTAATCAGGTAATTCTTACATATCGGGCCAAGAAACGAAAAATTAACTATCCTAGCGTAATAGTGAAAATGAAAAATATGTAGGCCTATCCTTCAACAACGAAGTAAAATGGTAAAAATAATGTGTGAATGAGGGCAAAAAAGTCTTAGATTTTATCTATAGGAGTTTTCGCTACAAGTCGAAAGAGATCGTTCATCTACTATGTAAATCCATTGTGAGGCCGCACTTGGAATAATCAGGGCAAATCTAGTGTCCTTATTTTCGAAATTATGTAGTAATGTACTACACAGCTATTTTATTTATTTGGAACGTTTAACGCCTTCTTTCACCATTTGTTGAATCTATACAGGTGTGTAAAAGATAGTGGGAGATTTAAAAGAGATGCAAAAGATAATGCGAGAGAGTGCATCAATTTATCTTTGGTGGTTGGGTCGGGAGGGTGGGACGCTATACCATCCACCCCCTTTGGTGGGCCGTGCAACCAAGATGATTCAGAGATTGAGACCCAAATATAGATGGGTGAACTCATTCATGTTTTTAATCTATCAAACGTCTTTTTAATGTTAAATCTGATTCATTCTTTGACCTTCGTAACTCAAATAGGACAAGAAACAATGGCTTTTCATCTCAAGGTAACGAAGCGAATTCTTAAGGGACGGAGTTCGGACACAGAGGCACAGATCGACGAAGGATAAAGGTGGAAGAGAAATAAAAATTGGTGGGGGACAAAAGACAAACTGCAAAACATGAACGAAGAGAATATGAATAGAATAAAAACGGAATAGGGGACGATGATAAGTGATGGAGATTAGGAAACTACGTTTCTTCTGGGCTTTACGGGCCTTCCTCAAGAAACAAGAACATAACGTACAACAAAAAAACACAAGGATCTTACGAAAGAATCTGACTGAGTTAATGGTAGCTCTGCTATGCGAATCTTTGATTTAAGAGAAAAGTTTGTTTCTAGGTCTCTGAAATAGACAGCCCAGTTCGCTTAAGCAATGGGCGAAACGAGTGTTGGATATTCTCTCATCTCGCCCCCTTTTTTAAGTTTTCTTTTAGTTTTCAAGTTTTACTTCTCTGTTTCCTGATTCTTCTATTACATATGGTGTTTTAACCTCTTTACTGGCGCCCAACTTCCTTACTCTTCCCACATTTGGGCTTAAATATTCTCCTTGTGGACCAGATTTAGTTCTCAACTCAGAATCTGCTCACGAGCCGAAATTGACAATCGTCTGATTACCTCCGGCTTCTAGATCTTCACTCTTACCCAACAATCTTAGCATTTAGGCTTCTTGCAATTATAACAATACCTCTTTTCCTTTTTCTTATATAAAATCTCTCCTCATATCGATCATCTATGTATAATCCCCAACCTTCCACTCATCCTCTTCCTCTTACCTTCTCTGACTTTTCATGTCACTTGTTTTATAAGGTTGAGTGAATGAAATGGAGCCGAAAAGCGTGGAAGGGGGGGGGGGGAGCAGGTGAATTGGGTGTTCCGTAAACCAAAAACCCAGAGTATAAGTTCTGCTTAACATATTTCAGGGAACATGGGCTGGAGACAAATGCAGAAACTTCCATCATTCTATACATGTAAACTTGTGCAAAGCTTCCGTGATTATATCGTTGTTTGCGATGCTGGTTTCGACTGGTTCTAGATTCGCATCATTTCACTCAACAACATTATTCGGCTCATACAACAAGGCTTCAGCCAACTCAGTAATGATAGCAAATGACATTCAACATTGTACTCAGATACATCCTCATCAACAAAAAGCTACAAATAATTGCTCGCCAATTTTCGCACAGGTCAGCGCGCACAACTAATACACCACGGCAAGCTATCAATAACACATGGTTTCCGAAAGGATCTACTCTCTCCTCCGCCCTCTTTAACTTTTCAAACAAACATACCAGACCTCGCAATCCAAATATTACAGTTTACACCTACCCAAATGCATATTCAGCCAACACACGAATCACACCCATTAAACACAACATTATCATCGCTTGGTGTCACCCTGGACACACGTGTCATAGTTCAACCACACCTAAAAGCAGTACACGGAAGTGACAGTTCATCTACACATAAAAGAGGTAGAGCTGCCCGGCCTTATCGTATGCCAGTATGGCTTGGGAATGCAAACTCGCATCCACTCGCTACGGCACACTACAGGAGCTCACGCCTCAGTAGCAGGTTCGAATCCCGGCGAGAGTGGTCGTAAGAAATGTCGGGAGTTGCAGAAGGAAGCCACCATTGAGGCGGTGCGTCGATTTCCTGCAGACGCGCTGTCAGCTGCCCCCACGTACGTCACCGCACACATCCAATCACAACACCGCTGTCTCTTTTTGCCCTTTCTTTCCACACATACAATATATCCACACTCCCCTGATCCGGAATGGATGTTTCTCTCGGGGACCAGTATGGGTTTCCCTGCTCACAGGAGGGCAGAGGTGGAAAAATGAATACTGGCCCTCGGTGCATTATCATTCCGATCTTTATGTTAATTTCATTACCTCCCTCCCCGGAAAGACCTCTTCCACGACTGAAGAAGGGCGGATGGAGCATTTAACAATCTTTCTCACACCACACTACAAATCGTCGCTACTACCTCAACTCCGCCTATACTACACCTCCACTACGCTTCTACCTCCACTTCATCTCCGCTAAGTATTCATCTCAACTACGCCTCCACTCCCAAACAAATGTCGCGCCCATAAAATCCCAATTCGACCGGCGTGAAAGAACGAGTCTTGTATATGCATCAAACTCATGCTAGTACACGCAAGATCCCTATTATACTACTCGAAGTATGAGCAATGCTTCAATTGCACACTACACTGAGATAGTCGAATGAATACCACTACCCCACATCAAGACCCTCATAACCCACAAAACAATCCACGCACACATAACACACCAAGCCAGCCAATCTCTTAGTCCAAACCATCTGCACATTTCTACGGCGGAATTTTTATTCTTTTTACTATATCTGTTACCGGAGTTTATGCTCTTATCCATTTATTTCTGTCATGCTTCCTGAGTTTTATTCCTGACATGTATCGTTCTATGTTTATCAGAGTTGTCCGTTTCTGCTTTCCTATCGCTCTTCAGCTTAATTTTACAGATTTCATTTTCTTTGAGGCATCAGGACTCATAAGTCGACCTACATATTTGTTTACCTGCTGACAATTTGATCATCAGTTGTAATTTAACTGTCTTCTATAAAACTATTAATTATTATTTGATCATCAATTGTGATGACTCTCTTTTGTAAAAGTATTAATTCACGGGGGAACAATTTTGAACATAATTTCTGTTGGTTCGATTTTTCACTTGATTATTAACACTGAACCCGACTCGTAGAAGAGGCACTATTAGCATATGGTGACAGCTTGTAAGTTGTATATTCAGTTAACATAACATAACATAACATAACAGAACATAATTTCACGGAAGGAAAAAGCCACAAGGGCCTATCAAAGGTCATCCGCATCTGTCAAAACCCACCCACAAAATGCATCCATAGGATTGTGTCAGATTATAAATCTACAATATACAATTAGAACCATCCACAGGAATGTGTCAAAAACAAAAGGCATCATCATCAAGCCTCGTTTAAATCCAAATATACAATAATAAAAAACTGCATCCACAGAAATGAGTCCAGAATACACTCCCCCCCCCCCAAAGTTAACCCTCCCTCCCCATATAATCATCTAATCTGCGTTTGAAAACATTCAAGTTTGGACTGTCTACCGTCTCAGATAGCAAACTATCCAGTAATCTACCACTCTATTGGTGAAAAAATATTTTCTAAAATCCAACCTGCACCTGCTTTTTTATTTTTAAGTGGTGACCTCTAGTCCTATTACTACCTTCCAACTCAAATAACTTGCTAAAATCTTCTAACTTATCCCTCCCAGAACAGATTTTAAAAAACTCAATCATACAGGGGCGGTCAATAAGTTTTGAAATTCGAATATAAGGAAACGAGATATGAGGAAAAGTGTTTTATTATTTTTCAATATAACTACCCTCGACTTCAATGCACTTGCGCCCCTTGTCCCTGAGGGTTCGAATTCCTGACAACCAGAAATCTCCCGACTGCTGTTCAATCCACTACTGGACAGCGAGCTGGACATCTTCATCGTCCCCAAACCGGCGTCCACGCAGTGCAGCCTTGAGCTTGCGGAATAAAAAGTAGTCGCTAGGGGCCAGATCTGGAATGTAGGGGGGATAGTTGAGCTCCTTGAATTTGCGTTCGCGCAGGGCAGCTTGTGCAACTCTGGCATTGTGGACTTTGACGACGTTGAAGTCGATGATGGGGCATGAGGTATCTAGGGACCCAACGGACACAGACCTTGGTCATGGTCAAATTGTCGTGGATGATGTTGATAACACTTCCATGTGATATTCCAAGTTCTCGCTCGATTTCTTCGACCTTTACCAGTCGATTTTCGAGGATCCTCCTCTCCACACGGGACACATTGTCATCTTTGGTCACGTCTGACGGACGTCCTGGACGGGGGTCATCTTCAAGGGACTCACGATCATGGCGGAACTCCCTATTCCAGCGAGCAATGGTTGCATAGGAAGGGGCGGTGTCGGTGTACACTGCCACCATGCGTTCATGGATCTGTTTTGCATTCTTGCCTTCCTTGGTCAAAGATTTGATCACTGCGCGGTGCTCAACCTTCTCTATTGTTGAAAAATTTGTGACTGATGATCTGCGATCAGCTACTGCTTCTTAAATAGACGAGGCAGGAGCGTGCGGCTGCGGGTCCTGACTTGTCATAACTTGTCCTAACACCCCCCTAAACAGTTATTTCCCTTCCTCTGTTTTACCCTACCGATTCGCAAAACTTATTTACCGCCCCTCCTATCTCCCTTCACACATCTTCTCTCAGTCTATCTTCATATTCAAGGTGCTTCAGGGAAGGTATTATTTTTGTTGCCCTCATTTGTACTGACTCTAGGAGGTTGATGTCATGTCTAAAATGTGGTGACCATGTTTGTATACAGTACTCTAAATGTAGCCTAACATACGAGTTGTAGAGTTTAAGGATAACCTCTTTACTCTTATAGTTAGCATTCCTCTTAATGATTCCTAGCACACTATTTGCTTTATTTTTTGCCTCAATACATTGTGTAGAGGTAATGTAGAGGTATAAGAGTTTAGCAAAAACTGTTGTGAACCAGCGAGTGTAAATATATGTATTGAGGCCTCCCTCTTGGTGACGAGAGCTAAGCAAATAATAACAAAAGGTATCTGGGTTTAGCTTTGCCCCTCCGATGTTCTCCGGTAACATAGGAGGACGGTCAAAAGGGTAACTTTTAGGAGACAGATTCCAGACCTCAGCTCAAAAGGCAGGCCCTTCGATGGTGTACTTATAAACAATCCTTTCTGTCGTGGTATGACATTACATTATATCAATACCATATTATATCTATGGGAGTGGACCAATAACTTGAAAGCGAACCGACAAAAGGGACGGAAAACCACGCGTTCAGACTGGCTGAGTAACGAGAGAGTGCAACGAGGTCAGGCAAATTATGGACAATGGCAAAGAGACATGTACGAAAATAGAATTTTATTTACACAAACAAATTAATAAGAGAATTGAAGGGTAAAATTACCCCAGAGAATTAACGGGCAAAAATCACATTAATAAACGAAGGGGGGAAGATTAACTCAATTGGGTTACTGAAGGGGGGAGGGGGGGTTGGCTTGCGGATGTCATCTGCTCTTGAGGCGAGGCCGCTCGAACTTCAAAGCGGGAGGTTGGAGTGATGACGGTTCTCCAAAAGCAAGGGGGGGGTAACTTCCGGTCCAGGGGAGAGTATTTCGGCTACCCGAAATGAGTTGGGCTTCGACAGGAGTTGATGAAAGAAGTCGGGAAAATCACTCGGGGCGATTTTTCAGTGTAATTACCTCCTGGCTGGGGCTAATTCCAAATAGACAAAATAGTCCAGCTGTCACTTTGCTTTGTTGCTAGCACTTGACTTGGAACCATGGGGAAATCTTCTTGGCTCTGGCGAGACTTCTCAACTCTGTGTGTCTCTCGGGGAGTCGAGCTTTATTTATATCCGATGCTCTCCCCGGAGTTGGGGGTTAGCGGGAAACAGCTCTACTCTCGAAGGGACTCGAATCTTCTCGCAGAGCTATTTTAGCCCGCATAAAGGTAAATCGTGGGGGACTCGATTCGAGGCTACCGCTTGTGGAAGGGGGGTGGGGGTAGGCTTACCACTTTAGTCCTAGCCGGGACTTTTGCTGCACATGGGAGTTCCTTTCTGCTAAAGATCTTCCAAGTGGGGATTCCCTCACACTTTCATAAGTGCAAACTGCCGATTTAGTATTACGTGCTCCCCTAAGTTCAAAATGCCAAGTAGACAAACAGACACAAGAAGGGAAACTCCAGTTACGTCTTATCTGTGAGTCCCCTAAACCTCCATTTACCCCGTGGGGTTAATTGAGGTATAAAACAGGTTGGCCCGAGGAAACGAGGCTTTTTGTTCGTTTTCCCCGAAGAGACAAGAAAGTCACCGGTTGACAGAAGATTTTTCGAGTTCGACAAGAAAACTCAAAAATCACCGGTACAAAGTTATTGCAAGTTGAAGAGAACTTGCAGTCCTAGTACAATACCAGATTGTACCAAAGAAGCTCGGCGCCGTTCGAGCCCCAAGATTATTGAGTATCAATCTACACAGCTTGAGGACTCCAAATCTTACTCTATCTGAGTTTGACAACTCCAAACTAGATAGATTTCTCATCCAAAATCGAAATTATATAAGCGAGACCCAAATCGCTAGAAAAGAATATAAACATATTCCAACCTCTTCTGAAGGAAACCTTTTCAATGTCATAAACGTCCGACAACCCACCCGCCTCATCAGCTTCTTTGTTTTGATTCTCTTACGCCAACTCGAAATTCCGTGTGACGTCACTCGCCCCCCCTTTCATTCGAAGTAACGCCATCTCGGGAGCAACCAGCAAACTACTCGAGCTACGCCTCTCAGGAACAAAATCTCCGAAGATATTCTAACTGAAATCGGGTATTAATCTCCATTACCTCATGTAGGTAAAGAATAGTCCTGTTGTTTATGTCCCGTGCATAAAAATTAGTTTATTGGATGTCTGGCTAAGGACAAAGATATTAACTCAAAATTGTTCGCCCGTAAAATTCTATCTAGAATTGAACCTCAAGAGTTCGCCAAGTAATTCCATTTTCTTTTTATACGTGTATTAGATCAGTATGTTTTAATGTTATTTAGTGAGAGGGTTTATGTTCATTAAAGTCTATTTTTTTAGTAAAAGCTCTGTTTTAATTATCCTCAAACGAGTTGAAGTGGCAATATTTGATAAAGGGAAGAAAGAAACCCCTTTTATTCATTCCCTAGAAAAAAATAAAGTTTAGCACTCTTAGAGAACGATCCTCAAGCGATCACCGAGGCACGAACCTACGCCTCAAATCAAAGTTTATTTGGTTTATTAACCATAATAAAACAAATATATGTATATATATATATATATATATATATATATATATATATATATATATATATATATATATATATATATATATAATCTCGGCTAACCCACGACACACTGCTTTGAAAACTTGAGTGACCTATCTACTACTACGCCTAAGTCCTTCTCATCCTCAACTGAATTCAGTCATTGCCCATCCATTTGATAGTTATATTCCCTATTATCCGTTTATATGTTAAGAACTTTGAATTTTTTTAAGGTTAAAAGTCATCTGCCACTTCTGAGCCCAAACTAATAACTTATTTAAGTCACTCTACACTTTAAAGTTACCCTCAACTTCTTTGACTACAGCTGCCAATTTAGTGTCATCAGCAAACATTGACACTTTGCTATTTACAGCCTCCCCGAGATCATTTATATAAGCTATGAATAATAAAGGGCCTAGAACGGATCCATGAGGTACGCCACTGATAACGTCCGTCCACTGTGACCTCACTCCATTCAGCACAACTCTGTTTCCTGTCTTTCAGCCATTCAGTTATTCATTCAAAACTTTACCACATATCCCATGCATTTTTAATTTGTGAACTAGTCTCTTATGTGGAACCTTATCAAAAGCTTTGCTAAAATATAAGTAAATTAAATCAACATTCTCTCTCTTATCTAATCGTTTAGTAACATAATCCCTAAAATCTAGTAAATTTGTTAAACACGATCTACCTCTTCTAAACCCATGCTGAGCATCATTTATTAACCCACCACACTCTGGATGGTTAGAAATCCACTTCTTCTCAAGGGTTTACAAACGATAGAAGTTAATCTTACCGGCCTAAAGTTATTTGGCTCCTCTTTACTTCCCGTTCTAAAAATTGGCACTACATTCGCTAATTTCCAATCATTAGGTATTTTTCCAAACTCTAGTGATCTAGTATATATCTTCTCAAGAGCTACTGCAATACTATCTATACATTATTTGAGTAACCTAGAATAAATGTTGTCTGGGCCAGATGACTTACTAGTATTTAACTCCAATATAAGCCCTTTAATTATTTCCCTGTTCACATTAATGGTATTCAACCCTACTTTCCTTGACCTAGAACTATCATCAATTAATCTATCTGGATTCTCTTCTGTAAATACTGAAGAAAAATGATCATTAAGAACCTCTACTATTTCGTCATCAGATTCTTTCAAAACCCTTTCATATCTAATAGGCCCTATTTTATCACTGCTAGATTTGCTATTAATTCTATAATAGCTAAAGAATTTTCTTGGACAGTGCAGTGAGAGGTTATGTGGCGCTCTCCATAGGTGATTACTATCGTATTCTGAAAACAATATATAAATGCCTGCATACAAGGAGTCTGCCTCTGCTACTTCTCGTCGTAAGGACCTAAGCAGCCAGAGTCATTTGTTATATCAGTAGCAGTCTCGCCATTCCCAGTCAAAGGGCAAACATCAGTGCTTTTGTCAAGCAAGCCTATTTTTCATATTTTAAAGTAATAATTGGTGATCAAGAAAAGCCTTGGAGCCTCAGACATGGTGTGCAAGCAGTGTTTCGAGAGTTTACGGGTGTGGTCCAAGGGAACACGTGATAAGTTGGCATCAGCTATAATCCCAGTGCCAGTTTTCGTTCAACTACCTTCTCTTGAAGATATGGATCATGATGAAGAACTCAATAAGAGCAATGATGCAGATTTCGTAATTGAGATGACTCAGCTCGTAAGGATTTAGTACGAAATTTGGGTCTATCAGAAGGACTTCAGAACCCTAACATAAAGATTGAATGATAAAAACTTGCTCGAAAAACTAGTGAAAATATCTTACTTTTAATCAAGAGAAGGCACATTTATACACTACTTTTGAAGTGACAGTAGCTTTGTGTATTGCCATAACATACAGAGTTTAGTGGAGTAATTGGGAATTCCTATTTACAACTCAACTGAATAGCGACTGTTCATCGATAGCTCAGAAGAGCAGCTTAAATTATGTCCTTCTCCACAATGGCAATATATGTATATGGTGCAGTCCAAGTTGGGCATTTAGTTGGGCTTCGTAAAGAACATGGAGATATAAAGTGAGTCATTGAGTTATCGCAATATTACAAACAGAATTGGATCATCTGCGTTGACCTTAAATTGGGGAGCTAGCTTCTTGGTCAGCAACGTGGGTACACGAAATATCCCTGCTTTCTGTGCATGTGGGACATCAGAGCTCAAGAGAAGCATTGGGTGAAGATGAATTGCCTCTAAAATCTGACCTCAAACCTGGAGATCCCAACATGCTACATCGGTGTTTCCCAACGTCGGCACTAGCGCCTCCTTGCGGACGTTGTTGTGTTAAAAGCGAGCGCTGTAAGTTTATATTTCACATAGAGGGCGGTGGGCTTTTATCCATTGTTAAATCACGTTTTAAAAATTATTCAATATTACTCTTTCTACAAACGCTGCGAATTATCATCATTAGCCACGGGCCCATGCATTTGACAGATCGGGTAACGTTACAATTTAATTATGTCATCCTGAATCTTAGCCAATTGCAACCTGTCATTCCGCCACGCAAAGTAGAACCGCTTTATCTCCTAACCTCACTTTTGTTAAATTATGTCTAAATAGATTACGAATTTCCATTTTTCATTCACTATCCCACCATATTTTATGAATAATTGTCACCTGATTCTTTTTAAACAATCAATTTTGTCATATTACCGTACTTTTATTTTATAAAAAGATAAAATGGCACTCATATTGGAGAGTTGGCGGTGGTTGTTGACATTATTCGTGAACTTTCTTATTCATTTTTTACTTACTTTATTTTTTTTTCCAGTGTTTGAATTTACCCGTAATCACGTCGAAAACCCCATTAAAGCGAAAATGCACACAGTATACTGTTGAATATTTGAAGCTTGGTTTTATTACTTCTCCTAATAAGGAACAACAGCCAATGTGTCTCATTCCCGAGAAAGTATTTTCGGGCGAGGCCATAAAGCCATCTAGGAATTCCGATCAATAAAAGAAGATCCATCTTGATAAAGGGAAAGAAAATTTGTCATATTTTAAAACTTTACGAGATAGATTTCAAAGGAGAAAATCTATTCCCTCCCTTATGACAAACCAATCACAGAAATGCGACGATGGACTTGTTTGTTCATACAATATCTTCAAGATGATCGCCAGATCAGGGAACCCTCATACAATGGGAGAACAACTCACTTTACCGTCTATGGAGGAAGCCCTTCGTACATTAGTGGACCATGAAATGGCCAGGGACAATATTTTAGTTGCTTGGGCGCTAATCTGACGACTGCCCACTAGGACATAAGTTGCCTTAATCATACATAGCATAATGCTAGACAAGATTAAATAAAAGATGCAAAATCCTCCCCCCTCCAAACAAGAACAATTTAAAAACAAAACAAAGACAAAACACAAAGCAGGAAGAAGGAAATACGCTCCGACGTTAAGGGAAGGCCCATCCCTCCCAGTGTAGGATGATGCGACCAACACCAAAGCGAGTAAAATAAAATGGAGGAGGTCAAACTCATCCAAAAAGTCATATAGTCTATAAGTGTAGGTGCACAAACTGGTGGTATCACCCACGGTCTTCCCAGGACCAGGACATGTAACGTGCGCGAAGTTCACCGAGACTGAGACATTCAACAAGAATTTGGCTGTCAACGCAATGTTGCTATGGTGGCGCGTTCCGCGAGAGTGTCCAATCCGGAAACGACAGAAAGCAACCTGAAGCCGTCTTGGCATTGGATGTAGGTCTATGGGAATAGTCGCGGCGCAATTACACGTAAATTTTGGTTCCCCTCCTCCATCTCTCATCTTCTTTGCCAAGTAGCCCTTAGGGCTGCACTGATACTTGCCGTATAGTCGATGTAAGTAAAAGAGAAGCGGTGGTCTGGTCGCCCAGGCCTCGCTTGGTAGAGCCCCCACTGACTCCAAGCAGAGGCAAAAAGGCGTCGAAGCGGACCCCTTCCTGGGATTTGGATCCATACGTGTACAGTGGCACAGATCCAGCGTGATACGAAGTGTGCTCCAAAAAGACTGAAAACAATATTCACTGCACTGTGGAAGCTTTGGGAGCAGAGACATAACGACACAGAATCAAAGGGGTTGCCCCCCAGGGTGGCGTTGTGTCGATGACTTCGAAGAGAACTTATATAACATACTTAAAAATCAACAATTGGAGGAATCTACTTCCCACGCATTAAAGCTCCACATTTAGGAAATTTTGGTTTTATTGCAGATAAGAAAATTGTGCAAGAATTACTATTTGCAAAGGAACTTGAAACTAACGTTAAAGGTGAATCCATGTTTACTATAGTTGAGCAATTTTTCAAAGAAAGAAGAAATCTCTATGAACAATACAATTAATTGTGCAACGGACGGTGCTCCAGAGCGGGATAGAGTCTTTTTTTTGTATTTTTAAAGAAAGCTGTACTCAATGTCTTCACAAAAATACATTGCGTTTTTCTTCGTAAACCTCTACTTGCTTGGAACTTAAGTGATCAGCTTCATAAATCTCTTGGTGTTGTTCTCATCGCAGTAAATAAAACAAAATACTTTCCACTTAATTCCGGAATCTTTCGACAACTGCAACAACAATGATGAAGCATTTGATAGTTTCCTTTTCCATACTGAAGTGTGATGGTTATCCAAGGAAAACTGTTTGAAGCAATTTTATTCTCTTTTGAACACTATCATACAATTTTTTCGTAGGAATAAAAGTGGTTATTTGAGTGACGAACTCTTAGCTTTCAAATGAGACATTTCCTAATTAACAGATTTATTCAATGATCTGAATTTGCATTTGCAAAACTGTGACGTAAATCTTAGCACGGCAAAATTTGTTTATTATTGGCACATTGATGGAAAACTTTGACTCTTTCGGCATAATAGTGGTCGTCGGGAGCTATCTCAATTTCCAAATCTCGATCGACTAGAGAATGATTTTGAGGCTGATACTTCCATATTAGATGATGACTTCTTGATTTATTCAGAGTATTTGAACTCTTTGCACGAGGACACGAGCGATAGATATCAATACCTCATTGATATGGAAATACCTGAATAGCTGATAAACCCATTTATTGATGCTTGTAAAATGAAACCGACTATGCAATGCCTGACGAGTCAATTGTTTTAAAAAAGACTTAGAATTGAAGCCTCTCTTCAAGCAATCATACCAGGAAGTTTGGCTACAAAAGGAAATTTCTGAAAGGTATCCAAATCTGTGGGAAGCTATCAAAATTTTTTCATTGCTTTTTCAATTTCCTATATGGCTGAATGTAGTTTTAGTGCACTTATTCATCTTCTTACTAAACAAAGAAACCACCAGAAAATTGCAAAACGAGGATATTTGGAATTAATTCTAAACAGCATAGAACCTAGACTCAGACTTAGCCTGTAAGCACCAACGTCAACTATCGCATTGAAAACATTTTGAGATAAGCTACCAAATAAAAGTTTTTTATCATTTTCATCATTAGTCTTTATAAGAGAAATAAAAACTACATTCATATTATCTTTGCACTAATACCTGAGTGTTATCTTGCTATAAAGGATAAATTTAATAAGGTATTCGAAATTTAATTGGACAGGTGGAGCGATAACAAAAAAGAATTGTATCTAAAGGGAAAGCTAGTCCCAAAAAAAGGTTTGGGAAACACTGTCTTACAAGAACCACTTGTTGACAGAAAGAAAATAATATTCTCACCTTTGGACATCAAACTGGGTCTCATGAAGCAATTCGTTAAAGCGTTGCCACCTGAAAGTGACTGTTTCAAGTACTTCCTTTTGGCATTTCCTGGACTGTCAATTGAAAGAAATCAAGGCCGGGTGTGTTTGGTGGTCCACAGATTCGGCAGCTCATCAAAGAAGAACATTAAATTTTGATCGAGACATTATCAGAACTATAAAAGAATGCTTGGTTATAATTCAAAGACCCTGTCCAGAAACTTCTTGGAAAAACACGAGCAAAGAATTGCACCGAAATTGTCCAGAAACTATTGGAGAGCTACAAAACACTGTTTCAGCACGAGCATCAAGTTGCATTTTCTGCATAGCCATCTTGCTAACTTCGGGAAACTTTGGTGAAGTCAACGATGAGCAAGGTGAAGGATTCCACCAAGATTTGTAGGTCATAGAGGAACGGTATCAGGGTAGATGGGATGTCAATATGTTGGCTGACTACTGTTGGGGGAGAAAGGGAAATTGTCCACATATTGAACACTCCAGGAAAAGTTATGAGCGAAAAATTTGCCTTGAACTATTTGCACACACTTTTATTTATAATAACAATATCTATCCTCTGTATGAACAAAATAATTTTTTTGCAAACATTACAGTCAATCAATAGTTTATTATTTTTCAGTGTGTGTTAATTGTTAAAATATTTAATAAAATAAGCACAAAATTGTTAGATGCGGTATTTTTATTGGTTTTGATACAAAACGAAGGTTTCCTGTCGCCCCCAAAATTGATGTGGTACAGAAAAACTGGAGTAGCAACCATTATTTGATCACCAATTGTAATTTTTATGTCTCCTGTGAAATATTAATCATTATTTTAGCAACTTTAGTAATTGTTCTGTCATCTCTGAAACTAGTAACCATCATTTGTAATATCTGTCTTCTGTAAAAGTCTTAATCACTCTTTTCGTCTTTAAAAAGTCCATTTTGAGTCCATCTGACTCTAGTTTGTATCAAATTGTTGTTGTCAATGACTGCGATTCTTTTTGATTCGAGGCAATGAGGATAATCAAAACTCCCGCTCTCGCGAGCCTAATGGATAAGGCGTTGGTCTTCTAGCGTCTAAGCACGACACAAAACTTTCACCAGTGGCATGAGCATCCGGGCGCCAATTGGGAGGATACGCTCATAATCACTCCCGCGTAGGTAGGTAACTCTACACACATCCCTATGCGCATAGCCAATCACAACATCTCTATCATTTCCCTCCCCGTTCCCATTAGCGCAAACTCATTGCCAATCTTCCCTATGTCCCGAAACCCCGCGAATGGAGTTCTAAATTTCCTTTAGCAGACATTCATCTCCACATATTCCTGACGCGAAATGATTATCAGTCTGATCTTTATGTATATTTGATTATCTGCTCCGGGGATCTCCATCAGATGCGAGAGACGAGTGGCGCTATAAACTATCGCAAGTATTAAGGTTTGTGTGTCTGGTCCTTATTGAATAGAATAAATTCGTAGTGCTTTTACCGCCGATCTGCACTTCATTTAAGATGGATTTTACTGCAAATGAGCTCCGTTTACAGAGAAAGCATTAATCAAATTTGAGAAATTATTATTAATGAAATAAAGCAAGTGAAAAACAAGAGTAAATTAAATAGAATAAAAGGTATCTAATTTCATGACAGAAACGCTATCAGCATTGTACTATGAGCTTTTAAGTTATGTGTACTTATCTCTATATACTTAAAATGGTCGTCCTTAAGTTAATATAAAATATACATAAATATATATGTGCATATAAGTAGATGTGTATAAAAGTATATATACATACTTCACTCGTACTAAGAAGCTAGAGGAATTCAGTCCCCTAAAACCATTGTTTAAAATTTATCTTCAGCACTATTTAGGAGCAAGTCGTACTAGTTGACCCTCTCCCCTCCATCTCCTGCCACAACAAGTCTTTTCATTTCTCGCGAAGTTAGGTCCTACCCCCCCCCCTTCCTCTATGCTAAATAAAAAGCACCCTTAGATTGCAAGCCCCTCCTTTGAAGGCACGTTCCCTTGTGATGGTGTAACGAACCCCTTCTTCCGGCCCCTCAAGCTCGTTAAGAGATTTCCTCCAACTTAGGTTCCCATCTGTTCTTAAGAATCATATCAACGAATCATGTTTTTTTAATTGGGTTTTCAAAAGGTATAAAATGTGTCAAAGAAGTTCAGCTAAAGTGATAATAAAACTTGGCTTGGTCCATATCCATTGTTCGGAACCTCATTAGTCAATACACAGTTCCTACTGCTTGACTGCCTGCCGTGACCACAACTAAATCATGCTTCAAGATAGAACCCTGAGGTCAGACTCCCGTTCGTATCTCAAAGCAGTGCTAAATCCCCAGCACTTTAAAATTGACCTAGAAAAATTATGCGCCCATTTCCATGGGTGACCAGGCTATGATATTTTTTACCACCGTCATCCACCGCTATCCTTCGCTTTCCTTTCGTCGACTGCCCTTTCGGGATTCAATCTCGTAGCAATCGAAGACATTATCGAGGGTACCCCATTCCCTCTCTACCACCCCACTTATGAGATATGGAGCTTCTTCAAGTAACTTGAGCACCCGAAGATATGCGAAGTCACAAGAAAAAGACAACAGACGCCGTCAGGAAGCCACCAGTAAAAGTGTAGCGAAATCAAGGTAAAGACTTTTGATCTTTGAAAAGCGAAGTGCTCTTTGGATTCCCCCAATACTTTTAGTCGGGCAAAGGTTCAGTTTCAAGTTTTAATAAAGTTCACCGTCTTGTTATATGCAATATGGAAGACCTGAATGCAAGGTGCAGAGTAAATGGCCACCGAAACAGATATCGAAGTGGTGAGAACTTCCTAATATTGATAGAAAGGAACATATTCCAAAGAATCGGCAAGGACTTCCCTGCGTACCTCAATGGCAGAGCTGCTTCAAAATCCAGACTTAACATTAAGCAGCTACTACATGCCTTACAACATCATTATGCAGCCTGTCAACGTAATATGTAATGATCACGTGGGAACGATTCCCTCATCCAATATGAACAGAAGAGATCAGAGAGGAGAACCGACAACTCAGCACTGTCTACGATCAAATTACAAATTTTGGATTAACCACAGAACGACAAACTGCGTTTAGAAGAAAAAAAGGACGAACAACAAGGAAAAATATAGGAAAGCCTCATAAAAAAATAGTTTGAAAAAATACCTAAAGAAAACCGTAGGCATATAAATAAAATGACCGTAAGACCTCCAAGAAGAAAAATAGGGTTAAGAAATAAATAAGAAGAATAATAAGAGATGGCAGAACCACCGAGCGTGATTTCAGACGCCAATGGAGATCCGTGTTTTCCATAACAATGGAAGAAAATGTAGACTTCAATCCAGCAACAGAAGAGATGGTTAACGAAAATCTCCCTAACAACCAAGAAATATCTCGCCAGTAACAGTCGTATTACAACGAAGGGTAGAAAATCCGGGACTAGGGGCCACAATTACCATTGAAAAACTAAAGTGTTATGTGCTCATTCAAACAAAATGCGCCAGGTCCCTCGGGAATCACCAGATTCACACTCGTTAAGGCACCTAACAATATCATTGAATCGATTAAGAACATATTCAATACGTGCCTCAACATTGGATACCTCCCAGACGACTTAGAACTAGCCAAAATTATCTTCATCCTAAAACCAGGTAAACCACCTCATCTCCTCGTCAACTAAAGACCTATATCACTTTTGAAGGACCCTCATTCCACAAAATGTAGGCCCTCCAACTGCCTGATATGAATCATTCCGTCCTAAAACTAAATTTCAGACTGATCCAGTTTGTTACAACTGCAATGGTCGTGGTCATTTGAGGCCAGAATGTACCTACCATCCATATTATTCACTTGACTTGCAGTGAGCACGGGGATAGCCGTAGGCAGCGCTAACAAATAACCTAGTAGTTGCGCCACTCAAAACCAATCAATTAATTACAGCCGACACTAAGCAGTTCCCTTCTAGGTACCAGATGGTAAACCAAAACTCGGATTTAAAGACTCGTGGCCAGCGAATGTAAAGTACATGATCCCACCTCAGTCTAACGATGAAGTACCAGCAAAATACTCTTGCCGGATCCTTTTTAAGACGAAGTGTACGGAGCGAGGGAGTAAGTTTATCCTTCTAATCCGATAAGTTATTAGACTCCCTAGTCCTTACCCATCCAAATTTTATAGTTAATTGTAAAGTAGGAAATGTTGATTGTCTAGCTTTACTAGACACTGGAGCTAGTACTAATTTACTAAAGAGAGAAATCGTCGACGATTTACAACACCTAACGAACCAATTTCACAGATTTACGCCGCTTCGATTTCAGGTAGTGGGCGTAACCGGCCAAAAGTTCGCTTTTTGGAGAGATTGAATTGTATCAAGAATTGGGTAATTCAGTGTTTCCCGCTAAGTGTTATATTGTCGGAGATTATATGAGATTCTTGACAAGTTTGCTACTAAGTTTAGATTTTTTTAAAGAAACGCGTGGATAATTGAACCAGCAGGTAACACAGCTCGTTGTATACGAAGTATACATACTCTGCTGGACCCTGGGAATAGTTCGAGTATGGGGAATATAATTTCACTTGTAAGAAGACGGGAGCCAGTTAGGCAAGGTGCAAATGGTGGACACGTTGAGATCCGTGGTTCGGATGCTCGAAATATATCAAGGGAGGACCTAAGAGATGCCACCCCTATAAGACTTAGGAAAGGATAGAGAGCCAAAAAATGGCTGCTCCAATAACCCTTAGTTTAAAGGGGAAGGGCCAAATAATGGGCTACTCATGAACCCTTAGTTTAAAGGAGAAGAACCAAGATATGGCTGCTCCAAGAATATTTAGTTTAAAGGTGAGCCAAGAAATGGTTGCTTCAACGTACCTTAGTTTCAAGGAAGAGAGTCAGAAAAGGACTGCTCAAATAGATCTTAGTTTGATTGAGAGCCAAGAAAGAGCTGCTCTAAAGATTTTCACTTTAAACGAAGGGAGCGAAACGAATGATTCTTTAGGAAATATAGATATGGTAGGGACCGGTGAAAGCGGTGCCCCACCCAAAGATTTATTGGTCTCTCAGCCTGTGAGACCTAGAGAAGCATTTTGTGTTAAGACGGTATCCCCGAAAACCATGCTAAGGCTACTCTGTTCGATAGTGTAAATAGTGGTTTGCATGATAGCGACCACAAGAACTTCTCCCCAAATGATTTGGGATTAAACCCCATTCGTTCATTGATACCTTGCTGAAGAGTGTTTCGGTACTTTTCCTTCCGGTACAAACGGCAACTGTACAACCATAAGAAAGAAATTGTTTTCTAGAATAAATAAATGTTTCTGTTTACTTTTCTCTCTGTGCCACTTTCTCATAGTTTTGGCTAGGTTAAGTAATCTTCCTTACGCAATAATTTATCCTCCATTTCCTTTATTGTGTATAATTCAATTATATTCCCTTTCTTCGAGGAATATTCTCCATGTATCAGTTTTCTGTCTTAAAGTTTGATTAGCGTATTCCTTTGTTTTGTTTTTCCCTTGCCTCAGTGTCTCATTACTTTGAATGATATGGGTTTGTTCAATTACTATTCTCAGTTTCGCACTCTTTCTTTTGTTTATCTTCTTTTATCTAAAAAAGAACTCTTAAGTTTCGCTTGATCTAGATTTGAGCTAATCTTGCCCTTTTGAAGCTGTCGTGTTTTATATTAAAGGAGAACTGAATCATTCATTTGTCTCCTGCTGTTTGTTCTTACCAGCCATGAGCCAAATTCACGTCTTTTACCTCCATTATCCGCGATTATTTGCTGTTTCCCAAACTATTTGTATATTAGTTTTGTGTTTTCCCTTCACTTCTGTTTCGTTTGCTGTTTTTGCGAGTCGGTTCGTCCGTTAATACTTACTATTTATTTATTTCAAAATATTCACCTATTTTAGTTATAATACGCACTTTTATACATATGATTCATTTTCTTCTAATCCCTTCCACCTGTTCTCTATACACCAATCCGTTTATTCTTCCATTCATTAAATCACCAGTTGCCTGGCTCCTATGTCCCAAATTTAATACTTATTCCTCAAGTTTTCAATTTCCTTCTTCCATACCTTTCTTATGCTCATTCTTTGTGCCCATTCGAACCTATTTGAGCCATTCAGGTTTTTCAAGTACATTAAGCAGCGCATTTTCATCTTTGAAATCCTTTCATGGTGTCTGCTCCATCCTACCTCTCCTCTCAATACTTCTACCTTTACAAACCCTTTTGCAGCACCCAAACACATTCTAGCCTAATTATTCTGGATTTTTCTCATTCTTACCCATTCCGCCTTTCCTCAGAGAGAGTGTGGCATGTTGTGCCTGATAAGGGAAAAAAGAAAGAAAAGAATATTACTTTATTTTACTTGATCTATTTCCAATATTTCCTTGAGGACTGTAGGGGAATGGTCATCCCCCCCCCCATCCCGTTCACTCGTGATGCAGTCCCAAGGCGGTTACCGCAAGGACATCCGCCCCAGGCATCGGCGACTCAAAAGCGTAACCACAACGTGGCACAACTTGGTGCCATGAAAGACCCTAAAGGTCAAAAAGGTAAGATCTCCCCCAGGAGAGTGAGATCCAGTTTCACGTCGAACAAGAAATTGGAGACGGGTTTCTCCCAATCTCGAAGGCTAATGAGGAGCCGATGTTTGACTTCGTGGGAAAGACCGTTTGGAAAAAGAACTCTCCTGGGGCCGTCCTCAAGCCCCTCTCCCCCTTACCACTCCCCCAGTGGGGGTGCGAGGTATAAATGAGGAACTCTGAGGAAAATAGGAGGTAGTATAGGTCAGTCTCTAGGTGACGAAGTCTTCGGATCAAACCGAACTACCGAGACTAGAGAGGTAGTTTACTTGTGTCGCCAGACCAAGAAGTACCCTGCAAGAGAGGCAGGGCTACCTACCTTAAGGGGCTAAGAAAAAGCTCATCCTTGAGCTAAGTCCCTGGTTATCAAACCAAACGATAAGTAAACTTTGGTAAGTTCGACTTACTCTCGCCTCGCCAGAGAGACTCCTCATATCCTGGTGCACCTTAAACACCAGGGGTATTCCTCGTCCTTGAGGAATTAAGAAAAGAAGAAGGTAGTATACGTCAGGTTCTAGGTGACGAAGTCCTCGGATCCAAAACCGAGCTACCGAGACTAGAGAGGTAGTTTACTTGGCTCGTCAGACCAAGAAGTACCCTGCAAGAGAGGCAGGGCTACCTACCTTAAGGGGCTAAGAAGAAGCTCATCCTTGAGCTAAGTCCCTGGTTATCAAACCAAACGATAAGTTAACTTTGGTAAGTTCAACTTACTCTCGCCAGAGAGACTCCTCATATCCTGGTGCACCTTAAACACCAGGGGTATTCCTCGTCCTTGAGGAATTAAGAAAAGAAGAAGGAAAAGGCTCCCCCTCGAGCCCGTTATTCGGTGGCCACACCAAACGTTAAGTAATTTATTCTCGTCAGAGAAATCCCCCTCCGTTATCCTCGCCCGTGAAGAAGACCCTCCCCGAGTTCAGTCCTCGTCCATAGGGAAATAAGTAACGAAGGAGAAAAGCTCCTCCTCGAGCTCGTTACTCGGTGATCACACCGCACTCCTAGTTAACTTGATTTAAGAAACAAGTTCGACTCACTCTCGCCAGAGAGACCACGACTGCCTAGGTGTTGCATAAGGCACCGTATTGGTTCTCGTCCTTGAAGAACTCTTCCCCCCCCCGGGAGAACGTGTGGACCCCCCAGCTGCTACCCTCGCCAAAACGACCGTGGAATTTCGCCCATCTACAACTGGACATCCGGCACGCGTCGTGAGTCAATAACATTTCTGAGGCCGTTAAACTCCACATGAGTCCGTAAGCCTAATTCTTATATTATTGTATTGTCTAGAGAAAACGTTAACCAATTTTTGTGGGGAAACTAATTTAATTAATGCTTGTTTAGTCTAATATTCAGAGTATTGCTGTAGTTAATGTATAAAGGTTGTGTATTCAATGGTTAAAGATAAAATATAAGTTTATTTTGTGAATTAGTGGGCGTTTCTTTTATATCCTTACGTGTTGGAGAACGGCTCTGTTCTTTAAGATATTCTTATAATATCAATATATTAGACACTCTTCGCACTCTTAGAATAGAACAAAAAAAAAGGGGGGGCATTCTACGACACTAAATAAAAGTGGTGTCAGGTAAGTAGGGTTCTTATCAGAAAGAATTCTACGACAAGGACCTTTCCCCAAGTGTGCAGCATAAAGGAAGAGCACAAAATAAAGCAAACGCATGTTCGATTTGAACGCTGAATTATATAACTGGATCGACACAAACAGAAAGATTCGCACTTTATGGAAATGAGGCTTATGTATTCTTCATACATAATTACAATGAGGAAAAGAGATCAATTAGTGCATACAATGAATGCATGTTCACTTAGTATATAAGAAAATGAGACGAAGTATAAAAGTAAAGTTGTGGATGAACACAAGTGGACATGATTGAAGGGAGAGTGATGCGCGTCTAATAGGAACATCGACCATCCGAAAACACATACGGTGGAGGAGGGTGCATGTAAACCTCCAATATAAAGTTTGTGCAAATATTATTATAATAAAAACTGCCTTCAAGGGTATTAGTCGCAAAATTAATATTTAGCCTTTTTCTTAGGCTATATTACAAAACAAAGAGAAACCTGATAACACAAATAAACAAAGCAAAAAAGAAGGACGCTCCGGCGCCCGAGATGAACCCAACAACCAAGATAATTAAATCCTCTGGAGAAGAGGCCGGAGAGAAAATGTGGTAGGAAGAGACATAAAAAAGGATGACGAAGAACACTATTCAAAAACCTACAGAAAAGGTAATAATAACAGGTGCAAATTTTTTTATTTAAATTAGATTTTTAATTTTTTTTTAATTAATCAGCATGAAAATATTTGGAAAGCTATATATATATTCTATACATTAGTTTAAAACCCATTTGGGAGTGTTTTTACAGCATGTTGCATCATCTCTCACTTGGTTACAACGTGTTTGAACCGGGCAAGCAGCCCAATAGCCACTGACCAGGATTGCATCATCTCTCTCAGTCTGTCATGTTCCTCAAACATCATGTTTAGGACATGGCCAAAAACTTGTGCCACTGTGTAGTAGTTTGACTGTTTAGGTGTTCCTCAACCTGCGTACGTCATATATATATATATAAAATGTGTGGAACCCTCACTCCTTCTCACCCTTACTTACTCACTTACAATTCTATATCTATTGGCCTGCTTTATCATAAGCTCTCTTAACATTCAAATCAGTCTTAGCGTCTCTAACTCCCTTCTTTTATGCTTGTCAAACAATTCTACTCTCTTTTAACTCTTTATGCCTCTTTTCCTAAGATCCATTCATCATTCAAACCTTCACTAAAGATCATTCCTTGCACTTGCTTCGAATAAATTTTATCTTCGATTCATTCTCACAATCTTCCGTGACATCAAGCAATTCTTGCAGATCTTTATTTTCGTTCATTATCGTGAGATCATCTGTAAATCTTAGACAGTTGGTATTTATATCACTTATCGCTATTCCTCCTCTGATACGCTTCAATCTTTTTTGTAGTTCATCAATGAATAGATTAAAAAGTTGTGGAGACTGTGCATCACTGCCTCACTCCCATCTAATTTAGCATCCATTCATTTCCCAAGCGGTTAAAAATCATCTTTACTTTATTTCTTAGGTATAAACTCTTAATCATATTCGAAATATTTACATTCATACCGTTTCACTTCGTCTGCCATATCGATTCCTAAGAGCGAATGTTGTTGTTCGCCGCCATCCAATTTTACTTGACACAGCATTTTCTCGACCTTGACGCGTTCGAGTCGGGTCCGCCAAGATCGTTCGCTCTCTTAAATCTCAGTCAGGCATTTTTTGTCAATTCATTTTATTTACTTGTATCCAGTCCGAAATGTTCATCCACTTCAAAACACTTTTACTCTTTTACTCTTTTACTCCACGATGATTTGTTTGTACTTCGAAGCCTCTGACGTTATCCCTCATCATCATTATTTGCTCTTTTCTTTAACTTCTGACTCCGTAGGAATTGATTTAACTAATTTAGTGAAAACTTACGTCTCCTATATATATATATATATATATATATATATATATATATATATATATATATATATATATATATATATTTTTTTTTTTTGTTTACCATATGTATATATTATCTTCTTTAATAAATTCATTATTCTATATATATATATATCATGAAAATCCAAAATTTAGTCTGTTGTTTGGCATTATGACCTACTTTTATTTAGGTTTGACTCTTTCATTTATAAGTTTCCGTTCTAGGATGGATTACACAAATTACTCACCCGCTGAATTATACGAAATCCCTTCCTCGGTTGGATTACCCAAGCTCCAACCTTAAATCTTGTGATAATTGTTATTTCTCGTATGTAAACAAGATTACTTTTGGCCTTTTCCTTATTTCATCGAACACACCCTTGAGCGCGATTCCCAGGCTCCTCCTCCGCCGTTACCTCCCAAAAGCTATTTGCTCCGAGAACGGAAAAGAACGCATTCATTTTGCTCCTATAACGTCATCCTCTCCCTCCTCCGCTGTCCGTTTACCCACCGATTACACTAACCCGAAGTTCTCCATTTTCTTTCCGTAGCTCGAGATTCACAGTCGCTTACAACCTTTGGCTGAGCAAACATAAAACAATGAAAATTTCCAAGTAGGTCTCCATTTGCTATTACCCTCCCGTAAAATATTTTCCCTTAAAAATTAATGAACTTCTCATCCTCACTCTCAGTAACTTTAAGGATTGGTCGGGATGCCTGCATATCATTCGATAAACCGACCCCAGAGTCACTAAACTGTCCCTCCAACACAACTACTACGTTTTTACCATTAATAAACAACCTCCTTTCTGGATGCGAAATCCATACTGGACATCACTTGATCCAAAACCCTCATTGCTATAATATAAATTATTCTCCATCCCCCGTCCGCTCTATTGCCTATGCAGGCGCGGTGAAACTGGCTGCTAAACCCATTCAAATCTTGCCCAATACACCTCAGTTAAGTGCACTCATGCTGCACCCTGATTTGCGTAATTTAACACTGTAGGGGAATCGTCACTCCCCCGTTCTTTTTCAGTGGAGACACGAGGCGGTTACCGCAAAAACATCCGGCCCCGGCACCGTGGGGTCAAACTCGTAACCACAGCGCCTCGCCACTTGTCGCTATGAAAAGCCTAAAGGTTGTAAACTGCAAGATCTCCCTTACGAGGGTATATTGAATTTCACTTCAAATAAGAAATTGGAGACGCGTTTCTCTCAAGCTCGAAGGCTAACAGGAGCCGAGGTAAGACTTGGTGAGAAAAACCGTCGGAATAAGAACCCTTCTGGGCCCGTCCTCAAGCCCCCCCCCCCCATCCTATCCCTTCCCCAGTGGGGTGACGAGGTATAAATAAGAAACACTTAGGAAAATCAACGCATAGACTGCTTTGGTTGCCTGAGCCAGTCCGAGTTCTCTTTACGTCAAGATTGGATACAGCAAGAATTTTGTTTGTTTCGCACGAGATTTAAAGTGAACGTGATTTCGCGCGTTAGTGATTCCTCGCGTTCGAGTTCTTCTCAGCATACGTGGAAATTGTCATTGTCGTGATTGTGTAATAAACAGTGAAATTTTTTCACTCGCTTCGTGAGCCGGTAGCGAGGGTGAGCGTGCTTCCCTCCTCCCCCTCCGAACTATTCATCGAACTCCCTTTGGGGTGGACCAAGAACCTGCAGGCTGTTGAAAAGCGCCTGCACGAAAGGTAAAGTCCCAATTGCTTGGGTTATATTTCTTTTTATTTTGTACAGGGACTACTCCTTCAACTAATTCTGCTCTTAACTGGTGACAAATCTCTCACACTACACATACAAACACAGCCAATCACTCCGAGTCTTCCGGTAAAATTTATTTTTTCCAGTCCTTAAATGAGGATATGGAGAGATAAATGAGGGAGACCCGGCAGATACCGCTGAGGACCCTCTCCGATGGCCCCAAGCCAGATCTGGGAGAGGTCTTCTCAAAAACACACGGGGAACTAGGGGTGACTCTAGTACGTTTAATCGATACTTACAATGGATACTCGGCTATCTGCCAAAAGGAGAGTGACTGTGAAGTCCTCACCTTTCAAAAAGCGGCAGAGTGCCTAAAACAGATAAACTTCAAGCCACACACGCCACCACAAATCAAGACATACCACAGAATCGTCCTTCGCCGCCTTGATCCTTGGGTTGGGGGGCACAGCATCGAAGAAATTCATGCTGAGGTCGAAAAGAACCACACTTGGGCTAAGGCAGCGGAAGTCCTTAAATTCAAGGACTACACGCATGTATTTAAGATCGTGTTTACGGATTCGGCAATGGCGGTAAAGGCCACGGAGGAAGGTATGCTCCTCTTTAACGTTCGTATCTGCCCTGAGCAGATCGAGCGTGAGGAGTTTATCGACCTCCAGATGCGCTTCAAATGCTATAAGTATGAGGAGCACACCACGGCCAGCTGCCCCAGAGGAAATGTCATCTTGTGTTCTAATTGCACGTCGGAGACCCATTCTTGGAGGAGCTGTAAGAACACCTTCATGAAGTGTCTGAATTGCCCTGGAGAACATAAGACGCTCTCCATGGCTTGCCCGATTAAGAAACAGATCCTAAAGAAAAAGGCGAATCTAAAGAAACTTGAAGAAGAAACAAAAGCAAATACTACCTTTGCCAAAGTTGCCTAAGCTGCAGTAGCGGAATCAAAGGGAAACCCGACATTTCTCAAAGTCGAGAACGAAAACTCGACAAAAATTATTTGTTTAATATATTATGAGCTTAATAAGATGCTGACACATAATGGTATGGAAAAGATGTGGTTTCCCCCAAACCCGCGGTCGGAAGAGATCCTGAAGGCTAGTCTCAAACCCCAGTGCGAGACTAGCTGCCAGAAGCTCGCAACTCCCAGCAGTGCCACAACCCTAGCTCCCTCCAGGGACTCCAGGATCCAGGCGGCAAAAGCACGCACGGATAAACAGACCAAAACGCAAACTCAACAGAACACGAACACAAACGCACACACACAAGTTGACAATGAGGTTTCGGAGACGGAGACTGTGAACCCGAGGATGAGGGGGGCGCACGTTCGCCACGCTCACGGAAAACCTCACAGCCCCAGAGACGCCCGAGATTGTCCTCTTCTTGTAAGAGGAAATCTAGGCACGCTTACCATTCAAGGAAAATTAACTTGGAGGTATTCGCTGCTTAAAGGTCCCCCTTTCCTAAGGATATAAATGTCCTTGATGTATGGGAAGGTGTAATAGCCGGAAGATACAAATAGGAATTTACCTCGGACGACTTCAGCGAAAAACAAGTCGAGGAGGCTCTACTCCAAGGCTTGATAAAGCTGGCACCGGAAACTTTTATCACCCTTACTGACGGCGAATTCAGAAAAAACGAACAGGTAAAACTATCACGCCACCTAACACTCCACAAGGACCTAAGCTCGTAAGAGAATAAGTCCTAAAAACATCATAATCACACTCAAGAACCCTTAAGTGAACTAGACAATGGAGACCTTAAAGATATTACATTTTAACTCTGACGAATGGATGAATAAACAGACAGTATACGATAATGTATCGAGAAAATGCGACCCAGACGTTATATTTATTTCAGAACATAGAATAAATGACACAAACACACTAAAAATTTCCCCCTACGAAGTCTGAACCAAAAATCACAGCGGAGAACGTTATGACGGTTGTGCTATAGCTGTGAAAAGAGGTCTTGACTTCAAATCAATAAGTGGACTCGACAAACCTTACCTCGCTGTGGAGGTCCGTACGGCACTGGGACCCCTGGTCCTGGCAAGAGGGTACCAACTCCCAAGGAGAGGGTATTTGCCCCTTCCCAACTTCCTGCAGTTATGTGGTCACAGCAGAACCGTTCTCTTTGTCGGTGACCTCAATGCAAGAAGTGCTGCCTCTGATTATACGTCGACCAACCCAGCAGGCAGGAACCTTGAGACACTTATAGATAGACATATTATGACTAGAATTGGACCAGACTTCCCCACATACATTACACACAGCACAGCCACAAAACTAGACATAGTGCTCACTAGCACTGTGTCCCCTTACAATTACTTCATTAAGCCGGGCCTCCCTATTCCCAGCGACCACCAGGCTATACTTATTAAAGTTTCAACCTCTCCCATTTAAATCCCTATCCCAGAGCAAAAGAGCTACGCTCGAGCCAACTGGGATAAGTATAACCCTGAACCCTTAATTAATGCCACCCTAGAGGAAATTGACGAGGAGTTGGATAAAATTAAAAAACATTTATTTAAAGCCGACAAGGAAGCCGTCCCCCGTGTTAAATTTAAAACTCTTCTTGACCCATCATGGACCCCTAGAATGAATTTCCTCGCAAGGGAATATAGGGACAGGATTAATGACCTAAACCTCACTGGCTCCAACATCAACACACACAGACAAACACGACACATTCGTGACGAACTAATGACTCTTATAAGGGACCAACAGAATGTACTTTGGAATAATTTAATTGACAGACTGAACATAGAAACCGACTCACGTACATTCTGGCAGACTGTTAAACGAATAAAAGGAAGACAACCACTAAAGACTATTAAACTCAGACGTGATGATACTGAAATTTCGGACGTGGAAAGAATCGAAGAGGAATTCAGACTCTTTTGGGCATCTATATTTAAGATATCTCCGGAAGAGAATGATGACTTGGATTTAGACTTCGAAGACGGAATTATTAACGACCTGAGTGATCAGATACACAGAACCCATTCTCACCATTGCGTATCACAAGAGAGGGAAATGGAAGGACTCGGCGGTAGAATTACTGCCGAGGAGCTCTCAAAAACCTTAAAGTCCGTTCGACAGCGAGCACCGGGGCGTTCAGGACTGACAAAGGAGAATTTTATTCGAGCCCCGCCCAACATCTTATTGGGGCTCATGAATACCATGAACGCGTGCCTGAATGTGGGTTACTTCCCTGACCACTGGAAGGTAGCGAAAATGATATTCATTCCTAAAGCCGGTAAACCACCGGACAGTCCAGCTAACTTCAGGCCTATATCTCTCTTAGAATTTTCAGGGAAAGTCTTGGAGAAGATATTGGCCAACAGGGTAAATACGTTCCTCAAGAATAACTTTTCTCATAACAACCAGCAGCATGGCTTCCGAGTAAAGCGAGGAACAGACACGGCGCTAGCCGTGATTACCGAGAAGTTGGCAAAAGTAAAATCTGAAAAACGCCACGCAAATCTGGTGCTACGCGATGTTAAAAAGGCCTTTGACAAAGTATGGAGGAGAGGCCTACAATATAAAATCTTACAACTGGGCCTCAATCCCATACTTGAAAGGATCCTTTGTGATTACGTAATGGAGAGGAGGGCGTTTCTGAGTATCGAAGGTTATAATGGCCCTGAGTTCGAGCTCGAGGCAGGTGTGCCTCAAGGTGGGTGCATAAGTCCCCTGCTCTATAACATTTACACCATCGACCTTCCCCGACCTCTGACTGAAGGCTCCTTGTACGTCCAATTTGCGGACGACATAACAATGATATGTAGGACGCCTTATGGGAATGCGAATTTCATGGCACAGAGTGCGGCGGTGGAAATCGAAAACATCAACTTTTTCGAGAAAAAATGGAAGATATCCACCAATGCCCAAAAGTTCCTTGTAATTTCATTATTCCGACGGACACTGGCAGACATCCGTGTGGGGGGTGCACGCATCCCATACCGCACGGAGGGTACGGTTCTGGGACTTCGTATTACGATTGGTGGGTATGGGAGTCATGTAGCAAAAACTACAGGGAATGAACGGAGGGACTTGGGTGAATTTTTCAAATTCATAAACCTGAGCACCTACAACAAACTTAAAATCTATAGAGCGTGCATTCGTTCAAAACTCCTGTATCCCCCGGTCCCTATAAACGCAGTTTCCAAGACCCAAGTCCTTAAACTGCAAAGGGTCCAGAATAAGGCAGTCTACATCATTACAGGAGCCCGAAGGAGAGAAAGGAGAAGGCAGAGTGAACTCCATGGTGAACTGGGGATGACCTCCATAAACGTGGAGCTTCACCTCAGAGCAACCAAAATCTGGGACAAGGTGCACCGGCACCTCCCTCCCGAGTTTGTGCTCGGGCACATAGACTTTGACAACTTTGACAACATAGGACGAGCAATATCCTTTAAAAGCAGTAGACTTCCGATTGACATTGACATCGACCCAAGGTTCACTTAAAATAAACCCCACTTCACAACACAAATTACAAACAAAGCCAAGCGAAATTAATCACTATATTAGCAATTGGTAATATTAGTTTTTACTAAAAACTTCTACAAAATTTTTGTGCGAAAAATCGCCAAAAACTAAACAAACAAACCTAACAACACCAAAGTCTGGGTGTAAAATACCCGGACAAGAAGATGCAAATCTTCAACAAGCCAGGCAGAGAGTAAATATACCTACTACTACAAAGGCTTGAATGCCTAGCGCATAATCAGATAATATATATATATATATATATATATATATATATATATATATATATATATATATATATATATATATATATATATATTGTTATAAAAAATATAACCAAAACGCAAAAAAAGCCAGAGATGCCCTTTCACCAGGGATCTGTCTTTCATACTTCTTTTCATTTTCACTTTCCTATTAATTTTCCTATTTTCCCCACTATTTCTCCTACTAAAACCCTCTTCTACTATATTCCCCACTTAATATGTCCAATGTCCCATCAACGCATACCTCACTCGGAATAACCTTCACTACAATCTAAGAGAAGTCTTAACCGGCAAAGGAGGAAAAGTTGAGGGAGTGTCAACTCCTAACTACCCCTGATTTTCACCAGCCTTACCGTGGACAGTAACAACGACCTGCCAGATACTTACCGGACCTAAAGAGATCCTTGAGCCCCTCTTTGCCCCCCACCCCCCTGAATAAAAATTCCTTTATTTCCCTGGCTCGTCATATTGACATGACGTGCTACCCCCCCCCCCCCCCCCCCGCCCCCCATCCCTGCTACACCGTGATGTTTGGCTCCGTGAACGTGACTCTACACTTAATAGCTTCGTTGAACTATGCCGTTCTAATTAGAAAAGGCATAATTGCAAACTTTGGGGAAAGGAGGTCTGAGGCTTAGCCCGCTGCGGAACTTTGAGGAAAGAGCAACCTGGATTGGGGTTCAGTTACAAACGCGGGAAGGCATAACACCCTACCCTGCAGTCACCGCCCAAGACCACAGTGGGAGACTCTACCGTCTCTGTGAGATGTCGGATGTAACTGTTAAATACCCAAAACCCAAAAGAAGGGGCAGCACCCCGACTGGATACAGTTGATTCTGGCTTCAGTCATCATTAAGTCCGCCATGTTTTCACATCCTCTGAGGAGCCCAACCAAGTCCATACTCACCCATCATCCATCACCACATCCAAGTCATGTTCACGGGTTCCTCATCGGCGGGGCGGGGATATACCCCAAAGAAAGTACCAAAAGTTTAAAAATGGCATCTAGCACATCCCACCTAATTCTAGCACACATCACAGATAAAACACCCACTATAATAGACCACCACACACTACTCAGCCTAGCCGCTACCCATGACACCCCCATCACAAGCATCATAAAATTATGTACAGGCCACAAGCTCGTCTTCCGCTCACAGGAGTACGCGCTAACTTTGCACGAAAACACAGCCAACACACTCGCCACTCACAACCTCTACACAAAACTCGCAGACGGTATCCTGAAAAGATACCAGATACGAGTCACAAGGACCAATCCCTTATGGTTGGCTTTCACAAACGATGACCTCCGTACACACCTCAGACAGGAGTATGGGGAGGAGGTCATCAAAGACCTATACTTTAACAGGACAAAAAACTGGGCAGTGGTCACACTGTCCAGCTAAACACCAAACAAATGCTGCTAGACCAAGACATCAAGGTCTGCGGCACACTCACACATCCACAGAACATGGAATCACAACACAACATAAGACCCACGCAATGCCACCGGTGCTACAAAACCGGACATACAACTAATACATGCCTAGCAGACCTAATCTGCTCAAAGTGCAGCGTAGTGGGACACCACTACACAACATGCACTGCAACCACAGCCCTCTGTTCAAACTGTGGTGGCGACCACGTCGCCGTCAATCCCAAATTTCCTTACTTGAGTAAGGCCCGCCATGATACCGTTGCGGCTATACGGCGCCCACAACCAGTCCACACAACCACACACTCCGCCCCCGCCCCCACCCCCCTCCCCTCATTAGAAAATTCGCCGCAACTGCCGGTGCAACGTTGTCTGCTCCCCCTGCTCCACCCCAGACACACCCAACCCCCCAGCAGCGCCTAGACCTCACCCACACATCCCGTCTCCCCCCTCCCCAGCACTTTACACTCAGAGACCCCCACTACTACCGACCCCCATACACTACACAGCCATCCCCACCACACACCACACACCCACCCAAAAGACATGTCGAGGGGCGACCCCCGGCTATACGCAAATATACTAAACACACTATTCGCCTCTAACGGTATAGAGCAGATCACCTTCCCTGAGGTGTTCGCTCTAATAGACGAACACATAAACAGAAGACCCGCGCTCCTCCCCACTCCGGTGGGCACGCACACCTCCTCACCTGGACCCACCGGCCCCGACTTTCACCATGTTTCCACCGCCTCCCGTCCTCCTGTCCCTGCACCTTCCTTACCTACTCCTCCTCCTACTACTCCCGCCTCTCTCCCTACGCCCTCTCCTGCCCCCACTCCGTCCACCTCTCTATCAAAACCCCCTCCTACCTCCAACCCCCCCTTCGGCAGCCTCGACTCCTTCCTCCACTGCCACCAATGCCCCTTCAACCGTCTCCGGTTTCCCTTCCAGAGCCTCCAACCCTACTCCCACTGACACCCAACCCCCACCTCCCCTCAGCCCACAGCACCCCGTGCCAAACCAAAAAATCCTACCCCAACTCCCCCGCACACACAAGCACGGCCCCCCCCCTCCTCCTCCAACCCAACCTCCTCTCTCCCCCGACACCCCACCTCTCATAATCTGTACCTCTCCTATTATCTCTAGCCCCTCGTCTCCCAGCTCTACTCCATCCACCTCTGCTACTAACTCCCCCCACCAAGACTCTACCCTCTCCAAGCCTACTACCTCGACACTTTCCCCGCAGAACATACTCCTCCCTCCACCACGGCCTGCCCACCCAATAACACCGCCGTCAACCTCCACAAACAACAGCCAACACGGGTAAAGGTACTCGCTCCTGACGCCTCCTGGGCAATTACCAAGGAGAGGGGAATAGTACCGGGTAAGTCAGCCTCCCGCGCACTCCGCCCACAACAATAAGTTGCCTAAACGTCGTACACCTAAACGTACGCAGTTGGCACGGTATTCGCCATACGGTCGCCAACTGGGCGCTCAACACACAAAGACCTGACATAGTACTCCTGAACTCTACCAGCCTACATCCTCCCAACAATATACTCCGCATCGCAGGCTATCACACCTACCTATCTCCAAAAGCGCGGCACCTAGGATCAGCGATTCTAGTAAAGCGCTCCATACACCACTCCTTCATCAAAACACATGACGCCTCCTCTCTAGCCTGCAAGATAGAAACAAGCTCCAGCCCCATACTAGTGGCCACCTACTACAGACCACCACGCCTACAATTAAACTTAGAAGCTCCACTCCGGGCCCTATCAAACTACAACCTCCTTCGCGGTGGACCTAATGCCTTTCACCCGACACTCCTTTCAAACAACACGAATGATGCGGGAAGTTACTTGGCCGGTGCATTGCGGCGCTACCGCTACGAGCACATCAGCCCAGCCTTCCCCACATTCTTCGGTCCTCACGGAGGCACCACGTTCCCGGACGTTGTCTTCCGCAACGACCATGCTACACGCTTCTACACACACTTATCACCCGGTCCCCACGTACTATCTGACCGCATACCGATATGCCTTATCATATCCACATCTCACACACTCATACCTACACCACCTCTCTACGATTACAAAAACACAAACTGGGAAGAATTCAGGAGACACATAACAGCAAATACAACACAAAACCTCGACCTGGAGGACACCAATCCAGACCAAATAGACTACCACTGGTGCTCAATTCTAAACTCAATAACCGCTTCACGCAACCTATATTTACCACAAAAAACTACACCTGCATAAAACATTTCACATTCTCAATACACACTCAGAGACTCACCACACAGTACAATAATCACTACACCAGAGGCCCACGACAACACAACATAAATCACCTACGTACCCGCATCCTACAGTGCGTGCAGCTAGACCGGAACCGGCAGTGGCGAAAAGTCGTCCGCAGCGCGGACGACACCCGTTGCACGGACCCTTCCTGCTTCTGGTGGCACGTAAAAGGATGTTAGGCACTGACCCATGCAAACCGATCAAGATCCAAGTAAACAACCAAACATTCACAGACACTAACTTCATCCTCGACGCATTTAGGTCCCACTGGGACACGGTACACGCACACAACCTACCAAAACCACACGCGCAGGAGCACTTCCAGAAAATCCAAGAGTGGTGTCGGGCTCACACTCACGAGCTAAGGCCTGCCCCCCTGATACGAATGGAGGTGCTCGACTACACATCCATGTGAGGGAATTCCACGTGGAATTTCTTGTCCAGCACGGAACTTCCTTGCGCTGTAGAAGGTTCTGTTGGGCTTAAATTGGTAAGCCTACCCCCCCCCCCCATCCCTTCCACAAGCGGTAACCTCAAACCGCGTCCACCACGATTCACCTTTACACGGGGTAGAATAGCCTCGGCAAGAAGATTCGAGGCAATTCGAGAGTAGAGCTGTTTCCCACTAAACCCCCCTTCGCGGGGGAGAGCCTCAGACATATATATTGCTCGCTTCTTATGAGACAGACACATAGCTGAGAAGTCTCGCCCGGACCCAGGAAGATTCCCCTAGTTCCAAGTCAAGTGCTAACAACAAAGCAAAGAGACAGCTGAACTATTTGTGTATTGGAATTAGCCCCAGCCAGTGAGGTAATTCCATTTAACGATCGCTACCGAGTGATTTTCCGACTTCTCTCATCAACTCCTGTCGAAGCCCTCCTCGTTCGCCCTTGGTTTTCAAGTGGTCGAAATACTCTCTCCTGGACCGGACGTTACCACCCCGCCCCCTTTTTGGAGAACCGTCATCACTTTAAGTTCCCGCTTATAAGTTTTGAGCGCCCTCGTCTCACGTGCAGAAGACATCCGTGAAGCCTTACCCCGTCGTCTCACCCGGAATCTTCCGTAAGCCATCCCCCCCTGCCTCAGTAACCCATTTTGCGTTAATTCCCCCCATTTTAATAGTCTCCTCCCGTAACACATCAATTTTAACTTCATAGTCTGATTTATAACTATAATTCCAACCTTCCTCGTTTATCGGTGTAATTTTGCCCATTATTTCACCTGATGTAATTTTGCCCATCAATTCTCTCATTATTTTTATGTAAATAAAGTTATATTTTTGTACATGCCTCTTTAAATAACCTTGAGCTTTGCCATTGCCCATAATTTACCTGACCTCGTTGCACTCTTTCTCGCTACTCAGCCCGTCTAAACTAGTGGTGTGCCGCCCCTTTTGTCTGTTCGCCTTTAAGTTATTGGTCCCTCCCCCATAGATATAATATGGTATTGATGTAATATAATGTCATACCACGACAATCCACATTAACCATTCCAATCACCGTCGAGGAAACAAAACACTACATTAAAACAACACCAAAACGCGCCCCCGGCCCCTCCGGGCCACCAGCCACACTTATACACAACCTCCCCGCAAACATATACCCCACACTTACACATCTATTCAACGCCTCACTAGCCTCAGGCCACTTCCACAAAATATTCAAAGTCTCTCACAACATACTCCTACACAAACAGCACAAAGACCTTAAACACCCTAACAACTACAGGCCTATTGTTCTATTAGAGCACCTAGGCAAAATACTCGAACGAATGGTCAACTGCCGCCTACGGGAGTCCCTGGAAGAGAGGGACTGGTTCTCTCCCCATCAATACGGGTTCAGGAGAGGCCGGTCCACTCAGGCGGCCGTGACCATCGTTCATGACAGAATACAAAAAAAAACGCCAGATACATCAAAAGACTCTCTCAGTCAGTAAGGACGAGGAGAAGGCCTTCGACAAAGTGTGGCACGAGGGAATCTGTTGGAAACTTGCCAACAATACAGAGTTACCTCTCTGCACCAGAAGGTTTCTCTCGCACTACCTCACTGAACGGAGTTGCCACATAAAATAAAAATAACACCATCTCACGACCCTTCACACCACGCTTAGGCGTTCCCCAAGGAAGCGTACTGGCACTCACACAATACATTATGTTCACAAATGACACCCCACGCCCACCTGAAAACTGCTGTCACACATACACCGTGGCCTACGACGATGACGAGACCATTCTTGTCAGTGGCCGAGGCCCAGAAGAAATCGCGCTCCACACACAAAGAATACTAGACGAGAAGACAGATTACGAGGATAAATGGCTGATTGCCACGAATCCTCAGAAGACACAGATGACACTCTACGGTGCTAGAGACCACTTCATACACAACCTACAAATCTACTCACATACACCAGACATGAACCACCTAAACCCAACAAGGCTCGAATACATTCAGCGCACCCAAATTCTCGGGCTAACTTTTGACAAGACCTTCAGGTTCAATATACACCAAAAAATAATACAAGCAAGAGCCTCACGAACAAACGTATCGCTGGTTAGGTTCTACGCGAACAAAAGACTAAAACTACACCTATACAAAGCACTCGTGCGACCTATTCTCACGTACGCCCCACTGTCGCTTGTAGCTGCGAGCGACACGTGGAAGCGGAAGGCTCAGCGCATTCATAACTCTGCTCTGAAGCGCGCTTGCCGTTCACCGTTGTACTCGAGAATAGACGCACTACACAACAAAAACAAATTAGCTCCTCTTAACATTACGCTCACACTAGACTCAAAACAACTCGAAAAACTCACCAGAGACCAAATATATACGGCGTTACACGTAAGAAGGTACGCAATGGCGCCGCGATATCCCGCGGCCCATGAACACCCGCCACCCGTACCATTCTTCGCATAACCAGTAGGCATCATGAATAACGTGTTTCCAAATGAGCAGACAGAATCGCCCTCCTGACCTGCCTCCAACCCTCGTCCAGTCCAAAACCACGTAACCAACGCTGCCACAACAACACCACGCATCGGTGTATAGCCACCGACCTATCAACTCTCGCTATATTTTCTTAAATGTTTTCCGCAACCCTCCTCTCTGACTACCTGACCGCCTGTATCACATACAGCGATCCCTCTCTGTTTTTTCTATATACATAACAACAACAAAATCAAGGTAGAATACGTCAGTATCCAGGCTACGAAATCCCCGGATTAAGACCTGGCTACCGAGACTGGAAAGGTAGAATACTTGTGTCGCCAGACTACGAAGTCCACTGCAAGAGAGGCAGGGCTACCTAAGGGGCTAGGAAGCAGCTCAACCTCGAGCTAGTCCCTAGTTATCAAACCGAACGTTAAGTTAACTTGGTTGAAGAACCAAGTTCAACTTATTCTCGTCAGAGAAACCCCCTCCGTTATCCTCACCCTTAAGGAGGACTGGAACTAAGAAGAAACTCATCCTCGAGCTAGTTCCTGGTTACCAAACCGACCTTTAAGTTAACTTGTTCAGGTTCAAGTTATTCTCGTCAGAGAAACCCCGCCTCCTCGATCCTCGCCCTTGAAGAAGACTCTCCCTGAGTACAGTCCTCGTCCATGACGAATTACGCAACGAAGGAGAAAAGCTCCTCCTCGAGCCCGTTACCCGGTGATCACACCGAACTCTAAGTTAACTTGGTTTAAGAACCAAGTTTGACTTACTCTCGACTTACCTTGGTGCTACCTAAAGCACCGTGATTGTTCTCGTCCTTGAAGACTCCTCCCCCCTTCCCCCGTTGAATACCGTGTGGACCCCCATCTGCTACACTCGCCAAAGTACCTCGTGATCTCGACCACCTCCATCTGGCCGGTCGGCACGTGTCTCGGAGACAATAACATTCCTGTGGTATTTAAACTCCAATAGGGACAATTAGCCTATTTCATGTATATTGAAGTGCGTATCGAATTTAGTAAATTTTTGAGGGTCAAACTAATTGAAGTAATTATTGTGTATTTTAATATTCGGAGTATTTCTGTGGTTAATATTTAGTTTTTGTGTAGTAAACTTTAAATTTAAAATATAAGTTTATTTGGGGAATTCTTGTGCGTTCCTCTATATCCTGACGTGTTTAAAACGGCTTTTCTTTAAAAACCACAAAATTAGCACTCTTAGAACAAAGCCAACTTCATCAAAGAAGTATATCACGACCACAAGTTATACCACGACAAAAGTGGTGTCAGTGGTGTGGAGTGATCAAAAAGTGGCATTCTGCTACAAAAAGTGGTGTCAGGTGTGGGGGTTTTATTAGAAAGAACCCAGCAGTGTCTTATTAAGGGAGAGCCAACACGTAAAGGAATACCAGGAATAAGAGAATAATTGACGAGAGGAAAATTGGTAGAGTTAGGGGTGGAAACAATCTGAAGGTAATTGTTAGGCCAAGTCGTAAATTTGTTGTCGGAGTTGTATTTCAATCAGCATAGTAGTAGGATTAAGGGTAAGTTAGGCAGCGCCCTACCTTGAGAGTGGCGGCATAAGTACCGGAGAGTACAGCAAGGAAAAATCGACGGACAAACACAAAATGGATCCGGTCGAAAGATTCAACGAACAAGCCCAAATTCTGGGACCTGAAGGCGAGGATATGGATGCCTACATCCTGTCAGAATTGAGAATACTAAGAGAAGAAGAAGAAGAAATAATAGAGTTTGATAGAGAAAGGGAAAATATAAGAAAAGAGGGGAAAAGAGAATGCGAAGCAATAAAAATACGGATGGACATAGAATTAGAGGAAGACAGAATACAGAAGACAGTGGAAGAATGCTGAGAGGAAGTAAAACAAACGAAAGAATAATACTGTTGAAAAGAGAAGCAAAACAATTTAGAATAAGGATAGAAAGGGAAGCTGAAGAAAGGAGAATAAAGATAAAGCTGGAAGATACAGAAAGAAGAACCCAACGGGAAAGCAAAATAGCGAAAGCGGAAATAGAAGCCGAGGAAAGGAAAATGAAGAGGGAAAAAGGGTCTAAAGAGAGAAGAATAAAGATAAAAAAGAAATAGATGAAAGAAGAATACAGAGGTAAAAAGAATTTGCTCAAGCTGAAAGAGAAAAATGAGAAGAAAAAGAAAGATTGCTCGCACTCGAAAGTGCATCTATCGAGAATCAGATGGAGGTCGAAGAAGTTATAGCTCGGCCTGGACCTAAGAAAGAACCATCAATGGAAACCCAGCCAAATGGGGTAACGATGGAAGAAGTAGTAAATAGGGATGAGGTACCAGCAGAATTACCTAAGGAAGAACCTAGGAGGAAAACCCATCCAAATGGGGTAATGATGGACGAAGTAGTAAGTAGGGATGAGGTAACAGCAGGAGTACCTAAGGGGGAATTACCTACGAAGAGAACTGAGTCAAATGAGTTGACAAGGAAGGAGGAAAGAGGTGTTAATGCGATACACACAGATAACACTAGTGGGATGGTAGACGCGGATGAGTATCCCCTAACCCTAGTAGTCTCCTCCCCGAACGGAACGTCCACGGAGTTACCACTAATACTCCAAGTTGTAGTAAGCACCACGCCCATTAACGACCCCGCAAGGAAAATTTTATTCGATCCCCAAAGATCGAACCCATACACGATCTCTCCGTGTACCTGGTTAAAGGAGAACTATGGGACCCACGCTCCCATTAATTATGCCCAACTGCAACAGGCCTCAGTAAGGAAAATGGTTTACGAACAAATTAGATGGAACCCAAACTCGATCTCCAAAGGTACCGTGTTAAAGGAGAAATATGAGACCCCCGTTCCCAGCAATTTTGCCCCGCTGCAACAGGCCGCTCTAGCCATAAGGTTCAGTTTAGAGTTAGTCAAGTACCATAAGAAGGGTAATTCGAGTAGGTTGAAATACCACTATCATTTAGTGACATACATGGGTAGACCCCATAAATCGAATGGCCTACTCAGGCGAGGTAAGTTAATGGTCACAGAGCACCATTTTAATATTAGCTACATCAAAGGAGCCGATAAAGTACAGCCGCTCTATAAGCTGAGACGAAATACCATTGAGGGTTATGTCAGTACTTAATAAGCGTGAAACCATGTTTTCATTTGTTTTTCGTGTTAATAGTTATCGGTAGGATTTAAGTTCTTAAAAGCTTAGGAATGTAAGGAAGTAGCTTGTTTTTTGTTTTGGTTTTGTTGCGTGTAATCGATGAATTAGGTTTTTGTTATTTGAAATTTTAATTGTATTTCAAGTATGTTAAGTTGGCTGTGTAACATACCCGCCAGTAGCCTCGCGAGGTCTATTTCGACCCAATGCCTGTGTACGCGCGTGCGTGTGCGCTCAAGTTTTTAGAAAGTTAAAGTAAGGTAAGGCTGAAAGATGTACAACTTTGCTGAACTCGACTAGGTTGAGTTAATTGTTTGGAGTTCTCGGGAGTCCCCCCACCCTCCATTAAGTTCTTCGAAGAGAGGTGTGTAGGGAAATCGTCACTCCCCCGTTCTCTATCAGTGGAGACACGAGGCGGTTACCGCAAAAACATCCGGCCCCGGCACCGTGGGGTCAAACTCGTAGTCACAGTGCCTCGCCACTTGTCGCTATGAAAAGCCTAAAGGTTGTAAACTGCAAGATCTCCCTTACGAGGGTATATTGAATTTCACTTCAAATAAGAAATTGGAGACGCGTTTCTCTAAAGCTCGAAGGCTAACGGGAGCCGAGGTAAAACTTGAGAGAAAAACCGTCGGAATAAGAACCCTCCTGGGCCTGTCCCCAAGCCCCCCCCCCCTCCTACCCCTACCCCAGTGGGGTGACGAGGTATAAATAAGAAACACTTAGGAAAATAAAGGTAGAATACGTCAGTCTCCAGGCTACGAAGTCCCCGGATTAAGGCCGGGCTACCAAGACTGGACAGGTAGAATACTTGTGTCGCCAGACTACGAAGTCCACTGCAAGAGAGGCAGGGCTACCTAAGGGGCTAGGAAGCAGCTCAACCTCGAGCTAGTCCCTAGTTATCAAACCGAACGTTAAGTTTACTTGGTTGAAGAACCAAGTTCAACTTATTCTCGTCAGAGAAACCCCCTCCGTTATCCTCGCCCTTAAGGAGGACTGGAACTAAGAAGAAACTCATCCTCGAGCTAGTTCCTGGTTACCAAACCGACCTTTAAGTTAACTTGTTCAGGTTCAAGTTATTCTCGTCAGAGAAACCCCGCCTCCTCGATCCTCGCCCTTGAAGAAGACTCTCCCTGAGTACAGTCCTCGTCCATGACGAATTACGCAACGAAGGAGAAAAGCTCCTCCTCGAGCCCGTTACCCGGTGATCACACCGAACTCTAAGTTAACTTGGTTTAAGAACCAAGTTTGACTTACTCTCGACTTACCTTGGTGCTACCTAAAGCACCGTGATTGTTCTCGTCCTTGAAGACTCCTCCCCCCTTCCCCCGTTGAATACCGTGTGGACCCCCATCTGCTACACTCGCCAAAGTACCTCGTGATCTCGACCACCTCCATCTGGCCGGTCGGCACGTGTCTCGGAGACAATAACATTCCTGTGGTATTTAAACTCCAATAGGGACAATTAGCCTATTTCATGTATATTGAAGTGCGTATCGAATTTAGTAAATTTTTGAGGGTCAAACTAATTGAAGTAATTATTGTGTATTTTAATATTCGGAGTATTTCTGTGGTTAATATTTAGTTTTTGTGTAGTAAACTTTAAATTTAAAATATAAGTTTATTTGGGGAATTCTTGTGCGTTCCTCTATATCCTGACGTGTTTAAAACGGCTTTTCTTTAAAAACCACAAAATTAGCACTCTTAGAACAAAGCCAACTTCATCAAAGAAGTATATCACGACCACAAGTTATACCACGACAAAAGTGGTGTCAGTGGTGTGGAGTGATCAAAAAGTGGCATTCTGCTACAAAAAGTGGTGTCAGGTGTGGGGGTTTTATTAGAAAGAACCCAGCAGTGTCTTATTAAGGGAGAGCCAACACGTAAAGGAATACCAGGAATAAGAGAATAATTAACGAGAGGAAAATTGGTAGAGTTAGGGGTGGAAACAATCTGAAGGTAATTGTTAGGCCAAGTCGTAAATTTGTTGTCAGAGTTGTATTTCAATCAGCATAGTAGTAGGATTAAGGGTAAGTTAGGCAGCGCCCTACCTTGGGAGTGGCGGCATAAGTACCGGAGAGTACAGCAAGGAAAAATCGACGGACAAACACAAAATGGATCCGGTCGAAAGATTCAACGAACAAGCCCAAATTCTGGGACCTGAAGGCGAGGATATGGATGCCTACATCCTGTCAGAATTGAGAATACTAAGAGAAGAAGAAGAAGAAATAATAGAGTTTGATAGAGAAAGGGAAAATATAAGAAAAGAGGGGAAAAGAGAATGCGAAGCAATAAAAATACGGATGGACATAGAATTAGAGGAAGACAGAATACAGAAGACAGTGGAAGAATGCTGAGAGGAAGTAAAACAAACGAAAGAATAATACTGTTGAAAAGAGAAGCAAAACAATTTAGAATAAGGATAGAAAGGGAAGCTGAAGAAAGGAGAATAAAGATAAAGCTGGAAGATACAGAAAGAAGAACCCAACGGGAAAGCAAAATAGCGAAAGCGGAAATAGAAGCCGAGGAAAGGAAAATGAAGAGGGAAAAAGGGTCTAAAGAGAGAAGAATAAAGATAAAAAAGAAATAGATGAAAGAAGAATACAGAGGTAAAAAGAATTTGCTCAAGCTGAAAGAGAAAAATGAGAAGAAAAAGAAAGATTGCTCGCACTCGAAAGTGCATCTATCGAGAATCAGATGGAGGTCGAAGAAGTTATAGCTCGGCCTGGACCTAAGAAAGAACCATCAATGGAAACCCAGCCAAATGGGGTAACGATGGAAGAAGTAGTAAATAGGGATGAGGTACCAGCAGAATTACCTAAGGAAGAACCTAGGAGGAAAACCCATCCAAATGGGGTAATGATGGACGAAGTAGTAAGTAGGGATGAGGTAACAGCAGGAGTACCTAAGGGGGAATTACCTACGAAGAGAACTGAGTCAAATGAGTTGACAAGGAAGGAGGAAAGAGGTGTTAATGCGATACACACAGATAACACTAGTGGGATGGTAGACGCGGATGAGTATCCCCTAACCCTAGTAGTCTCCTCCCCGAACGGAACGTCCACGGAGTTACCACTAATACTCCAAGTTGTAGTAAGCACCACGCCCATTAACGACCCCGCAAGGAAAATTTTATTCGATCCCCAAAGATCGAACCCATACACGATCTCTCCGTGTACCTGGTTAAAGGAGAACTATGGGACCCACGCTCCCATTAATTATGCCCAACTGCAACAGGCCTCAGTAAGGAAAATGGTTTACGAACAAATTAGATGGAACCCAAACTCGATCTCCAAAGGTACCGTGTTAAAGGAGAAATATGAGACCCCCGTTCCCAGCAATTTTGCCCCGCTGCAACAGGCCGCTCTAGCCATAAGGTTCAGTTTAGAGTTAGTCAAGTACCATAAGAAGGGTAATTCGAGTAGGTTGAAATACCACTATCATTTAGTGACATACATGGGTAGACCCCATAAATCGAATGGCCTACTCAGGCGAGGTAAGTTAATGGTCACAGAGCACCATTTTAATATTAGCTACATCAAAGGAGCCGATAAAGTACAGCCGCTCTATAAGCTGAGACGAAATACCATTGAGGGTTATGTCAGTACTTAATAAGCGTGAAACCATGTTTTCATTTGTTTTTCGTGTTAATAGTTATCGGTAGGATTTAAGTTCTTAAAAGCTTAGGAATGTAAGGAAGTAGCTTGTTTTTTGTTTTGGTTTTGTTGCGTGTAATCGATGAATTAGGTTTTTGTTATTTGAAATTTTAATTGTATTTCAAGTATGTTAAGTTGGCTGTGTAACATACCCGCCAGTAGCCTCGCGAGGTCTATTTCGACCCAATGCCTGTGTACGCGCGTGCGTGTGCGCTCAAGTTTTTAGAAAGTTAAAGTAAGGTAAGGCTGAAAGATGTACAACTTTGCTGAACTCGACTAGGTTGAGTTAATTGTTTGGAGTTCTCGGGAGTCCCCCCACCCTCCATTAAGTTCTTCGAAGAGAGGTGTGTAGGGAAATCGTCACTCCCCCGTTCTCTATCAGTGGAGACACGAGGCGGTTACCGCAAAAACATCCGGCCCCGGCACCGTGGGGTCAAACTCGTAGTCACAGTGCCTCGCCACTTGTCGCTATGAAAAGCCTAAAGGTTGTAAACTGCAAGATCTCCCTTACGAGGGTATATTGAATTTCACTTCAAATAAGAAATTGGAGACGCGTTTCTCTCAAGCTCGAAGGCTAACGGGAGCCGAGGTAAAACTTGAGAGAAAAACCGTCGGAATAAGAACCCTCCTGGGCCTGTCCCCAAGCCCCCCCCCCTCCTACCCCTACCCCAGTGGGGTGACGAGGTATAAATAAGAAACACTTAGGAAAATAAAGGTAGAATACGTCAGTCTCCAGGCTACGAAGTCCCCGGATTAAGGCCGGGCTACCAAGACTGGACAGGTAGAATACTTGTGTCGCCAGACTACGAAGTCCACTGCAAGAGAGGCAGGGCTACCTAAGGGGCTAGGAAGCAGCTCAACCTCGAGCTAGTCCCTAGTTATCAAACCGAACGTTAAGTTTACTTGGTTGAAGAACCAAGTTCAACTTATTCTCGTCAGAGAAACCCCCTCCGTTATCCTCGCCCTTAAGGAGGACTGGAACTAAGAAGAAACTCATCCTCGAGCTAGTTCCTGGTTACCAAACCGACCTTTAAGTTAACTTGTTCAGGTTCAAGTTATTCTCGTCAGAGAAACCCCGCCTCCTCGATCCTCGCCCTTGAAGAAGACTCTCCCTGAGTACAGTCCTCGTCCATGACGAATTACGCAACGAAGGAGAAAAGCTCCTCCTCGAGCCCGTTACCCGGTGATCACACCGAACTCTAAGTTAACTTGGTTTAAGAACCAAGTTTGACTTACTCTCGACTTACCTTGGTGCTACCTAAAGCACCGTGATTGTTCTCGTCCTTGAAGACTCCTCCCCCCTTCCCCCGTTGAATACCGTGTGGACCCCCATCTGCTACACTCGCCAAAGTACCTCGTGATCTCGACCACCTCCATCTGGCCGGTCGGCACGTGTCTCGGAGACAATAACATTCCTGTGGTATTTAAACTCCAATAGGGACAATTAGCCTATTTCATGTATATTGAAGTGCGTATCGAATTTAGTAAATTTTTGAGGGTCAAACTAATTGAAGTAATTATTGTGTATTTTAATATTCGGAGTATTTCTGTGGTTAATATTTAGTTTTTGTGTAGTAAACTTTAAATTTAAAATATAAGTTTATTTGGGGAATTCTTGTGCGTTCCTCTATATCCTGACGTGTTTAAAACGGCTTTTCTTTAAAAACCACAAAATTAGCACTCTTAGAACAAAGCCAACTTCATCAAAGAAGTATATCACGACCACAAGTTATACCACGACAAAAGTGGTGTCAGTGGTGTGGAGTGATCAAAAAGTGGCATTCTGCTACAAAAAGTGGTGTCAGGTGTGGGGGTTTTATTAGAAAGAACCCAGCAGTGTCTTATTAAGGGAGAGCCAACACGTAAAGGAATACCAGGAATAAGAGAATAATTGACGAGAGGAAAATTGGTAGAGTTAGGGGTGGAAACAATCTGAAGGTAATTGTTAGGCCAAGTCGTAAATTTGTTGTCGGAGTTGTATTTCAATCAGCATAGTAGTAGGATTAAGGGTAAGTTAGGCAGCGCCCTACCTTGGGAGTGGCGGCATAAGTACCGGAGAGTACAGCAAGGAAAAATCGACGGACAAACACAAAATGGATCCGGTCGAAAGATTCAACGAACAAGCCCAAATTCTGGGACCTGAAGGCGAGGATATGGATGCCTACATCCTGTCAGAATTGAGAATACTAAGAGAAGAAGAAGAAGAAATAATAGAGTTTGATAGAGAAAGGGAAAATATAAGAAAAGAGGGGAAAAGAGAATGCGAAGCAATAAAAATACGGATGGACATAGAATTAGAGGAAGACAGAATACAGAAGACAGTGGAAGAATGCTGAGAGGAAGTAAAACAAACGAAAGAATAATACTGTTGAAAAGAGAAGCAAAACAATTTAGAATAAGGATAGAAAGGGAAGCTGAAGAAAGGAGAATAAAGATAAAGCTGGAAGATACAGAAAGAAGAACCCAACGGGAAAGCAAAATAGCGAAAGCGGAAATAGAAGCCGAGGAAAGGAAAATGAAGAGGGAAAAAGGGTCTAAAGAGAGAAGAATAAAGATAAAAAAGAAATAGATGAAAGAAGAATACAGAGGTAAAAAGAATTTGCTCAAGCTGAAAGAGAAAAATGAGAAGAAAAAGAAAGATTGCTCGCACTCGAAAGTGCATCTATCGAGAATCAGATGGAGGTCGAAGAAGTTATAGCTCGGCCTGGACCTAAGAAAGAACCATCAATGGAAACCCAGCCAAATGGGGTAACGATGGAAGAAGTAGTAAATAGGGATGAGGTACCAGCAGAATTACCTAAGGAAGAACCTAGGAGGAAAACCCATCCAAATGGGGTAATGATGGACGAAGTAGTAAGTAGGGATGAGGTAACAGCAGGAGTACCTAAGGGGAAATTACCTACGAAGAGAACTGAGTCAAATGAGTTGACAAGGAAGGAGGAAAGAGGTGTTAATGCGATACACACAGATAACACTAGTGGGATGGTAGACGCGGATGAGTATCCCCTAACCCTAGTAGTCTCCTCCCCGAACGGAACGTCCACGGAGTTACCACTAATACTCCAAGTTGTAGTAAGCACCACGCCCATTAACGACCCCGCAAGGAAAATTTTATTCGATCCCCAAAGATCGAACCCATACACGATCTCTCCGTGTACCTGGTTAAAGGAGAACTATGGGACCCACGCTCCCATTAATTATGCCCAACTGCAACAGGCCTCAGTAAGGAAAATGGTTTACGAACAAATTAGATGGAACCCAAACTCGATCTCCAAAGGTACCGTGTTAAAGGAGAAATATGAGACCCCCGTTCCCAGCAATTTTGCCCCGCTGCAACAGGCCGCTCTAGCCATAAGGTTCAGTTTAGAGTTAGTCAAGTACCATAAGAAGGGTAATTCGAGTAGGTTGAAATACCACTATCATTTAGTGACATACATGGGTAGACCCCATAAATCGAATGGCCTACTCAGGCGAGGTAAGTTAATGGTCACAGAGCACCATTTTAATATTAGCTACATCAAAGGAGCCGATAAAGTACAGCCGCTCTATAAGCTGAGACGAAATACCATTGAGGGTTATGTCAGTACTTAATAAGCGTGAAACCATGTTTTCATTTGTTTTTCGTGTTAATAGTTATCGGTAGGATTTAAGTTCTTAAAAGCTTAGGAATGTAAGGAAGTAGCTTGTTTTTTGTTTTGGTTTTGTTGCGTGTAATCGATGAATTAGGTTTTTGTTATTTGAAATTTTAATTGTATTTCAAGTATGTTAAGTTGGCTGTGTAACATACCCGCCAGTAGCCTCGCGAGGTCTATTTCGACCCAATGCCTGTGTACGCGCGTGCGTGTGCGCTCAAGTTTTTAGAAAGTTAAAGTAAGGTAAGGCTGAAAGATGTACAACTTTGCTGAACTCGACTAGGTTGAGTTAATTGTTTGGAGTTCTCGGGAGTCCCCCCACCCTCCATTAAGTTCTTCGAAGAGAGGTGTGTAGGGAAATCGTCACTCCCCCGTTCTCTATCAGTGGAGACACGAGGCGGTTACCGCAAAAACATCCGGCCCCGGCACCGTGGGGTCAAACTCGTAGTCACAGTGCCTCGCCACTTGTCGCTATGAAAAGCCTAAAGGTTGTAAACTGCAAGATCTCCCTTACGAGGGTATATTGAATTTCACTTCAAATAAGAAATTGGAGACGCGTTTCTCTCAAGCTCGAAGGCTAACGGGAGCCGAGTTAAAACTTGAGAGAAAAACCGTCGGAATAAGAACCCTCCTGGGCCTGTCCCCAAGCCCCCCCCCCTCCTACCCCTACCCCAGTGGGGTGACGAGGTATAAATAAGAAACACTTAGGAAAATAAAGGTAGAATACGTCAGTCTCCAGGCTACGAAGTCCCCGGATTAAGGCCGGGCTACCAAGACTGGACAGGTAGAATACTTGTGTCGCCAGACTACGAAGTCCACTGCAAGAGAGGCAGGGCTACCTAAGGGGCTAGGAAGCAGCTCAACCTCGAGCTAGTCCCTAGTTATCAAACCGAACGTTAAGTTTACTTGGTTGAAGAACCAAGTTCAACTTATTCTCGTCAGAGAAACCCCCTCCGTTATCCTCGCCCTTAAGGAGGACTGGAACTAAGAAGAAACTCATCCTCGAGCTAGTTCCTGGTTACCAAACCGACCTTTAAGTTAACTTGTTCAGGTTCAAGTTATTCTCGTCAGAGAAACCCCGCCTCCTCGATCCTCGCCCTTGAAGAAGACTCTCCCTGAGTACAGTCCTCGTCCATGACGAATTACGCAACGAAGGAGAAAAGCTCCTCCTCGAGCCCGTTACCCGGTGATCACACCGAACTCTAAGTTAACTTGGTTTAAGAACCAAGTTTGACTTACTCTCGACTTACCTTGGTGCTACCTAAAGCACCGTGATTGTTCTCGTCCTTGAAGACTCCTCCCCCCTTCCCCCGTTGAATACCGTGTGGACCCCCATCTGCTACACTCGCCAAAGTACCTCGTGATCTCGACCACCTCCATCTGGCCGGTCGGCACGTGTCTCGGAGACAATAACATTCCTGTGGTATTTAAACTCCAATAGGGACAATTAGCCTATTTCATGTATATTGAAGTGCGTATCGAATTTAGTAAATTTTTGAGGGTCAAACTAATTGAAGTAATTATTGTGTATTTTAATATTCGGAGTATTTCTGTGGTTAATATTTAGTTTTTGTGTAGTAAACTTTAAATTTAAAATATAAGTTTATTTGGGGAATTCTTGTGCGTTCCTCTATATCCTGACGTGTTTAAAACGGCTTTTCTTTAAAAACCACAAAATTAGCACTCTTAGAACACAGCCAACTTCATCAAAGAAGTATATCACGACTACAAGTTATACCACGACAAAAGTGGTGTCAGTGGTGTGGAGTGATCAAAAAGTGGCATTCTGCTACAAAAAGTGGTGTCAGGTGTGGGGGTTTTATTAGAAAGAACCCAGCAGTGTCTTATTAAGGGAGAGCCAACACGTAAAGGAATACCAGGAATAAGAGAATAATTGACGAGAGGAAAATTGGTAGAGTTAGGGGTGGAAACAATCTGAAGGTAATTGTTAGGCCAAGTCGTAAATTTGTTGTCGGAGTTGTATTTCAATCAGCATAGTAGTAGGATTAAGGGTAAGTTAGGCAGCGCCCTACCTTGGGAGTGGCGGCATAAGTACCGGAGAGTACAGCAAGGAAAAATCGACGGACAAACACAAAATGGATCCGGTCGAAAGATTCAACGAACAAGCCCAAATTCTGGGACCTGAAGGCGAGGATATGGATGCCTACATCCTGTCAGAATTGAGAATACTAAGAGAAGAAGAAGAAGAAATAATAGAGTTTGATAGAGAAAGGGAAAATATAAGAAAAGAGGGGAAAAGAGAATGCGAAGCAATAAAAATACGGATGGACATAGAATTAGAGGAAGACAGAATACAGAAGACAGTGGAAGAATGCTGAGAGGAAGTAAAACAAACGAAAGAATAATACTGTTGAAAAGAGAAGCAAAACAATTTAGAATAAGGATAGAAAGGGAAGCTGAAGAAAGGAGAATAAAGATAAAGCTGGAAGATACAGAAAGAAGAACCCAACGGGAAAGCAAAATAGCGAAAGCGGAAATAGAAGCCGAGGAAAGGAAAATGAAGAGGGAAAAAGGGTCTAAAGAGAGAAGAATAAAGATAAAAAAGAAATAGATGAAAGAAGAATACAGAGGTAAAAAGAATTTGCTCAAGCTGAAAGAGAAAAATGAGAAGAAAAAGAAAGATTGCTCGCACTCGAAAGTGCATCTATCGAGAATCAGATGGAGGTCGAAGAAGTTATAGCTCGGCCTGGACCTAAGAAAGAACCATCAATGGAAACCCAGCCAAATGGGGTAACGATGGAAGAAGTAGTAAATAGGGATGAGGTACCAGCAGAATTACCTAAGGAAGAACCTAGGAGGAAAACCCATCCAAATGGGGTAATGATGGACGAAGTAGTAAGTAGGGATGAGGTAACAGCAGGAGTACCTAAGGGGGAATTACCTACGAAGAGAACTGAGTCAAATGAGTTGACAAGGAAGGAGGAAAGAGGTGTTAATGCGATACACACAGATAACACTAGTGGGATGGTAGACGCGGATGAGTATCCCCTAACCCTAGTAGTCTCCTCCCCGAACGGAACGTCCACGGAGTTACCACTAATACTCCAAGTTGTAGTAAGCACCACGCCCATTAACGACCCCGCAAGGAAAATTTTATTCGATCCCCAAAGATCGAACCCATACACGATCTCTCCGTGTACCTGGTTAAAGGAGAACTATGGGACCCACGCTCCCATTAATTATGCCCAACTGCAACAGGCCTCAGTAAGGAAAATGGTTTACGAACAAATTAGATGGAACCCAAACTCGATCTCCAAAGGTACCGTGTTAAAGGAGAAATATGAGACCCCCGTTCCCAGCAATTTTGCCCCGCTGCAACAGGCCGCTCTAGCCATAAGGTTCAGTTTAGAGTTAGTCAAGTACCATAAGAAGGGTAATTCGAGTAGGTTGAAATACCACTATCATTTAGTGACATACATGGGTAGACCCCATAAATCGAATGGCCTACTCAGGCGAGGTAAGTTAATGGTCACAGAGCACCATTTTAATATTAGCTACATCAAAGGAGCCGATAAAGTACAGCCGCTCTATAAGCTGAGACGAAATACCATTGAGGGTTATGTCAGTACTTAATAAGCGTGAAACCATGTTTTCATTTGTTTTTCGTGTTAATAGTTATCGGTAGGATTTAAGTTCTTAAAAGCTTAGGAATGTAAGGAAGTAGCTTGTTTTTTGTTTTGGTTTTGTTGCGTGTAATCGATGAATTAGGTTTTTGTTATTTGAAATTTTAATTGTATTTCAAGTATGTTAAGTTGGCTGTGTAACATACCCCCCAGTAGCCTCGCGAGGTCTATTTCGACCCAATGCCTGTGTACGCGCGTGCGTGTGCGCTCAAGTTTTTAGAAAGTTAAAGTAAGGTAAGGCTGAAAGATGTACAACTTTGCTGAACTCGACTAGGTTGAGTTAGTTGTTTGGAGTTCTCGGGAGTCCCCCCACCCTCCATTAAGTTCTTCGAAGAGAGGTGTGTAGGGAAATCGTCACTCCCCCGTTCTCTATCAGTGGAGACACGAGGCGGTTACCGCAAAAACATCCGGCCCCGGCACCGTGGGGTCAAACTCGTAGTCACAGTGCCTCGCCACTTGTCGCTATGAAAAGCCTAAAGGTTGTAAACTGCAAGATCTCCCTTACGAGGGTATATTGAATTTCACTTCAAATAAGAAATTGGAGACGCGTTTCTCTCAAGCTCGAAGGCTAACGGGAGCCGAGGTAAAACTTGAGAGAAAAACCGTCGGAATAAGAACCCTCCTGGGCCTGTCCCCAAGCCCCCCCCCCCTCCTACCCCTACCCCAGTGGGGTGACGAGGTATAAATAAGAAACACTTAGGAAAATAAAGGTAGAATACGTCAGTCTCCAGGCTACGAAGTCCCCGGATTAAGGCCGGGCTACCAAGACTGGACAGGTAGAATACTTGTGTCGCCAGACTACGAAGTCTCCTGCAAGAGAGGCAGGGCTACCTAAGGGGCTAAGAAACAGCTAGTCTCTGGTTATCAAACCGAACGTTAAGTTAACTTGGTAAAGGAACCAAGTTCAACTTATTCTCGTCAGAGAAACCCTCTCCGTTATCCTCGCCCTTGAGGAAGACTGGAACTAAGAAGAAACTCATTCTCGAGCTAGTTCCTGGTTACCAAACCGACCTTTAAGTTAACTTGTTCAGGTTCAAGTTATTCTCGTCAGAGAAACCCCGCCTCCTCGATCCTCGCCCTTGAAGAAGACTCTCCCTGAGTACAGTCCTCGTCCATGACGAATTACGCAACGAAGGAGAAAAGCTCCTCCTCGAGCCCGTTACCCGGTGATCACACCGAACTCTAAGTTAACTTGGTTTAAGAACCAAGTTTGACTTACTCTCGACTTACCTTGGTGCTACCTAAAGCACCGTGATTGTTCTCGTCCTTGAAGACTCCTCCCCCCTTCCCCCGTTGAATACCGTGTGGACCCCCATCTGCTACACTCGCCAAAGTACCTCGTGATCTCGACCACCTCCATCTGGCCGGTCGGCACGTGTCTCGGAGACAATAACATTCCTGTGGTATTTAAACTCCAATAGGGACAATTAGCCTATTTCATGTATATTGAAGTGCGTATCGAATTTAGTAAATTTTTGAGGGTCAAACTAATTGAAGTAATTATTGTGTATTTTAATATTCGGAGTATTTCTGTGGTTAATATTTAGTTTTTGTGTAGTAAACTTTAAATTTAAAATATAAGTTTATTTGGGGAATTCTTGTGCGTTTCTCTATATCCTGACGTGTTTAAAACGGCTCTTCTTTAAAAACAACAAAATTAGAACTCTCAGAACAAAGCCTACTTCATCAAAGAAGTATATCACGATCACAAAGAATACCACGACAAAAGAGGTGTCACAGGTGTGGAGTGATGAAAAACTGGCATTCTGCTACAAACACCATTTAAACGACCATGTGCGAATCACACCAACTCTGTATTCATTCGTAAACCCCTGACACATTTTTTTTACCTCGGCACTGACCTGAAAATTGTAAAATGATTTTGTGGTGCCGCTATACCATTGGATCCCCCTTCAGCAGAGAAGAACTATGCGCACCCAAGACCTACCCATTTCGCGACTATGGGAACTAGAAATTAATGTGTAAACAAATATTTGTTGGTATTTTATACTAACTAGCTAGGATATTAGCGCTATGTTTGGAAGGAGACTCGTCATTCTAGGAAGGGAGGGATGTATGTAAATGTGATCCATTTACATAGGAAGCATTAATGAATATTTGAGAAATTATTATTAATAAAATAAAGCAAATGAAAGCAAAGGTAAATTAAATAGAATAAACGGTAATTAATTTCATGGCAGACCCGCTTTCAGCATTTAAGATATATTTATATCTGTATAATTAAAATTGGCGTCTAATGGTGAATATAAATATACATAAGTATATATGTGTGAATAAGTATATATGGATACGTAATGCACTCTTATTAAGCCAAATGAATTCATTCCGCTAAAACCATTGCTTCAATTTAAATGCAACAATATTTAGGAGTACGTCGAAGGAGTTGAGCCCCATTGCAACAAATCGTCATTTCATTTCACGCAAAGTCATGTCCTGCCCCGCTCCCTACTAAATTAGAATCCCCCTCCTTTGAAGGCACTTTCCCTTGTGATGGTGTAACGAACCCCTTCTTCCGGCCCCTCTAGCTCGTTAAGAGATTTCTTCCAACTTAGGTTCCCATCCGCTCTTAAGAATCATATTAACGAATCATCATGTAAGACCTTATTTTACCCTCAATGAGCGATTGGCCCTTATATAAAGAAAAAACGCTCATGTACCACGTAGGTATGTTTTAATTGTTGTTTTTTTATATTTTAAAGCCTCTTAGCGCATACGCAGTAAAATAAAATTGGGAAGACATTTATAATAAAAGTTGGAAAAAATATTTTGGCTCCACCCAGTTTCTAGAATTGTTATATATATATATATATATATATATATATATATATATATATATATATATATATATATATATATATATATATATATATATATATATATATATATATATATATATATATATATATATCATATATCATAACTCGCCATTGAGTTATTTTACTTATATATATATATATATATATATATATATATATATATATAAGTAAAATAACTCAATGGCGAGTTATGATATATGATAGTGAAACCACTGTATAGGAGCCAAGAGTTTAATTTACGAGACTAGTTTCATTATGTAGTTTATCATACCTTCTTCAGTCGTATACTGAGAATGCTATTGTTACAAAAGTCTATAAATAGCGTACATATCAGAAAAAAAACAAAAAGATAAAACCACAGAGAAACACAAAACGGGGGAAGAAGGTCATTAATCAGGGGGTGTAAGTCTAAGGTCTTTGACTAAGCTGTTTAGGATGAGGTTACGAGAATAGGGGCTGCATTTCAATTGCCCATCTGATAAATTAAAATTGGGAATTGGCTATTTCCCCTATTACTATAGATTCTACTATTTTTCTTTTACGGAAATCTTTACAATTATATATGATTTTTACCTTTGAATAGTCAATTTGGTGGTTGAAATTGCTAATACGATTAAAAATACTGGATGTGGTACTGCCTCGTCTGACATCACCTTTATGTTCATAAATTCGTTTTGTTAAGGTTCTTCCTGTCTCTCCTATGTAAAATGAGGGACAGTTTGTAGAGCCACATAGGATTAAATATACACCTGCTTCACGTGGCTGATCCACAGGCTTGGACGAAGAGAAAGAGTTAAGGATAGAAAAAGGGTATTTAAATGTGTTTAGGCCTGGGGAAATAACTTTGTTCACTCCTTTATAGAGGGGAGAAAAATGGAGGGATAGACATTTCGTATTACTAAATTTGTTTGTTCTTTTAATAACTGTGCTAAAAAAATTTAAATTCTAAATTCTCCTCTAACAACAAATAAATACACTCTCTGTAATTCCTATGATTTACTTGAGCAAATCTCCAGCTTTCCTACTCCTCATGAGTATACCATGGCAAGCTTTGACATTACAAATCTATTCACAAACATTCCATTACAAGAAACAATTGACATTATTTTACATAAAATTCTCACTTCTTTTCAACATTTCCTACATTTTGACCAAGCACAATTACGTTCTCTTCTTGATTTATCCGTTTCCAATTCTTATTTTCTCTTTAATAACGAACTTTACCTTCAAAAAGAAGGGGTCGGGATGGGACTTCCGTTAGGTCCACCTTTGCCACTATCTTCCTCTGTTTCCATGAAACTTCTTGGCTCCAAGCTTGCCCCAAAGAATTAGCTCCAGTATTTGTTTCGTAAAGAACAACATTCATCTAAATTTCTTGAATTCCTTAACAAGCAGCACCCTAAAATACAATTCACAATGGACATAGTTAACAATGGCTGCTTGTCTTATTTAGACATCAAGATAACCTGCACCCCCACCGGATTACCTACAAATGTATTTTGCAAAGCCACTTGGACTGGCCTATCAACAAGCTTCTTTAGCTTTATTCCACGTTCTTTTAAAACTAATACTATTGGCACCCTGCTACACAGAACATTTAAAATATGCTCTAATTAAAAACTATTACATGAAGAGTTTTCTTTTCTTAAGAAATCTTTTCAAGACAACGGATTCCCCAACTTTTTTGTGGAAAACCGCATAAGGAAATGTCTTGATCATTTCCTTAATCCGACTGAAGATTAGGCCACCGTTAATAAACTTTTACACTGCTGGTTGGTACCCTTCTTTGGCCCACAAACATCAAAGATGACTGTTGAAATATGTTAGATTATCCAAAAAAATCTGCCTTTTCTGGACCTCAAAATAAACCCGCCAAACCACTATACAATAGGCTCGCTCTTTCGTTATAAAGATCGCCTTCCTGATGCGTGTCGTTTATCTCTCATATATAATTACTTGTGTCCATCGTGCGATGCGACCTATATTGGCTCTACCAACCGAACTCTCCATTCATTTGAAGAAACTTACTGGCAGTTATACCTCAAAATCGGCAAAGTAGGAAAAGTTTATGGATAATTTCCAAAAAACGCCTCCGAAAAAAACCCTTGTCACAAAAGAGAGTAATACCATCATCATTCACTCATTACTAATATTCATCATTTCTTTTCTAGAGGGCCCAATTAGGCATATGACTGCCTAAGCCCCCAGCCCTGCCCCCTTAAGTGACCTGCTGTTAGATGTGAGGAGGATTTGCCATTCACTTTTCGTCCCAACTATGCCGAGCAGTAGCATTGGCATAATTGGGGGCATTGGAGGAAGCTGGTTTGAGAATTAGCCCACAGCAGAGAACAATTTCAGAAATATTCCGGACAAGGGATGGACTGCAACCTTCGCTGCCCATTACGGTGGAGGCCCCTTCCAGGACCATAGAGGGACATACAACCGTCTCTATGGTATGTTGGGGAGCGGTCGCGAATAAAACACCCTCGAGGGGGGGGCGTTGTCAATAAGTCCGCCATACAATCACACCCCTGAGAGGATCCCACCCGGACTCATCTCATCCATCTCATCATTCATCCTAAAAGGCAAATCCCTCTTCCATCGAGGTGGTGGGGAAACGAGGATGGGGGGGCTCTTTCCTTCCCCAAGGCAAAAAATATTTAATTATACGTAAAATTCAGTAATCACCGAAGAACACTGGTAGGCATAAAGACCCATCAAGGACAAAAGATCAACAAAGAGAGTGAGTGCACCCCCTATTCAAGGGGCTACACCCCAGAAATGGCGGACTCAAACGCTCCAAGAGTACCGCTGATAACAGTGACTGGCTCAGAGAAACCAGATAAGTGGATGGTATACGAAACCTTATTCGGAAAATTGAACGTCGCTGTGCTCCGCCTGCTCGATGGACCGTCAAGACATTGAAAAGCTGACGAAAGAAGATGCGGTGGATATTCTGAGTGGAATAAACCTCCAACCCACTACCCCTCCCCAGATCCAGTCACACAGAAGTGTGGTCTGCAGGAAGTTGGACCCTTGGATAGGCCAACATTCCAAAGAAGAGATCAAAGAGGAAGTCATGAGGAACCAGCAGTATGCGAGGATATCAAAGGTGGTCAAGTTTAAGAACCGACGCGATAACACTGAATACAGCCATGTGTTCAAAGTCGTCTTCAGTGACACCTCCATGGCAGCACGGGCGAAGGAAAGTGGTTTGTTGCTCTTCAACGCTAAGATAAGCGGAGAGCAGATTGAGAGGGAAGAATACATCCCTATCCAAATCTGCTTCAGATGCTTCAAGCTCGAAGCGCACGCCACAAAAGACTGTAAGGAGCAGGAGATTACCTGCTCCAGATGCAGTACCAAAGGCCACGGCTGGCGAGAATGCCCGGCAACTGAAGAAAGATGCCCTAACTGTGGCCTAAAATACGGAGTTATGGCCATGTCATGCCCCCAAAAGAAGGAAATGGTGAAAAGGAAAATGGAAGAAAGAAAGGCGGAGGGTGTAAGGAGAGCCAACACCTCCTACGCTCAAGCAGCCAGACCCCCCCCCCCCTGCAAGACCAGTCGAAAGTACTCCAGCCGGAAAAACTTACTTGAAGATTGGAAATAAAATTTCGACTAAAATCCTCACGTAAATAATGTATGCACACGTGATGAATCTGACAAACCCGGGGTGCTTCTCGACCGAGCTGAATGCCAGGCTCAAAAAGAATAGGCTGGAAGAAATGTGGTTCCTGTCAACCCTCCATCGGGGGATGTCCTGCAACTGCAATATGAACCTGAAGAAGAAGCTCCAGCGACTCCCTTCCCACAAACAGAAACAGTAGAGAGAACTCAAGCCCCCAAATAACGAAAAACAGAGACTCAAGAATTGAAGCACAAAAAAAGAGGGAAATGAAGGTGAAGAAGGCTGAAAGGAGATTGAAATAAGCGGAAGAAAACCTCACGAGATCCGCATCGTCCTCGGAAGATGAGGGAGAGGAACAGGCCCAACCCCCAAAGAATACCAAGAGAGCGAGAAGCGCTAGTAGGAAAAAGGCTCCCCAATTGCCCAAGAGCTTAGACGGAGAAGAGCTTAATATGCTCTTTTACAAAAGCGAGCAAACCCTATTTCCGGCAGACCCCATCATCAGGGAGATAGTCGAAGGGGTAAAAACAGGGCAATTGAAATGGAGCTATGACGCGCAGTTGCAGGAAGCAACAGTAGACGAGGTGCTCATGGCAGCGAAAATTAAAATCCATACAGATTCCAGCCTCACCATAAGTGAAGCAGAGTTTACCAAAATTCGAAATGGGAAAAAGAGAAGAGTAAAAAAGTAAGTGGGGAACATACTCACACACACTTAGAGAACAAAAACACTAAACGAACAACAACATGGAAAACACCAGCAACAAATTAAAAATACTTACACTCAACACCAATGGTTGGGAAGGAAAGTCCATCCAATACCGAAACATATTCCGCATGGTGGATCCCGACCTGATCCTTATATCTGAACACGGTGTAAACACAGAAAAAAACACAATAAAAATACCAAACTACACTGTGATCACAAAAAAAAACACCCACAGGAAAGATACGATGGCGCTGCCATCGCGATCCGTAAAACATTAAATATAAAACACTTGCAGATTTAGAGGAGTCCTTTGTGGCTGTTAAAATCCTAACCCTAGCAGGAGCCTTAACAGTGGCAGCGGCCTACCAGCCGCCACGCCGAGAATACCTGCTCTTTCCTAAACTATTCAACATCTTTGGGCGAGGAAAAATGGCATTGCTAGGTGGAGACCTAAACGCCTGTTGTGCAGCTTCAGGCTACGGTCGCACAAACCAGAGAGGAAAGAACCTGGAACTGCTCATCGAAAGAGATAGACTCCAGAGAGTAGGACCAGACTTCCCAACTTACCTAACGCGACGTTTGGTAACCAAACCGCACATAGTATTGGCAAGCCGAAACTCCCTCTTTAACATCAGCAGCGAGCCCTTTCCTGTCGTACCGAGCGACCATATCCCTATCTTAACAACTATCTCGCTGGCACCGATTCTCATGCCAGTCCCACTTAGGAAAAGTTATGCGGAAGCCAACTGAGAGTTTTATAGAGAGATTCTCGGCGAATACCAACCAGCCAACCTGGGAGACGCCAATCTCGAAGAGGTGGACGAGGAGATAAACACCATCACAAATCTCCTCGTACAAGCTGACGAGAGGTGCGTCCCTAGGATCTCTTATAAAATACTCCCACAACCTAGGTGGACGGACAAGATGAGGGATAACGCTCGGGAACATAGGGAAATCCTCGAAGAGATAGTCAGGACAGGCCCAAATAGGGAAAGGACAGCTAGAATGAGACATCTGAGCGAGGAACTTAAAGACATAATCACAGAAAAACAAAAGGATATCTGGAATAACATCATAGGTAGGCTGGACAGGGAGGTCAGTCCAGTAAGTTTTTGGAATACAGTCTGAAGACTTATGGGATTGCCCACCAAAGCCAGAATAAAAATAAAAGATGGAGAGGAAACCATTGAGGATCCAGAGTCTCTCAAAAGAAGATTCAGCACACACTGGAAACAGATTTTTGCTATTACCCCTGAGGTAAACGACGACTTCGACCAGGACTTCGAAGAACAACTGCAAGAGGAACTCGGCACAATGATTCATAGAACCCACCCCTACCCGCAAGTATCTCAGGATAGAGAGATGGTTGGCCACGGCTGCCCAATAACTTTTGAAGAGACCATGAATACCATAAGGTCCTTCAAGCAAAGGGCTCCAGGCTGGTCTGGGATCACGAAAAGCAACCTCGTGAATGCCCGTGGGCAAATCATTCAGGGACTGGTTAACACCATGAATGCCGCACTGAATGTAGGCTACTTTCCGGACGGGTACAAGATTGCAAAAATCATCTTCATCCCGAAAGGAAATAAACCCCTGGACCAGGTGGCAAACTATCGCCCGATCTCTCTTCTGGAGATGCTCGGCAAGATCTTCGAAAAGATCATAGCAAATAGGCTACAAGCTCAATTGAGCGAGTTAGGAGCGCACAACCCCCAACAGCATGGGTTCCACCAAAAAAGGAGCACTGATACAGCCCTAGCGCCCCTGACAGAAAAAAATAGATTTTTGCCGTGCGAATAGGTTCTATGTAGACATTGTGTTGAGGGACGTGCAGAAGGCCTTCGATAAAGTCTGGCTGGAAGGACTACAATACAAGATCCTTAACCTCCAGCTAGACCCAGTCCTGGAAAGGATCCTTTGTGACTTTGTCATGGACAGAAGGGCATTTATCATGATAGAAGGACACAGAGGACCTGAATTCAAACTGAAGGCAGGTGTTCCACAGGGAAGTTGCCTGAGCCCTCTGCTTTACTTGGTCTTTACCATCGACCTCCCAACACAGGTGCATAGGGATACGATGTATCTGCAATTCGCAGATGACATCACCCAGATCGTCCCGTGCCCGGTGAAGAAGGCAAGGGATCAGGCAGCGCGAACCATAGCGGAAATCGACAACATCAACCAGTACGAGAGAAGCTGGAAGATTAGAACAAATAGGGACAAATTCAAGATCGTCCCACTAAGCCGCACGTTGACGGACCCCATAATCATCGAGGGGAGGAGATACGGCTACTCCACCAAAGGCACTGTCCCTGGCCTAAAGTTCTCCGACTACGGATACGCGAGACACTACACGGAGAGGCGGAACCTGGCAAAGAGAGAAATCTCCAAGCTATACAGGTTTAGAGACCTTAGCTCGGCCAACATCAGGAAGATATACCTGATGTACGTCTGGGCTAAGCTCATCTATCCTGCAGTAGTGGCTCAAGCTGCAAACAAAACCTCAATGAGAAAAATGCAGCGAATTCAGAACTCTGCATCCCTACTGATCAACAAGGTCAGAAGGCAGGACCAACGCCGTCAGAGGGAACTCCACACAAGGAAGAAACTGGACCCCATCAACATCTTCACCCAGAAATTGGGAAGAAGGGTCTGGTTAACTCTTACAAATGATGTCATTCCGGAATTACAGGGAACAGGTGACAGACTAAGCATTCCAGCACGACTGCGTGGAAAAGTCACACTTCGTAACTGATTCCCAAGTACCAAACACTATACACAAGAAAACATTACATCAATGTACACATAACAGATACCCAAGAAACAACACAGTCTAAACGAAACAAATACAGAGTAACCATAACACCAAACATGATAACAACACAGGTAAATTGCCGAGCCAAAAGCTTTAAAAGGCTTGAATGCTCAAAGATTTAACTGAAAATAAGTAAAATAACAATTGAAACACAAACAATAAGAAGAACACGCCAGCTACACGTAAATAAACCAATACATAGTAGACACTACCTACAACAAATAGGTAAAGAAAAATGCCAAAAGTAAAAAGACTGCGATGCCCTCCTACTAGCCCCCCCCCCACTTTAAAATTTTCACCCACTTTTATCTATTACTATCCCAATTTTTCTAAGAGTGAATATACCATCATCATCCATTCAAGAGTTGAACAGCACGCGGGAAGGTCCTGCCGTACGGGTTTGCCCCTAGCCAAACCTAACTATTCTATCATTCGACTCCACGCCAATTCTTGTAATTTACAGGTAAAACTCGAAGACTTTTCTATAGTCTCTACAGCCAATACCCTCTCTGATTTACGAATCCTTGAATCCATATATATTTTAGATAGTAAACCCACACTTAACGACCAAATTTCGTCTTTCCCATTACATGTTGCACGTTAGATGGTTCCCTTACTTTACCACCTTCATGTTAATTTAATTAATGTTTCCCTTACTTTGCCACTTTAATGTTAATTTGTGTAATGTTGCTATTACCAATGCAATTCCATCAATTATAGTTGTAGTATCATGACTTATACAAAAAAGTGACATGTAATACCATTCCCCTTATGTTGCCTATCCAATGTCAATTAGAATTACTTTGTATTACTTTGTATTTATACTAAATATAATTCCAGTACCCAGAAGATGAGGCTGGCCCTCGAAACGTTGGTTGAAATTATATATATATATATATATATATATATATATATATATATATATATATATATATATATATATATATATATATACACAAAGAAAGCAACTACAGGATCTGCGGGTGATTATACAACCACCGCAGGGCTATGCCATTTTTATTTTCTGTCTTTTAAATAAAATTGAAGACAGAAAGAAAGATGCAGAAACTTAGTGTAGCTGACTATAAATGCATATAGTACAAGAGAAAATAAGAATTGGACGCGAATGAACAAATGAGACAAGAAACCGGAGTTTTTTTTAAAGGCAAAAGAGAGGGACATTAGAAGAATCACCCGAAGATCCTGTAGTTGCTTTCTTTGTATGTGACATGGACAGTGAGCCTTTAAATTGTGAGCGGGTAAGAGGATGTGGTATGAAAATTCCTTGGAAGTTCCTAGCTTAGGGAGATACTGGGTTTGATGGGTAACGCTTTGGGCGAAATATAGTTACTGTGCCTGGTAGCTTAGCGGTAAAGCATCTGACCGGCAATCAGCAGACCCGGGTTCGAGTTCCGGCCATGAATTCAAAACCTTTTTCCCCTGGCGTTATTTCTGTTTTCTCGGTGAAGGATCGCCTTCACTGTGCCGCCCTCTGCTTCCTTTGATTCTGGATTCTTCTAATGTCCCTCTCTGTTGCCTTTAAAAAAACTCCGGTTTCTTGTCTCATTTGCTCATTCGCGTCCAATTCTTTAAGTTCAGGATGAAAAAAAATACCATTAAAACAGGATTCCTATATTCCGACGTTTCGGGCTATACACGCCCACCTTTGGGTACTATAAAACAAAAATGAATTTGTAAACAGGAATATAAAATAAAAGTTTAAAACTAAAGTTGAGGTTATAAATTAAAACCACAAAAAACACTAAACAAAAATAAAATGATTAAATTAACACCAATTAATTTACGTTCACAAAAGCTCACCCTAGTTTAGCTCAGAATTCTCCAAAGGCTCACCACATACTAGTTTGATATTGGACCTTTCAAAACCTGTAAAATTTATCAAAGAAATTCACCTAAAGTGATAATAACTTGAGAAAAAATACTTCCTCTTGGTCCTTATCCATTGTTCAAAACCTCTTAGTTAATGCAAAGTTCCTACTGATTGACTGCCTGCCGTGACCCAAACCAAGTCACGGTATAAGAAGACACCCTCAGACGAGGCTCCCGTTCCTATCTCCAAGAACCGTTGCATAAAATAGTGCTGAACCCCAAGCACTTTAAAAATGAACACAGATATTACTGGCCCATTGCCTTAAATTATATTTTTCCACCAATCTACACTTATTTAAGATGTCTGTTACCCCCGAGATTCACTAACTTAAGAGGAATTTTATTACCAATGTACACTTATTTAGAATGAACTTTACCCGTGATCTGGTTTAATTATGACGCCTTTATTTCTCAGCCACGACCTACTGATCAACGTAGGCTCCAAACCACTGGTACCTATAGCTCCTGGTATCAGTTGTGAATTTGACCCAAATCTGACTGCATCCGATGATAAACCACACCTGATGTGGCTTAACTTCGCTAAAATCGGAAGTGGTATTTCACCTCGGCTATTCCCTATCTCCTTTTGGCCATAAATGCGCAAGTAATTTATAGCATGATGATGCGAGTCTGATTGGCCTGTAGTTCTTCGAGTCTTCCCTGTCGCCTTTAAAAACAAAACAAGTCCCACGGAAACGTTGTCACCATACCATTGTAATCCCTTCAACACTTTGTAAACAGACAGCGACTAGACCAGACTAGTAGGTATGCAAGACATTCACCCATAGCCTCCATAAGGTTGATTTTAATCCAATGCTCAACTGGTGCTTTACCCTTTTTTTCCTTTCCTTAATTTCCTTCAAAATTCATAACGAAAACCAACGAGTAAATATCCTACAGGAAGTTTGTAAGGAAAGATGTGTATAGGAAATGGTGAATATGGTGGAGGAAGGAAAGATGTATAGAAGAGAACCGGAGATTGGAGGCGAGACGGATCGTATCCCTAATAGAAGTATCCATCTGCTTCAAGGATCTTTTCTCTCTACTTGATTTTGTTTCCTTATTTATCGTTTGGTGTTGTCCTTTGCTGTCTGTCAATGGCTAGGTCTTGTTTGATATTTAGTGATTTTTGTCAGTATTTTTTTTTCACTAGATTTCTATTCTATGTTCGACCTTGAGTTGATTTTTAATCAGCTTTGTCAGTTCAGAATATTCGATATTTGCTCTGATCGTTCCAATCCCTTATGGCTAAGTCTTTTCAGAGCCTCACTTATGGTTTGTGCTAGATAACCTTGTCTCATTGTTAATTGACAACCTTTCGCACTGTAAAATAGTTTGTCATTCTTGTTGCAGTTTTCTAATGAAAATTCTGGTACTTGATCATTAAATTTGTTTTCCAGTGTAATTTGAGAGGAATTTATTTTACTTCGGGTGTCGAGTTTTAATGAGTTTCTTCGATTCTCTTGTTTTAGATCAAATTCAATTTTTGTATGGATTATTTATGATTAATAAATTTGTGAACGAGTTCATAACATGTTGTTTGTTACCTTATACAGATGATCGCTCGTTGCCAAGAATGAAAAAGTGAACGAAAAAAGAGCATGAAATTTACTTGGTGGGTTGTAGAGTTATGAGATACGTAGGGGAAAGAAGGAACCAGTCTTATTGAGTGTTGGTTTGGTTTGGTTAATATGGAGTGACTCTAAAATTAGCGACGGCTCATTTTATATTAATAATTTTCTTTTCAATTCTCTCGATGTCGTATTTTTGCCTTCTCTTTTTTTCAACTCGTGAAAAAGCTCTCCGAAGTTCATTAAAAACTTAAGGTTTCGATCTTAAGGAAGGTATATGGAGCCTTACTAGCCCCTCTTAATCACATTCCGACTGGTAAATTTGTGTGTCCTTAGACTAAGCCTCTCTCTGTATTCATTAGTTTGCCAGCGGTTGAATTCGGGCTGACTTTCTTCTATATTTAAGGCTTATAATATAAATATTAGCATGTGCTAGGATTTCGGTATTATCTTCGAGTGATTTAGTGACTTCCGGTCCAGTTGGCTTGCATGTTTTTCCAACCTGTGTGTTTTGGGGGAACCATTGTTTAAATAGAAACTCATTCTTCGTGTTAACTTTGTTTCTGTCATTCCGATATGTGAATGATGTAGGAGCTCACAGTCTCTCATTTTGCAAGTATATACATATATTAAATGACTTCTCTGCTTAGGTGTTGCCCTGGCAAGGAGTTCTTCCAATCTTAAAATATCTTTTTTGAATCTGAATTGTCTTTTAATGCAAACACTCTAGTACTTTCAAAGCTTTCTTTTCCCTTCTATGCATTAATGAGAAAATTTAATTTTGCTTGGCACACGTATCAGCTATATATATGTACAGCCGTGGCCAAAGGTTTTCGTACACTCGGAATTTTTTCTTGTCCGCATGCATGTGTCCAATACATCTGGAAAGAAAAAGAAACGTAGAAGCTTCCTGAGAATTTTTTTTCTTCAAATATCTAAAATTGCGATGCTATTGAAATGCAGGGGATTCTGCTTTCAGTATGTGGTATGTTACAGTCAGAATGTCTGCATATAACACATCATATTTGTTGATTAATATGATATTTCATGTCAATAGGATATGGTAATAATATGATATTGTCTAAAATATTTAACTATACATGGAGTAAAGAACTTTGATACGCAAGCTGAAGAGGAGGGTCTTAGCTGTCGACAAACCACCAGGAGGATCGACGGATCACATTCCAGTGTTGCGGAAGTATTGAAGAGGATCCGAGAAAGGGCAAACTTTCGAGAACGACCTTATTTTATACGCTACACGGTCACTACGCAACCTTCTGGATGACCTGCATGACCTTCTGGATTGTAGGAAAACTGAAGTCTTTTGGCAACATGAATGGACTGAGGGCTACCAGGTTCATGCATCCATCAGAATAGTCCGTTACAGATTGCTGCACAAGTCCTGAATTCATGTTAAAGCACGCCAGAAGCCGCTGGTCAACCTTCAGCAGAAGCGACATCGAATATCTTGAGCAGGTGCTCACCGTAAATATCCGATGCTTCATTGGGGATGTGTCTTATTGTCCTCTGAGTCCATGTTCCAGTTGTTCTCGACCCAGGGCAACGTTAGAGTCCAAAGGAGGAATCGAGAGTTCATAGTACCAACAGCAAAACATGGTGGCCATTTCCCGAAGGATAAGTATTATTGGAGCAATTCTTTTCGAATATATTGTACAAGGTCAAGTTTATCAGTAACATCTGAAATTCCACTTTTTAGTGTTCTTAGCATCGAAGTAATCAATCTAATTTCTTATTATAAAATCTCCAATTAAATATGTATCCTCCTCTTTTTCGGACAGCTCAAATCTGTTTCTCTTCTTTATTTCTCTTCGCTACGAACAAGTCTAAATGGTCGGTCGTTACTGACGAGAAGAAAATCGCAATCATTCTTAATTTTCTCGTCTAATTTATTTTCCTGTAATAAAACTAATGGTTCTAATCTGAAAATCTTGCCATCAATATTTGTTACTCTGTTTCCATCGAAGACATTTACATTTTTTTTTAAATTCTAAAGTAGTAATTGTATTTTCCATATCATCGATAAATTCCCTTAAATCATTTTCTTTTCGATGCCGCTCATCAAGCATACGGAATAGACAAACCGAAGCAGGATAATATTTTCATAACAACAGGAAGAACAAGAAGGAGAAGAGGATATATATATATATATATATATATATATATATATATATATATATATATATATATAAAGGGAAATTCATTTAATTTTCTTAATAGATACAACGTTTCAGGTGTTCTTTTGACCTATCTTCGAGTACTGGAAAAATACAATTCATCAAGAAGACAAACATTTTAAGTTATAATTAAAAACAATCAAATTATTGAATTAATGGAAAATATTAAAGGCTCATTAAGGGGGCATCGCAAAAATGTACAGGTAATGGGTATTTTTGGGATTAATTATGATGGGGAATTAAAATTAAGCAATTAGAGGTAAACGCTGGGAACAAACACATCGAGATAACACTAACCTTATACAATCAGCCGTTAGAAGAAGACTTAGGAGAAAGAGAAGATTAGGGGGTTGGTTATATTTTTAAAGTGAAAGTAGTGGATGAGAAGAGGAATAGGAATTTTGAGAAGGAGAAAAGTCTTTAATATACAATGATTCAAGAATTCTTAATGATATGTTATCAGAGGGGATTTTTAACATTTTAAAATCGTCTATTGTGATATTGGTTTTACAATTTATGAAGTGAAGCCGAACAGGTGAGAATTCTTCCTTAGAGAGAACCTTCCCAGTCCTGTGGCTAACTCCCAAATGGGAACAGAACCTCACCTTCGAGGAATGCACTGTACTGCCAATATATTTCTCCAGTTTACATTTGGGGCAAGTAAATTCATATATGACAGAGCATTTCGCTTCAGGCGGGATTCGGTCCGTACAATTAAAGTATAGTCCTATGTGGTGTTTATTTATAAAAATTAACTTAAAATTGGTATGGAAAAAGAATTTATTTAATAGTGTTGTAAGTTATTTTTATTTTATTTTTTTATTTAAAAAGCCCATATCCGGAAAACCTACGTAATGGATATCTTTACAAACAGTTGGGAATTTAAATTTGGGATGGTAAATGTTGTTCAAAAATTTGGCCGTGATTTTTTCAATCATAGACACAGGAAAAACGTTTCGTTTGAAATATATAATCAGAAATTTGACTTCCTGTTGAAATCCAGAGTAGGATGAACAAATATTATATGCCCGGAATATTAGTGTTTTAATGGCACTGATTTGGCACAAAAAGTCACAAATACTGAAAAAATTTACGCCTTGTCCAGTAAAGTTGGCTTACGAAAAATTTGGTTACAAATCATGTTGAAGAATGGAAAATGTGGATATCCAAAAATGAGATGGAAGCATTGAGCTCCTTTTCACAAGTAAATTAAATATAGGGATGTATATGGTTGGCATATTGCAGGAATTTATTACAATACTTCTCAGTATTAAAGAGAATTTATGTATCATCGACAAAACGGCGGAAAAGTATGGGTTTTGTGCTTCCAAGTTCTTGGCTGAATAATTGGTCTTCAAACCAGGACATGAAGATACCTGCGAAGACAGGGCCTCCTTTAATAAACCTTCAATATTTTCCATTAATTGCATTATTTGATTGTTTTTAATTTTAACTTAAAATATTTGTTTTCTTCACGAGTTCTATTTTTCCAGGACCCGAAGATGCGTGAAAATAACACCCGAAACGTTGTATCTATCACGAAAATGAAATGAATTTCCCTTTATACGTCCTTTCGTTCATCCTACAAATTAAATGGAAGCTCCACAGGAGATGCCCAAACAAATATATATATATATATATATATATATATATATATATATATATATATATATAGAGAGAGAGAGAGAGAGGGGAGAAGGAGGGAGAGAGAGAAACAAACACCAAATTATGGATTCGAAAGTTCGAGTATCTGTTTGAAATCCACGAAGTTGTGAACAATAAGCAAACTTAATTTCCTTGTTGCCCTCCAGCCCCTCCTTAGCTGCAGCGATTATCCGTAATCTTGTCCTATCGCCTTGAGCTACTGAGCTGTATGAGGCACATAAGCAGGCGTTGATCAAGCGCTCGCCACCTCCAATTGCCAGCGTCTCAAGGTAGCTCCTGACGCTGTAGGAGCCCACCGACCATTTATCTGAATTGTGCAGTGAACTCTCACCGGACTACCTGAACCCTTCTGTCACTCCTTTATATTTTTATCCCTCCAAATTTTAATAACTACACCCAAAAGATATGTCATATCTTGGAATATTTTGAATCTCATTAGAGTGCATGCGTGTGTGTGTGTACACTGTACAGGGTGAAGTGTTCGTGTTGGTGCTATTTGCGAAGCTTTCCTTTGCAGGTAACATTTCGTCACAGTGTTCTGCGATTTCGAGAAGTAGTATGATAACACGTTGCGATATGGTATTGTGGAGACCCTCCATTCTATCGGGATGAAGAGAAGTGTAAAAAGTTTTAATATATTGTAGATTCTGCGTACGTGTAGGATGGGCCCTGACCGACCCCGTAAAGAAAATGATGGTGTCACGCAGAAAAGTGCAGTCAGCATCAGCTTATACGGGAGCGCTGTTCCAACAGGCTCTGAGGCATGACCTTCGTTATACCGCAACGTACGGGTTTCATTTTTATTTGGCCAAGACTAAAGTGGTGCAATTGTGCTGCTTTAATGAGATTTAACCCACCGAAACTTGTCCTAGATAGGGCTTGCTTGGACAATGTAGACTCGCACCGATTCCTTGGTCTTTTATTTGACCGACATCTTTCCTAGGAGGCGCATAGTCACAGCTTTATGGTTCCTTATACCCACGCTAAGGACATTCTTCGTTCTGTGAAACTCTGATAAGGCTACACTTCTACTCTTTTACCGTTTTTTGTTCGCTGAAAGCTTGAAAACGGTTGTGAAATTTTCTTTTGCTCATTCAGTATTTACTAGGAAAGGTACATCAATCCCACCACAGCAGTCTACGTCTAGCATCAAGTGCCTTCTACACACGCCGCATAAAGAGCCTCCTTCCGATGCAGGGGAAATGACACACACCTTACTCCGCACACAGTGCATCATGCGCCTATACGCTCGTTTCGGAATCTCTACAAGTCGTAGACCGATTTGTAACTTCTAGCGAATTACAGAGCGCACTAAGTGCCTTCGAGGCATTGGAATCTCCGAATGTCAATGTTCTCAGTAACCGTTACGTCATTGCTGCTGCACATCGTGAGGATATAGAGATTATCTTTTTCTAGATTCCTGGACATATAGAGGTTGTAGGAAATGAGCACACTGACGAGGGTGTCAGGCTAACTGGACAGACTGAGCGACCTGATTGGCGTTTTACTTTTCCCCACTTTACAACATGACACGAATCATGACAGCAACCCTGATTGCATGGAAATGAAGCTAAACGACAACACGCGGGAATTAAAAGTTGCTTGCCATTGTCCCCCCCCCCCCCCTACCCGCCACAGACTTTCCCACAGGGATCTACCCCCAATGCCTTGACGGTATCGGGCCATTTTTTTTTGTCGCCTCTGAATCGGACAAACTCGCGGGACGCAACGTCATTTGGTGGAGCGCTGCCCTGAGCTTTTCTGTCAAGATTGCTTGGTCTCCCAGGCGGCAAAACACCTTGTCTGGTGGAATTTCGTGACAAGTACCTGCCTCAGTACCACGAGTTGCGGGGGCGCTACCCCCTGTCATCCTTGTGGTGCGGAGTGGTCTTTACAGTGCAAACTGTGGTGTAATTTTTGGAGGAATCTATGGCCTCCTCCATTGAATTGAATTATTTCAATTGTTCGCTACACGATAGTGCTCCTGACAGAGGCCGGCCACCCTCTGAGACCGGATGGGCTTTATAGATATTTATTGCCTTATTTTTTGGGGGGGCTGAATTTTTTCTTTGTTTGTTTTTTGTTATTATATTTTGTTATTGTCTTGACCTAAAGATAGGCTTTTTCTCAATTTTTGCTGCTGTGCCCCTGCTAGCGATTCCCAGAAGAGATCACATCTAAAAAATAAATATTTCACAGGTAAATCATTATTCCGCAATTTTATTAGTTATTTATATTTAAATAAGTTTTATTTATTAATTTTATAATTGATATAATTTCCAAGTTTTTACCACTAGTCTTCATCTTTTTATTATTTTTTCAATGCCATGTTGGTGAAACCATTATTCTCTTCAGGTGATTCACTAAACTGATAAGAAAATAGTAATCTGATGGGGGATAAATCGGGTGAGTATGGAGGATGACTCATTAGTTCCCAATTGAAATTGTTAAGCTTTTGTATGGTATCTTTTGCGGTGTGAGGTCGCGCGTTGTCTTGATGAAAGAAAACTTCTTCTTCTGATAAATGTTGGACTTTTCCCTAGAAAACTCTTCTTCTTTTGATAAAAGTTGGCCTATTTCCCTAGAAAATTCTTCCTCTTTTGATAAATGTTGGTCTTTTTTCCCTAGAAAACTTCTTCTTTTGATAAATGTTGGTCTTTTTTCCTAGAAAACTCTTCTTCTTTTGATAAAAGTTGGCCTATTTCCCTAGAAAATTCTTCTTCTTTTGATAAATGTTGGTCTTTTTTTCCTAGAAAACTTCTTCTTTTGATAAATGTTGGTCTTTTTTCCTAGAAAACTCTTCTTCTTTTGATAAATGTTGGCCTTTTTCCTTAGAAAACTCTTCTTCTTTTGATAAATGTTGGCCTTTTCCCTTAGAAAACTCTTCTTCTTTTGATAAATGTTGGCCTTTTTCCTTAGAAAACTCTTCTTCTTTTGATAAATGTTGGCCTTTTTCCTTAGAAAACTCTTCTTCTTTTGATAAATGTTGGCCTTTTTCCTTAGAAAACTCTTCATCTTTTGATAAATGTTGGCCTTTTTCCTTAGAAAACTCTTCTTCTTTTGATAAATGTTGGTCTTTTTCCATCAATGTAAAGGGTCCAACTGAACACGTAAACCTCTTTTGCAATACTCTGATATGGGTTAAGAAGTTCAAGATGAATTGTGTCATTCATATCGCACCAAAGGCAAAGGAGAACCTTCCGTGGATGACGTTCCTGTTTTGGCTGGGGGATTGTTTAATCCCCCAAGACTAATCCATTGCCTAAAACGTTTAATATGGTATTGAACAATTCGTAGAATGATGGTGACTATTAGTAGAAACTGGTAGGAAATTATATTACTTATAGAATCAATAAATAATTACTTATTTAAATATAACTTTCCATCCATAAAATAATGATAAACATGAAAAAAAATCCTTATTAATTATCGGATGACCTAAATTCTTCCCAATATTTTGCACGTGTGACCAAAGTACATCGGGACTAGTCGAAGGTAATTAGAAACTTGAATTATTTTGTTATAATGCACTAATGTGTAGTGAATTTCAATTAATGATTGTAACTAAGAAGGTAATATGATATAAATTGTAATAATGTTATAATAAATGATGAATAAATTGTGATAAATACTATAAAATAATTTTTGGAAATTACTAAACATGGTCTCGGTCAAATATGAAGCTAGATGTGGCGGAGGCGAGATATAAGCACCAGGTCATCCTCAAAAGCCAGAATGTCAACAAAATTCCCTGAAACCTCGTACCACTTCGCTGCTGACGGAGTGAACTATATCGTTAACCCAGCAGAAAGTGCAAGAGCGACTTATTTTATCTCTACCCCGCGTGACTCAAGAAGCCCCGTATAAAACAACGCCCCGCCCCCTCATCGGCCCCAAAGAACTGAGAAAGTAGTCGCTAGATTCCGACCTACAAAGACCGAGCCTGTCCCCGAAATCCGTCAGACCCCGAAACTGCCCGAGCTCCGTCCGAGACTCCTCCCTCTAGTAAGAAAGGTAGAAACTCTGTTCGTTTACTGAGACTTGATTTCTGAACGATCAGGTTCCCCTTTGGATTACCCACGAAGTCCATTAGGGGAGATGCCTTCGTTGGTTTTCGCCTTAATTTAATGCAATGCGTCTCTTGCGATTTATCCTACCGCAAACTCTTCTTTTTTTTAAATGCCTCACCAAAGAGTACCCGTAAAGGGTGACTGAGACCTCATCCTCAAAAGCCAATAACGTCACTAGACTAAGCTTGTTCTCGAGGGGGATTAGAGAGTTAGAGGTTGGAGGGATAAACTTCAAGGCCAGTCTCCTTCCCCTGGGGGATCGAAAACTGTCATCATGATCTCTACTAACCCGTTGTGGCTGGGTTGCATCTTGATCTTCTGCTTTTTGCCTCACGAATTGATCCCTTCTTTCTTTCTCCTTTTTTTCGCGCGTTTATTTGAGTTTTTAGATTTGGTAGTTCAGTTCCTGTATCTCGGTGTCCACGACTTTGGCGGTGCAACAAACTATAGTGGCGGCTTCGTTGGATTTTTTAGGGCGAAAAGGTAAGGGTGAATCTCGTTTGCGCCTATGCAGCGTAGAAGCATCTTGAATTTCAAACTTATAGATTTGTTTTTATTTAAAACCGAGCAATATGCGGTGAAATAAAAAAGAAGTAGTTATGCAGAGTACTTGAAGGGCGACTTGATACTGTTAATATATATATATATATATATATATATATATATATATATATATATATATATATATATATATATATATATATGGTCAAAACTGGTTTATAACCTGCAGTTGTTTGTCCACTTTCGTTTCTGAGAGGTGGCGTCACAAGTCTCTTGCTTACTCTTTTTAGCTCATTTTTTTTATTTTTTAGTAGTCATTTAATTTGACACCATATATATGTAGTTTATTTTGGGGTGATCTTTAGGGTTCAGTGCAGGTTCTCCCTTTTTATAAAGTTTCAGAAATAATGAAGGTTCTATGCTGATTCCAAATATGTAGTTCTTTCTGTGGAGAAATTATCAATTTTAACGTTAAGTTAGTTTAATTAAGGTTTTGTTATCTTATACAAACAAGAAGAATGTCTTCGCCACTCCTCCTTACAGGAGGATCTGGCGCTTCGTATACCTATCTGGATCTGTCAACGGACTTTTGTTCAATTAAAAATTAAAATATTTCCAGTACAAAACTCCTACTAATTTACTCTTGGTCTATTTTTTCACATCGATGCTTATTCTCGAGGCCTAAGGACAAAGAAAACAACTTTTATCGAAATTCTTCTGAAATGCAGAAACAAAAACAATCCTCACGACTTCTTCCCCCATCTAAATTGGCTCTAATAATTTAATTTTGCTTTACTCGTGTTTAGGGGCCAGTAACTCTTCCCTCCCGCTAGAGATTTAAATTGTGACAATATTTTAGAAATATCTTCAAATATATTTGAATATACGAAAAAAAAAAACCGCCACACCTAAATTTTAATATATTATCTGAACTCCATTTCACCATTTGTAATTCTTTTTGTTTTAAAACTTTCCAAAACCTTCGATGATCATATTTATTTTGACGTTGTAAAGATCGGTAACTCCAGTGTACCTGAGGGTCGTTTATCTTTACAAGCTAATATTTAAAATGGCTGATCTTAACGAGCTAATTCTGAGAAGGAAAGAATAGATGTCTGGAGATAGGTAAAAATCAGCAGCTCCTCAAAGCAAATTTTTAGAATGAAAGAATTAAAAAATTAGGGCTACTGTAGCATGATTCATACCAGTATGTTTTTACTGTAGCATGATTCATACCAGTATCTTTTTACTGTAGCATGATTCATACCAGTATGTTTTTACTGTAGCATGATTCATACCAGTATGTTTCTACTGTAGCGTGATTCATACCAGTATGTTTTTACTGTAGCATGATTCATACCAGTATGTTTTTACTGTAGCATGATTCATACCAGTATCTTTTTACTGTAGCATGATTCATACCAGTATGTTTTTACTGTAGCATGATTCATAGAGTATGTTTTTCCCGTAGCATGATTCATACCAGTATGTTTTTACTGTAGCATGATTCATACCAGTATGTTTTTACTGTAGCATGATTCATAGAGTATGTTTTTCCCGTAGCATGATTCATACCAGTATGTTTTTACTGTAGCATGATTCATACCAGTATGCTTTTACTGTAGTATGATTCATACCTAAAAATACATGATAAAATGTGTGGAGAAAATACAATTACAAATTTATTTAGTAAATATAAATATGTGCCCATGATGAATAATACTCGTAATATATTTTGAATTGAGTCTTTTTGTGTTCCAAAAATCAGTCAAACACAGTGTGATTAGTCATTCCAGTAAGTTTCGTAGCCTTTTCCACAGACAATTCAATACTCGAAATAAAAATAAGCTCAAGAATTGAACAGAAACTCAATTGGCAGTTCAGTTTCCCATTTATATTAGTATATGTGAAAAAGTTATTACTTGTTCTTACTGAGCGAACAGCCGGGTATCCTTTTCACTTGCATCGCCATACTGGAAAATTCTTTTCTCGTAATATCTTTGTCACAGTTGGGCCATCACACTTACTGCATGCATCAGGCAGCATCAGATGACCATTATTGAACTAAAACATTGTAGCAGCTTCTTCACATGAAAAAACTAGAATGTGAAACTCACGGAGAAACATCGTTGAAAGGCTATTATGAATGATTTTTTTTTAATCGAACCCTAAACAGTAATTTCACAATTCAATTTATTTTTGATTTTACTTTTACTTTTATTATTAATTTTAAAATAAATAAAATGATTATGTTCTTTTAATTGAATAATTATGTTAAGAATCATGCCTATTGGTAGGAATCAAGCTACAGTAGCACCATACCCTGAAGGCCTGAAGCGCGCTTAGAGGTTGCCAAGGAAAATTAGCGGAGGGTTCCTTCCAAATGCCCTAAAGAAGTTATGGAGGGACAAATAATTGATTCTATGGGATTGGTAACGCCCTATTACTACCACTGGGCCCGTCTGTGTATACAATTCTATTGCCATATAACTTTCGTCTGACTCTTCAACGACCTTCCTGGCTTGGGTGACTTTGCCAGGAGTTTGAAACCGCATGTCTCAATGTTTTAAGCCGCAGTTCACGCGTTACTGGCTAAGTTGGGGGTGGGGGTGGGGGTGGGCGTAGCGCAGCCACAGTCACCCCAAATTAATTCCTCGGCAACTGGCATTCGTCTCTGTTTTCTTTCGGGGGGGGGGAGGGGCTGGGCGTAGCGCAGCCACAGTCAACCCAAATAAATTCCTTGGCGACTGGCATTTGTCTCTGTTTTCTTTCGGCCTTCTTTCTTTCCCGGACTGGACCCTCTCCCTAACAGACTGGGTCTCCTAAGTCAGATCCGGTACAAACATCAGCCCAGGAGACAAGGTAATTGAAGAGTGGCTTTTCGCGTTGTTATAATAATTCTTCAGCTTCAGCTCATACTTCCTAATACTCAACCCGTGTTTGCAAATCACTACTATATCAGGGTCCTCCCTGAATAACACGTTCCAGGAATGGTTTCTCTTCTCTTTCAATCCATTTACGTTCATTTCAACTATTTTAAGTTTATTAATTGTACTTCCCATTTTCTTTACTAAATTACACCCTAAACCTCTTACATTGCCCGTTCCTTAACTTCCTGAAGTCCTCAGGAGATGGCATCTATCTGCTCTTACCTGTAGACTCCCGAGCAGTAGAGATCTTTGAACTACATCCGACGGGTATTCAGATTGGTCCAACTTCCCATCGACTATACCGACTATAATACTCACTATGTCCGAATCTTTCGGGAAATCGTTCCTAAGAGTGGTGTAGAGGTGTAAGTCTACCTCCTCACACGTTGTCAATGCCTTCTACAACCTTTCGTTCTCAATTTCATCTTCCCTTGCTGCAAACACTTTATTTAATTCCCCTATGTCTCTGCCTTTACCATACTTCGCTTCCATTGGTCCTGCTTCCTCTAGACAATCTTCACTCTCCGATTGCGAAGTGGAGGCCTCTGAGTTGAAGTCTTTCCTCATAGCTGCTCTTTATTCTTCTTGCCCTGTTTCATATTAGCTTCTACAGCTGTATTTTTCACTACCATTTCAGCCTCTGGCACAACCTCTTCCTTCTCGACTATTTTAATTTTGAGGATGTCTCTTAAAGGGGGAGGGGTTTATCCTTGAACCACAACATCCTCCCTATACCGATCTTCTCCAGTAGGGTGTTAAGTTCCTTCGAGAAGCACCCAGGGTTTGCAATATTTGTCATATGGGCGTGCATTATCATTGCCATGATCTTCATTTCCTGATTTTCGACCACGAGATATACTCGTAGCAGGTGATTCTCCGCCGATGTCGTTACTGCTTGGGGGGGCCTGTAACTTTTTTAGGGACCTTTTTCGCTCCCACTGCGTATGTAAGGTTCTCTTTCCTCTTTATTTCTGCTATTGTCCTTTGTTTCTTACTTTTTATAAGTTGCTTTTAGCAGTGCAACTCATATTCATAGCCCCGCATGGGCCTTAGCAGTTCTAGCACTTCTTTTCCTCGCTTCTTCATTCTCTAAACCTATGAATATGATTTCACTCTGAACACTTCTTTTTAGCCGCGGGCGACTGTACATCTCACTCTCGGTCCTCGTTTGGTTTTGCTTTTTAATGACATTGTAACTATTCGGCCGATTCTAGCCAAATTTGAAACCCATGTTGTTTTACATTCTCTTTCGAATGATATAATTGCTAAAGTCCTCCCAAAGTTAGTCCGGAAATTATTGAAAGTTTTGAAGGTCGTAAGTTAATAAATGAGAATAATTGTGAACACGTGACTTTTGGTTCAGCAGACCTTGTTTCCTCCTACAGTCACTATTTCTGTGATCCTCGATTGCAAAGCAACCGGTACAGATTTGTTTGTGTTCATACTCCTCTGCGTAAATTTGTGAAGGCGTGATTCTTAAATTGAATGCTAGGAAACTTTGCTGTTTGCCCTTCCTATCAGTCTCGACATCAGCGAATGTGATCTTGAGCATATTATTTAATAAACCCAGCTTAACCACCTCCGTCACCTGTTCCCAAGCTGGCTGTGCTTCCACTTTGTTTTTAATAGCCTCAGCTGACTTGTCCATTATCTGCTGGTCTATCTGTCTGCAAACTACCGCCCTATGAGCCATGATCTTAGGTGGGATCACAGGCTCCAGGTCGATCTGACTCAACACTTTCCTCGCTTCACCCCCATTTGACAACTTCCGTCATCTTTTCCCTTGCTGGTTTTGTTCCACCCCAGACTACACGCAAGGTTAGTCTCTTCCACTTCTCCCAATCCTTCCTGCCCACCTCACTTGTGCACGATTAGAGTGAGCAGGGTGCAGTAGAATAAGAGAAATCAGAACCTTCACTCTACCTTATTTTTGTCCTTCTACTGTATCCTCCTGATTGTTGGCACTTCACTTTAGTCACTTTTATTTCACTACTTCACTTCTGGCTTAAATGTACGCTCGTAGTTCTCCCACCGTTTCACTTAGTAACTTCCCAAGATTTACCCTCCCCCCTCCCCCCCAAAAAATAGCGTTTGGCGGACAATCCCTTGCCCCTGCCGCCTTTACTGAATTTGACTATGCGCACGATAGAATTCAAATTCCTTCAACGAGAATTCACTGCACACTAATTAGAGATGATAATGAAGTTCCCTTGAATGAATGATGTATATAGAAAGAACAGAAAGGGATCCCTGTGTGACACAGGAAATCAGGTGTAGTCGTAGAGGAAAAGGGTACGGAAATAACTTGAAAGGGGATAGGAAGAGTTGATAGGTCGGTGACTAGACACCGATGCGTGGTGAGGTTAGGTGTGTCTCGAGGTGTTCTTGACTGGACGACGGTTGGGGGCTGGTCAGGAAGGAGATCGTGTCTGCATAATCGGAAACGGGCTATTCATGATACTCTTAACTTATGCGTAGAACGGCATGGGTTGCGGGTGGTCATGGGCTGCGGAGTATCGCAGTGCCATCGCAATATATTGTCTTGCGTATAGTGCGGGGTATATGGGGTCTCCGGCCAGTTTCCCGAGTTATTTTGTTAGTCTAGTGTGAGCGTGTGTGTTGAAGGGTGCTAATTTTTGTTGTCTTATAGTGTGGACATTCTCGCGTACATGGGAGAGTAACAAGCGTGCTTCAGAGCAGAGTTCTGAATGCGCTGAGCCTTATTCTGCCACGTAACACTCGCAGCTACGAGTGACAGTGGGGCGTACGTGAGAAGAGGTCGCACGAGTGTTTTATGTAGGTGTAACTGTAGCATTTTGTTTATGCGTGCGGCTCTTGCTTGTATTATGTGCTGGTGTATATAAACCTAATGGACTTGTCAAAAGTTACCCCAAGGATTTTTGTCTGTTGTGTGTAGTCGAGCCTTGTTGGGTTTAGGTGGTTCATGTCTGGTGTGTGTGTGTGAGAGAAAATTTGCAGGTTAAGCATGTAGTGATCTCTTGCGCCGAAGAGTGTCATCTGTGTCTTCTGAGGATTCGTGTCAATCAGCCATTTATACTCGTATTCTGTCTCTTCGTCTAATATTATTTGTGCGTGGTACGCGATCTCGTCTGGTCCTCAGCCACTAACGAGAATGGTCACGTCATCGGCGTAGGACACGGTGTATGTGTGAGGGCAGTTTTCGGGTGGGCGTTGGGTGTTGCTTGTGTACATGATGTAAAGTGTGGATGCGAGTACGCTTCCTTGGGCAACGTCTGAGCGTGATGTGTAAGGTTGCGATAGTGTATTGTTGTATTTTATGTGGCATCTCTGTTCAGTGAGGTAGTGCAAGAGGAGCCTTCTGGTGCAGAGAGGTAACTCCGTATTGTTGGCGAATTTCCAAGGAAGTCCCTCGTGCCACACTTTATTGAAGGCCTTCTCCACGTCCTTGCTGACGGAGAGTGTCTTTTGATGTATCTGGCGGGTTTTTTTTTGTATTCTGACATGAACGATGGTCACGGCCGCCTGAGTGGACCGGCCCCTCCTGAACCCATATTGGTGGGGGGAGAACCAGTCCCTCTCTTCCAGGTAGTCCCGCAGGTGGCAGTTGATCATACGTTCGAGTATTTTGCCTAGTTGCTCTAATAGAGCAATAGATCTGTAATTGTTTGGGTGTTTGGAGTCTTTGTTCATTTTGTGTAGAAGTATGTTATGAGAGACTGAATATTTTGGGGAATTGGCCTGAGGATAATGAGGCATTGAATAGGTATGTAAGTGTAGGGTATATGTTTGCGGGGAGGTTGTGTATTAATGCGGCTGGTAGTCCGAAGGAGCCGGGTGCGCATTTTGGTGTTGTTTTAATGCAATGCTTTGTTTCCTCAACGGTGATGGGAGTGGTCAGTGTAGATGTGTTGTCGAGCAACTCCATTTGTATCAGGGGGAGAAGGCCTTAGCTCGTAAGCGTGGGTCCGACACCACTCCTGGACTTCCTGGAAGTGCTCTTGCGCATGTGGTTTGTGTGGGTTTTGTGTGTGTACTGTGTCTCAGTGGGACCTAAATACGTCTAAGATGACGCTGGTGTCTGTAAGTGTTTGATTATTTACTTAGAGGGTGATGGGTTTGGGTGTATCGGTGCCTAGACTCCTTTTTACGTGCCCCCAGAAGAAGGAGGGATTAGTGCAATGAGTGTTGTCCGCGATGCGGACGACCTCACACAACTGTCGCTTCTTATCTAGCTACACGCACTGTAGGATGCGGGCACGTAGGTGAGTGATGTTGTGTTGTCGTGGGCCTCTGGTGTAGTGATTGTTGTACTGTGTGATCAGTCTCTGAGTGTGTATGGAATATGTGAAGTGTTTTATACATGTATAGGTTTTGTGTGGTGTGTGTAGGTCGCATGCTGCGGTTATAGTGTTCAAGATGGAGCACCAGTGGTCGTCTGAAAAATCTGGATTGGTGTGGTCCAGGTTGAGGTTTTGTGGCGTGTTTTCTGTTATGTCTCTTGAATCTTCCCAGTTCGTGTTTTTTGGGGCAAAGAGAGGTGGTGTGGGTATGAGCATTGGAGATGTGGATATGATAAGGCATACCGGTATATGGTCAGAGAGTACGTGAGGACATGGTGAGATGTGAGTGTAGAAGCGTGTAGCGTGGTCTTTGCGGAAGACCACGTCCGGAGACGTGGCTCCTCCGCGAGTACCAAAGAATGTGGGGAAGGTAGGGTTGATGTGCTCGCAGCGATAACACGGCAGGGCAGCGGCCAGGTTCCTTCCTGCATCATTCGTGGTGTTAGAAAGGAGTGTTGGGTGGAAAGCGTTGAGATCCCCCGAAAAGAAGATAGGTAGGTTATGGTTTGATAGAGCCCGGAGGGGGACTTCTATGTTTAGGTCTGTAGTGCATGGCCACTAGGTTGGGGCCCGAGCTTGTCTGTACCCTGCAGGCTAGAAAAGAGTCATCGCGTGTTTGAATGAGGGAGTGGTGTAGAAAGCGCTTTATTAGGATCGCTGATCCTAGGTGCAGCGTTTGTGGAGTTAGATATGTGTGGTAGCCCGCAATACGGAGTCTGTTGTTGGGAGGGTGTAGACTGGTCGAGTTCAAGAGTATTATGTCAGGTCTTTGTGTTTTTAGGACCCAGTTGGCAACAGTATGGCGAGTACCATGCCAACTGCGTACGTTTAATTGTATTATGTTGAGGCGACCTATTGACGTGTGCGGAGTGCGCGTGAGGCTGATTTAACCGGACTGTTTCCCTCTCCTTGGTTATTTCCAAGGAAGCGTGGGGAGCCAGCACCTTCACGCGTGTCCACTGTGGTTTCATGGTAGTGAAGTTGTCAGTGGTGTTATTGGGTGGGCAGGCCGTGGTAGAGGGGAGAGTGTGTTCTGTGGAAGGAGGGTTAGAGATAGTGGAAGAGTGGGTGGTGGTCGTGGAAGGATGGTTGGAGAGAGTAGATTCTAGGAGGGGGGAGCTAAGAGCAGAAGAGGAGGGAGTAGAGCTAGTAGATGGGGGGCTAGGGATAATAGGGAAGGTGCAGACTATGAGAAGGGAAGGTCGGGAGAGAGAGGAGGTTGAGACAGCGAAGAAGGAGGGGTGGAAGGAGGAGAGGAAGGAACAGCAGGGATGGTCTTGATCGGCTTTACGCGTGGTTGTGTGTGGTGGGGGTTTCTTGGTGGAGTTTTTTTGTTTAATGCGTAGTGTTGTGGAGGGTGTGGTGGGCTTTGGGGAGGTGGTGGTTGTGGTATCAGTGGGAGTGGGGTTGGAGGCTGTGAGAGGGGAGTGAGGGCGGTAGGAGGGGGTTGGTGGCAATTTTTGTTGGGGGGGGGGAGTTGAGGGTGCCGAAGGAGGAGTGCTGATAGTAGGAGGGAGTTTAGGTATAGAGGAGGAAGGAGTGGTAGCTGTGGAGGGAGGAGATGAGGCGGTAGGAAGAGAGGTGGGAACAGTAGGCCAATGGGCAGGTAAAGAGGGTACAGTGGCGAGAGGGGCGGGGAAAGAAGGGCGGGGGGAGGCAGAAGCGTGGTGATGGTGGGGGCGTGGTGTGAGGGGGCGGTAGGTCAAGGAGGTAAGGTGTTCGTGCCCACTGGGGTGGGGAGGAGTGCGGGTCTTCTGTTTCTGTGCTAGTCGATTAAAGCGAACACCTTCTCGGGGAAGGTGATCTTTACTAGGCCGTGTGAGGCGAATAGTGTATTTAGTATGTTAGCGTATAGTCGGGGGTCACCCCTCGACATGTCCTTTACTACCATTGAGAGCAAGGCGGCCAAATGTAGTATTGGGTGTGTGGTCTGGTTAGGTGTGTGGTGTGGGTTAGGGGTGGGTGTCGCAAGGAGTGGGGGTCTCTGGGTGTAGGGTGTTTGGGTGGGGGGCGGGTGTCGGAACATGTGGGTGAGTCTTGGTTGCTGCTGTTGTAGGGTGTGTCTGGGGTAGGACAGGGGGTGGTGTGGACAGCGTTGCGCCGGCAGCAGCAGCGAATGTTCTTGTGAGGGGAGGAGGGACGGGGGCGGAGTGTGTGGTTGTGTTGGTGGGTTGTGGACGCCGTATTGCCGCTACGGCGTCAGAGCGGGCCTTACTTAGGTAAGGGCATTTAGGGTTGACGGCAACATGGTCGCTGCCGCAGTTTGTGCAGAGGGGTGAGGTGGCTGTGCAGGTGGTGTAGTGGTGGTCCACTACACTACACCTTGAGCAGACCAAGTCTGCTTGGCAGTTTGTAACACCGGTGCCACTGTGGTGAGGGGTTTATGTTTAGCTGTGGCTCGATGTTATGTAGATGTGTTAGTGTGCCGCAGACCTTGATGCCTTGGTCTAGCAGCAGTGTTTTGTTTTGTTCGTCGGACAGTGTAATTGCTATCCATTTTGTTTTATGCGGTTGTAATAGAAGTCTCTGATGACCTCCTCCACATACTTTGGTCTGAGGTGCGTGCGAGGTCATTGGTTGAGAAAGCCAACCATAAGGGGTTGGTCTTGAGGACTCGTATTTGGTGTTTCTTATGTACACTGTCGGCTAGTTTTGTGTGAAGGTCTTGTGTGGTAAGTGTGTCCGACGCAGGTTTGTGGAATTTGATTGTGTCCTCCTGTGAGCGGAAGACGTTTTTGTGGCCTGTGGGAGTCTTTATTATGTTTGTAATGGGGGTCTCATGTGTAGCGGCTAGGTTGTGAAGTGTGTGTTCGTTGTTGGTAGTGGGTGTTTTGTGTTTTATCTGTTATGTGTAGGAGTGTGGGTGTGTATGTTCTGTTGTGTACCATTGTGGATCGGTTTTTGAAACTTATTTTCCTTTTTTTAGAGGGGGTCCCTCGCCCGCTGTTAACGACCCCGTGAAAATGACTCAGATGTGGTGATGATTAGTGAGTGAGTATGGACCTGGCTGGGCTCCTCAGAGGGTGTGGAAACATGGCGGACTTCATGATGACTGATACCCGAATCAACTGACTCTAGTCGGAGTGCCGCATCTTCTATTGGGTTTTGGGTACTTCTCAGTTACGTCCGACATCTCACAGAGTGGGTGTTATCTCCCTCTGTGGTCTTGGACGGTGCCGCAGGGTAGGGTATTAATCTTCCCCGCGTTGGTAACTGAGTCCTAATCCAGGTTTACTCCTTCCTTTGGGTTCCGCAGCGTGCGGATTCTCAGACCTCCTTTCCCCAAAGTTTGCAATTATGCCCTTTCTAAGTAGAATGGCATAGTTTCAACGGAGCTCTATGTATAGTCATATTTACAGAGCCAAGTCACGGCGGGGCAGGGATGGGGAGGGTTTAGCATGTCATATCACTATGACGAGCCAGGGAAATAGAGGAATTTTTATTCAAGGGGGTGGAGAAGCGTCGAGGGCAATTTCGCAGGGCCTTGCCTTCTGTATCTAAACGATAGCAGGGAAACGCAGAGATGTGCGCTTTCGTTTTTTTATGCTTTTATAGGTCGAAGTCAGCATACGGTTCACTTTTAGCAGAAAAGGTGATGTACCTTCTCCGAGCTGGTGCGCTAGGTGTTAAGGTTTGGACTACTTTCTTTGATGAGAAGAACCTCCAAAATCTTTAGGCGACACAGATCCGAATTTCTTCTGAGGGTGGTAGTGTTTTACCCCAGAATTGTTCTTGTAATTTGTTCGTTATGCCCTTCATTGTAGTATGCTTTGATTCCGCCTCCTTGCAAGTGTATCGTTCAAGGTCGGCTGAGGGTAATAGTGGTCATACTATGTCGTGGTCTGACATTACATTATATCAATACCATATTATATCTATGGGAGAGGGACTAATAACTTCAAGGCAAACCGACAAAAGGAACGGAACGCCACGAGTTTCGATGGGCGAAACAACTAGATAAGTGTGCAACGAGGTCAGGTATATTATGGGCAATGGTAAAGCTCAAGGTTATTTAAAGAGGCATGTACAAAAATATAATTTTATTTACAAAAAATAATGAAAGAATTGATGGGCAAAATTACATCAGTAAATGAGGGGGGGAATTTTAGTTATGCATCAGACTATGAAGTTAAAATTTATGGTATTACCGGGAGAGACTATTCAAATTGGGGTAAATTAACTCAAATGGGTTACTCAAGGGGAAGAGGGGTTGGCTTACGGAGGATTCTGGGTGAGACGTCGGGGTAAGGCTTCACGGATGTCTTCTGCACGTGAGGTGAGGCCGCTCGGAGCTTTTGAGCGGGAATTTAAAGTGATGACGGTTCTCCAAAAAAAAAGGATGAGAGCGGTAACGTCCGATCCAGGGAAGAGTATTTCGGCCACCCGAAAACGAGGGGCGAACGAGGAGGGCTTCGACAGGAGTTGATGAGAGAAGTCGGAAAAATCACTTGGTAGCGATCGTTAAATGGAATTACCTCATTGGCTGGGGCTAACTCCAATATACAAAATAGTTCAGCTGTCACTTTGCTTTGTTGTTAGGACCTGATTTGGAACTCGGGGAATTTTCTTCGGGTCCGGGCGAGACTTCTCAACTGTGTGTCGGTTTCATGGGAAACGAGCAATATATATGTGTCTGAAGCTCTTCCCGCGGTCGGGAGGGATGGGGGGGGGGGGTAGTAGGAAATAGCTCTACTGCCAAATGGCCTCGAATCTTCTTGCCGAGGCTATTCTAAACCGTGCAAAAGTGAATCGTGGTGGACGCGGTTCGAGGCTATCACTTGTGGAAGGAAGGGAGGGGGGGAGGCTTACCAATTTAAGCCTAACAGAGTCTTCTACAGCGCATGGAAGTTCCGTGCTTGACAAGAGATTCCGCGTGGAATTTCCTCACACATCTCCCAACCGAAAGATGATGCTTTACAGAGCAGTTGCATAGGAAAGGATCATCCCAACCCGTCAAACTAGAATTATTATCAAGGGTCTCCGGAAATTCTGACCTTTTACGACAGGTGTACACACAAAAAAAAACGTAAATCTGAGCTCAGCGGGAAATTTATGGACATAAGCCTTAAACAGGTCAATTCTAGAGAACATTGGCGACATTTCAGTGGAACCAAAAAGGGATACAATTAAATGGAGGCATAAATATGGGACTAAAGACTAAACAATTTAGTGGACCCCCAAAATAATCATAATTAGGCACATTAATGAGATAATATATACAATTCACGTGGAAAACCTTCGCTTCCGCCAGAGTATGGATGAGGTAATCCAAGGGTCCTCTAGCCTCGAGGACGGGGTATGGTCCCTTTCACTAGCTAAGGAGTTTGTTGCTTCCCGTGGGAAGTAGCACCAGCACCTCCGCGCCAGGTTTGAATTTTTGTTCTCGTGACTTAAGGTCCAATTAGGTCTTTTACCTCTCGATAAGTCCTTCTTCACGGGATACGACGCTCGTTTGTTACCTCGGGTCGATTCACGCTCGAAGGCCTTAGTTTTATCCCAAAGGGGGGGGGGAGTTGTGCACTCCTTCTGAGCGCGGGAAAACTTGTCGTTCTGGAGGGCTTGGAACTCTGGGTCGATAGGAATTTCAAGGGGAACAGGTGCACGGGATTCCAGGGCTGCCTGTGTACGGGTAATCACGGGCTGGTCGTGAATTACGGGATTCTGACCGAACAAAACGGAGCAGAACTGGATTGGGGCCACTACCACTTCGGTCCAAAATGTGAGGCCGTAAGCTGAATGAAGCCTGTTTAGCTTATGCCAAAATCCACCTTTGGGTCCCAAGTGACTATTTTAAATATCATCTTTTGTCCATAGTACACGTGTGTTCTCAATCAGTGGGAGGAGGGGGGCACTTTATAATTTACAATTGTCCGTTTAATTGCAATGCAAGCAGCCATGGTATTGCGCAAACTTAATCCTGAAAGTTTACAATACTCCCTTCTGGCTTCTGTATCGAGAGTTTCCTTTCCTTTATAACTATTCCCCTATTCTTTTTATTTTTCCTTTCACTTGTTTATCTGCTTATCCCCCATCTTCTAAATAAAGTGAGTGGGAAATATCCCCTATGAAAACCAATATTCCTTTTTCAAAATAAATCCATGAGAGGGAGGTATTATGTCCAGGATAAGCGGAGACGCTCGAATCTATGTAAATCTGCTCGCAACGAAGCCTAAGCCAATCACACGCTGGGAAAAGGGAGTGAAGAAGCATCAGATTAGAATCGCGCCGCCCGTCTCTTTTCCAACTAGGACGAGATCGTCTACCGGATAGCAAAATTCACATAATGATCAGAACGACACTCGCTCGCAATGATGTGTTGTCTGTGCGAAGAAAGGGGAATGGAAAGACGTGCGTTGATGCAGCTGCCTACGCGTCACACTCGGTGTCTTGGAGGCAAACTCCCAACGATGCTGGAATGTATTGTATCAGCCTTGGCGGAGAATTGAATCTAGTATCAAGGAATAAAAATCCAACATTTTATCCACTAGACCCAGCGAGAGCTCAGCCTTATTTCCAAGAATCTGAAATAACTCCGGAGCCAAGACGGGTTGTGAAGATATCGATGAGACCTCAACAAGGATGAAACATCATTGTTAGAAAGAGGCTTTAATTTCAATTCTAAGAGTGCTAGCACTCCTGAGTTCTTGTCAGCTTCTGAGTCTTTTACAGAACTTCGACACTGACGAGAACACAAAAACAGACATACGCACAAGGGTAGTTAATCGCTCATGCGGAACCCATGCCGTACGCTGCTTATCCGACATGAAAGTACGGCCCCTAACCACTTGAAAAAATGACACCGTGGTCATGATGTCGCACGATAAGCGCAGAACTATGGCAGTCATTTTTCGGGGACTATCAATTAAAGGTATTTGTTATGCTTGAATACGAGCATACACCCGAATGGAGGACACACAACTCGGTATTTAAACAAACCGCCGGAATTAAATTTTCACAGATAGTCAATTCCAGAATATGAAGCCACTGGGGTCTACAATCATCAGATTATACTATCTTTTTAAGATAGTTAAAGATATATTTTTAGCGCCCAATGTATTTTTTACTGGTTCTGCAACTTTACAGTCTCTCGAGGTGGCTGGCCAAGGAGCTTAGACCTGTTACATTGAGAGCGGAGAGTTGGTTGAACAATGCAACTGGCTTCGTCAAATCTTACACTAGAGACAACGAGGCGGGCAGTTTCTTCCAAACAGCCGACTATCCGATACAGAGTATCTCCATTTTGGGGACTTCTGCCTCATTCAGCTTCCTTCATTTGCCACCAGAATTTACCACCAGAAGAAAGGAACCCTGGTGGGCTCACCCGTATCTGTTGTCATTAATGAATTTATGATGCAAAGGTTCTAATAGCTCGCCCTTTCAACGACTCATGCCCTACTCATGTGTGTCCGATACGTAGGCGACACATTCACGGTAATCCAACGGAGTAAACTATAAAAATTCCAAATACACATCAACGGCATCTTCTTAAGAATATAGTTCAAGATGGAGACGGACGATAATGAAACGCTCCCTTTCAGTGACGTCCTGCCTCTAAGATATGCCGACGGATCACTAGAAACCACAGTGTACAGAAAGAAAGGCATACCGAGCGTATCTTGGAGTTCAATAGCTTGCACCCACTTATTCACAAGAAAAAGACGGCAGGAAGGATATATGGAAGAGCAACCACAACTTGCAGTAATACTAGAACTTTCAAGGTACATGCGCGAAGCAAGAAGATCAAGGCAACATGTAACCACAACCTCAGAGATCTGTTCCCGCCTCTTCCGACTCCGCAGAATAAAGGTGTCATACAAATCTACAAACACAATACGTAAAAAATCGACAAGAGTGAAAAAGAAGATGTAACCGACGGATAAGTCGAACGTCGTCCACGAGGTTGAGGGTGGTGATTGAAACGTTAATAAGACTGGGAAGGAGCTAAATACTAGGATACAGGAACACCGACAAGCGGTCAGAAGGGAGGATCCCCTTTCAGCCAAATTGCATCTTACTTCTCTTTCAATGGCCAAAAAATGGGAAGCTGTAAGAGTTGTCGGAATACAAACCAACAAGCGAGGACGAGCATTTTTGGCGGCATAGTTCTCGGGCGACTATATTAACAGACACATTGACATTAAAAGTTGTTACAACTCTCCAACTCCTCACTTATATATATACATATATATGAAATGAATAACTTACAAAGTAGCACGTGAGGTTCACAATGAATGCAATGTCCCGCAAGAAAAATGAAAAGGAAGGTGTTTCCAAATACTTTCGAACTTATTCAGTTCAGTCTCAAGGATAACTACAAAAGAAAATAATATAATAATGGTATATATGAGCTAGTAAAACATAAAGGACCGCCTCTAAGACAAGAAATGACCAATGAGGAAGTAAGAGAAGGATAGGCAAGTTCACATTAAGATTTAGCTATAACAGGTAGCAAGGTCAAACCGAGAGGTAGAAAGAGTCAAGAACAGAGCAAAAAGGGTTAAAACGATTAACGGATAAAGCGATAGTCTAAAGAGGGAGATTAGGAGAGACACGAGAAGTAAATTGAACCGAAGGGGAGAGAGACAAGGAGAGAGGAAGAGAAATAAAATGATGTTAATACAAAATCAATGCAATAATTAAATTGACAAATCTGGTTCCCATAAAAATGAAAATTGGCCCCAAAAAATTTAGGAACATAAGTCAAAGCTAATTTTTTTAAGAATGAGTTTTTTCATAACAACATAAATTTTAAAAAGGCCAGGGGAAATGTTAAACTTATTAAATTGGCTTATACATGAACATTCACAAGGTTTCTTTTAATTGAGTCATTTGAGTGAAAAATAAATTTTGCTGAATTCCAATTAATTAAGTCGTTATTTTCGGACATAAGAGATAACCTACTAAAACTGCACTGAAGAACGTGCTTTCTTACTGTGAGCTCCTTGATCTTTATGCACCAGTGACCATATATAGTCCCCCATCATAGCAGTGTACCATCTTCCTTGGTATCTTTTCTCCATTACAGCAATGTCCTGATGGAACCGCTCACCATACTCCACACTCACTTCTCCCAAATTTTCACGAAAAAACTCCAAATGTGAATGCAAAAAGTGCACCTTTAGTGACATTCTACATCCTAAATTCTTATAACTTTCTAAACGTTTTGCTACCAGCTGTTTGCAGTTTGGGTCTTTATTTTTACCAAGGTATCTATTAACTATATTTCGAAATGCATACCACGCCTTATATGAAGTCGCGGTAGCAAAACTTTAGCAGGCTCTACAAGAGGCTGTCTAATAACATTTAGTTTTCCTGGCTGCGAGTCATTTCGAGGGGGCCACTCAACCTTCTGGTAATGTTTATGATCAGCCCTACTACCCCATAGGCAAAGAAAACATGAATACTTGGTGTACCCACTATGCAATCTGAGTAAGAAGGCAAGCATTTTAAAATCACCACAAACATCCCATTTAAACTTAGCATAGTTTACCTTCTCGAGAAACCTTTTTACATTGTCATTTCTTCCTTCATCTGTACCGAGTATGCTATAGGCAGAGATGGATACTGATTCCCATTATTTAGTAAAGCAGCTTTGAGGCTTTTTGTAGAACTATCTATGAAAAATATCCATTCTTCAGGGTTGTGATCAATTCCAATATCTGTAAACAAACCATTAATATCTTTGCAGAAGCAGAGATCCTCACTTATATCAAACTATACTTCGAATTCCTCATGGCGCTTCTTGTATACTGAGATCATCTAGTTTACGTTGATTTGGAAAGTGTGGGCTGGTACTCATTCTTGGCTCAAACGTTTCATCCATTTCTCCATTGTCACAACCTTCCGACTCTCCTGATGAGACCTTCTTCATACCCTCTACCTGGAAAAATATATATAAAAAGAGATGTATTTAATAGCTGGAGCATAAATATGGATTGCATGTATAATCACATTACAAGAAACCTTAGCCAGATGTTTTGAATATTTCAGTATTGATTCTGTTACAAAGAATATAGTTTACAATGTCATAGGATTTACTTCCATTTTCTGGCGCCTGTGGAACCAATAAGGTATCATCATGTGACACAGGTGCAATAGAAAATAAAATGTTGGGATATGGAAGGGATTTTCTTCCCTTAACTTTTCTGTACTTTGATATGTCAATCATGCAAAAGTAACAATCATCGTGATGATTTATTGGCTCTCGCTAAACTATCGGCACAACAAATGGCATTGCTACTCTTGCACCTCTCAGCCATGCATCTAAATTTGATCGACGAACTTCCACATATCACATGAGGGGCCCATGGTTTTTCTTGGTCACCTATACTCATTCCAAAGTACAGTCTATAAGCAATCCAGTACTTTGCACCTTTCCCAATTTTATGTGATACATGCTTAGGTCCAACATAGAAACCACATACAAAACATAACGAATCTGGTGAATTTCTTGTAGCTATAATCAAGAAAGTTAATATTTATCATATGAACCTGAAAAAGAAAATAAATAAATTGGCGACAAATGTAAGTAAGTGTGCTTTACCCGTACACCGAACATTTCTTTATATTAACATAATTTGTTATATCTTTCAAACGGCCGATGGGAGAGAGAAAGTAAGGACATATTTGTAATCAGCGCAAAATTTAATATTAAAAACACTAAAGGAAATAGGAGAAAACAAAATTTTGTGAAAATTTGTTACCCAATGTTATGTTCGTTTTCGTTTGTCCGTGCGCGGACAAAGCGTCAACGGACAAAACGTCGACTGGACAAATAGTCGAATGGACAAAGCGCCGAATAGAGTGTCGACGGACAAAGAGTATAATTAATATTTTCTACTATTTATTACCAGATTAGTAGTGCAAGATTTTAAATACTCTCTTCATGTTACTTATAACGCATTATAAATCTGGATATTCCATTCACACTTTGTTTGAAAAATTACCAAAGGGCAATTTATCATCATCATCATCATCATCATCACTAACTCTATAATTTAAGAAGGGAAATTTCTTTTTGTATTTGAATAATAATTTCATCTTAGTTTGGTTATGACTTATGTTTTTTATCTCAAAGTTATTTTTAATAATTCTTTTATAATATCAAAAATCAAAATGGTAACGTTTAGAAATAAATATAAGTATCGAAACTATGTGAATTTTTTACAACCCAAAGAATTACAAATGATGAAGTTCAGAAAAAAAATTTATATATCTTCTATATATATAACTTTATATTTTAGCAACGTGATATCTTGAAAGGGGTGAAATTTAGTTTAGAGTTCCTTTTTAAAATTATTATAATTGGCGAAGTTCAGAAAATTTCTAAAAATTTAACCATGGCTGCTTTTTTTTAGATTTTAAATTTTAATTTTAGTAGCGAAGCCATTGTCTTGTTTCAGAATAATTTTAAAATGTATGGATAGAGAGTTATTTTGTATTTGCTTGCTTTGTTTTCTAGGTTAAAAATTGTAGCCATATAAAGGATGCTATAATAATTTATAGTTATATAAATCCTAGTTCTTTTTGTAAATGAATGAAATTTATATTGAATGTACCCTTTTCCAAATGTTGCGACCTTTTTGATCAATTATAATCTGCCAATCCTTCTCTATACTAATAAATAAAGGAAAAGTAAAAATACAGTGAAGGAATAAACGTTTTAATTACGAAAAAATACAAAACGAATGAAATTTAAAAGCGATAAAGAATTACAATTTTTAATTAAGAAAAAATGCTATAAAGGAATAATTAAAGATCGTGTGCAATTAATTTCATATGAAACCGTCATATGATGTCGTATCTATTAAAAATGTCTTTGATTCTTTAATTTAGAGTTTCATATTTTTTATATTTTCTTGTAAAATTTTGGCATTGTCGCTGTCGTAGGGTGACTATATAGAGGGCACGCCAGTAAATTGGGATACACATCCCAGTGCGAGGCTTATATAAACAAAATCGAGTGCGGTTGGTCTAAATAATCAATTCTTAGAGGTTCTGGGATTAGAGAAACTGGTGTTAGAAAAATATAACTTTACTTTTTACAAAGAAAATATTAATAGCACAAGTAAATAAATGACAATAAATAAAATGAGACGTGGGGTACCAAACGGTTGGAGGGGGGGAGGAAGTCCGAGAGTCGGGTACGAGACGGGTACGAGAGTGCGAGAGAGGATGTACGGTGATTGCTTCCAGGGAAAGGGATGGGGGGAGTGCAAATGACGGGGAGACTCACGTAAAGCCTAATTGACTGGAGGCTTTGGATACGACGAGTAAACAGGGCGCTGCAAAGTTCCACTTGCAGAATTCCTTCTTTAACCTCGCTGAGAAATAAGCGAGGGAGTACTACTGGTGAGAACGAAGTCTATAGTCTGCTGGGCGGGAATTCTGGTTTTAGGTACGAGCAAGCCCTGGTAGAGGTGACACGTCACGTTCGAAGCTGGAAGCCGTTGAGAGGCGATGCAGGTTGTACGAGACTGTATGGGGCTGCTAACCAAGACGGGGCTGTATGGTACTAATTTCCTAAAGCCTTTCTGAAGTATTTATATTGCCTCAGCTGAAGCGGGTCGCCCGGGCCCCCCCAAAGAGGGACGGGAATCTCATTAGTCCTGGCACCCCAGGGAGGGGGGAGGATAGTATCGGTGGGCCTCACAACCTTGCGCAAAGGTCCTTGGCTCCGTAGATCTGGCGCCGATCAGACGGCGTGACGGCGAGAAAGGGAACCCAACACGGGTCGCCCAACCGCGTGAAATCCTCGTTGCTCCCTTGAGGCTGTCTGGGCATGCAGGTGTATCTTTTCAAGAGCCACAGGTAGACGTTGGGTTCTAGGGGGAGGAGGGGGAAACCTTCTCTTTTTCTGACATCTCTTACCCTCCCAAGATAGAGCTTTCGAAGGAAGTGACATCATACTAATATATAGTCATTGCACGGCTAAATTTCCACTAGGGACACATATACAAAAGGGATGGTACCGGGTACTCTGCACAAAAATAAGTCAAATAAAGGGGACTCGGGAAATGCTCGGTATTCCCATTACCAAACACATCAAAGAAAAAATAAATAACATTAATAATGCAATAAAACAGACAGAATAATACAAAACAGACAGACAATACAAAAAAGGTACATACGAACAGTGTAACTCATAAAGAATATATACACAATAATAAAAAAAAATAATGGCACATATCCTTATAAGGCATTACACCAAAGTAATCCATTCAACGTTACAATTAAACAATAGGGAATTACTCTGGAGACAAATCCAGAGGATTTCTGCTTAAGCTGTCCGCCAGGCAATTTTCGGAATCATTAATGTATACATTTTTAAATTGGAATTTCTGGTGAGAGAAACTCCACCTCATGAGGTGAGCATTATTGTTCTTAACGTTCTGTAGGTAAGAAAGGGGTTTATGGTCAGTCTCCATAATGAATTCTTTACCTAAAAGAAACACTTTGAACTTGTGGATACTCCAAACGATGGCAAGAGTTTCTCGCTCAATTATCGCATAGTTTTTCTCGCGGGGAAGGAGTTTACGGCTCGCAAACACGATGGGGAAACTTTCGCCATGGTCACCATACTTGACGAGAACACAACTCATGCCAAAAAGTTTAAGGGGGTCGGGTAAGCGGAAGATCTGTGCTGAAGCTAACTTCCCTTTAAGCTGGTCAAACCTAGCGATCGAACGGGGTGTTCAGACGAGGCACTCGGGGGCCTTTTTCTTGAGTAGATCACACAGGGGTGTGGCGATAGAACCAAAGTTCATAATATAACGTCTGTAGAAGGAGGCCGTCCCCATGAATGACCCCATCTGCTTCTTTGTAGCAGACAGTGGCATTTTGTCAGCTTGGGGAGCCAAAGAATCATTCCCTATGTAAAAACCCAAATAGTCAAGGCGAAGTGGTACTTGTTGGGGCCAATCGTGTGGTGGTGTTCGCGGAGTTGGCACAGGAGGGTACGAAGTCAGCCAGATTGTGGTCCTATTCCTGGGTCGCCACGTAAGTGTTGTCGAAGTAGAAGGTGACGTGGGGCAACCCATCCAATATTCGCCTCATCAATCGGTTATAATTGCTACATGCTGACACTAACTCGAAAGGGAGTCGCTTGAATTGCATCAAGCCCTTGTCGGTGGGGAAGGCCGTGTACCTCTTTACCTGTTTCCTCAATGAAATCTGGTAATAGGTCTTACAGAGATCTAATTCTGTAATGAATTTGGCCTTCTCGAACACGTGAAAGTTCTGATCGATGAGGGGAATCGGTTCGGGGTCAAACACGGTGACAGCGTTTAACTTCCGGAAGTCGATGCACATCCAATTAGAATTGTCCGCCTTCTTCACCATGACGACCGGGGAACAATGCTCCGACTCCAAAGCAAACAATAGCTTGTCTACCTCCTCATTAAATGCTTTTCTTAAGTGAATAGGGAGAGGGTACAAACGGAATTCGAACGGGAACAAATGGGCTTCAAACGGACATGTTCCTGGGTGGTGAGCCGAATATTGTGCTCGAACTGGGTAGCACAACCAGGGGTGTCCGAGATCATATCGGTGAATTGGGTGAGTAGCGCTTGTAACTGGGTCTTCTGAGAGATCGGAAACTGAGGGTTTATGTTCATCTCGGTCGATGGGGAATCGGGGGTATCTGGCAAGACGTGAAGAGGATATATATTCCGCGTCTTGTTCCACGCAGGCGACTTGTACCATGACCAAGGAGGCGCAAGCAGGTAGCTAGACTACAAGGCGGATTCTTCGTTGATTGGCACAAGTGCCTCGATTGTACATTTTAAGCATGTTCACGTAGAATTGCTTAATGCTAGACGAGGTTGGGATCAAGTAGTCGACGGGTCCGCATCTCTCGATCACTAGGAAGGAGCCCTTCCATTGGCTTAAAAGTTTGTTGTTCTCCGTGGGGAGTAGTAAAAGGACATCGTCACCGGACTTAAACTTTCTTTCTTGGGACTTACAGTCGAAGTAGGTTTTATACTTGCTCAAGTTTGTCTTGGCGTTCTGATGCGCAATCTCTGCGCACTTTCCTAACCTCTGCCTCAGGTCTAGGAGGTAAGCGTAGGAGGATCTAATCTCCTGGTCTAATTTTGAATTGGAGAAGAGCTCCTTAAGAATGCTGAGGGGCCCTCTAACATTACGTCCATACAGAAGCTCAAATGGGGCAAAACCTAAAGGGCGATGGGTAATTTTCCGGTATGCGAATGGGGATACCGGCAAGAAACGGTACCATTATCGGGGTTACTCGACGCACAGTTTCTTGAGGATGGATTTGAGGTAGTCGTTGAGCCACTCACACATCCCGTTACCAGCAAGGTGAAAAGGGGTGATAAAAAGGGTTTATCATCAGGAGCTTGCCGACGTACTCCATCAGTTGCGACGTGAATTGGCGGCCACGGTCAGACAGTATTTTATTGGGTAATCCAACGCGGGAGAAGATGGAGATTAGTGCTTCTGCGCAGGAGGTACTGTCTATATTATTCAACACCACAGCCTTGCAGTACCGGGTGGCAAAATCTACGTGACTGTGATCTTCACTCGACGGGCGTGTATCGGACCGATGAGATCAATGGCGACACCAGAAAACGGATCTGAGATTAGGAGTCCTCTCTGCAATGGTGCGGGCTTAACTCGTCATTTGACGGCAGTCTTTTGTCAGATATCGCAAGACCTGCAGTAGCGAAAGATTTCTTCATGGGCGCCTGGTAATACAAATATTTGAAGATCTTCTGGGTGTTCTTCGTGTGGCCTGTAAATAGGCTGTCATGGGTAGTGGTTAAAATGTGACCAACGTAGGAACGCGGAACACACAATACTCGCTTCGGGGGCTTACCGTTTTCTGAACACTCCCGGTAAAGTAAGCCGTCCGTAACTTGGTAAGAGACCACCTTGTATCTTTGGGTGTTTCTTGTTCTTTTGGCTGGGCCTTATCCCACAAGGGTCGGAGGAAATCGCAGTTCTTTTGGTTCCTTGCGAAGTCTCTAGTCATGACTTCCTTGAATTCTGAAGAACACGAGGTTTCTAGGGGCGATGGCATCTTCTAATCTTTTACCACTTGCAAAAGGGTAACCACAGGTTGGGCCACGGAGTTGGGGGAGCCCCCTGGGCACTGGCCAATGAAGACGAAGCAGAATTTAATAGAGGCTGCTACTACTTCTGCTCAGCGAGTGAAGTACGCACAATCGATGTAATACTTAATGTGCGCCCCAAGTAGTCGTGCACGACGGCGAATTTATAATGGTCCGGGGCTCCTGGGGAGCCAGCTTTTCCGACACCAATATGCAGGTGTACCCAGTATCTCTCACAAGAGTAGGGACACGGCAGCTATTAATCGTTCCGGCTTCCAACTTAAGGCCTCCAGGGGTATTCTTAGAGTAGGAAAGGGGTGCAAAGAAAAGTAAAGTAAGAATAGTAACGAAACGAGTTTTAAACGCGCTTCCCGCGTCGCTGGACAGCCGTTAGCGATATCCTTAAACCACTCGGCCATCCTGAGTTCCTAAAAAAAGACTAATTCAAGTAAAGCATTTAAGCCGCTCGCCTGTACTTCTTGTATGCTACAACCTTATCAAATGTTTTGCTAAAATCTAAGTAAATTACATCAACATTCTATCCCTTATCTAATTGTTTAGTTACATAATCCATAAAATCCAGTAAATTTGTTAAACAAGCTCTATCTCTTCTAAACCCATGCTGAGCATCATTTATTAACCTACCACTCTCTAGATGGTCAGAAATCCCCTTCTTAAATATCTTCTCAAGAATGTTACACCGGTTCTATCTTTCCTTTGACTAATGTAGTTCAAATTCACTCACATTGTCATTAAATTTATTTTCATTAGCCCATGATTCTATTACACATATTATATCTATATCTTCATCAATAATGTAACTAAATAACTCATCTTTCTTATTTCTAAGACTGAAAGCATTAGGATAAAGACAACTCAGCCCTCCTATCCATGATGCACCTCTTTTAGCCGGTATACCTTCCAGTCTATCTCCTCTACATCTCTTTCCTTCCCCTGCTCAACCCTGTGCTCTTGTATTTCCCTACCGCTTTCAGTATCTAGTTTCCCGCCTGTAAAGACCTAATGACACTATTTAACTCCGGTGTGGGCAAACTAATATTGTGAGCATTAACACTTTACCCGCAAATAGTGTGACGCTATCCAGCGTATATATATATATATATATATATATATATATATATATATATATATATATATATATATATATATATATATATATATATATGTATATATATATATATATATATGGTGTGGTTAAGATAATGGCATAATTAGACAACTGCTCTATTTCAGGTCCAGCAGGTGATCCTATCTCCCTTGAACTGGAAGACAACACTTAGGGATGGCCCATCTATCAGTGTTGTCTTCTAGTTCAAGGAGGATAGGATCACCTGCTGGACCTGAAGCTATATATGAATGCAATGTTAGGCAAGAAAAAATGAAATGTACTTCCGAGTACTTTCGAACTTTATTAAGTTCCTTATCAAGGATAACTACAAGAAATAATATTATATTAGTGGTATATATTGGAAAGAAAAGTATAAAAGACCGCCTTAAAAACAAGAAATCACCAATGAGAAAGACGGAAGGGGGAAGGTAAAGATTCACATTAAGAATGACAAGAAGCAGGTAGTAAGGTCAAACTGAGAAGACGAAAAGGTAACAGATTAAAAGAAATGGAGATAGCCTAACGAGAGAGATTATAAGAAACGAGGAGCGAAAGAGTGGGGAAAATACAATGTAAATAACAGAGCAGTGACATAATTAAAAAAAACAAAAAAAAATGGGTCCACATAACTAAAGATTGTATATAAAACTAAAGAAAAAGTCAGAGCTAATTTCTTTATGTATTAGTTTTTTAATTATAGCATCTATTTTATATAAGCCAGGACAAAGGTTAAAATTACCACATTGGCTTATAAAACACATTCAAAGATATTCCTTTTTTTAGGGTCATTGGAACGATAAATAAATTTTTCCGAGTTCCAGTTAATTAGATGGTCCTTATTTGACATGTGGACAAAGAAAGTACTGTTATTTTCCCCTCTTCGGACATTATATTTATGTTGATTTATGCGAACAGAAAGTTGTTTACCTGTTTGTCCATAATATTTACTTAGGCAACCAGAACACTCAACTGAATAACCCCCCCCCCCCAAAAAAAAAACTATTACAATTATTACGTACTAATAAATTCTTAATGGTCGTCTCATATTTAAAGGCAACAGAAATGTTAAAGTCATTCAAAAGACGGTGAAGATCACTAAAACAAAGAGAAAAAGGTAGAACTAAAATGTTATTACTATTAAAAGGGAGAGTAGGGACAGTTTGATAAAATGTCTTTTTAGCAGAAGAAAGACAATGTCCTGCGGGACATTGCATTCATTTGCTACCCTCACGTGATACTTTATGAGTTTTTCATTTCATATATATATATATATATATATATATATATATATATATATATATATATATATATATATATATATATATATATATATATATGTAAATCTATTTGTATGTGTGTGTATATTAATATTATAAAAATATTTGTCTATCTGTTTTGGTGAAATAGTGTGTGAGTGATGGATATGTAGGTGATGGAACCGTTAGTTTTGCCCTCCTTTTGTTTTCTTCCCACAGGTGTGCGGATGCGTGGGAGAGTGTCGATCAAAAGGCTACAGGCACCGACGGCCTTCACTAGGACCGAGTGACTCCCAACTCAAGCTCAAGTTCGTAACAATGGCTAATCTGGCAACTTTGTTACCGCGCCAATGATTTTATTGCCTTTCACTTGAATCATTTCAGTGTCCTGGCATATAGCAAAGACATCTAAAAAGCGAAAAATTAAAGACAAATGCTGAGTGTTTAACAAAGAGTGCACTGGAAGGTATTTCTTGACTGACGTTATAGTTAACTCTGTGCAGAGAGAGAGAAAGAGTAAGTCACAAGGAGTCACAAGGAATAGTAGTACCTCAAAAGACATTCCTGACCATACCGTGGTGGTACTATTTTGGGAAAACCCTAACCTATACCATAGGAGAAAGTATAGCATAGGTGAAGGCTCTCCTCGCCCACCTCTTCCACCCGCATTTTCGAGCCAGAAGGCTGAAACGATACCTGAATGTGCTGAAAAAAAAACACAAACAGGAAATTTTTATAAAAAAATGTTGGAACCTATCTATTTTCCTCAGATCTATAATCTATACTAGGTGGTACCATCTAGGTCAGGGTGTGAATTATCTTACCACGTCGAGATTTGAACTGTTCACCACTTCTGGCGGTAGACGGTTCCACGTTCCACAGATTTTGTACGAGAAGAAGTGCCGCAAATGCTATTATGAAATTGCGGCAATTCCAGTTTGAAACCGTAGTTACGTGTAGCATTTGCGTTCAATGTGAACAGCCTCCTGTGATCTACGTTTTAAACTCCTCAGGTTATCTTAAAAGTTTCAATCAGCTTGCCCCTTAACCTGCGCGTCTCCAAGGAGAACATCCCAAGTTCTCGTAGCCTATGCTGATAACTTTTATGTCTAAGGGAGGGGATCAATCTTGTGGCTCTGGCCTGTACCCTTTACAACCGTTCAATATCCTTCCTCAGAATTCTACGGCGTATTCAAGGTGTGACCGGACTAGAGAGTTGTACAAGGCGAGAACAATCGGCTTATTTTGGAAGCGAAAATGCTTCTTTATGTACTTCAGCATTTGCTGGGCCCTCTTTTCCACCTGGAGTCACTGCTTGGAGAACTTTAGATCACTGCTGATTAGCACACCTAAATATTTCTTAAGGCCAGTGGTATCTAGTTGTTTGCCTAGCAAGGAGTAGTTTTCCTAAAGGTTAGCATAGCCGATGTGCATTACCTTGCACTTGTCAAGGTTAAATGGCATCTGCCACCTTTATCTTGAGAAGGCTATTTTGAGGGCGTTCCACTCCTTCTCGCGAGCTCACACTACCTTCTAGCTTGCTATCGTCAGCGAACTTGGCTATCGAGCATATTAATCCTTCCTGTATATCATTGATGTAGACGATGAACAATAGAGGCCCAAGCACTGAGCCCTGGGGCACCCCGCTACTGACTGGCGTCCATTGCGAGACTATCCCGTTGATCTTTAGTCGTTGCCTCCGTCCCGAGAGCCAGTTTTCTATCTATTCTGCTACCTTGCCGGGAATGCCAAGGGCGCGGACTTTATTTATCAACCTGCGGTGTGGTAAATTATCGAAGGCTTTTTGAAAGTCCAGGTATAAGATATCCATAGCTCGACTACGGTCATACTCACTCAAAATACCGTGGAAAAACTTTAGTAGATTAATGAGAAATGAACGGTTCTTGCGAAATCCGTGCTGGGAATCCAAGATAAGATTGTTCGACTCTAAGTGCTGTACTTTACGGTCTGCGATTATTCCCTCGAGTAGTTTGCCTACGATGGATGTCAGACTAATAGTCCGGTAATTCCCCGGGCATTCGCGGTCGCCCTTCTTATAGATAGGAATTACGTCTGCTATTCTCCAGTTTTCAAAGATAAGTTTAAAATGGTGGTGAGGTGTGGAGCAGCGGCTTCTTCCTTTTACTTCTCGGAGGACTCTAGGAAGAAAGCCACCTGGACCTGGAAACTTATACGGGTTAAGCTTTCCTAGTCTTGGTACTACTTTGTTTCTCTCTAAGTCTATTTCACATAGGTTTTCGCCCTCTTCGAGATAAACTCTCGGCCTCGGAGCTGGACCGTCAACTTCCCTCGTAAATACAGAGACAAAGAAGCTGTTCAACATGTTGGCGATCTCTGGTTCTTACTTCCGTAACACGCCATTGTCATCTCTCAGCGGTACTATGCTATGGCGAATCGGCTTGTGGCTATTGACATGCAGGAAGAATTCTTTCGGGGTCTCTTTACAGAGGTAGTCAACCCGAACTTCTTCGCTGCGCTTAGCTCTACGCACCAGTACTTTAACTTGCCTACACTTTTCCCTGTATTAAAGAAGCCTTTATTCATTACGGTTGGCTTTCCAGTTATTGTAGGCAGTTTTCCTGTTCCTTATCACTGCGGCGATGCCTCGATTGGAGAGGCTTGCCGCTCCTTCTTTTGCTGGGGACAAACGCGGACTGTTGGGTCATAAATTTTTTTAAAACTCCAACCATTTGTTCTAGGTTCCTTCTCTTGTTGCGGGTTCAAGCCGAGCTATCGCATCCCGAAAACCCACAAAGTTCGTGCGTCGGAAGTCGAGTTTAAAGATAGCGACGTGAGAGCGTCTCTCACATGGAATGTCGACAGAAAACGTGACTGTGCGGTGATCGCTCCCGCCCAGACACTCTCCTTCGTTGAGGCCGGATGCCATGTCGTCCTCGGTGGTAAACACCAAATCTAACATGTTCTCACCCCTCGTTGGTTCCTCTTCTCATTGTGTCAGGAAGTTATCTTGAGCGAACTTGATCAATCTTCTCCCTTCCACATCGCCTGTCCAGTTCCTCCAGTCAGTCCCACGGCAGTTGAAGTCACCAATGACCAAACTCGTTCGGCTATTTATCAGATCAGTGAGCTTTGCTTATAGGTTTAAGTCTAACCACCACTACTCTATAAGAGGAGATGGTACAATCTATGTGTACCCTTAAAATCTCGTGATTAGATCTTACATTGCATTCGACAGCGGGGAAACAGTTCCGGACGTATACCAAAACTCCGCCACCCTCTCGACAAGGTCGCTCACGGTGGAACATTGTATAACCGGGGATCGCAAACTCACCTTTCGAAATCTCGCTTGTCAGTAAGGATCCACGTTTTTACGATCGCCACGATATATATTCGGTTATCGGAGGCCAATACAGCCACAAGTTCGTCCCACTTGTTCCGTATCGACTTCGCGTTAAAAAATAAAACCTTTAGGGAACGCTGGCTAGTCCGCACACTCCCTCCTCTAACACGTTTCCCGACGATTCGGATGGAGTGTTGTTCTCAGAAAGGGACGTATTACCATGAGCTTCCTCCAAGTTGCCTGGATCTTCTCCACCTGGGACTGGTTCTGCGTCATCGGCATAGCTTCTGTTAATCTATGGTTGCGTAGCAGCAGGGCCTCTTGCAGTAGAATGTCCCACATTGACTTGCTCTCGCGGCTCGTCTTGAGTCTCCTGCTCGGTGGTACGCGACGAGTTGCCGCTTAGCTCGTCTCGTGCAACCCTCAACAACCCAAAGTCATTCCTGTCGATTAACTCGGCCAGAAACCTCCTTCCTCGGTCGTTTAGGTGGACCCCATCCTCCGTGTATAGGTAATCTCGTTCGAAGAACAAGTCGACCGGATCTACAAACTTAACTCCTGTCAAGACACAAAGGTGACCTAGACGTTCGTTAATGCCAAGTAGTTTGCTATTTGCGTGCGCTGTAGCAAACTTCCTGGGTAGCATTCCCACGAGCATGGCCTTGCTTGTCTTTGAGAGAATATCCTCTGCAATCTTCATTGATGTTTGGGCTATATGTTTCGTTAGCCCGTCGCCCGTCTCTACCTCCTCTAAGGAAAAGGTCGTTTCCATTGACCATTGAGGCAAGTACGGAGCTCCTGGATAAATTCCGTACATTCCTGACTTCGTCTTGTAGCGCCTCGTTATCCCTCCCGGGAAGACATCATACTTCCCATCTGTGGCACTTCCCACCACTACGCATTGCGCGCCCTCGTCTGACAGGACCGCAAAGCGATTTAGGGTTCTCAAGGGGTCCTCTGTGGCAGGGGAGATCGTCCTCCGCTTCCTCTTCTTACCCCTTTTCTTTTTCCTTCTTAGTTCTTGAAACTCTCCTTCGTTCGAGCTCGCATCCCTAACCTCCAATGAACCCTCCACTGCCAGTGCCGATGTGCTTGTCTCGGTGGGTTCACTGCTGCTCACTGGTGCTTCTATCGCAGCTATTACCTGCTTTTTCTTTTTTCTTCTTCGTTTCTTTTTCTTTGAATTGGTCCGAAGAATTACTGTAGCAGCTTATATGGGAGTATCTGCAGCCCCAGTGTTATCCTTTTCAATATTCTGTGGGTTCGTTCGAGCTGCGTCAGAAACAGGAGTTCCCGCCGTCTCGAGGGTTGCCGTGGATCTAACGACGTCAGCATAACTTGTCTCTGTTCTTCTACCGCTTCATTTAGCTCTACTCTAGTCTTTTCGCCGAGCTTCCTGTCCAGATTGGGCAGTACTGCTCTCTTACATCGTGTCTGCGGCATTAATGTCCGCTACGACAGTTCTTCTAGTCTCCTTCCCATTCCTTAGGGTGATCTGGAGATGACACGTCTCCTGAATTCGTCAACTTCCTCTTGAAGTTGGCCCACCTGATTCCTCAGGTTAGTCAATTCCACAATGCAGTTTTCTTCGAATTGACCAAGTTGATTTTCACGACGGCAAGTTCGCAGTGGTGACGTTCTTCCGCTTCCCTCATCTTCCTCTCCATTACAAATTCTATGTCGCAGAACCTGCAGACGCTCTGACTAGCGATGTTCTTAAAGTTTCCCTCTTCAAAATCTATACACTAACGAATGCCTCCGCACCTAGGACATTGTTTTTAATTGTTGGGCACCAGGCATTTTTATGTATTTACTTTTGTGCTTTTGTGCTTTTGTCAGCTGACTAGGCGTGCGCTAATATCTTCGATGTTTTGGACCACTAAAATGAGAGGGAAAGTTTTAGTGCTGGGTCTCGCGCCGGCCGCATCCACCTACCCCGCAGGTCTCGCGCCAGCCGCATCCGCCTACCCTGTAGGTCTTTCCAGCCCCTCCCTAGCAGACCTCCCCATTCGCCTGCTACACTAGCCGAAAGGGTTTTCCCATAGGCTAGACGGCCCCAAACGTGGCGCAGCTTACGGGCCGGGCCACAGCCACAAGTGATTTCTCACTGGTTTCTCGCCAGGAGTGACAGGAGGAGGAAAGCCAAGGTCGGGGCCGTACTAGGCCCTACTGAGCGGCCAGACTTTTAGCTCAGGCATTCTAGGGATATCTTGCCATGACTAGTGACCTAGCCCGAGACCTTTCAGTTAGCTGGCAGCCAACTAGGCGGGGAAGTTGTGACCAGAAACAAGCCAGCCTAAATCACCAAAGGACGGTCACAGGGGCTGGTCAGGCATTATGTGTTAGTGGTGGGCTTTTAAGGGCATACAAGCCTCGCCACATTATTCCGTCCCCTGTCGGCTTGAGACTCCTCCGTCCCGGTCTCTCACAACCTGTGAGTGACAAATGGTGTTATTTATAGAGGTTCGAAGCCTCTCTTCTGGTGCATGAGGTAGCCGCCAGGTCCTTACTTGTTACTAGCAAAGAGATGATATATAAGTATAAATGAGAGTTGTTAGTAGGGGTGATACACGTATACACACACTTATACACATACACAGATATACCGAAGCATACATTTATACAGAGACACGATAGCTCCCCCTTTTTTTAGATATTGAGATGGGTTGAGGAAATGTGGGGAAGTTAGTGGAGAGAGAACCAGAGAGGCCAAGGGAGAGGGTAAAGGAGAAACCAAAGATCTGGAAAAAATAGAGATAAATTTAGATGAGAGAGAAAGAGAGAGAAAAGAGAGGAAAAGAGTAAAGAGGATGAGTCATTAAGAGAGACTGAAAGAGAGAAATGGCTAGGTGGACAGATATATGGAGATATACATCTTTCATCTATATACAGATACATATAGAAACAGTTACAACACATATATACACATACATAGAAACAGCAAGAGAAAAAAAGAGAGATGAGAGGGCTAAAGGGGGGAATACAAAGAGGCAGAGAAAAAAAAACGGGAGCGAGAGAAAAGAGGGAGTGGGAGACAAGATAAGGAGATAGGAGAGAGAGAGAGAGAGGGATACAGAAGAAGAGATAATAGAAAAAAGGACAAAGGACAGAAAAATAAGACAGAGAGAATAAAAGATTAAGAGAAAAATAGGGAGCGGGCGAATAGAGACAGAAGAGAAAGGAGAACAGAGATATAGAGAGGGAGCGGGAAGGAGATGTTGATAGATAGATCTATAGATAATTGAGAAAGAAGAGAAAAGGAGACGAGAGTAAAATGAACAAAAATGAAGAAAATTAAGTTAGAAAAAAGGAGATGCTGAGAGAGATAAGAGAGAGCAAGTGATTGGGAGAGACGTAAAGAGAGGAATAGCTAGACAGACATATATAGAGGTATACATCTTCCATCTATATACACATACACATAATCAAGGATAAAACACGTATCTACAGACATATACACACAAGAAGAGAGAAAAAAGAGAGGGAAGAAAAGACAAAAGTGGAGAGAATAAACATAGAGAAAAAGGGAGAGCGAGAGACAACGAGAGACTTAGAAAGAGATAAAAGGAGAGAAAGGACAAACGGAAAAAAAAGAAGCGGGATGAAAAAAGGAGCGAGAGAGAAAAAAAGAGAGAGAGGAAAAGAGAGGTAGAGAGTGAGATTGAAATGATGATAGATAGATAATTGAAAGAAAAGATAAAATGATATGAGAGACAGTGAAAAAGGAGCAAACAAAGAAGAAAGTTGAGAGTTAGAAAAAAAGAGTGGAGAGAGATATTGAGACAGTGATTGGGACAGAGAGAGAGAGAGAGAGAGAGAGAGAGAGAGAGAGAGAGAGAAAGAGAGAGAACGAGATAGAGGGATATATGTAGGTGTACATCTTTCATCCATATATACACATGCACATAGTCACAGTTAAAACACCAATCTACACACATATTCACACTCAGAGAGGAAAAAACAGAGAGGGAAAAAAGAGAGAGAAAGAGAGGAAAAAAGGGGGTAGAGTAAAAAGAGGCAGAGAAAAAAGGGAGAGTAAATAGAGACACATAAAAGAGAGAGAAAGAGTTAGCGAAAGGCAGAAAAAGCTATAAGACAGACAGGAAAAGGAGAAAGAAGAAAGATGCAGGAAGAAAGAGAAGAGAAGGTGTAGAAAAGAGGGAGCGGGAGTATAAGAAAGACAAATGAAAGAGAGGTAAAGAGGAAAAATAGGTATACACAAATAGAGAGAGAAACAAACAAGAAAAAAGAGAGAACGAGAAGACAAAGATGATGGATGAAAACAGGCAGAGAGAGAAAAGGGAAAGTGCGAGAAAAAAGGGAGTAACAAGGAGTAACAAGGAAAATAAGTACCCTAGAAGACCTTACGGTCAATTCAATGAGGGTACCTTTGGACTAGCAGTCGAGCGGGCACATCTCTGCTCAAATGCTGTACCTCCTTTCACGGCCACTTTTCAGGACTTTGTCTAGTCTTGACTTGAACTGGTCAACAGATTCACTGTTGACAACTTCCACTGGAAGTGCGTTCCACTTACCCCAGATACTGTAGGTGAAAATATTTCCACGCAGATTGCGGTTGTAACGCTTCAGTTCAAGTTTGAAGCCGTGATTGCGCGTTCTGTTCTCACTCAGTGTGAAAATATCCCGGTAGTCAACATTGTCGAACCCTCGAAGCATTTTGAAAACTTCGATGAGCTGACCACGCAGTCTACGGGTTTCCAGTGAGAACAGTTTAATTCCCTTAATCTATCTTCCAAATTTTATGTCTGATAGAGGGAATCAGTTTGGTTGCCCTGCCTTGCACGCGTTCCAATCTCGCGATGTCCCTTCGAAATGAAGGACTCCAAAATTGTACGGCATACTCCAGGTGCGGTCGGATAAGTTAATTGTACAAACAGAGTACTATTTCCTTGTTCCGATATCCAAACTGGCGCTTTATATAACCTAGCATCCTTTGGACTTTCTTCTCCGCCTCAATACACTGCCTCAAGAACTTGAGATCACTAGTTATAGTTACACCAAAGTCCTTCTCAATGTCGGTAGGTTCAAGAGCAGTGCCCTTAAGGATATAATGAGATTGGGAGTTTCGGTGGCCGATATGCATCACTTTGCATATGTAAACGTTAAAAGGCATTTGCCACGTGTCCAACCATTCCATAATCTTCCGAAGATCTTCCTGCAGGCGGGCAGTATTTCCATTCTTTGCAACGTTCATACCAAGCTTGGTATCGTCGGCAAATTTAGAAATCTTGAATAGTAGTGGTCCCAGGACAGAACCTTGAGGCACCCCTCTAGTAACGGGCACCCACTCAGAAGCCTGTCCATTCAGAACCACCCGTTGCCGCCTGCCACTTAGCCAGTTCTCTATCCAGCCGGCTACTTTTCCGTCTATGCCCAGCGCTCGCACTTTCTGGAGAAGGCGGTGGTGTGGTACCTTACCAAAGGCTTTCTGAAAGTCTAAGTAGATCATATCCACCCCTTTGTCCCGATCGTGCTCACTGAAGACAAAGTGGAAGAATTCCACAAGGTTGGTCAGGCATGACCGTTACCTTCGAAAGCCGTGCTGGGAACTCCTCAGTAGCAGGTTTTACTCTAAATGCGACGTTATTTTGTCCACTATGATGCTTTCCATGAGTTTATCGACTATCGAAGTCAGACTGATAGGTCGGTAGTTCGATGGTTGGCTAGGGTCTCCTTTCTTGAAGATAGGAGTCACCTCCGTGTCACGCCAGTCTCTAGGAACGCATTCAGTCCGGATTGACATGTTGAGGATTGCGCTCAGGTGTCGTGACACTTGATCACGCACTTCTTTCAACACTTTAGGTAGAAACCCATCCGGGCCAGAGGTCTTATTCGTCATTAGATCAGTGATCTTCTTTTCTATTTCTCCCCTGGTGAAGTCCATATCAGCCAGCTTTTCCCCAGAGTAGGAATCCGTTGGCTTGTGGATGGGACCACACTCTTCAGTAAACACTGAAGAGAAGTAGTCGTTGAGGAGGTTACTATTTTCTGCAGCTGAGTGCTTTCCTGTTCCTTCCTCATTCCTCAAAGGGCCAATCGTTCGACGGATTGGTTTACGGCTGTTTACATATCCAAAGAACTCCTTGGGATTCTCTTTACAAAGTCTTCCTACTCGGAGTTCCTCAGACCGCTTAGCTTCCCTTATACTGGACTTCACTCTCCTGGCTAGCCTCCGGTATTCGTCAAAGTCACCCGAGATCTTCGATTGCCGGTACACATTTCTCTTCTTCCTAAGCAGTTGGCCGATTTCTCGATTAAACCACTTTGGTTGAACAGAAGACGGGGGCATTTCAGAGGGATGAAACGCGATTGAAGACTCATGAATGTGGTTTAGAAACTGCTCCACGAGTCTTCAACAGCCTTGCACACTTCTATCCTCGCGTCAGTCAGTCCAGCACGAATACCTGCAAAGTCTGTTCTTCTCAAATCTAGTTTCCTCGATTTACTAGTTGCAAACCCTGCCTTGGGGACTTTGACTACAAATTTAATTAGTCGGTGGTCACTGCCACCGAGCTCTTCGCCAACAGAGAGGTCCTCAACGATGTCATCCTCAGAGGTACAAACCAAGTTGAGGATATTGTCTCCTCTCGTTGGCTCTCTCACCCATTGAGTCAGGAACTCGTTGTTCGCGAACTCCAGCAGCTGCAGATCCCGTGTTTGCCAGTGACCAATGAGGGTGACCTCCTGACACTTGGTATCTGAAGACGGAGTCTTCCCTCGTGGAATAGGCCTCTCCTTTTCCGCTTTACTCTCCACATTCTTATCCTTTTTTTCTTATTCTCCTTTTTCTTCTTGTTTATCCGTTTTTCTTCTATTTTTTGTTCTTCTTCTTTTGCTGAAACTTTATTCGTTTTCTTATTTTTCCTTTCTTTTTTCTATTTTACTCTTGCCTCAGCTGGCTTAACCTCAGATGATGCTGGAATCTCCGCTTGGGTAAGAACTACGGCACCAGGAGATTCCGATACGTCAGTGGGCGGTGCCTCTTCTAGGCATCGAATGTGAGCTGCGTGAAGGGCTTCCAGTTTCTCCACCATTCTTTCAAGAATTTGAGCTCTCTCCTCTGAGGCTCTATAGAGGTCTTTTAGTTTCTCCACCTCTTGCGTCAGTATTCAAGTAGTGGAGACACTTTCCGGGCTGCATTTTGAGTAGCAGCTCCCCGGAAAGTCAACGCACCACTTTTCTAACTGGCATATTGCACAGTTGTGTTTGAGACGAACGGGTCCTTTATTGCCTGTCATTTTGAGCGCTTTCTCTCTCTCTGAAAACTCGTGACCAATCAATGATAAAAAGGGGGGTTGGTGAGTTCTCCCCGCGTGAGTCGCTCCCGCCTATCCAGCAGGACGTTTCGGATCTTTCAGAAGGCATGCTCCATGTGCTGCTGTTCGTCCGACCGACTCATCAAACCTCGTCGTGTCGTGGCTCCCAACAAAGCAACACTGACTGTCCCCGAAGGGGCCATCGATTTCTCACCAGGTGAACAACGGAGCACGCCCCGTACTAAACTCTTACTAGTTCCCTTAACGACGGCCAGGATTTGGAGTAGTGTTCAGTGGATATCCCACCACACCAAGAGACTCGACCCAAGGATTTTTATTGTCCTGGCAACCAACCTGCAAACAAAGGGCCGTCACCTCGGACCGATGCTACCAGAGGCACCGGTCAACGGTCTGCAAGAATGGTCAATAATTACGCGCCAGGGAAGGGGTTAACGGGGCACTACCCTCATCCCATTGATCGTGCCCTAACGCCTAGGACACCTCTAGTCCTAGTCTCTCGCAACCAGTGAGCGTCGATTGGCGTTGTTTATAGAGGTTCCAAAGCCTCTCTTCTGACTCATGAGGTAGCTGCCAAGTCCTTATATGTAGAAAGATGGAAAAAAGAGTAAGAGTGACATGATAGTAGTAGGGTTTTTTTTAGTTGTTTTTTTCTTTTTGTATAATAGGTGGAAGAGAGAGGATAAAAGTGAAAATGGAGAAAAATAGAGTAGTAAAAAGGACGCACTTAGTCTGGAACCTTGTTTACGACCAAATCGACACGGGAAGCCCTACCAGGGGTACCCAGAAGAGAGGTAGCCCCGCCAACATAGCTAGAAAAGTCAAAGGTACACACAAGCTCTCTTCCCGCGACAAGGGAGCGTCACCTCTCCCTCTACTTACTAAAAAGAGAGAGAGAGAGAGATAGTGATACATAAGAGAGGGAGAGTTAGTGAGTCAGAATTAAAGATAAGAGTGAAAGGACAAAAAGACAGAAAAAAGGCAGGGAGAAAAAAAAATAAAAATAGAGGTAGATAGCGAGCGAGATGGTGATAGATGGATAGAGAGAAAAAAAGATGAAAGAAATTGAGATAGTCATTTAGAGGAGAGAGCGGAAGAGGGGAAGATAATGGAAGAGGAAGGTAAATGTTAATAGTGAACGAAAAACATATGAAGGTAAATGGGAGACCAAATAATGAAGAAATGAGGGTTGGAGAGAGAAAGAGAGAGAGAGAGAGACACTAGGGATTTAAGAGTAGAAGAAATAGAAAGTGAGTGAGAACAGGAGAAAATTGGAAGAAAAGGAGAAAAGGTGGGTAAGAATGAGAGAACTAGTGGAACAACAAGAGAAGGCAAGTGACGTATAGGTAGCTGAGGTTGAATAAGTGGGAAGAGAGAAAGAGAGAGAGAGAGTGACCGACCAGCGAGTGCTAGATCTACACAGAGTAGAACATGGAAAGCATCATAGTGGACAAAGTGACGTCGTATTTAGAGTTAAACCTGCTACTGAGGAGTTCCCAGCACCGCTTCCGAAGGCAACGGTCATGCCTGACGAACCTTGTGGAATTCTTCCACTTCGTGTTCAGTGAGCACGATTGGGACAAGGCGGTGGATGTGGTCTACCTAGACTTTCAGAAAGCCTTTAATAAGGTACCACACCACCGCCTTCTCCGGAAAGTGCGAGCGCTGGGCATAGACGGAAAGGTAGCCGGCTGGATCGAGAACTGGCTAAGTGGCAGACGCAACGGGTGGTGGTCAATGGACAGTCTTCTGAGTGGGTGCCCGTTAGTAGCGAGGTGCCTCAAGGTTCTGTCCTGGGACCACTACTATTCATCATCTACGTCAACGACATGGACGGTGACATGGTTGCCAAGATTTCCAAATTTGCCGACGATGCCAAGCCTGTTATGAACGTTGCAAAGGATGGAAATACTGCCCGCCTGCAGGAAGATCTTGGGAAGATTGGGGAGTGGTTCGACACATGGCAAATGCCTTTTAACGTGAACAAATGCAAAGTGATGCATATCGGCCACAGAAACCCTCAATTTCAGTATATCCTTAAGGGCACTGCTATTGAATCCACCGACACTGAGAAGGACTTGGGTGTAACAATCACTAGTGACCTCAAGTTCTCGAAACAGTGCATCGAGGCGGAGAAAAAGGCCCAAAGGATGCTAGGCTATATTAAGCGCCAGTTTGGTTATCGGAACCAGAAGATTGTACTGTGCCTGTACAACTCACTTGTCCAACCGCACCTGGAGTATGCCGTACAATTTTGGAGTCCTTCATTGCGAAAGGACATCGCGAGATTGGAACGCGTACAAGCCAGGGCAACCAAGCTGATTCCCTCTATCCGACATAAAAGTTATGAGGATAGACTAAGGGAATTAGATCTGTTTTCGCTGGAAACCCGTAGACTGCGTGGTCAGCTCATCGAAGTCTTCAATATACTTCGAGGGTTCGACAATGTTGACTACCGGGATATTTTCACACTGAGTGAGAACAGAACGCGCAATCACGGCTTCAAACTTGAACTGAAGCGTTACAACCGCAATCTGTGTGGAAACCTTTTCACCTACAGTATCTGCGGTAGTTGGAACGCACTTCCAGTGGAAGTTGTCAACAGTGAATCTGTTGACCAGTTCAAGTCAAGACTAGACAAAGTCTTGAAGAGTGGCCGTTTAGGGACGCAAAACAATTGAGCAGCCATGTGCCCGCTCGATTGCTAGTCCAAAGGTACCCTCTTTGAATGGACCGTAAGGTCTCCTAGGGTACTTTCCTTGTTACTTCTTGTTACATACATATGCACGTGTGTACCTGGACACATATACTCATTTTCAGTCCGTATTTTTGTATCCAAGAATGTTCGAGCGGGAAGGAATGTGGGGCAGTGAGAACGACCGGAAGAGGCAGTGAGTAGTCGGAATGGGAGGAGGAAAAAAAAAGAAATAAAACTTGTGGGAAATAGAGTTGGAGAGAAAGAGAGATAACGACAGAATTATAGGAGAGTAACGCAAAAGGATAGAAAAATAAAAACAGGGAAGGGTGAGAAGGTGCTAAAGAACGAGAGATAGCGAACACAGGAGGTGGGGAGTAGAGCAAGAAAGATGGGCATGTTATCCTTTAAAAGAAGAGAGAAAGAGAAGATAGATAAAAAGAGTGAAAGTGAGATAGAGAGAAGAGAGAGAGGTAGATAGGGCAGAGAGAAGGAGCGAGTAGGGAAAGAGAGATGGAGAGAGAGAAAAAAGCGTGAGAAAGTAAGAGAAAAAGTGTCATTGGCTAAGAAAAAGAGAGAGAGGAGAATTGAAAAGAAGAAAGAAAGCATAATAGAATGAAGACATAGAGGTAAGAAATAAGAAAATAGCTAAACAAAGAAATAAATAAAGAAATAAAGAATTAAGAAGACGTAGGAAAATAAATAGACATATTTATACGAGGTTGATGGGTGGGGTAAAGCACTGGTCATAAATGTTGACGGGGAATTAACTTGTCTGCACTACTTCCGTCAGCTTTTGTCTCCGATCTGGAACGAGTATTAATTTGGGATTATTGGCATCGTACAAATTGTCGCGCAGAGTAACATGTATATATATATATATATATATATATATATATATATATATATATATATAGAGAGAGAGAGAGAGAGAGAGAGTGAAAGCGAGTCGTACAGATAAAGAGAAAAAGGAGTATCTCATGGACGAGGAACATTCCATCGGAATCTTTAGGTAAACTTCCAGAGCGATATCGAAGTCAGACTGGAGCCGGGACACCATTTAGCGATATGGCGCTAAAACCATCGTCACTGTGTCTTTGGGCCAGAGTCGGAATCGCTTCCGTCGGCAAACAAAAGAGCTTCCGGTGGAGTCATATATGCTCCCCAATCCCAACCGGGGAATGATCTAATGAGTATTCTCTGAGTATTCGGGACACGAGCTGTATCCACGCCACTTTCACGCACGCAAAATTTACGCAGTGCTCACGCAGTACTTTCACAGTACTCACGCAGCATCTTGAGAGGTCATTGGAATCATCTAAGGACGACGCGCACTTCTCGAGCGATACCCCGGCACCCTAAGGGCTCGCAGGCAGAAACCAGTATTTGGAACGACGATGGTCAAGTTCGAAGGACTCAGTCAAGAATAACGCGCTTAGCTAAGCTTCCCCAACCCACTACTCGAGGTCTCCTCCAAAAAATCGTAAGCCATTACATTTTATTTTTCATCGTCGTAGAGGAGTGACGCTCTCCAACCACAAGACTTACTTCATAGTCTCCTCTTGATCCCTCTCGGGTAATTATTGTGCCTCGTACAGCTCAGACAATATCATTCTTTGTAAATTCAATTCAATTTTCGTTTTCCGAACGATTAACGTAATTGTTAAGGTGTATCAGTCTTGTTAATCTCGTTGGTTGTTAGCATAGTATTAAATATTATTTTGTTTTACTTTTTTGTATCCTATAACCACTCGAAGCCTATTGAAATAGTATCAAAGTCGACCAATATTACAATTTGCACTCATCTTTAATTCCCACGCACTTAAGAGGGAGATATTTCCTATATCTGTATATCGCCTCTTTCCTTCCACGTCTAGGGAGGGCAGCAAATGTCAGTGAAGACTACCTGATCCTACGACAAGCTGTATGTTTGATTTATCATTAAATAGTTGCTGTGTTCAAGGAATACAATTTGAAACGGCACTTTCAAACCAAGCACACCAACTTTGGACACAATTTATCAAAGCAAGCACTGCAAAAGAAGGCAACTGATTTGGTAAAATGTTTGAAACAACAGCAAACTGTGTTTGAGAAAACTTAATATTTACAAAGGAACGCGACGAAGGCCAGTTTTGTATTGGCAAATAAAATTCCAAATCAAAACAAGTCATTTGCAGAAGCAGAATTTATTAAAGATTGCATGGTTGATGCTGTCAGTGTTGTGTGTCCTGAAGTTATATCAAAAGTAGAAGCCATATCTCTGTCACGAAGAACTATTGTTCGTTGCATAGATGCAATTGCAATGAATATTCAAGAACAGCTTTTAACAGCCAGTGGTAGTTTTCAGTGGTTTTCTATTGCTTTAGATGAGAGTACTGGCATTCAGGATACTGCCCAGGTACTTATTTACATCAGAGGAATTGACGAAAACTTTGAAATTATACAGGAATTGTTATCTATGGAGTCTCTCAAAGACACTGTTACTGGAAAATATTTGTACAACACTGTCATTAACAGTCTAATCAGGTCAAGATTAAGCCTGGATAAACTGGTAAGTATTACAACTGATGGTGCTTCTTCACTCATAAGCAAATATTGTGGCCTTGTGACCTTGATGAATGATAAAATCAAAGAAGATTTTCCATCGCACAGTGCGTTGTCTTTTCACTTCACTATACATCAAGAAAACCTTTGTAAGTCTTCTTTAAAACTCAAACATTTTATGGATCTAGTGGTGCGTGCAGTGAATTCAATAAGAGCACGGGGACTGAAACACAGGTAATTCCGAAGTTTCTTGGAAGACATCGAGGCAGATTTTACTGATGTGTTGTACCTCACAAATATCCGCTGATTAAGCATAGGAAAAGTAGACATTATGCAAAAGTTGAATGAGTTAAACACAAAACTACAAGGCAAAGGTGTATTTGCTCATGAATTGCTTGTAGAAGTGAAAGCCTTTCAAACGAAACTTAAACTTTTTGCCAAGCAGCTTAAGAGCAAAACTTTGTTTATTTTCCTCTGTTGAAAACACGAGCTCTTACACAAGTTTTATCAGACAAGTACAGTTCCCAGTTGATGGATCTAAAGCATGAATTTATCAGAAGATTTGCTGATTTCAAGGCAATTGAAGGCCAGTTTGATTTGCTCAGCTCACCTTTTGCCTGAAACATTGAAACAGCTACTGAATAACTGCAGGTGGAACTGATTGATTTTTAAGCCCACAACTCTTTAAAGTGGCTGTTAAACCAGTGGTCGAGTTTTGTGCATCTCTGCAATCAGAAAAGTTAAGAAATCTGAAAAGCTTTGCAAAAAAGATGTTTGTGTTGTGTGATAGAACGGGTTGAAGCTGCGTCAATTTCAACTCCTACCACATATTATTTAAAACCACGATGCCCCCACGTGCATCTTCGCTTCGAAGCTTGGCGCCTTATCACAGCCACCGGATGTCAATGTTTAAACAAGGAGGTTATCGTCCCCCCATTCGCCCCCATACGCTGGCCTCGCCAGATTGAGTTAGGCTTATGGGCAGATAAGGCATTGTTCCCAGCCTCGGCTGTGCATTCCCTCGAAGTTCCCACTCCATTGTCATCCACGCTAAGTGAGTGTCTCGACTATTTAGATGGAAACTTTACCACTAAGATCAGATTGGAGATCCAGATTTTCGTCGCGAAACATCACCACGACCCTCTCTCACTTTGTGCGCCAAGGGACCTCGACCTCGAGATTCACCATCACTTGTCCAGAAGGAGGACAATATCCCTTGAGTGCCAAAGGTTCGAGCCTTTTGTTGACGCCAAGTCCTCAAGGCTTTCCCCTCGTTGTTCAGATAGAGAACAACTTTAGAACAGCCATTGTTCTTTTGAGCCCTTCGCTAAGAAACGGTTCTCACCCTTCCCCCTTGTTTTTAGAAGAGAACAACATTAGGACAGCCATTGTTCTTGAGCCCGTAAACAAGAGACGGTTCTCCCCCCCCCCTGTTGTTCGGAGGAGAACAACGTAGAACAGCCATTGTTCTTTTGAGCCCTTCGCCAAGAAACGGTTCTCACCTTTCCCCCTTGTTGTTAGAAGAGAACAACATTAGAACAGCCATTGTTCTTGAGCCCGTAGACAAGAGACGGTTATCACCCCCCCCCCTGTTGTTCGGAAGAGAACAACGTAGAACAGCCATTGTTCTTCAAGCCGTTCGTCGAGAAACATTCTCATTCCCAAGACGCCACGTCAGGATCATCTTATCCCCCCATCCTTCGGCTGGAACTCGCCAGCGGACGGAAAATTCCTTCACGTCGCCTTCCACTGCACCACTCGTATAAAGTTACGTAAGCCAAACGTCACCTTTGAGTACTTAACCCTTTTGTCAATTCTATCCTGTTCTTTAAATGGTTTAGCGAACCATCCCATCTCTTTAACTCTATATTTGTTTTACCTTTTTAAATCCTTTAATCCTCGGATTAGCCCGAGCCCCCAAGACCCTTTCCATTCTCTGTTTGTCAATATTTTCCGTCTTGTGTTTGTTGATAGTTATTATTAATAAAACTCTATTTTATTAATGATAGCAATATTATTATCCTTGAGCTCAGTTCCACTTCTTAAGCATATCGAAGATACATAATATCGGCCCGCCAGACAATTAACGCACTCTAAAGATAATTAAAGAAGTTCCCTCAACGAATAGTGATATATAGTATATCGTCGGGAGTCCATTCTACGACATGTTGTTTACATCAACTTACATTTGTGAGCAGACTTTCTCCATATTGAAAGTTAACAAGTCAAAGAACAGATCACTTCTCACAAACTCGAATCTTCAATTAGTGTTGAGGATCAACACAAGAAACTTGACGCCTAATTTTAACAAACTGGTAAATGACTGCATTCAGATCATTGACATCTTTATGTTGTTGAGTTACTTTGTTTTTCAAATAAGTGTTTCATGTGAAGTTACTACTTAAATATCGTTAAAAAAAATTTTTTTCTTCTTTAAATTGAGTTACTTTGTTTTCAAACAAATGTTTCATGTGAAGTTTCTACTTCAAAATATATTTTTTATTTTCTTTAAATTGAGTTACTTTATGTGTTTCATTCGAAGTTTCTACTTTAAAATATTAATTAATAAGAATTGTTTCTTATTTCTTTAAGCAGAATTACTTTGTTTTTCGAATAAATATGTTTTCTACTTTATAATATTAATGAATAAAAATAAGTTTTATTTCTTAAAACAAGGTTATTTTTCCTTTCAAATGTGTTTCATGTAAAGCTCCAACTTAAAAATACTTATTAATAAATGCGTTTCATGGGAATCTTCTATAGTACTTTAAAATATTAATTAATACAAATCAATTGAATTTTAAAAAAAAAGTCATTTAGTTTGTCTATTTTAAATATTAATTACTTTGGGTTAATATAATATGTGGCCCTATAAAATTGTGATTTTTTTAATGTGGCACTTGCACTTGAAAAGTATGCCAACCCCTGATCTAACTCCTGCCACAACACGTCAACCCCAGCCCGGCTTAGATGCAGTCCATCCAATGCATACAATGCTTTATTCCTATAAAACCCATTCCGAACATCTACAAACACTAATCCTGACTCCTCACACAGGCCTTTCACATACTCATTCAGTCCAATTGCACGAGAAAACCATTCCATCCCCACATCCAATCTCGGAAGCACACCTGAAACAACGCCTTTCACTCTACTTTCCCTCATCCTTTCAACTAACCTTTTGTACCTCTGTCGTAACTCACATGAACCCACCTTCTTTACATCATTTACTCTCACATGCGTAATCGCACTGCAAACTGCATCCCTCGGATTCTCTCACACTCAGACACTAGATTATCATACCTCTCAGATACATCATTTACACCAGCCCACCGCAAACAAACTTTCAGTCCCTTCCATTTGCTAGCACTCAACTTCCTATCTAAATATCTAATCTGAAAGTCACCCATCACAAGCACATCAGTCATCCTCCTAGTCCCCCTAAGCCTAGCTTTACCCTCCTTCCTGTTCTAATTCAAACTGCCACTTATTCCACTTTCTGCCACTACCACATCAGATAAATCACTCCAAACCTCTTTATGTCTCAGGGCATCTAATCTGTTAGTCAATCTAACAGGTCTATGTCCCTCTTACTTACACAACTAACTTGTTTTAATCTAGCCATTCTATACATATTCACCAACCAATCATCTACACTTACATCAGTCACTTCTTTCTCTTCAGTCCCTAGTCTAGGCCTATCTTCCACTCTCCTGGTCCCAGCCACATTCTTCTTATATACACTCGCTACCTCGCGCAAACTTCACGGTAGGGATGGTGTTCTTAGGGTCGTAGGCACTGCCGTCTTTCCATCAGACAGGAAGGCCTTCTTTACGGCCAAACAATTCTATTTTTTGTCTCGCCTGACCACAGGACATTATCCCAGAACTCAGCAGGTTTCTCCAAATGCTCAAGTGTGAACTTCAACCTTGCAGTTCTGTGTCTCTCCAGCAGCAGATGCGTCTTCCGTGTTCTGCGAGACTTAAAATCATGCCGGTTCAGTTCATTACTAATGGTTCGCTTTGTGACCGACGTTCCTGCTGCAAGTAGGTTATCTTGAATTTCATTAAGGGTCAACATAGGGACAGCTATAACCTTCCTAAGTATTACAAGAGAAGTGTAGGGGAATTGACCCTCTCCATCCTCTCTCAGTTGAGACACGGGACGTTGACCACAAAACATCCTGGCCGTGTAGACGCCTTGATTCAATCTCGTAACCACAGCCCCTCGCCCGTCGCCCCTATGAAAATCAGAACGGTTAAAACTGCAAGATCTCCCTTAAGAGTGTGTATTCAATTTCACCTCAAGTGCGAAATTGGAGACGCGTTGCCCTCAAGCTCGAAGGCCCATCAGGACCAGAGGTAAGACGTCCTGCGAAAAACCATTGGAGTAGGAACCCTCATGCTGCCCGTCCACAAACCCCTCCTCCTATCCCTACCCCAGTGGGGTGACGATGTATATATACCAAAAACTTGGGAAAAACGCGGTAAAATACGTGAGTCAGCAGGCTACGAAGTTCCCGGCAAGAGGCCTGGGCTACCAAGAGAAGGAACTGAGAAGCAGCTCCTCCTCGAGCTAGTTCCTGATTATCAAACTGAACTTTAAGTTAACTTGTCCAAGTTCAACTTATTCTCGTCGGAGAACCACCCCCCTAGTCATGGTGTATTCCAAAGCACTGAGATAGTCCTTGCCCTTGAGGAAGACTGGAACTAAGAAGAAGAAGCTCATCCTCGAGCTGGTTCCCGGTGGTCACACCGAACTTTAAGTTAACTTGATTTAAGCTTCAAGTTCAACTTATTCTCGTTAGAGAGACCCCTCCTATCCTGGTGCATCATAAAGCACAGTGATAGTCCTCGCCCTTGGAGAAGACCCCCCGAGTCCACTTCCTCCATCACTCCCCTGAGTCAAAGTATTCAAGTCTTAGCACATCACTAGACAATGCGAATTACTCCCCAGAGTAATCCGAAGAGGAAAAAGGAACATTCTTTCACTATCCCGTGGTGATATCCCTTACTGCCGAAGGCGTGTGGCTCCCCATCTGCCACACTCGCCAAAGTCCATCTGGCCGGTCGGCACGCGTCATTGAGGCAATAACATTCCTGAGGTAAAGTAGCTCATTGAGTTCAAGGTCAGACTCAAACCCGTTTCAAGGGGTATCCACAAAGGTATTTGCGGCCAGTAAAGGCCGTTAGCATTTGTTTTTAAATTGAAGTGAGTGGTGGGTCAACCATCACTATAATGTCAAGTAGGTCAAGTTAGAAAGCCTTACTTAGAAATTATTGTAGTCCTTACTGTGTATTTAGTTTGTAATATTTCTTTGGTTCACGTTTAGTAATTTTTTTGTGTTTTAATTAAAGTTTTAGTTTGTTTTAACTTTTTTTTTATTCTATCCTCGAATCGCTACGTATGGCACAAGGAACCCTTAAAGTTTAAAGAAGTCAATAATCAAAATAATAATAATAATCAAATATATATAGAACTCTTAGAGAGATATAGTAACGTTAATCAAGGAGCCTTTTTTTGTGTAGTACGTAAACAACCCGTAAGTACCAACACCTTCCATCACTCGGCCCTACCTATTCAACGACATAAATATTTGGTCTCAGGAGACTCCCAATCCTCCCTCGCCCGCCAAAGACCCGGTCCATCAGGTAAACTTTCTCTTTAATGAGAACAACCCTGGTGGATTTAAGTTCGAGAACGGAACTGTGAACGGTCGCCGAGTATCCAACCTCGTCCGTGACACCGGGTGCACCTGCATTGTAGTGTCTGAGGACCTACTCCCCCCTGTTATCCCCGACCACAAGAAATTTGCGGTGGTCCACGACTACCTTGGCCGGGCCAGTCGTTTCCCAGTAATTCGTTGTCACATCGAGTGTGACTATATGTCCGATAAATTCATTCATCTTAAACAAACTTTAAAAGAAACGATAACTTTTTATTCTGATCATCCTTCATGTATCCAAAAGTGCCTAACCTCTAAAACAGAGGTCGGCGAACCTGGGTAAATTACCCCAAATGGGGTACAAATTAATATCCCCGGGGTAATAAAGGCTCATAAATAAAATTGCACAAATTAAATTATTATTCAACAAGAGGAGCGGCTTCGCCACTCCTTACAGAAGTTGCTTGCGCTTCGCTGACAGACTTTCGGTCTGTGTCCTACGGCCTATCATGATTCTTTTTTTTTTCTCCATCTATGTTTGCTCTAATAATTTCCATGCCCAAATTTAAAAAAAATTTCTGAACTTTACCATTTGTAATTCTTTTAGTTTTAAAAATTCAGAAAAATTCGATCCTTATATTTATTTCTGAACTTTACCATTTTATTTTTTTATATTATAAAGGAATTATTAGAAATAACTTTGATAAAAAATTTCAATGACAACCGAACTAAAAGAAAAAATCTTATTCAAACCTTCAAAAAATCTCGTTCTTAGAATATAGGGTTATGGATAAAATGTTGAAGTTCAGAAATAAATATAAGTATCGAATTTTTCTGAATTTTTTAAAACTAAAAGCATTAAAAATGGTGAAGTTCAGAAAATTTATTAAAATTTTGGCATGGAAATTATTAGAGCAAACATAGATGGAAAAAAAAATAAAATTTTAAAAAAAATTCTGAACTTCACCATTTGTAATTCTTTTAGTTTTAAAAAATTCAGAAAAATTCGATACTTATATTTATTTCTGAACTTCAACATTTTATCCATAACCCTATATTCTAAGAACGAGATTTTTTAAGGGTTTGAATAAGATTTTTTCTTTTAGTTCGGTTGTCATTTAAATTTTTTATCAAAGTTATTTCTAATAATTCCTTTATAATATAAAAAAATAAAATGGTAAAGTTCAGAAATAAATATAAAGATCGAATTTTTCTGAATTTTTTAAAACTAAAAGAATTACAAATGGTGAAGTTCAGAAAATTTATTAAAATTTGGGCATGGAAATTATTAGAGCAAATATAGATGGAGAAAAAAAAAGAATCATGACAGGACACAGACCGAAAGTCTGCCAGCGAAGCGCAAGCTCCTTCTGTAAGGAGGAGTGGCGAAGCTGCTCTTCTTTTTTTTCTATTATAAAGGAATGATTAGAAATAACTTTGATCAAAATTTTAAATATACTTAGGTGACAACCGAACTAAAAGAAAATATCTTATTCAAACCTTCAAAAAATCTCGTTCTTAAAATATAGGGTTATGGAGGATAAGTGAGGCAAATTATGAAAGTAATATTTTTTCTATCAAATAATTTTCAGTTTCTTAATAAAAATAAAACGCAATTCGTGGGGAAAATTTCTTAAATTGGAAATAATGTACAATGGGCAAGGATTCCAGCGGCTGGCAACACCCACCACGAGTGTCAAGACATCATGTGTGGCTAAAAAAAGCCATGAGAGTGAATTCAATGCCCTTGGTTGCAAAATCTTACCAGAAAATGCGAGTGAACAAGCGATTTATTCAATAAAAAAGAGCAAACATTTTGCTATTCAACTTGATGAGATATGTACATATTTCAGAAGCAATACGCAGGTGATGATACGCCTTCGCTACAAAGGTTCTGATGCAATTGAAGAGGAAATCTTGTTTTGTTCTCCTCTCGAGTTGAGAGCTCGTGGCATTGACGTATTCAACAAGGTTAATTAATACCTAAAAATACCAAGTGTTAACTTAAAGTGGGAAAACTGCATTGCAATGTCTTTTGGTGGAAGTCTAGCCATATTGGGTCATATCAGTTTCTTTTGGGCAGAGAGGAGAACCCAAAAAATGAAGTGACTTACTGTTTGATTCATGGCCAGGCACCTGTTATGAAGCATTTGGAACCTGCACCGAAAGCAACCATGGCTGATGTTATCAAAGTTGGCAATGTTCTCTAAGGATCTACACTAAACACACGGCTTTTCGTGAATTAGGTGCGGATGGAGAGCCGGAATATTCACTCCTCCTACTTTATCACACAGAAGTGAAGTACTTCACGTGAAAATATTTTGAATCGAGGTTGGGCTCTCAAAAGTGAACATGAATTTTTTATAGTTGATCCAAAGTATGTCCTCGCAGCAGATAAGTTAGTTTACTCGTCTTGGGTTGCGCAGATTTCATATTTAGCTGATATTTTTGTTTATGTGAATAGATTTAACAAACAATTGCAGAGGAAAAAAAATCATGTTATTGTAGCCAAGGAAATGATTTCATCGTTTGGATCAACGTTTCTCTATTGTGCCAACAATGAAGCACGCATTCAATTTCAGAACAGCGCGGTTTGTCCTTTTTTGATGTCAAGAGCTGCAAAGGCTTTCAAAATTGCTCATGAGGAAGCGACAAAACAACTGCTGCCGTTTGCAACTACATATTTTCCCAACAAAAGATTTCGTTTGCAACTACATATTTTCCCAACAAAAGATTTTCCAATCTCATTAACTTCAAAAAAGAAGAACAGAAATAGGCCGTTCAAAATAAAAAAATTAGCCGTAATTTTGATCTTGTATAAGAAATGAAACCATTTTTCCAACCACTGAAGTGAAAAAGTTTTTAAAAAAATCTTTAGTTACCTAATGAGATTATTATTAAATTTGTCTGTTACTATTTTATTTATTGCATGCATTTATTTTATTTTTCATTTTATTATATTGGAAATTTTGTGTTATTTTTAAAGATGCTTTATCGTGTATAATGCACAATTTTCATCTTCCATGACTGAATTCTCTCTAGGAATGGATTCAATAAACTTTGGGGGAATTTCAATGCTTTTTGTGTTTCTCAGATTTTGTGGACTTTCATGTGCTGGGGTAATTTCGCTGTACAAAAGAGGTGTTATGGGGTAATACCCACAAAAGTTCCCCAACCTCTGCTTTAAAAGAAGACAAAGAGGGGGCAACTTCAAGGTGTAAAGAATAAATCTTCACTTATAATAGTTGAAAATTACCAAAGAATAAGAAAGAATTACATCTCAAAGACTGGTTGAGTTAACGAAAGTGAAATCCATCAATCTTCCTCCTTCATTAATCTAAATTATACGATAGGACCCCGAAAATCATAAGGAGCGGGGGGACGGGTGAGCATGCCATAGAAGAGGATAACATCACACTAATCCTTTTTTAATTGGTTGTCAGGACTTCATGAAGACATTACTCCAGTTTTCAGGGAATAGATCACTTAGTAAAACAGAAGAAACGAGTATTGGCTACTGTGCAGTCGCAAGTAACTGGAGCAACACAGCAGGTGACAACGATATAAAAAAATAACACAATGACAAAATAATCTGAACATTAGATTAGAACAACGAACATCTTCCTTACTTTGACCATTCTCCCCATGAATCTATCTATACTATCTATTTACCTTTTTAATAACCTGTAGGAGTCTAGAACAATGAATTCCTTCACCAATATTTTTTTATTCATTGGAGCAGTGTGAAGGAACGCAATAATTAAGTAGACAGTCAGGAAAAATTATATTAATAAAGCCATAAATAATTTACAAATTTACTCATGAGTTTGAACAAACAAAGCTTCATGTGAGTATCTTAGCACAGTATAAATAGAATTAAATGAAATTCAAATAGACTAGAAATGGAATATAAATTCAATACGTATCTCATTCCGCATTCACAGAACTTAGAATAATACAGTTCTATTTTTAGAACTACTAATGGAGTTTGAGAATAATAATTATTTCTATACATAATTTAACACTCCATTCTTGCCTTCAATGTTTCTATAACCGGAATGAATACAATCGTGCTTCGAGTCGTCGCCATGCATATGGATACGAAATGGCATGATCATTGGGAGAATACAATGATGACATTTTACAATATTAACGTGTATATTCCATACAAATACTCAGCCCTCTCCGCCCCCTTCCCACACACACACGCACCAAAAATAAAATGACCGACCATTCAAACATTACAAACAATATATATTTAATCGAGAACTTAACAAGCCTCTACACTACATGACCGGATTGAGTTCTCACGCAAGAGAGATAACTATCAACCAGAGAGCAGGACTGCTTAGCATTGTCTGATGACGTTAACGATTTTCTTGTGGAACCAGTGGAAAATGACAGCACTTACAAGACAGTTTGACGATCAGACCGTGTTACCGAACTGGAAGGTCGATAGCCTTGAGTATTGCCATGCCTTCTTGCCGAAGTAGATTGGAACGCTTCTCTTGTTAAGGTGCTACCGACGAAGAGAAATGCTGCAAAATAGTATCATGTGGCAAGACATGGGTAGAAAGCGAATGATCATTATTTAGAAGATAAGATAGTGTAAGCGGATAGTAAGTTGGATTTCGCGACGATCCCTGAACGACTTGGAATGGTGATTGGATAAGGGAGAGAAAGTGGCTGTTCAGGATGAACAGCTTTGATAAAAGCAAATTTCAGTCATTCCAAGTAAACACTGTTACGTTGGGTACCATTCTATAGGAGAAGGAATTATGTCCTTATGGAAATGACGACAAAAGTTTCGTTTTAAACGTGTTTTAGGGAAGCACGAGGTGAGTCACGACGGATAAAAGTATGCGAATAAGTTGCCATTTCCTTGGACACAAAAGCTATACATTATTAGCAGGCAATCTTAAAGGTCTAGGGCGAATATCAGCAATTAATCTTACTAATTATTGCACGTACGCGGTTGGGTCAAAATTTGAGGGTGAAGGACATTCAGACCAAGAAAAAAACTGACCAGGAAGAAAAAGTTGCCTACCGTATACGAGTTCAGCCGCAAGATACGAAAGGTCGTCTTTCAAAGAAGAAAGATTTCCAAGTAAAATCAACAGCAATTTTTCCACCCACACAATAGACACCTCGAAGGAGCGGAATTGTGCCTTTATTTGACGATCACATAGATCTAGAAAATCACTACAATTAACATGAAAAATCGTAGTGCAAAAGCAAAAACGAACCAATGGTCGGCATAAAGACGTCTTATTAGTGAGACTCAAATTAACTTAGACGAGCACTCATGATCGTTGACCCAACACCGAATCTAGAAACCCATAACAAGATGAAAGCACAAGCAATTGTCGACGCTTGTAAGTCTTAGACTATTGCGACCTGACCTTTGGTAACCTGAAAAAAACTGATCTATGATGATAAGAAAATAATGGCAAAGATCAACAAGATCAAGGTGAATTGCGTCAAAACGCGTCGACGACATAGGAAACTTGACCTCAGAAGCCTTTGTATGCTGTTGGATAACACGTGAACGGGTTTGGAGCATCGCTTTACGTGGAGACTACAACAATAAATTCTACCCAAAATAATTTATCAGGTTGAGTCATAAGTAATTTCCGTTTATTTAAAATATATTTATTCTTGAATAGCTTATCAATGAAATAATTTCAATTAATAGTATATAGGCCATTTTTGTCGATCAATCACCTCTTGCCATTTAGCAGGTAGTTTGTTGATTCCTTTAAAGTAAAATTTAACTGGTTTTGAGTTCAAGAAGTTGTCCACGAACTTTTTTGCCTGGTCTTCTTCAGATTTTATTTTACTATTCAGAAGAGTTTGTAGTGACAAAAAACAGGGAAATCACTTGGTGCAAGGTCTGATGAATATGGTAGATGGGGTAGAACAGACCAGCCTAAGTCCAATATTTTTTTAGGCGTGATTATCGCTGTATGTGGTCTTGCGTTATCATGAAGAAGCACAACGTGTCTCCTGTTCAAGAGTGAAGGGCGTTTTCTTAAAACAGCATAAGTTTGCATTGCACCAGTTCTCTTAAAACATCTTCATGATTGTCCTGGTTTTGGTTCACTGTCAGATTGATCCCCAGAACGAAACTTTGAAAACCAATTTCGGATTTGGCGATCAGTAATCGAACCTTGGTCATAAACACTACAAATTTTCTTTGCTCTTTCTGAAGCGTTTTTGTTATTCTTAAACTCCCACATCACGTCGAATATGCAGTTTTACTCCCTCCATTTTTGGGCATGATATTTTAATTTAAATTATGATGCATACTTGTTTACTGCTGATGTAAGAATGAGCGCTGAATGCACCGTAACAATTTGCTTCCAATAAACGAAAATTACCTATGACTCAACCTAATATATATTCCTTAGGAACAATCCGACAAGGCGATTAATAATAATTAATTAAACGAGTAAGGAAAATTAAACTTAATAAATCAATAAATAATTTACTAATTCATTCAACAGTGTATATTTAACACAATATAAATAGAATCAAATGAAAATTAAATGGAATATAAATTGAATACGCATCCCCACATTAACAAAACTTAAAATAATACAGTTCAATTATTCACGGATTCTGGGCATTCAGAATGATAGCAAATTGTTTCAGAAGCGGTTGAAATCAATGGGACAAATTCAACAAGACGAACCAAACTAGAAATAGTCACCTCAGTTCAATCTCCAAACATAATTTACCATTGAACAGAGAAGGATTCCAGACAATCAGCTAGATCTTAATAAATTAAAGTGAAATTAAGACAAAGATTTAAAATAATTTGTCGACTGATGATGAAGAGGCTATTTCTTATTATCCATTCATGTTAATTGATATAATTATATCCACTCCTATCTTATTAAAACATCATTTAACATTAGAACACCAAACAAATCAACCTAGGGTCAGTTTCTGGCGGTGGAAATGAGGCAATTATTTTTCTGGGGTGGGTGGGTGGGGGGGGGGGCAGTGGTTCCAGTTGACAGTTAACTTGATATTTTAATGATTGAAGCTATTACATATTACCGCGACACATTAATTTCGCTGACGTCTCTTTCCAGTAGCATCCCGCGTTAAGCGAAACAAGTTCGCGCATATCTCGACGGAGCACGTCCTACTAATTGGATAGGCATACTAGGCCCACTTGATTAGCGTCCATGCTTAACGGACCTGTGGCCAACGGATTTTTATCTCCATAAGCCACTTCCTAATAATTGGATAGTTGACTATGCCCACTTGATTTGCTTACATGTTTAAAAGACCTGTGGCCAATGGATTTTATCTCTATGGCCCATTTACTAATAATTGGATTGGCACACGAGGCCCACTTGATTCCCTATATACTTTACAGACCTTTAGCCAATGGATTTAATATTTCCATAATCCATTTCCTCATAATTTGATTGACAGACTAGGCCCACTTGATTAGCCTACATGCTTAATTAACAGACCTGGAGGCTATGGATTTTTATCTCCTTGGCCCATTTCCTCATTATTGGATTGACAGACTAGACCCATTTCCTCATTATTGGATTCGCAGACTAAACCCATGTCCTCATTATTGGATTGGCAGACTAGACCCATTTACTCATTATTGGATTGGCAGACTAGACCCATTTCCTCATCATTGGATTGGCAGACTAGACCCATTTCCCCATTATTGGATTGGCAGACTAGACCCATTTCCTCATTATTGGATTGGCAGACTAGACCCATTTCCTCATTATTGGATTGGCAGACTAGACCCATTTACTCATTATTGGATTGGCAGACTAGACCCATTTCCTCATTATTGGATTGGCAGACTAGACCCATTTCCTCATTATTGGATTGGCCTCCATGTTCACCAGACCTATTTTCAATGGATATTGGTGTATTATTTAAGGACTTTTTTTTCATTTCCATTTCAAGTTATCGATTCCAATGCATCTAAATATAATGATGAATTATATTTCTGCATACTATCCACTAATAATCCAATAGTGGTAGTCAATACGTCCAGCCTTGAAAACCCCCTTGATATTAATCTGCCAAGTATGTAAGTAATGGACAATGAATAATAGTTCTTAAAGCAGCACATAAGTAAAACAAAAAGACTAGTGGATAAACAAGCAGCAAACAAGAAAGTGTGAGAGAATCCTCAAACTAAATTGCTTTAAATTAGCTACAAGAAAAAAGAAAAGCATTTCGAAGGAGAATTGCATGGCGCATCTTGCATCTTAGCTTCCTTTGAATCATTTTGAATATCTTTTAGATTCCTTTTGTTTACCTGTCAACCTAACTTGGTTTATTTGATACAGGTCACACTGAGAAACAACAATACCAAGCAAACTTATCCGAAGGACTTTTTTATGCTTTCTTTAAATTTGATATCCTTTTTTTTGTGTGTGCAAATGCAGATTTATTGCTTAAATATAATTTAATATTTTAACAACTTAATAAATCTTCATGTCATGCGAATACACCCTACGTTCATTTGCAATGTTCCAATATTTTTTGCGATGTTTCAATATTTTCTTAGTTTACATTGAAGTACAGTTTACATAACACTTTTATTCAGGTATTTTTTGGATGCCTATGACGTTATGTGCTTAGGCACATTAAACTGGAAAAAAATCATGTATTTAAAATGGATTGTGAAGAAGCCTTTGCATTTTTTCAAAAAACATGGCGTTGTTCCTTCTAGTAAGTTGCCCTACATCTTGCGAATAATGTAAAATTAGACAAGATAAACATTTATTTCAATGTAAAAAACAATAAATGCATCAGAACAAATAAGAGTAATAAAATATTGATTTTAACAAAACATTTTCAATCCATCCAGGAATATATTGTGCATGAATGTTTTCCTCACAAAGCATTTCTCGCAAAATTGTTGCCAAACAACAATTATACATCGGTTCACAAGCAACTGTTGACTGGAAGTTGGTGTGTTCAGAGGTTTGTAAATTTTAACTTAAAAACCAACCCAAAATTGGTGAAAGTGAGATTATTATCGACATAGATGAAATCAAGTTTCGAAATATCTAAGTAGAGAGTATATTTTGCCATATTCATATTTACGAGCGACGAGTGAATTAATGTGTTGTGTCCGCCAACAAAGACGGCAAAACGAAATAGTTATTGGGCACAATTATCTAAATTTGTAATTGTTATCCTTAAACAGATTTTTAATATATTAATATCAATAGATACTAAATTATATGGCTAACTATGATATTTTGTTTATTTCCAAATTGGCGTCGTGAGATAGAGAATTTAACTTTACTCATTAATGGGTTTAGAGACTTAAATAAGAATTGCAATAAAAGAGTGTGCTTGTATTGTCGGTGACGAAGATCCGAGTCATGGGCACACTTGTTCTCTTAAATATTAAAATTTCTCAGTTTTGGATACTCCTCTCCTTCCATGGGCCCTAAAGTCCTTCATTATACATCATCAAACTAATTCCTTAATTATATTTAAAATTGCCCTTCATTGCTCCTTGTATCAAAATGGTTCAAGACTTCCATGATCAAGGACTCACAAGGACTCACTAGAAGCAAAGAATCCTAAGATTCAATCTATCGTCACCAGGTTAAAATTCAAGTATCAAGGAAGAGCAAAATTGTACTGTGTGGTTAGAGGGTGGTTGTGCTGATCGAGACTAGAATGACCATACTGTCCCGATGTGTTCACTTTGACTAAAATATTTATTTTCTTTATAAAGGTTGCATCATCTTTTCAAACAACTACTGATTGGGGAAATATATTCCAATCAATAGTCTATTACTCTGTTGACAACTTTACATTGTCTGATATCTGTATTAAATCCTTAATTTTTAAGCTTTAATAAATGTTCTCTTGCTGTGTATCCCTTGCCTTGGTCAAAAGGCTGCTCAGTCTCGAATGAGACGATTCCTTGTAAAATCTGAAAGATCGGTACCATGTCTCCTCGAAACGTTCTCTGTAGAAACCTTTCCTCATAGTTCTTGCGTTTCAGACCCGAAACCAATTTTGCAGCTCTTCTCTGAACACGTTCAAGATCTACATCCTATTTTCAAATATGGAGACCACAGCTATACAATATATTTTAGGTGAGGTTTGACAAGAGATGTATGCAATGACAGTATTCTGTATTTTGATTTATTGGTAAAGTTTATTCGGCAAAAGTATTCTACTTGCTGTATAATATGATACCTGGCACTGGTTGGTTATTTCATATTTTTGTGAATATTCATTCCAAGATCCTTTTTCTCTTTACCAGCTGCAATATATTTTTTCACTATTAAATATTTATGGTTTTCATTGTTTTTCCAAGATGAATTTCTAGACATAGAAATTCCGACCACAGCTCTAGTTTCTCTAGTTTCTTTTCTAATGTTTTAACTGACCCATTAGCTTGACATCATCTGCATATTTTATACTAATATTAACGGGACTAACATCGATGTCATCAACGTATATTCGAGATAAAATTGGTCCCACAACCGAATCCTGTGGCACGCCACTTGTTACCTCCTACCAATCTTACTCTACACTATCCAGTACAACTCTCTACTTCTTATTACTAGGTTAGTTTGCAATCCATGATATTAAGTACTCAATGCATGCATTTTTAAGTTTATCAAGAACATTTTATGAGACAATCTCAAAAGTTCTTTGTAAAAATCTAAATATATTATAGATACTGTTATATAATCTAGATCATTTACTACTTTCACAAAGAAGTCGATTAAATTAGTGAGACAAGATCTTCCCTTTCTAAAGCCATGCTGGATCTTCAATTATAATTTTCTAAGTGGGCAACCAATTTTTCTTTTATGTGTAATTCTATAATCTTGCCTACAATACTGGTCAGACTTATAGGTCAATACTTTACCACTTAATTATTCAGACACTTTTATAAATAGGGGATATATTTGTTGTCTTCCAATTTTTGGTATCTCTCCTTCATGCGATACCTTGGAAATAATGCCTTTGCATCGCTACTTCCTAAGTGAATGTGATCTATCTAGACTCCTCAAAGTTTTTGATTAAGTTCGCCATATGAAATTAATTCACAAATTAACAATCTATGGGATGCTAGGTTTAGTCTTAAGTTGAATAGCAGATGGATTGAGAAATAGGAAGCATAAAGTAGTGCTATATGGGATAAATTCAGAGTGGAAAAATTACTGGAATTCCACAGGGTTCAGTTTTGGGGGCTTAACTGTTTATAGTGTATATTGATGACCTGGTGATAGGAATTAAAAGCAAACTATCGATTTTTGTAGGTGACACCAAAATAGCTGCAGTTGTAAAATAGGTTGAGGGTAATTTTAGTGTGCAAAATGATCTAGATTTATAGATCGTTTAAGCACATAGGTGGCAAATAACTTTCAATATCCAAATAACCTTTCCCAACTGCGTTCTGTCTTAAAACATTTGATTCTCCTTTCTGTTAATTCCTACTGTTTGTATTTTATAAATTACATTATAGCAATCAACGCCTTTATTTTCCTGTATTTATTAATTATCTAAAGGATATATAAAATTTTAAGGCGTGTGCCTGTAAAATAAGGGATGATTTGCCTTCTCATAGTGACCTTTCTTTTCAAACAATTCTTGGAATAAGGGAGAATGACCTATAGCGTGCGCATGAGAAGGCGGCTTATAAGCTCGGCTTGGACGCATTTTTTTAAGCTGCCGGATGGCCGAGTGGTCGGAGCGGCTGTTAAGCCCCTCACGGACGCGAGGTCTATTGGCTGACATTTCACTATACACTACTTCTTTCTTTTCTGGGCAGCACATTCCCTTCCTATACATTTCCTTCTTTAGATCATTATTATGGTACTTCCACCTGCGGGATCGAGGGGTGTTCTAGGCAACAGCGGATAGGGAATCTCATAGTACTATTCCGCCATGGTTCGGAGTGTTGTCGTGGTCTCACTACTTCGTGGACATTTAGTATTTGATTATTTAAAGTTAAGAAGCGAAAGGCAATGATTGTATCTCCACTTCAATTTTTAGGTCGAGATCTGCAAAGAAGGTGAGAAAATAGGGAAAGGAAAAGTGCGGAGATATATGGCTACAGATCTACTTACAGGCACTAGAACAGGGAAGGGATTCAATCATCCAGATGTCACCTGCAGCATGACTGCGAATGCTATACCTGGCAGTTTCTTGCCGGGTTTTTTGTATGAAGAAGCGGATTAGGATGGTAGTGGTAAATTCTTTGAGATGAGCTTTGATCATAATGAAAGTGGGGCATACTCTATCATTCTGTCCCCCTTAGAGAGGAGGATGTTAAATAGGGAGAGCTTAGGGGGCGGAAGGGAGAGGATGGTGATAAGAAACATTGTTTGGCACTTTTGTTTATTTAAAAATCAGTATCAAACCCCGTGTCTAACAAGACGCCGTTTTCAGTCATTTTTCATCCTCTCGTGGAGGACACAATCACGGCAATTCGCTGGCTGCAACAAAAGAGGCTTTGCAAGCAAGAGGCTAAGTGTAGGTCTTAAGCCCTAACCTAACTTGAGGAATGATGGTCAATTGCAAACATTTTAAAAGAAAGGTCAAAATGGCTATATTAGGGGTGGACGGTGGGGATAAAGTGACCCAAATGTGAAGAAGTGGAAGGTACGCATAGAATTGATAGGGAGGGTGAGGGGGGGATTGTGAAACCAGGTTCTGTTTTCCGGGGAAATGAAGGCACAAAGTTCATACTCTTCTGACTCTGATAACATTTAAATGGGCGAAATTTGTGATAACATTGATTAATTATTTATCTGTCTGGTTCTCATGGCAGCCGGAACACAGGACCGTGCGTTTCCTCGCAACGCGCTGATATTATTGTTTAAAAGTTTGTTTGCAAAGAGTTCACAAACTATTCACAAACAGAGTCTGAGTTTCCGTTTCCTTCCCAAAGTCTCCATAAAAAATCAGGAAAAAATTAACCATTGGAATTGCTCCACTTGAATCTTAAAAACATCAATGATATCAATAATTGCACTACTTAAATATTATATATTAAAAATTATTCTTAAGTAAAATGCTTTATTTTTATATATTACTGAATAATAGGAAATAAATGTCTAATCGTGTTTAAACCTCGTTTAAGTATTCAGTGTATCGAACAAAGAATGGAATCAACCTTGATCTCTGATTATGACCTTTACATTCCTGAGACATGATTACAACATAAGTAAATGAAAAGGAGCTTAGTTTGCCTTTGGCGTAAAGTACAAATGTCGCAAAAGTGTACTCTCTGTTCTAGGTATTTGCTGTCCAGTTTTTAATGCTCTAGAATTCTCTGATTTGAGTTCTAAGGCAACCTTTCTTGTGACTTCTAGAAGGAGAGATGATAGGCTTCCATCTGACCCCCTTTCCTGGAGTACTTTGGACAAAGTTCTGATGAACATTCCTCCTCTCGAGTGATTGGTTGTAGATGCCACTGTATCGCAACCTGAAAGATCGCATCACTTAGTGTTCATAACTCGAAGCTATGGCTGTTTATCATCAAAGACGTATTTATTCACTAAAATAACGAAGAAAATACAACATGGAGAAGAGAAATTAAAGTGAAATGTAAAAAAACCTCTCACCATTGCATTGATGACACGAAACACGTTATTCCCCCAAGATGCACACGAAGGAATTCAAAAGCTATTCTTTGAAAATATTCACGATACATTTATTTTTTTGAGTTATTTCATTTTCCCCGGATTTAGAATAGTTTGTACACAACACCCTCCACCAGTTTTCTTTTTTGAAGTGGAAGTACCCTGCCCCCCAACCCTCTCTCTCTTCCTCTCCAATGAAGTCCAGTTTTTTCTTTTGAACCCTTGATTTTTTGTTAGGAATTAGTTGCTGTAAATATGTACGGATTCTTGCCGGTTCCTTTTACTGATACCATTTAAGTAGGAATCGGTTGATGGAGTAGTTTTGACACCTTCGACTCTTTAAATTATGCGTTATCTTTTCTCATCTTCCCTCTGTTCCTTTCCTTGTTATTATCCTATTTACTTAATTCCACACACCTGGGAATGCAGCTGACATGATCAAGATGTCCGAATGAGCAGGAAGGACGTAAGATTCAGTATAGGAGTCCGTTGTAACACGCAAACCCACTCGGTGGCTACGTGTTCCTCCAATCAATTTCTCATTTGTTTTCATTCCTGGGCCCGCCTGTCACGGGCAGATGAAAAACGCCTAGATAATTAAATGAAGCCATTTTGGGGCAAACACTTTCCTAATGGGATTTCCGCGATTTCAAAGATAAACAAAGGGAGCCTGGAAGTATAGACGTCATTGTTTGATAAAAGAGAAAGAAGTGAGTATAAGATAAAGCATAAGAGGAACAAAGCTCGCAAAAACACTTGTTTCTTCATTGACAAATCCAACTAGGCTATGTTTGAAAGGATCAAACTACTCTTCTCCTTCCTCCAGCCCCCGCCGAGAGAGACAGAGAATGTTGAATGAAAAAATCCCACTACAATAATGGAAATACACAATCAACCATAAGTATACATTTATTACAAGTACGTTAGTTAGTCTGTTTCCTCTTGTTTTTCAATCAAACATTTATAACGATACCGAGTTTTAAAGGACATTTACTTCACCAAGGAACACCTTACCAATGATTTTGCCATGGAAAGTAAACCCTTACATGTTGATTTAAAAAAATCAAACTTTCCTCATTGAAATCTTAATGTAAACAAGTGTGCTACTTTATAGGAGACAAGCCCCTCTAACTCTGGACAAGACTATCCGTCACTTTTACCAATCATGTCGAGGCTACAGACACTTCCACAACGAATATTAGCTGAACTTCAGTATCGTCGAAGACCTTAAGAATGTCAGGTACACAAGTTGGCACCTCAACTTTTATTTTCTTGGATACTAAACTTAAAACCTTTAAACTTCTCTCTTTCAGGTTTCCACAAAGATCAAGATCTAACTTTGTACCCAAGTCCTTTTTTATCCCTGAAACTAAATCATGATCAATGATGCAGACCAACGTTTGACTCACAAATTAGTAGAAACTGTTCTTTTAGATTCGTACATGATGGTACACAGACGAATCCTGCACTCGTTTACGGTCATAAGTGCCAAGGACATTCTGGTCCATTTCCTCAATTAATCAAGAATTCTAGCGGCTTACAGTCAAAAATATGACCGAAGAGATATTAAACCGACATCAATAGATCAAGAAACAGATAGATAATAACATTTTCTACGTATGTAGATTCTACCTAAAGGACTTTTAGGATTATTCCTAATGCAATAATTACCAACCTATAGAAAGAGTAATTAGAAAAGTTATGTATGTTTGACTAATGAAGAATCATTAATGTCACATAAAAGTACTCGTTTTAAAAGTAATTTATATTTACTTTTTAGCTCATTTCAATTTTAACACACAATCTGCATAGAAAAAGTATTTGAGCATGCTAAATTTATGAAATTAATTACATGAGAAAACTAGCTTTAGGAATCATAATATAAATATTTATATACTACTGGTAAAACATTATGTGCATCTTAAAGCCATTTAAATCACCACCCTTAGTTGCAATGAAATAATATAGAAGTAAATAAAAAAAATATTTGAACATTTTTACTTAATTTCAGAAAAGCAGTAAAACAATCCTCCTGCAAACATTTAATCTGGACAACCAACTACCACGCCAACCAATTTGAGCAATACTCACTCTCGTAGGTAATTTGAGTACTGGGGCACCTCCAACATAAATAGACCTAAACTAAATTATTCATTAGGGTATTGTGTGGTTAAAAAGAAGTTTTTAAGAGGCTTCACTGAAAATAGACGTCGATCTGGAAGACCCAAGTTGCTCACGGCCAGAGATCGAAGGCTACTCTGTCGGGAAGTGAGGAAATATTAAAGGCAAAGCAACCTTTCAAACCATTCCACAAGATGAATGGGCCAAAATAGGATCTGAGGGGATAAGGCTTGATAGTAAATATTAAGGGAAAGCAAAGCTACAAACCATTCTATAAGAGGAATCTTCCAAAACAGAATCTAAAGGTATAATGTCCATACGCAATATATAGGCAAAGCAAAGCTCTAAACAATTCTACAAGAGGAAGAGTCCAAAATAGGATCTGAAAGGATCAAGCTTCATACGAAATATTAAGGCAATGCAAAGCTGCAAACCATCCATACAATATATTAAGGCTCAATGCACACGGGGTTTTTTCACTCTTTAATTCACAAGCAGTGAACCAAGTTTAAGTGTTCTGGTAGTTATTTTGCATTTATTATTACATCATTGTAATCTAACTTTTGGTCATTTTATTCGACGGACTTTATGATACACCAATAAATAATTATACTATATTTCATAATGATCCTATCACTATTTTATGATCTTATAATAAATTTAACCTGTTCAAATACTTTTTTTTCACCTTATAAAAATAAGTAGAACTCCAAATCTTTCTATTTGTCTCTTTTTTTTCGCTCCTGTGAAATGTTTTTTTTTTATTCGATTCTGAAGACAGCATCTGCCTCCTACAGTCAATGCAGAGGTATAATAATAGATTTGAATCCCAGGTCATTGCTTGCCTATGTCATCACTGTAGATGGAAATTCCCCATAATAAGTCTTTTGAATATTTAGGGCGGCGCCAGGTAATAAATACGCGCCTGCATAACTTCTTGACACGAGTTGAAAATTTATAAAATAGGAAGTTGTTGGTAAGTCTTAGGAAATAAATTACTGTCTCCAAATTTTGTCCGATAAATAGTATTTATTCCCCCAAGCAGACCAAAATTAATAGGAAGTCTACAATTACAGTGCCTAACCTACGCATAACGTTAAATGAATCAACCGAATTTCGGTAGTCATAGAGATCATGTCCCTGAAAGGGGGTAGATGGTGGAACGGGGGTTGTGCCCATGCTACAAATGAAACCTGGAGGAGCGGTGTTCCCCTTCACCCCAGTTCCCTAGGACAAACTGATGTTCTCTCTCCCTCGGGTCGTCAGTTGCGCCTCTTTTAAATTTCTTAGTATCTTTTCCACGCCTGGTTAGACCCAAGAAAGAGTGAAAGAGAATATATAACTTTCTTTAATAATAATAATAATAAATAAATAACGTAGTTTACAGATAGCGTTAACTAAATCAACTGAAATTCCGTAGGCATAGAAACCACATAGACTACGCATAGTGTTCAATTTATTAACAGAAAATCCTTAACCATAGAAACTACGTTGTCTACGCATAGCGTCATATAAATTAACCGAATTTCTGAAGCCATAGATATCAGATAATCTACGCGTAGCATTAAATAAATCAACCGAAATTCTGAAGCCATAGATACCAGGTAATCTACGCATAGCGTTTAGTAAATCAACCGAAATTCTGAAGCCATAGATACCATGTAACCTACGCATAACTTTGAATAAATCAAAAGAATTCCCGTAGCTTAGAAACCACATAGTCTAGGCATAGCGTCATATAATTTTACCCGATTTTCCGTATCCACAGGCCTCAACATTATGAGAATATCTGCATTTATTCTTCGGACTAAACTTTGTGCACAATTTTGTAAATCTTTGGTGTGTTTTCTTTTAACGGAGGAAAAAGAAACCAGTTTTTAGTGGTTTCCTTTTTCCTTAAGGTAATTTGTTTTCTAGACTAATCAGAATCTTTTAAAAACAAACATGTTTATCGCTTTTAGCAGGTCCCACCCACAGGGAGATAGGTATAGCATGGTCAACCGAGCTGCACTTGACATCTGAAGGCTTATGTGACCTCCCGACCCCAACACCGCAGCTTTTCCACCTGACCTCAATGTTTGGTGAAGGATATGTGGCTATAGGTCGTCCACACATTTTTACTTTCCTTATCTTCACTAGTTTTTCACATCTCTCCTTACAAACTTTCTGCGTCGTTGGCCTCGCTACTATTGCGCTTTAGATTCTAAACAAAGAATAGCAGGTCCTAATTTGTCTAGAAAATAGAGTTAGAGATCTACCGAAACTAGTTTTACTCGATTTAAAGACACTGAATTTTAGGTTGTTGGAGTCAGTTTGCAGAAAATTGAGATATTTCTAACTTATTTTGAACTTTAATTATTTAAGTTGCCCCTGAACATATTTATTTATGATAAATACGCTCACATTAATCGCGTGAGACCACAGATGCAAATTGGCGACAGGAAAACGAAAATATGATTTCAATCGCTTTCGCTTTTATTAAACAAAGCTTTGTTTATTACCATCGATTCGTATAGGAAATTTGAGGCATACAGTACCGTCCAAAAGATCAGAACACCTGTATTTCTATTATAAGATCTTCCCTAATTTTCGCTAGAGAAAATACAAAATTTCCAACATTGATGTACGATAATCTACTGGTATAAGCTACCTATGGGTAAAGGTTACGTAAATCTGGATGAATAAAACTAAAGTTATCATCAGCAGAGAAGCAATTTGCTAGAAAAGTTGAACCGTCTAAAATGGTCCGAACGACAGCGGAAACAAATTTTTATTGGCTATAACGATTAAACTGACCAGGACCAAACATTTGTACAAGTTTTAATTAGTATTTGGTGTCGATGCCTTTATTCTCGAGGATGCTTTGACCTCTCCTGCCACAGGAACGAAACAAGAAGAATTCCTAGAGTTCTTGAACTGCTTTCGGATTTCCTGCTCTAGACGTCTCTCCGAGTGTCTTCCAAACATTTTCAATGAAATTCAGGTCCGGAGTGTCTGTTTGCCAGTTCATAACAGGGGTGTGCTCGTCTTCCAGGAGGGTCTTCACCGACTTGGACGTGAGGCAGAGGGCGTTATCCTGCATGAAAATTGCAGGTTGGTCTTCAGAGGCTCACAGACGGGGCGAAGGATGCTGTCGCAGAAATTCCCTGTATACTTATGCTGCATTCACTATCCCCTGTAAGTGTACAAGTGGTCCAGAGCCTTCTACCGAAATCACGGCCGAAACCGTGACACTTCCCCCGCCAAACTTCACTCTTTTTGGTGCAATTGCCACCACAAATCCAACCTTAATCGGGGTCCCATTCCACGATTAACCATAACCAATGCTGCTTGATTTCTGTCAATGGGGAAAATGTTGTTTCCACATGAATATGCCCATTTTGTTTATAGCAGTTTGGAATTCTATCCTGTTCTCATCTATAGTTATTTTTTACCGTTTCATTTTATGAGGTGCAACTTCCTCTAGCGCAGATTTGTTAAGATAGCAGGCGATGGTTTAGGTGCATATTTTGTTAGTTTATTGCTTGCTAATTACCTTTGTTTCATTTTTTTATTTTCTTTTTCTATAAGTTTATATCGAGTGCATTTTGTATCAATAAGGCATATATACAAAGGAAGATGAAAAGGTTTCCTTTCACTTTAAAGTAAAAATTATATTTATAACCTGTGGGTTTTTCCCTTTCCCTATTTCGTCTATCTACATTGCTTTCGTCTATCTTCCATCTTTGTCTGTCTATATATCACGTGTCTAAGTCGATCTTCATTCTTGCATCTGCGCTGTGTATTGATGATTTTGTTTGGAAACCTTAATCCTACATCGGTCTGGTTTTATTGTCCGGCCTAGAAAAGCGATACTTGTTGCGACGGGAGGGGGGGAGGAATTTAGAACCGCCCTTTGAGGGTGTAAGTGGTCTATAGGCCAGCAATGAAAGTAAGTGGATACACACTTTGAGACATTACTAAGGAAGTGGGTGTCTTCCCTCGATCTGAAGGCTCCCTTTCCCCCTCTGCCGGGTGCGAGACAGTATCGTCCCTTTTCAACACGTTGTACATTTTTTTTAGTCCGATAGCTACGAAGTTTCAAAGAAGACACTCATTCCACTGTCTGCGAGCAGCCTCAAAGCGCGAATTGCATTTGGGTTTGATTCGACAAAAAATTAGGCGATATTCTCAGACTAGAGAAGAGAATAAATAGCCTACTTTCCCATCATGTGTTTGTTCTGAGAAAGAGAGTTTTGCTTGTAAAAGTATATGAGGGTAGTTTTACTAATCCAAGGTCAACAGGTGTCGCCAACAACTCCAACGACACCACTTGCCCCTTATTTGATGCCGAGATTTGCCTTCATTTGACTGTTGATGGCCAATGAACTGAGGTATGCATCTTAGCTTTGCAAAATCTGCACGAGTTAGGTAAGGAAAAGCGCTCTGCAGGACATAGGTCCGCCATAGAGTGGCTTCTTCCGAAGAGTTTTCCATTTGAATGTGAGGTTTAGAATACTCATTAGAAGGGTTATTGGGTTTTGAAATTTGAATATTAAAAGTTTGTTTCATGAAAATGGAAGTACCTGTGTTAACAGTTGAAAGGAAAGGGCTGTGAAACAAGATGGAAAGAATGAGAATCTAAGCAGTGATTGAGAGTGGATTTGACAAGTATATTCCAATCAAAGTTACTCAAAGGATCCTTGGGATCGTATATAGAGGAACCGATAAAGCTTGTAGAGTTAGGGGAAGTAAATTTTTCTTTGCTTAAAAGATCGTTTGACTACAAACTTGAGCCAATTCAAGAAGACAATTCTTCTTGTTTGAGCAAAGACTTAGTCACTTCGCCAATGTTGAATGAAGTGCAAATCTGATTTATTTGTCGTTTAATTTTTCGATAGAAAGGAGGGATTTTACGGCATCTATTTTGCCACGCAATTAATCTTCAGAGGTCGAAACAGATTTGACCTTTGCACTGGCTCTATTAAAGATTAAGGCAATCCTTCTTTCAATTAATCTATGATTTTGAACTAAAGTTGACATTTTGATTTAAGAAAAAATAAATTAGAAAAGGAAATGAAGAGCCTTGTAGAACAAGTATTTTAAGAAATCTCAATAGTTTAAATAGAAAGTGTGGAAAATCCTCGAAAGAATTTACTGGAAAAGAACTATTCTCTCGCAATGAATTCAATTTTCCGGTCGTATATAAAAACGCAACCGTTTTCCCTTTCGATTTTTGGAAGGAAAGAGAAGGAAAGCAGAGACAAGTCTAGAAGCACTACGAACGGGCGAGCGAAAGAAAGTAAACTGTAGCAAAATAAGGTCGAAAGGCAACCACGTGCACTTCTGTACCCACGTGGTCCTTAGATCACCACATGGAGCTTTGGAAGGCACGGCTGAACCAGGGTGAGGGTGTAGCTTACGCCGTTATCACACCCCAGCTGTATTTGCTTAGGGGACTGATTTCATCGTCTCCTATATCCGCCTTTCAACCAACATTCCTGCCTTCCGTCATAAGATCGAAGTTCGTCGAACCTTTCACGCCAACATTACCACAATTCCTCCCCCCCCCCCCGAAGGTTTCACCGACTTTCCCCCCCAAATCAGACGTGAGTGTGGAGGCGGCTGCCAAAGCCACCAAAAGCCACCTCACCAGGCGTCTATATAATCATTCGACTCAGTTTAGTAAAGAGCACTAATAGGCTTCCCACCTACTACCGCAAACATGCTGAAGGACGCTCGCCTCGCCCCGCGATCGGAGACATCGGCGAGTTAGATTCAAGAACGAAGGCTAAATCGACATCCGTGAACTCGGCCATAGTCAATCGGCGACTATCTGACGAGGATTCCCATCTCCGAAGGCCATATACGATTGCTTCCTCATCTGAAGCGAGACGTAACCCGACTTCCCCCTTCGCAGTCATCGTATCCAAACTGGCCCCTTTTCTGCAACGAGCACGTAAGCGATTGTAACCGTTGCCACCTGCAAATTGATCTAGAACCTGGCTTACCCAATCAATCCATTCTTTGTGTGTGTGCCCCGGTTTAAAATCCCCCTTTAAATCACGGACCTGAATCCGACCTCCTTAATTCCCTAATTAATCCACCTGTATCTCGCGTAGACATTTTAAATCCATCTGTACGGACCATTCCCTTTAAACCCAATATTTATGTATATTTAAATATTATTTTGTTGCTAGTAAAGATATATTTTCGTCATTGTCTTTCTTTTGCAATCCTAACGCGTACCGGCTACCTGATAATCTTTGGCCAACTTGCACTCTGAAATATTTGTTTTAAAAATGACCCCGCTAAGTTAATAATAAACCAACCCCACTGGACTCATAACAATTTCCCCATTCACTAACGGTCTTCAACCAACTTCTGCCCAAAGCCTCAAAAGTACCTACGTTATATATATATATATATATATATATATATATATATAGAGAGAGAGAGAGAGAGAGAGAGAGAGAGAGAGAGAGAGAGAGAGAGAGAGAGAGTCTGGCCATTCCACGACATAAACCAACAATTGAATAACGGAAGAGATAGACTTCTCCCAAATCAATCTGAATTTTTCCAAATGCAAAATAAACTGTCCAAGTTTAAACTTTTCCATCGTTACTTAAAGTCTTCCAGTGAGTTTGAAATATGGACTTGTAGTAGCCAGGACGGATTGATTCTTTTTGAAAAAGTTTATAAGCCTTCTCTAATGATGCTTAGATACGAGTCACAAATTCTCTCGTTATTTAAAAGGTAGCTTTAGAAGGAAGGAATTTGATTCCTCGAAAACGTTTGAAATAAAGCAATCTAAAAATTTAAACAGAATTTTGAACAAGCTTAAATATTTTAAAATAAAGGTGTCAACAGTTTAATAAAGTACCCGTTTTCATATGAGAGACTTTACCACTTGCGCAAACCTTTCTTTTAAACGTGTTTTTCAAAGTATGAGAAGAGAGAAGATATGTCAAAAGTCAAACCTCCATTATCAGGAAAGATACAATAGAAAAAAAATGAAAAGAAGAAAAGTAACCAGCAAAAGAAAAGAAATGCAACCAACGATGGAGTGGCAAAAAACACGGTCAATGAAATGAGAGAGCGTAAACTCACTCCACTGTACCCAATGGCACCGCATTGGAGGTACTGATGTATATCCTTTAAAAAACGCTAGAAAAGGATTGGATGGAAAATATTTGGTCCCATGAGAACCCTTCGTCATTTGAAATATTAAATCTGAGTGCGGTTAAAACTCTGATACAGAGCATTCCAGAAGAGGAAACAACCAAATACATCATGTAGTGATGATGTAAGAATTTTAAATTAACCGAAAATCAGAACTCGATACAGGTACAAATACCTAATTGGTGCGAATAAAAAGAAGCTCTTAGAAGCTTCGTCCCAACGGATCTTAAAGAAGCAAACCTTGAAAGAAATAGATGAAGAAATTGAGCATTTGAAAGCTGCCTTCATTGCGGCGGAAAACAAAAATTTACCGAGAACGACACACTGCACACACTCTTATCCATTATAATGGACAGAAGAGATAAGGAAGAAAATAGACAACTGAGCAAATGGCGCTAAGAAGAAGAAAAGAAGAAATGAGGTATATCATGGAAGAACAACAAGAAAATATATTGGAGCGCCTTATCAAAGAAATAAATGAAGAAATGTCACCGTAAGTAAAATGGACCCTAATAAAAAAGGTAGACCTCTATGGAGCTAAATATCCCTAAGAAATTAACAAGGATGAAACTACAGTAAAATAGAACCATCTAGAA